>CM057449.1:695740000-696392500 GCA_016271365.2 Neoceratodus forsteri
CCAGCAGATTTTACCAGAGATCTAGAGGACAAGGAATTCCAAGAGTTGGATTTCCAACCCCACTCTCCTTTATCAGATCTCTTCTCATTAGAAGAGAACTTGCCCAGACATACAGCTGTCTCTCCTCCAGATGACCCTTCTTTCCATGAAATGATGGTCCAAATTCAAAAGGTCATGGGATTCTCCACTACTGAACATGACAAACAATGTAAGGACGTGGCAAACTACTTAGAGTTACCTGAGGAGCCGGTCTTAGTGGTACGCCCACTAATCCAGACCTACCAAAACACCATGCTTGCAGCCTGGCACAAACCTTCCTCTGTCACGGCTGTTCCCGTAGTGGATCACATATACAGGCTCCTCTGAATCACCCTGTCTCTCTGCCACTCCTGAGGCAGATTCAGTGGTGATTGCTGCCACTCATGATCGCATTAAACGCATCAAACACAAGAGCTCCTTACCTCCTGATAAAGAATCCACAGGATATATTATCCATGAAGAAAGGTATTTCAATCCAGTACCATGAATCTCAGAATCCTAAATTATATGGGACACATGATCAAATACCAGTGTATACTCTGGTCATCTGCCATTGAATTAGTCAATAAACTCCCTACTTCACAGGAAAGGGAACAGTTACTGGCTACAATAACCACTGGCAACTCCATTTCCAGACACCTACTCCGTTGGGCTGTGATGCTGTTGATACCTCGGCCCATATGTCAGCAACTGGCATTACCTTGCATCGCCATGCTTGGCTTGTGTCTCAGGGGTTCACCTGATGTACAGCAGAGAGTAGTTAATGCCCCTTTAATGGGTCCAAACTATTCGGACCAGGTACCCAAATACTGATAGATGATCTCCAACCGAAGCTAGGGAGGCAGTATAGTGCAGTGGTTTAAGGCTCTGAGCTGCAAATCTGGGGACATCCATCCACTTGCATACTGTGTGACCCTGAGCAAGTCACTTAACTTCCCTGTGCTCCCAGGTCGCACTTTTAAAAAAGCTTTCAGCTTAGTGTGCTACTCCTGGTTAAACAACTAAAATAAATAAATAATATAATAAAGCTTCAGGTAGAACTCTACATACAGTCCATGGCATGTAACATATTTCCCAGCCATCTTACTGTTCCTGTTCCCAATCCTCTTTCTACACCAAAAGAGGTGGAAAATAGAGAGACTCTAATAGAGGCAGTTTCAGAGGTCATTTCCAATTTACCAGAGCCAACACTTCTGCTGCCAAGGGCTTCCACTCACATCCTCCAGGTGGGGTGGGTCAGCCCGCCTCCCAGTGACCTACTTGGGCCCTGTCCACACTTCCTCAACCAGGACTTGGAAGCAGTGGACGGTCGTTTTGCCCTCCATTTGGAGGCCTGGAAAACAATCACATCAGATGAGTGGGTACTCCAGATCATTCAGAAAGGTCACACTCTGTAATTCCTGTCCAGACCTCCCCCTCACCCGCCCCACTCAGTCCATTACCCACCCGACCATATTCCTATTCTTCAGGAGGAATTACAGGCTCTTCTAACTAAGAAGGCAATTTACCCAGTAACCCCTACAGAACACCAGAAAGGGTTTTACTCCCATTTCTTTGTGGTACCCAAACGAACTGGAGATCTCAGGCCAATACTGGACCTCAGAAAATTGGACCTACGTATCCAGTACAATTGGTTCTGCATGATCACCTTAAATTCTATCATGCTTATACTGAAACAAGGGGATTGGCTTTGAGCTTTAGATATGAAGGATGCCTACCTACATATCCCCATCCATCCTCCCCACCACAGTTTCCTTCACTTTCACCTGTTGGGAGAACACTACCAATTCCGGCACTCCTGTTGGCCTCTCAGTGGCCCTGAGAGTGTTCACCAAATGCCTAGTGGTAGTAGCAGCAGCCATAGGGACGGGCATTTTGTCTTCCTATACCTGGACAATTGGCTTATCAAAGTGGAGTCCAAAACTGCTCTACTTTCCTCCCTAGATGCAATCTTAACTCTGTTACAAGCTCTAGAGATTACGGTCAGTTGGCTGAAGTCCAATCTGAATCCCACACAGTCGCTCCAATATATAGGAGCGGTCCTAGACACAGTTTCTGCCAGGGCCTTCCTTTCGGCCACCAGGCAAGACAAGCTCCTATCTCTGGCATCGCAGATACAAACCCAGAAAATAGTCACAGCCAGACAAATGCTATGTCTCCTAGGTCACATGGCCGCTACCATCCCTATGGTAGCTTTCGCCCATCTTCATATGAGACCAGTCCAATGGGTCCTCCAGAACCAATGGTCTCAAAAAACAGGACATTTTGAAGACAAATTCAGAGTCACTCCCACATTGCGATCTGCCCTAGTCTGGTGGACACTCCGAGCCAACCTATGTCAAGGCATGCCTTCCACCCCCATGCAGACACTGACACGGATGCATCCTTCAAGGGTGGGGCACACACCTGGGTCCTTACAGGATACAAGGCAAGTGGACCGCTTCTGTCCCTCATCTCCATATCAACCTCTGGAGCTGTGCTCAGTTTGTTAGCTCTCCAGGCTTTTTCAGCCTCATGTATCCTCGGGACTGTTGCTGGATTCAATCAGTAGTATTCTACCTCAACAAACAAGGAGGTAGAAGTCCCATACTCTATGCAAAGAAATGCTTGCAGTCTGGCAAGAAGCCATTCAGCAGCACCTAATACTGACAGCCGTCCATCTGCCAGGGCATTGCAACATCCTGGCCGACCATCTCAGTCGCCAGTCGTCCACACACGAATGGACACTTCATCAAGGCTTCAGAAAATCTTTTCATCTGTGGGGACCCGCTACTGGATCTGTTTGCCTTCCCAGTCAACCACCGTCTCCCCAGATACTATTCCATTATCCCGAGCAAAAAGGGACGGTCTATAGATGCCTGTGCCAACCATGGACAGGACTCTTCTTATATGCCCCGCCCCATTCCACTCCTGCAACGAACTCTACTAAAATTGCAATTCAAACCAGCCACAATGATCCTCATAGCCCCTCTGTGGCCTCAACAGGTATGGTTCCTCCTACTTCAACAGTTCTTAGTGGAGGATCCTGTCCTGTTGCCAATCAGACCAGATCTCTTGACTCAGAATCAAGGGACCCTTCTGCACCCCAACCTGAAGGCACTACACTTTCACGCTTGGCTCCTAAGGATGCTTTCATAGCACATTTACAAGTGTCGTCTCCTGTTACTAATATTTTACTGGCCTCATGTAAACCAGCGACCAGGGAAACATATAATGCCAAATGGAAACGCTTTTCCATCTGGGCTACTTCCTGATCATTGGATCTCTACTCCTGTCCACTGACGAAAGTTTTGGATTGCCTGACCTCTATTGCCAAGACAGGATTAAGCTATTCCTCCATAAAAGTCTATTTGGCTGCTATTTCGACCTTCCACGAACCTCTGGATGGCGGATTACTGTATCAACACCATCTAGCCAAAATGTTTCTAAGAGAAATGTTACATATTAACCCTCAGGCTGCTAACAGAATTAGAACGTATAGGAATTCTGGACTGATACCAGTCCACGGCCATGCAAGGGTTAAACTACCTATCAGAAGACCCACTCTTCTGTGGGATCTCAATTTTATAATGAAGAAGTTAACTCTTGAACCCTTTGACCTGGCGGCCACATCTGACCTTTGTTTTCTGTCTTGGAAAACACAATTCCTAGTGACTGTCACTTGAGCTCGGCGTATGTCCAAGCTCAATGCCCCTTATGTGTAGAGAACCCTACTTGATCTTTCACAAAGACAGGGTGGCACTTCATACTAACCCTTCCTTCCTACCTAAGGTAGTGTCAGAACACACCTTAAATCAATCCTTGGAATTACCAGTTTATTATTCTGAACATTCCAATGGAGCTGAACGCCTCCTACATACTCTAAACATCCATCATATATTACGATACTATACTAATCGGACTAAATCGATTAGAAAGACTTCAAACCTTTTTGTCACCTTCACCTCAGGCAGGGAAGGTTTCCCAGTCAATAACCAGACTCTATCTAACTGGCTGGCACACTGTATAACATTTTACTACTCAAAATACAACAAGCCATTACCAGGACCTGTCCAAGCCCATTTTACCAGAGCAATGGCCACTACTGTGGCCTGCTTCAAAGGAGCCTCTATCACGGATATCTGCAACGCAGCTACCTGGTCCACAATTCATACTTTCATGAAGCAGTACAACTTAGAGACATTGCTTCACGCCGTAGGGCGGCCTTTGGCCGAGCTGTCCTACAAGACCTTTTCGGTATACTGCTTGGTATTCATCCCTAGTGTATTACCTGCTGCAAGAGACCACTCTGTGGAAGACAGCACAGTTACGTAGAATCTTATCGTAACTGTAGATCTTTGAGGAGCGTCTCTTGCAGCAGGTACGATCACGCCCTCTGTCCCCGTCCTTCTCTAAGAGAACAAATTTGGTACAATTACTTATGGGTTTGATACCCTTGATACTGCCTTTCTGTCTCGCTTAGCGAGCGAATCCAGCAGTGAAACTGAGGAGTCTGTGGGACCGCCCACACTTATATAGGAAGCAGGAAGCTGATGTCATATGTGGCGCCCTGAGAAAGATTGCTGAAGAGCTGCGCGCCACAGCCACCTGTGGCGACGACCCAAGTGTATTACCTGCTGCAAGAGACACTCCTCAAAGATCTACCATTACAGTAAGATGTTATGACCTACTTGTTATGACCTACTGAAGGAACCTCTCTCAATCTACTGTTATGGTAAGTTTCACGTAACTGTACTTTTCTAGGAGTGGTATATGATGTTTATCCACATGGACTCACCCGAGCTCCCTGGCTTTGGCGCACACAACTGCTTCCAGCGGGCAAGATCTGACATCAGGGGCGGAGCTGAGGAGTTACCACCTGGGTGGAGGAGCCAGCTTGAAGATGTTTCCAGCCAAGTCTTAAAGGGACTGGGCACCTAACAAATAATAAATTACTTACTTACCCCTGACTTGCTGTGCTGATCATCTCCTAATCTGATGATCCCTAAATCTACCCGCTAGAGGGGGATGGCAGAGGCCCCTAATGCCATCCCCCAGAGTGGAGGCAGGGAGCCCTGATGGTCATGAGGGCAGCAACAGTGTCATCTGGACAATCCATTCCATTTTCCCTGCATATATCACCTACCATGAGGAAGCAAGGGAAATCTTTAATACTAGCTAGTCAGACTCCCCAATGTTTGCATCCTCCCACAAATTCCCCCGAACTGCACTGCCGCCTGTCATCACCCATGTGGCAGTACTACAACAAGATCAGCCCTTCCACCCCAGAGGAGGAGAGTATCCTTTAGAATGTGTAGACATCCTCCTGTCAGCATGCTGTGAGGTCCCGGGCTTGGAGCATGGACCTTGGGTTACTTGTGTTCCATATGATGCCCATTACCACTGTGCTTAGACTTATTATAAACAGTGCTAGATTAAGAAAAAATTGTCTTTGTACTGCCAACCTGCCCCATTCCACTGACATCCCTCCAGGCCCTGTAACCCATCATCTCCAGGGTTTACCCCTCCACATCTCCCTGACTTGCTGCTCGTGGCAGGGCCAAGGTCTGTAATCCTCTGCAGAGCAGGATCCGGTAGAGGTATGAGGTGTGATGCAGGCCTGCAAGTGAGGCTAACTTCATCCTGCTATGGCTGTTGTTTTCCCACCGCATTTTCTCAGTCCCCCTTGGGATGTCAAAATTGTGCAGCCTGTGTGCATGCGCATGGTGATGCCTAGCAACATTCCCACCCCCACCCCTTGCAGATAGTGGCACCTGCTGCGATTCCACCTGTAGATCCCCAGGTGGCAATTAAACTGTCAGGCACACTGCTTTACTGCCCCGGAGGAGGAGGAGAGTGTTCTCTGGGATGTTCAGTCATAGAAACATAGAAATTGATGGCAAATAAGGACCGCTAGGCCCATCCAGTCTGCCCATTTTCCCTACCTACTGCAAAAGCCGCAGACCCTACTTGATCTCCAGCTTTACCTTCTCGTTCCTATCGCTAGGGTTCTCCTATGCCTGTCCCATGTATTTTTGAATTCCCCCACTGTGTTTGCCCCCCCCCACCTCTGCTGGGAGTCTATTCCACTCATCCACCACCCTTTCTGTGAAGAAATACTTCCTCCTTATCCCTTAGTCTACCCCTTCCAGCTCATATCATGCCCCTTGTTCCTGAACATCTCTCTTCTGAAAGATGCTACCCTCTGGTACCCTATTTATGCCTTTTAGGTATTTGTAGGTTTCTGTCATATCCCCCTGTCTCTCCTCTCCTCCATGGTATACATATTAAGGTCTCCCAGTCTCTTCTCATATGACTTTTGGTGCAGGCTCTGCACCATCTTTGTTGCCCTTCTTTGAACTGCCTCCACCCAGTCTATGTCCTTGCGGAGATGCGGCCTACAGAACCAGACACAGTACTCCAAATGAGGCCTCACCAGTGATCTGTACAGTGGCATTACCGCCTCTTTTCTTCTGCTGGTGATACCTCTCCCTATGCATGGCTGTCCCCACAGCCTTGGCACATTGTTTGGCCACCTTTAGGTCCCCCGATATGATTATGCCCAAATCCCTTTCCTGTTTGGTGACCGTCAATATCTCCCCCCTCCTCCTCTGGGTTCTTGCGCCCCAAATGTATGATTTTGCACTTTTTCGTATTGACTCTCAGCTGCCACACTTTAGACCATTCCTCCAATTTACCTAGGTCCCACCTAATTTTTTTCCACCCCTCCCGGAGTGTCCACCCTGTTGCAGATCTTGTGTCATCTGCAAAGAGGCACACCTTCCCTTCCAGCCCCTCCGCAGTGTCACTTATGAAGACTTTAAAACAGGACTGGCTCCAAAACTGATCCCTGTGGCACCTCACTGGTCACCCTCCTTTCCTCTGATTGAGCTCCATTTACCACCACCCTCTGTCTTCTAGTACACAACCAGTTCCTAACCCAGTTTACCACCTTGTGACCCACTCCCAGGCTGCCCAGCTTGTTCTCAGGTTCTATGTGGAATGATATCAAAGGCCTTACTGAAATCCAGGTAGGCCACATCTACTGCTACCCCCTGATCCACTTCCCTAGTGACCCAGTTAAAGAAATCAATTAAATTTGTTTGACATCACCTTCCCGCTGTAAATCCATGCTGTCTCAGAGCCTGTGCTCTACTGGATTCAAGGTGTTCCACAATCCTTTCTTTAAGTAGTGATTCCATAATTTTCCCCTTAATATTCTAGGATGTATCCTATCTGGTCCCATTGCCTTGTCGACTTTCAGTTTTGTGAGTTCTTTTAGGACTCTGTCTTTGGTAAATGGACTTGTGTCCTCCTCCCTCTCATATGTCATACCACTGTTTATGTATGTCTCTTGTAACCAGACGTGGAGCCTTTGGAAATGAGTTCATGACTCAAAGATTTGTAATTCTGATATTTCTAATAAATAAATATTTGCTCCTGTTGCCTAACTGTGGTTCCTCACCTTTTCCTTCTTCTGTGAATGCAGAACATAAATATTTGATCTTACTTTGAGAGGAAGCTCTTGCAGCAGGTAACACATATAGGACTGATGCCAGCCAGCAGCAGGACCCTAGCAAACTTCTTCCAGCAGTACCCAGCGGGGACTGCCCCTCCCAACATCGACCCCACTCCTGACGCACACGTGTAGTATAAGTGGCGGCAGTACCCAGCATGCTCCAGTTCTTTCCCGCTGTCGATGAGCAAACGTAAGCTCCACGGCCCAACTCTCACCAGTTCGACCATTAGTTGTGTATTTTTTCGACTCCAGATTACCTTCGAACATTTTTCTTCGTTAGCTTTCCTGCATGTCTACTACCCAGTCCAGGCACACAAACAAGTGCGCCTGCGGTAAACAAATTCCTTCCAAGGACGGCCACGCAGCCTGTGTTTTTTGTCTGGGCCCAGACCACGATACTCTGTTCTGTCCCCACTGCCAGGCCTTCAACAGTCGGACCCGCATCCACCGACAGAAGTCTCTTCAGGCTTTTCTGGCTCAGTAGCAATTGGCAGCAATGCAGAGGGAGTCCTTCTCCGAAACGGATTCGCCCCACTGCTCTCTCAAATCCTCAAAACACTCTTCAAAGCCTAAAGAGAAGCACAAAGACAGGTCCCAGTCCAGATTACGATCCTCTAGGTCTGAGTCGTCAGGCCACGACTCCTGTCTGATGATAGTGAAGCCCCCGATCACCTTGGGATGTTCTGGCACCAAGGGGAAGTCTTCTGGACCTTTGACAACTCTCCAGCCCTTAAAGATCAGGCCTTCTTCTGCTCCGTCTGGTCATTCATTGGACCCAGGTAAGTCTCATCCTGCCCACCTGGTCGGCCTCTGTATGCAACGCTGACTTCTGGGAGAAGGCGCAATCTTCTGGCCTGTCGGCGGGGAGGTCGTCCTCCCTCCCGCCAAAACATACCACAAAATTGGCGGAGAAATGCCAGACTCCATCATCGGACAAGCGCTATGCTCCAGCAGAGAAATGCCATACTCTGTCGTCGGACAAGCGCCAGGCTCCGTTGTCAGATAAGAGCCACTCAGAAAACCACTCTAAGCTCGTGTCGGACTCCCACCAGTGCAAGTCTGCCGACAGCGCACCCAAGGCCACCTTGCATCCACTGTCTGCCAAGTCTCCGTTGCCCCCGGCATCCTCCCCTCGATCCGACACCAGGACAGACGACGTACCAAAGACAGGTGACCAGATGCCGCCCACAGGATCCCTTCTGGACCCGATGACGGCCTTGACAAGCATGATGCCCCGTCGTCACCCCCAGTCCGCCACTGACTTCTGATCGACCGGACGCGACTGGTGCCAGAGCCCCCCAACCGTCGGCGAACAGGCCCCTGCTCCCCAAGCTTAACCTGAGCCAGGTGAAAGATTTGTTTTCCCACTGGTGGAAACAACCAAGTTGGATATCCTTCCAGTGAATCCCACCCCGATACACTGGCAGAACCTGAACGGCTCCGTCCCTGGGAAGGGGTCACACCTCAGCCCACAGAAGAGGTGCCTCCTGCCCCCACTTGGATGAAGACGGGTGACCGTCCATCTCCGGAGAGACCACGCAAAGGGTGGAAAAAGAAGGAGGCACAGATCCCACTCCAGGAGCTCCAGTCCTTCCAGCTCCTCGGGCAGATGACACCACATGCATAGGAGGTGTAGATCTCCTTCGCTTCCTCCACAAACTCTTATCACCCATCGGACTCCTCTTCCACTTATTTCAGGATCCTCCTTCAGGAGAGCCAGAGGATCTTCCCAAGACACCTCCAGACGATCCATCGTTTATGGAGGTAATGTGGCATATACAGTCCAACATGGGATGGGATGGGACACGTAGGACCTGGACCCTCAGCATATGATGCTCACCAAATACCTCAGGCAAAAAGACCACAGGCCTGTCATTATCCCCCTCCCCCTCCCATGGTGGACACATTTGAGGACATCACACAGGCCACATGGCGACGCCCTCACTCCTCCAAGGCCTTACCAAAAATGGCGGACCAATTGTACCCGGCTCCCAAGGAACATCCCTTTTTGGCTGAGCAACCCACCACTGATTCGGTGGTTTTCTCAGCGGCTCATGACTGTTCGCAGAGGCCCGAACATCTGAGCACCCAGTCTCCAGACAGGGAGTCCAAACAGCTGGATTCCATGGGCAGGAAGGTGTACTCATCTGCCACCTGCAGCATCAGGAGTTTAAATTTCCTGACACACATGGTCCAGTTCCAGAATGCCCTTTGGGAACAAGGACTGGACATCTTGCAGGGTGTGCCTGACTGCCCCCAGAAGGCAGAATTTGCGAAGCTTCTTCAAACCGGGTCAGACATGGGCACACATGTGCTATGGTCTGCCTACGACTCTGCGGACACATCAGCAAGGGTGGTGGCTACAGGCATCTGTTTATGGCACCATTTCTGGCTCCGAGTGTCAGGTTTCGTGCAGAATGTTCAGTCCAACATCCTAGACATGCCCTTCAAGGGCTCCGCCCTTTCCGGGGAAGAGATGGAGTGGATCATCAACAGACTACAGGACTTGATGAATCCGTCCATACCATGCAGACTATGCCTTTCGAAGCAGAGACAGTTTTGGAGGTCTGAACTGCGGTGGGGGCAACAGCCTTAGCAACCCCACACTCAGCAGGATGGCTTCGGTCAACGTGGTGGCCCCAGGGGATCCTCTGCCTCCACCTCTCATCAGGCTAAACCTGCCCACCTCGCTTTCCCTCCCCCTCCAACAGCAGGACTCTTAGAGCAACACACCTCTCTGTGACTCCTCATCGGGAGAGGAGGTAGGAAGTCACTTCGCTCTTTATCCAGAGGCCTGGAGACAAGTGACATCCGACCAGTGGGTTCATGCGCTCATAGAACACGGGCACTCTATAGAGTTCGTGTGCATTCCCCCAGATAGGCCCCCGCCTTATCCTGTCACTCCGTAGGACATGCAGGCCTCATCCACCAGGAGATTCAGGCACTGCTGGCCAAAAATGCCATAGAGCCGGTCCCTCCACACAAGAGGGGCACCAGGTTCTATTCTCGTTTCTTCCTGATCCCGAAGAAGTCGGGAGACTTAAGGCCAGTCCTCAACCTCAGCGACCTAAACCTGTCTGTTACGTACAGGCGTTTCAGGATGGTTACCCTTCACAATCTGATTCCCATGGTGTGTCATGTACTCTGGCTAGCATTCCTGGATATGCAGGATGCATACCTTCACATCCTGATCACCGAAGGCCACTGGAAATATCTCCGGTTCACATTCCAGGGCTAGCATTTTCAGTCCGGGGCTCTGCCCTTCGGCCTCTCTTCTGCCCCAAGGGTGTTTCTGAGAAGTGCCTGACAGTGGTGGCACTGGGCTTTATAGGATGGGACACTATGTGTTTCCATACCTGGACGACTGGCTGCTTCTAGCACACTCCAGCACTCATCTTCAGGCGGCTATCCGAGACACCTGCAACCTGTTCTGGAACCTGGGGATTACCATCAACCCAGCCAAGTTGTCCCTCAGCCCTGCACAACTTCTGCCATTCATCGGGGCACTTCTAGATACCGTCCAGTGTCGGGCCTTCCTGCCTTAAGACAGGGCAGAGCACATCCGGGCTCTTGCCAGTCAGATTTATTCTCTCTCCTCTGTGCCAGCCAGGTTGCTTCTCCGGCTGTTGAGTCACATGGTAGCTGCTATAGTTACCGATCTTACTTCGAGTGGGAGCTCTTGCAGCAGGCTATAACAATTAGGACTATGCCGCAGGCACTAGGACCCTCCGGAAAACTTCTCAGCCAGCAGTACTAAGCAGGGACCACCCCCAACGTCTGCCCGGCCCCGTCAGCCCTGGTACAAAAGGGGGCGGACCCAGCTCCACCTCAGTTCTTTACCGCTCGCCCACACTTCGTGAGAAGAAGTCTTCTTCCTCAGCTTGCCAGGAACAGCGAAATTCCTTTTCCAACCGTTTTGTGCGTTCTTGACGTTTTTTCAAAGTGTTTCAGCGGATGTCTTAGCCGTCGTCGGTCCCTCCGGAGATTCACCAAAACAAGTGCGACTGCGGGCGGCAGATCCCTACCAAAGACGGGCACAAGCGCTGCGTCTTCTTCCTCAGGCCGGACCACGATACTGCGGCCTGCTCAGCCTGCCAGGCGTTCACCAGCCGGATCCGGCGCCTCAAGGCCCTGAAGGCATTTTTGCTAGAAAAAAAGATGGATCTGCACACTTCAGAGGGGAAGCGCAAGGAGAAGATCAAGCACCACGGGAAAGACTGCAGTAGGTCCCGACACCAGTCCCGGTCGCGGTCCCGTTCTCACTCTCGGCCCTCTCCCAAAAAGGCCCGTATGTCCCCGGGCCCAGGTGAGCGACCAAAGTCATCCCAGGCCAAGGCAGGCCCATCGGGGGAGAAGCTGGCCAAACCTAAAGTAACCCCGCTAACGGGTTACCACCAAGACCTTGGAGGTGAAAGCTTCGGCCCTACCTCTCAAGGCCCCAGCTGCCTGCTAAAGGCGTGCCTCCAAGGCAAAGGACTCTCTGGCGCCCCCCGTGACACTCCAGAGTCGTGTCCCTTCTCCAGCACCTGTTGTAGGGAGAGGAGGTTCGAGGCGGAGCCACGGATCAGCCGATGTCCCATCCCCAAGTCCTCCTCCCGCTGGACTTCCAAGAAGGCTCCCCTTCGAGGGCTGGCGTCCTGGATACTCCCTTTCTGGGCCGAGCAGCGAAGTTTTCTCGAGGGCGAGCTGCAGGGAGCTGTTCTCCTTTTTGTTGAGGCAGGTCCAGAAGTGGGCTCCCCTCGCCGGCCCAGACACGGTACGGACCCAGCGGGCAAACCACAGCCTGGAGGTGAGCCTTCCCTGAGGAAGTCCCCCGAGCAGCCGCCTATCCCTCCACCCAGAGCACGTTCCCGCGCCCAGTCCAAAGACCACCGCCGACGCTCCAAGGACTCTGGCGACCGTCGCCGGTCCAGGTCTCGCACTTGCAGCCCTTCTCGTTCCTCTGGGTGAGAGCACTCCCGACGTCGGTCTATGCTTCGTCGCCGGTCTTCGGACCGACGTCTGTCCCCCAGCCACCGACGACAGAGGGACTCTGGTCACAAGGAGAGATCTGACTATTCTAGACCTAGTAGTCGATCTTCCTCTTCTTCATCGGCATCCTCTTCCTCTCTTGACATTGGGCGGTCCCTGGGAGAGAAGGACCAGCCTTGCTCGCCTCTGGACGATCCAACCTTTATGGACGTCCTGAGGCATATCCAGGCCTCCAATGAATGGGAAATGGAGGACCTGGATCCGGAACGCCGAAGGTTGGCCAAATACCTGAGGCAAAAGGAGCCGAAACCATTGGTGGTCCCTCCTTTAGTGGACACTTTCCAGGACCTGACCAGGACTACCTGGAAGCGCCTGGCCTCCATCCCGGCTGTTCCCAAAAAATCGGACAGGCTGTATAAGGCCCCGAGGGCAGAAGCCTTTTTAGCAGAGAACCCTCATGCGGACTCTTCGGTCATCACGGCTGCCCATGACAAGCCCAGGCAGCCAGCACCTTAGCTCGCAGCCTCCGATCCAGAGTCTTGGTATTTGGACCAGGTGGGCAAGAAGGTTTATTCTGCCTCCACCTGCTCTATCTGGTCCCTTAACTTCCTGATGCATATGGTCCAGTACCAGAATGCTCTGTGGGAAAGGGACAAGAGCTACTGAGAGCCATGCCAGATTCCGGCAGAAGATGAAACTTCTGGGCATACTTAATCGGGCTCCGATGTGAGTTCTCATGTCCTGAGAGCCTCATGCGACACTGCAGATATGGCAGCCACTTCCGGGGTGTGCCTTGATTGCCACGCCTGGTTAAAGTTTCGGGCTTTCACCAGGATCTGCAGTCCGTATCAAGGATCTGCCATTCCAGGGTACCGTGTTGTTTGGGCAGGAGACGGAAACTTTGATTTCACGTCTGCAGGAGTCGGCAAGTCCATCTGGTCGGTCCTTCAAATGTACCAGCGACCAGCGACGGAAATGGCCATTTCGAGCCCTCAGGTGGTCAAGGTGGACAAGCCCATGGTAATCAGCAGGGTCAGAGAGGCGGCTTCGTGGAGGGCCGGCAACCTGGAGGCGCCCCAACCATGGGCCCAAGTCCTCCCAGGCACCTCTGCCTACACCTGGCTCAGCCCAATGATGCCCTTCCACCCCCCCCTTCCAAAGGAAGATTCCAGGGAGACGGTTGGGGGCCACTTCTCCCTTCATCTCAAAGGGTGGAGATCGATAACTGCGGACCAGTGGGTTCTGGACATAATCAGGAGAGGACACATGCTAGAGTTCACGGAGTTCCCTCCAAATACTCCACCAAAGTACTCTCGATATCCTCCTTCTCACATCCTACTTATAGAAGGAGAAATTCGGACCCTCTTGCAGAAAAAGGCAATAGAGGTAGTCCCCTTGCATCAGCGGGGAAAGGGGTTTTATTCCCACTTCTTCCTGGTCCCAAAAAAGACGCAGGATCTTCAACCCATTGTGGACCTCAGCTCTCTCAATCTCTTTATAGAGTACAAAAGGTTCAGGATGGTGACCCTTCCAGGTCTACTTCCTCTGCTGCACCAAGGAGACTGGCTCTGCTCCCTAAACATGCAAGATGCATATATGCATATTGGGGTCTTCCCTCCTCACCAGAAGTTTCTGAGGTTCTGCTTCCAAGGGGAGCACTACCAATTCTGAGTTCTTCTGTTCAGCCTCTCCTCTGCTTCTCGAGTCTTCACAAAATGCTTGGCAATGGTGGCTGCGGCTTTAAGGCGTCAGGGGCATTAGGTCTTCCCTTACCTCGGCGATTGGCTGCTTACGGCCCCGTCCAGGTCAAGCCTGCTTCAGCCCTCGGAGACACCTATACTCTGTTCCGAGCTGGGGATCACCTGAACCTTCAGAAATGCGTCCCTGAGCCCAATTGAAGACTCGTCTTCATTGGAGTGTCCTGGTCTGTCCAGGTATGGCCTTTCTACCCCGGACAGGGCGATTGCCTGCGGAGATTGCTGAATGGATCTCAGTAACTCCTCGGGTTCCAGTGAGGAACTTCCTCAGGCTGCTGGGGCACATGGCGGCAGCCATTCCAGTCACTTCTCTGGCCCGCATCCACATGCAGGTCCCACAGTGGATGCTCAGGTGCAGTGAGACCAGGGTCCGACAATCTAGACTTTCTAGTTGCACCGAGCCAGTCAGGAGAATTTTGCTTTGGTGGATGGACCCCCGGAATTTGGAGAACGGGGTCAGGTTTTGTCCAGAACCACCAAGTCAGACCCTTACAACAGATGCATCAGATCTGAGATGGGGAGCGCACTTGGGTGCTCATCAAATGCAAGGAGTTTGGACACCCAAGGAGTGATCTCTTCATATCAATGTATTGGAGATGCGAGCGGTTCTCTATGCCTTACAGGCATTTCAAGAGGACCTGGTGCCGGGCTCTCTTCTAATTCAAACAGATAATATGGCAGTCGTCTTTTACATCAACAAGCAAGGGGGCACTCATTCGTATCCCCTTTGCAGGGAGGCGATAAGAGTCTGGTACTGGACACTGGAGCGGCAAATTCTGCTGTCAGCGGTGCACGTTCCAGGCATCCTGAACAATCTGGCCGACAGCTTAAGCAGGTCTCGATCCAGAGCTCATGAGTGGGAGCTGTTACAGTCTGTAGCAGATCAGCTGTTCGACAAGTGGGGTCATCCAGAGTTGGACCTCTTTGCTCACCACGCAAGCGTCAAAATGCCAATTTTTGCTCATGAGAGCATTCGCCTGGAGTTTTCTGGCCAGACGTGTTATCCCTTGCTGGGCAGGAGGTTTCTCCACCTTTCCACCCTTCCCTCTCAGTCAGAGAGTTCTGCTGAAGTTGCAGGCAGAAGAACTCTAATGATTCTAGTAGCCCCCGATAGCCTTGGCAGATTTGGTCCCACTCCTGCAGCGGCTATCCACGGACCCTCAACTCCGCTGCCCATATGTTCGCAGTTGCTATCCCAAGAACAGGGATCGCTGGTACATCCCGATCTCCATTCCTTACATCTACATGCTTGGCTCCTTCAGACGTAGCCCAACAGAGATACAGGGTCTCCCGGAGGTAGCGGCAGTCCTAGTGTCGTGAGAAGCCCTCCACCCGCTCTGACTATGCTATGAAATGGAAGTGGTTTTGTTTATGGGCCTCACACAGCATTTGTACCCCATCACCTGTCCAGTGAACTCAGCATTACAGTACCTCTCCTTGTACCAACATGGCCTGAGTTACTCCTCTATTAAGGTGCACAAGTGGGCTGTCTCCGCCTATCATGCTCTGATTGAAGACAAGGCTTTAGCACAGTTGAAGGTAGCATGCACCTTTCTAAGGGGAATTTTGCATATGAGACCTACCATTAGGGATCCTATCCCACCCTGGGACCTCCTTTTTGTGTTGGAGAAGCTTACCCTCCCTCCTTTTGAGCCGGCAGCGGATTGTGAACTGCATTTCCTTTCCCGGAAGGTGTGTTTTTTGGTTGCTATTACCTCAGCTCGAAGAGTTTCCGAGTTTCAGGCTCTGATGTGTAAAGAGCCATATTTGGTTTTCCACAGGAAAGGGTTTCCCTTAGAACAAATCCTAAGTTTCTTCCAAAAGTGGTCTCGGAGTTGACCCTCAACCAGTCGGTTGACCTTCCAGTCTATTTCCCTTCCCCATCTAATAAAGGAGCTCTCCTTCACACATCGGACGTCCACAGGACTTTGAGTATTACCTCAAAAGGATGGCTGCACACCGTCAGTCGGAGCAACTCTTTGTGGCCTTTGCACCACAATGCTTGGGCAAACCGGTGACCAAGCAGATTATTTTGAAGTGGACCGTCCACTGCGTATCCTTCTGCTACGAAAAGCACAATAAACCCTTACCAAGTCCAGTCAGGGGTCACTCCACTAGGGGAGTGTCTGCATCTTTTGCCGCCCTGAGAAATGTCTCCATAAAGGACATATGTGCGGCCGTGACCTGGAACTTGGTGCATACTTCTGTCAAGCATTACAGCTTGGATATCGTCTCCAGATGCCATGCCGGTTTTGGTCTGGCTGTTTTGCAGGAACTTTTGTCCTAGACCTCTGGAGTCAGTATTTTCCACCTCCGGGTCGACTACCTCTTTGGCGGGACTGCTTGGTATTTCAGTCCTAATTGTATAGCCTGTTGCAAGAGCTCCCACTAAGTAAGATAGTACAGTTAGGTAAGAACTTACCATAACAGTAGATCTTCGAGAGAAGCTCTTGCAGCAGGCGTCATTTTCCACCTGCCTTCCCTCGAGGTGTGCAGATCTTCATCTACATTTCATCTATTGCTTCATCTCCTTCTCTTGTCAGGGCGTGTCCGTGGGCCTTGGCGGGGTAACTGAGGTGGGGCTGGGTCCACCCTTTTGTACCAGGGCTGGCGTCAGGGTGGGGCCGACGTCAGGGCGGTCCCTGCTTAATACTGCTGGCTGAGAAATTTTCCGGAGGGTCCTAGTGTCGTGGTATAGTCTCAACTGTTACAGCCTGCTGCAAGAGCTCCTCTCGAAGATCTACTGTTACGGTAAGTTCTTACTAACTGTGCTTTCCATTTGCAAGACTCGGATGAGGACCATTCAGTGGACTCTTGGTACAGTGGGATCAGAGTTGGGACGACCTGGACATGCCTGTCTCTATAACAGGGCCGGTTCGCAAGGAACTCCTCTGGTGGGTGACATCTCCACCCTACGGGAGGATTCCTTTTCAGAAGGAAGCTCCCGGAAAAGTCCTGACCACGGACACTTCAAACTTGCGATGGGGGCACACCTGGAGAACACAAGACTCGAGGGTCTTGGTCTCCGACCAAGGTTCTCTCTCATATAAGCGTCCTGGAGATGAGTCATTCTCTTGCTGTCCAAGCCTTGGACACTTTGATCACACCTGGTCACCTTCTGGTACAGACGGATCACACATTGGTGGTCTTCTACCTCAACAAACAAGAGGCACACACTCTTACCCCTGTGCAGGGAGGCCATGAGTGTGTGGGATTGGACCCATTAGCCAGATGGCCATCACCGCGGTCCACGTGCCAGGTGTTCAAAACACACTCACGGACACCCTCAGCAGGACAATGCCTCGAGTACACAAATGGTTGCTCCTGCAGTTGGTGGTCGATGACCTTTTCACCAGATGGGGGACAACAGAGTTGAATCTCTTCGCATTCTCCACCAACACAAAACTGCCCAGATTTTGCTCGCTAGATCCAGAGCCTGGTGCTTTCTGGCAAGACGCATTGTCACTCTGCTGGAAGGGGAGATTCTTATATGCTTTTCTTCTACCCCTCATTCAGAGTCTTCTCCTCAAGGTTTAGTTGGAGGGGACTTCAATGATTCTCATAGCATCGCTATGGCATCACCAGATTTGGTTCCCTTTGCTGCAGCAACTGCCAGCGGCTCTACCAGTTTCACTTCAGCTTATGACTCAGTTGCTCTCTCAGGATGACGGGACTCTCATTCATCCGAACGTACGGTCCCTTCACCTTCATGCTTGGCTCCTCAAGACTTAGCCAAGCTTAGATTTCAGGGGTGTTGAACAAGATGGCAGTCCTGGTGGAGGCGAGGAAGCCCCTCGAGAGCCACTTATGCCATGAAGTGGAAACGGTTCTGCCTCTGAGCCACAGCGTGTTACATAGATCCTTTAGCCTGTCCGGTTAACACCTTGCTGGAATACCTGTTATCCGTCTTGGAGTCTGGGCTGAGTTACTCCTCCATAAAAGTACACCTGGCCGCTCTTTCTGCCTATCACACCTCTGTGCAAGGCAGAACAGTGGCTCAATTGGAGGTGACCCGGGCCTTTCTCAGAGGCATTCTTCACATAAAGCACCCTATTCAGGATCATGTTCCCCCTTGGGACCTTCCGTTTGTCCTGGAGAAACTTACCTTCCCACCATTTGAACCCACCGCAGATTGCAAGCCATTTTCTTTCCTCGAAAACGTTACTTTTAGTTGCTGTTACTCCTGCTTGAAGGATTTCCAAGCTTCAGGCCCTCATGTAAGGAGCCTTGTTTGATTTTTTCAAAGACAGGTAGCTTTGCTAACCAATCCTAGGTTTCTCCCCAAAGTTGTGTCTGAAATTCCGTTGAACCAGGATGTTCAGCTCCCAGTCTACTACCCTGACTACTCCAGTCGTGGTGAGGTGCTTCTTCACATGCTGGATGTTCATCGTACGTTGCAATTTTATTTGTCCAGGACCAAAGGGACCAGAACATCTGATCAGTTGTTTGTTTCCTTTGCCCTACGTTCCTTGGGCAGTCCGGTTTCTAAACAGACTCTCTCTAAGTGGCTGGTGCACTGCATCACATTCTGCTACCAAAAGCACAACAGACCCCTATCGGGCCCGGTCAGGGGTCATTCTACCAGAGCAGTGGCAGCCTCTTTTGCAGCCCTTAAGAGGGTATCAACCTCGGACATCTGTGCAGCAGCCACATGGCAATCGGTCCACACTTTCATCAAGCACTACAGTCTAGACATCGCCTCTAGACGCAGAGCTGGCTTCGGCCTAGCAGTTCTGCAGAGTTTAATCTCCTGAGGATGTACCTCTTTTCCTTCTTCTGTTCCTCTCCTACCTTCTCAGGCAGTTGTCTTCACTTTATACTGCTTGGGACTCAGTCCTATATGTGTTACCTGCTGCAAGAGCTTTCTCTCAAAGTAAGATAGTACAGTTACGTAAGAACTTACCGTAATAGTAGATCGTCGAGAGAAGCTCTTGCAGCAGGTATGCTTCTCTCTCACCTTCATCCTGGAGGTCTTGCTTTGCATGTGCTTAACGTTTTCTGTCTAGCTGCTGGATCAGAAATTGCCTTTCGCTATTTACCTGTTTGGAGCTCAGCTGTTTCGTCTGCCGGTAGTGCCGGCAGTACAAGAACTGGAGCATGCTGGGGACTGCAGCCTCTTATATACCACGTGGTAAGTTCTCTCTTTGGTAAATGGACTGGTGTTCACCTCCCTCCCATATTTGCTCATGTTACCTAACTGTGGTCCCTTACCTTCTCCTTCTGTGATTGCAGAACAAAAATATTTGTTCAGTATTGATGCTTTTTCCAGGTCCCCTTCCACACACTCCCCTTCTTCCCCTTTAAGCCTTACAATCCCACTGCCGTTTTTTTTTTCTCCTTTCATCAATGTACCTATAAAAAGTCTTGTCCATTTTGGGGGAATTTTTTTTTTTATCTCCTGTGCTGTTTTTTCCTGCATTTGTGCTCCTGACTGCTTTCCCTGCATCCCTCTGTTTATTCAATTACACTACCCTGTCCTCCTCCTATGTTTCCTTGTATTTCCTGAAAGTTATCTTTTTTGCCCTTACCTTCCCTGCCACCTCCTTTGAGAACCATAGTGGTTTTCTCTTTCTCTTGCCCTTGTTTACTTACCTAATGCAAAGATTTGTCGCCTCCACTACGGCTGCTTTCAGATGGGCCCACTGCTCCTCAGATTGCCTCCATTCATCCCTCCCTGCCAGGGCATTCTTGAGACATATCCCCATCTTAGTAAAGTCCACCCTCCTGAAATCCAGGACCCTTGCCTTTGTGTGGCTTGACTCTGCCACTGTACTCATACTGAACCACACCGTGCGATGGTCACTGGACCCCAGGTGTCCGCCCACTCTGACTTCTGCAGTTCTATCCCCGTTACTGAGTACCAGGTCCAAAATTGCACCATCCTGTGTGGGTTCTAGCACTAGCTGCCTGAAGCCTGCCCCTTGGACAGAGTACAGGATGTCCCTGCTCCTAGCTGAAGCAGCAGCTGGGATGCTCCAGTCCACATCTGGCAGATTGAAATTACCTACCTACAGCACTGCCCCTTTAGCTGCCATCATGTGGATGGATTCCACTAGAACCCTGTCCACCTCCTCCTCCTCCTCCTGTGCTGGAAGTCTGTATTCCATGCCCATGTGAATGGCGTGCCATTGCCGCCTCAAGGGTAAGCCACAGTACCCCGACATTCCCTGTATCTCAGTTGCTCTCATGCCCTCCCTGACATAAAGAGCCCCTCCCTTTTACCCTCCCTTTTCTCCTAAACAGAGTATAACCGGTATTGCTACATCTAAATGGTGCCAGGACAGGGGTAATCCTGTCTTGTTCCCATACCCAAGGGCCAAGCAGTTGCTGGTCAGGAATCAAGGTCTACCTCAGCATCTCATCCAACTCGGGAGGTGTTATGTAATGCCAGGTTCATCAAAAACAAGACAGTCATTATAGCTGATCTTGTTGAAACGGTGGATCTGGCATGCATCACCGAGGCCTGGCTGGACGAAAATGCTAGCTTAGTTTTGGCTTCTGCAGTTCCAGCTGGGTTCTTGGTGATTCACCGCCCGAGGTTGGATCGTAGGGGTGGGGGTGTAGCCATCTTTTTTAAGACCAAACTGAGCCTTGTGGAGGTTTCGGTAGGAACTACTAGATCCTTTGAGTGTATCATGGGAGAGGGTGTAGGTTGCAGGATACTCCTCATTTATCGTCCACCAGATGATGGAGGTTTATTCCTGCAGGAGATTGCGGATTTCATCGATGACACAGTATTGGAGTCTCCCAGATGGATTATTCTGGGGCACTTTAATGCATGGGTCGACGATGAACTCTAATGTTGGTCAAAATCTCCTCAGCTAATGACAATGCTGGGCCTCACACAAGTTGTTACCTCCTCTACCCATGTAAGAGGTCACTCATTGGATCTACTGTTCCTCCTGGGGATGGAGATCTCTGACTTGGGGGTGGAACCAGTTGGTTTGTCTGACCATCACACCATAGGGTTCAGTTTTGGGGCCCCCTCAAATAGACCTACCCCTGTGGAGATGGTCCGGTACCGCCCTTTAAGGGGAGTTACCCCAGATGGTCTGTCGGAGGTGCTTGACCTATCAGGATTGCTGAGTGAAAGCACAAGTCCGGGGGATCTAGTACTAGCCAATAATAAGTCAGTGGGAGATGCCTTGGACTTGATTGCTCCTGTTCAGTTTTCCACTCACTATTTTGCCCAAGGAACCCTTGGTATGATGGGTCCTTGAAGGAGCTGAGGCGAGTTGGTCGAAGGCTGGAGAGAGCATGGCGGAAATCCTGCCTTGATGCTGACAGGGTTCAATTGATGGAACATTATAAGGGCTATCAATCAGAAATCTCCCATAAGAAGGCAGAGTTCCTGTCCAGGGAGATTTCTGCAGCGCAAAATCGACCAGCTCAACTTTTTCGAACCATCGACAGATTGTGTAATCCAATCTGTCTTCAGTCCGGAAGATCATTTTTACAAAATAAGTGTGATGAGCTAGCTCGGTTTTTCGCAGATAAGGTTGCCAGCATCAGGTCCGGAATCGGCCCGGCTCCCTCCATGAGGGGTTGCGAAGGTCAGTGGGAGGTGGTGAGCAACCGGTCTGTCTGGACCATTTGCAGCCGACCAGAATTCATGAATATTGTGAAGATCGTCCAAACTTTGTGCCCAACCTGTTGTAGTTTGGATCCGGGCTCTACTCACCTATTAGTGGTTGTGTAGATGCTATCTGTCTGATCCGAGCTGAAATTGTATGGAGATCCTTGGAGAGGGCAGTCTTTCCAGACCCTAAAGGAGGCGGTCATTTGACCACCTAAAAATCCTCCTTGATCCTGACGATCCAGCTAACTACTGACCTGTCTCTAACCTTCCTTTTGTGGGGAAGGTTATTGAGAAGGTGGTTGCGTTGCAGCTGGATGATCACCTTATTACTCACAATGTCTATGAAGTTCTCCAGTCTGGTTTTAAGAAGAGGCATAGCACTGAGATAGCCCTTGTTCGGATACTTAATGATCTCCTTATGGCGAGAGATCGAAAGGCTTGTACCATCTTTGTCCTTCTCAATCTGTCAGCAGCTTTTGACACTGTGGACCATGAGGTGCTTCTGGAGACCCTACGGTTCCTTTTTGGACTGTCGGGTACAGTCCTCGAATGGTTTTGATCTTTCCTCGTAGGTAGGTTCCAGAGGGTGGTCACCGGAATTTATTCCTCTGATGCCCTCCCCCTATCCTGCGGGGTACCGCAGGGCTCCATATTGGCGCCCATGTTGTTCGCAGTGTATATGCTGCCATTGGGAGATATCATTAAATGATACAGCTTGAGTTTTCACTGCTATGCAGATGATACTCAGCTGTATTTGTCTTTTGTACCTGGACAGGGTTGATGCTGTCTTCGTACTAAATAGTTGCCTCTCCAAGATCAAAGACTGGATGAATTTGAGTTGGCTGAGATTGAATCCGGATAAGACTGAGGTGTTGGTTGTGGACCCGGGTCGCTTAGGGGTGGGTTCTGGAGCTGGGCACATGTCAGGCCTATGGCTTGATGGTGTCCAGCTCACTAACTCAGACCGGGTTCGTAACCTGGGCGTTATTATTGACAACAGTCTGACTCTGAAATTTCAGGTGTCGGCTGTGGTTAAATCCTCATTATACCATCTGAGGAATATCGCCCAGGTGAAACATCTGGTTCCTCCGGGTGACCTTCCAACACTGGTCCATGCCTTCATTACTACCCGTCTTGACTATTGCAATGCACCTAGGGCTACCTAGGGTTGATATCCACCGCTTGTGGCTAGTGCAGAACGCTGCGGCCAGGCTGTTGACTGGCCAGTCATATTATGCCAGTGCTGCGTGAACTGCACTGGCTGCCGGTTCAGTGGTGGATTACCTATAAGGTAGGCCTGCTTGCTTGCCTTCAAAGCCCTACACGAACAGGGACCTGACTACCTGAAAGATCTCCTGGTTCCCTACTCCCCAAGTCGTCTGCTCCGATCCGCCAAAGAGGGATTGCTAGAGGTTCCCAGGGTTCGTTTAAAAACCTCTGGGGCTCGTGCTTTTTCATTTGCAGCACCGACCCTGTGGAACTCTCTACCTTGTCAGTTAAGAGAATGCCTGGCCGTTAGCAGTTTTAAAATTATGCTAAAATGTATTTATTTTCTAAGGCTTATCCAGACTGATTTTAAATATTTATGATGTTGATGTTTTTATATGATTGTGCAGTGCCTTGATTTTGAAAGGCGCTTAATAAATATTGATTGATTGATTGATCCCATTCATGATTTCCAGTATACCACTTCTCAGTAATAGCTACAATGTCTTGGTCAGCTCACGTCATCAAGACCACCAGGTCTGAATTTTATTTCCTAGGTCATGGGCATTAGTATACATGGCCTTCCATGTTTTGCCATTTCTCCTTTATCATCTTCCCTTTGCCTTTTGCCTCTTCCATTTGTCCTTCCTGTTTTAACCCTTTCCTCCTGTCCTCCGCTGTCCCTTCCCCTTTTATGAGTTAAGTTATCTCTGGTGATATCATGCCTTTATGGTCCTCAGTGTTGACTGCACTATCCTGTAGGGGTGGGCAGTTTGATTCTCCCTGCTTTCTTCTGCCACCCCGCCAAGTTTAAATGCAGCCCTCCTCCCTAGCCAGCCCTTGATGACCCAGGCTCGCCAGGTTGCCATTGCTGCGAGCAGTAGCCATGCCACTGCTCCAATTGGCTGGCCAATGAAGCTCTTTAGCTGCACTTGGAGACTTGGAACTTTGTTCCCTGTGTGAGTTTTAGTTTTGGGTGTGCCACTGAATTCTGGCCCAGGAGAGGAGGGAGTTATTCTCTCATGGAATTCACTTCCAAGTTCTATATTCAAATCCACTAATCTTGCTAAATTTAAACAAAACCTAGACTGCCATTTATTAACTCAGGGATGATTTACCAGCCTGGCTGGAGATATACTTACATGGGTTACAGCCTCCTGTATATCTACTTTTCTAGTATGAATCCTAATGCGAGTTCAGTGCCTTTCATTACTAAATGCTGCTGTGTTTGACACATTGTTAGAGACTCAGTGAGAGTTGTTTTGCACATTAGAAAGAAGAAAGCTTTCAGAAAATGATTGATGAACACATACCACTTCCACAACTGTTGTGCCAGCTTATTTTGGGTGAGGACAAGACTTCTGTTTGAAATTCTGATGGACAGAAGAAGAATGTGTATTTATATTGCTCTTTCATAACACTCAATATCCCAAAGAATTGTATAAGCAATAACAGAGACTTGTAGTATAGTGACTGTAACGTGTAGTGGAATTCATTCCACTCTAACACCCACACAGCCATGAACAGTTGCCTGAACCAGGTTTATTGGGAAAGAAAATGCTGGCCAGGACATCAAGAAAGATCTTCTAATTTTGCAAAACGTTTCATGGGTTCTTTGCCTTCCACCTCCGCTCCACCAAGACAGCAAAACAGATAGGCAGATGGGACCTTGGTTTAATGCCTCATCCAAAGAAAGAAAACTACACCCCAATAACATAGTAACCTTAGTACTGCCCTAGCCATTGTTAGGGCTGCAGGTAGGCTTAGCTCTAAAATGAGCTTACCATGGAACTTCCTTTTTGACTTTTGGAAGTATCCATTCACAACTGCAAAATTGTGTGCTCCCCCTCTGATCTTTGCTGTTTGCTGCTCTGTCTTAAATGCATCTGAAGGAAGGGGGATGCTACTATACCTCCCAACTTCTCAGGATATAAACAACAAAACAAGCATTTGTCAATGCCGAATGTTGGCTTGCTGGCATTGGCACTGGTAGTGCAGGAAGTAGAGATGCATAATAGGCCTCTGAGGCCGGGAGATCAGAGGGCTGTGGGTTCAGTTCCCACATCTGGCACTTGGGTTAATATCCCAGTACTGACACTGTAGTGCAGCATGAGGGGTGCTGCACTTCTGAGGTGCCGTCTTTCGGATGAGACGTTAAACCGAGGTCCCATCTGCCAGGATTGGTGGTAGTTCAGGTGGATGTTAAAGATCCCATGGCATTTATCGAAAGAGTAGGGAATTTCCCGGTGTCCTGGTCAAATTTCCCATTCACTAAAAATACCACCAACAGCTTAATCTGGTTCAAAGTCAGTTGGCATTCATCTGTATCCCTCCCAGGTCGTGCCTGAAAATAGGCAGGATTTGTCTAGTGCACTTACCCAGTCAACAAAAACTAAATAAATAAAATTAATTCATTAATTAACGCCAACCCCACCCCTACCCTGCAGAGAGTGACAGGCATTGGGGGTGTGCCTTTGGACCATCGGGCATAATGCTCACGCCATTTCATCTCATACTACCCTGCAGACACTGACTGGTGGTGCGGTGTGCTTTGGGGTCTTTGGGCTTTACACTCATCCTATTCCATAAGGAAATATGCTGAATAGGGTGTGGTACAGGAGAATGGGGTGAACGCTGGGGCCGAAGACCAGGTGTTGCAGTGTGTTTTGGCCCTTACACGCATCCCATTCCATAAGGAAATATGCTGAAATGGGTGTAGTATAGGAGAACTGGGTGAACGCTGGGCCTAAAGTCCCCAAGGCACACCTCGATGCCAGTCAGTGGCTGCAGGGTGGGGGTGGAATGGCATGTGTATTATGGGCGACGATCCCAAGTCACGCCCCCAGTGCCTGTCAGTCTGTACTGAGTAGGGCATTATGGTTGGAAACCCTAACGCCCTGGCGTTTGTTGGTATTTTCACTCCAAATTTGCAAAATGGGATTTTTGTGACCCCACGTCATGAACAGTGGCACAATCATTTCATTACTCAATCCAGAAAGGTGGTTTTGCACAGCGAGTGCGCCATTTGACGCCACAGGTGTTAAAACACGTATCTGGCAGGATGTAAAAGATGACAGCAGTACTGTTCATTAGGTGGTGTGAAAAAATTGCAATGTTGAAAATATGGATTGAAAATATGAAAAATTGGCAAAGTTACGACCGTGCATAGAAACTGCGCAACGCATGCCTGAAACACAATCATGTTTTGGATTTTTTCCGCCAGATTTTCAACATGGTTATTTTGAACCTCTCCTCATGAACAGTGGCACTGATTTTCTTAATCTGTCCCGAACAGTGATTTCCCACAGTGACTGCGCTATTCTGCGCCGAAGTGCTAAAACACATTTCAGTCAGGATATGAAAATGACAGCTGTACTGTTCATAAGGAGGTGTGAAAAATGCCAGTGTTGAAAATCTGGAGTGAAAATGTTACAAATTCGCGAAGTTACGAGTGTGCGTGGAAACTGCGCAACACACGCTTGTAACACATTCATTTTTTGGAATTGTTTCACCAAATTTGCAACATAGGCTTTTTGAGAGCCCACCTCATGAACAGTGACACTGTTGTTTCATTACTCAGTCCCGAAAGGTGATTCTGTGCAGTGACTGCAAAATCACCTTTCGAGACTGGGTAGTGCTGTGACAGTGACTGAATTCATGAGGAGGGGTCTCAAGAACCCCATGGTGAAAATTTGCTGCCAAAAGTCAAATAAATGGCCAAGATATCCACCTTAGTTGAAAAAACACCATTTATGCCATTATACAGCTTACTGTCATTTCTTTTCAGTTTGCGGTCGGCTTTGAAGAGTGTAGACATGTTCCCGGTCCACGAAGATCGTTGCGAGCGAGGCTCAGAGATAAGTATAGGGTGGGGCGTGCAGAAGGTGAGCACGGGTTGGGGAGGGACAGAAACTCAACAAGGGACCGTTTTCTTTTGTTACAGGTTTTAAAAAAAAAAAAAATGACACGGAGGACATTTGGCACGCTGGGGTGGGCTTCGGCGTGCCACCTGGATGTTTGTTTTGGGGAGGAGTGGAGCCGACTGGGATTGGGCACCCCATCAGCCATACTGTGTGTGCTGGGGGCGCATAAGCCGAGGTTGGGCACCTCGGCATACAGCACATGGGGGGCATCATGCTGACAGGATTGGGCCACCCGTTGTAAAATGAACTGGGGAGGGCATGCCAATAGGGAATTGGCCCCGTCGGCTTTCAGCGTATGTAAAATTTCATGTAGGGACAGGGAGGCGGCTGATGACAGCTGCTGCTTGCTGGCGCCCGGCAATATGTAAATTCGCAACAACAGCCGCTGCTTGCCGATGCGTATGTAAATTGCTACACGTTACCACCGCTGATTGCAGCGTTGTTCTCCTTTCAACTGTACACCACTGCATCTGAAGTGCTGTCATAGAGAGCTCGGCCATTCATTGGTACGGTGTGGTCCCGCCTGCAAAATGGAGCGGGGCATTGGCAGAGCGAATGGCATACCTCTAAAAGTCTTATGGTGCCACTATGTTGCTTGCGTGTGCACACAAGCCAACATAAAAACTTTTTGAAGCTGCTGTCTTTTTTAGCCCCTCAATTTAACCCTTGCAGGGCTGCAGACTTAGCATCTGTCAAGCTGAATCAAATAGATTAATTGTAGTTCTTTCAGCAGCCTAGGGTTAACTCATTATCTGGCTATCCTTTCCAGGCACCCCCAACACACACACAGGGACAGCAAGCAAGATTTTATCAGTTGCTTGCTATAAATGCTATTTGTTCCTTAAATTATTGTAGTTTTTCAGTGTGTACTGCCACAACTGTAAATTACTACGCCAGTTGAAACACAGCAGTCCCTTTTTTTTTTATTTATTTTTTTTTATTTTAGTCTTTTGGTAACCGGGTAAGGCCCACTAGGCACAAGTGCCTGTTTTCAGGGGAGACCTGGGAGCACTAGGCGGTTAAGTGACTTGTTCAGAGTCGCACAGTATGCAAGTGGAGGTTGTGAGAAACTCAGGTCTGGTCTACTGGGTGTACCAAGCTCGTTCACACCTCTTTCCTCTAACCTGTAGGCTATACTGCCAGTCTTCTCTCTGTTGAGTAGGCTTATTTGTCTCTCTTTGTCTTAATTTCCAGCATAGGACACAGGAAGCTTCTAGAGGAACTCCAGAGGAGTTGCAAAATTATTTTTTTAATGGCTGCAAAGACCAGCATACAAGTGCTGTATACTGTACTGGAATTTTCCTTACTGAAGCTCTGAAGCAGTGTCTCATTAAGCAGACTACAGTGTCAAATTACAAACAGTCCAGATCCAGTTTTGCCCCTGTAATTCAAAACCAAGACTCTCAGTACTGTGGAGAAATGCTGTGTATTTTTTTATATTGCAATAAAAAAGAATGCATTTGCAAACTGGAAACTTAATTGCAGTATAAAATAAATGTGTGCAAATTGGCACTGAAGTGTGTGTAGAACTCTGTCAGATGCAAATGCTCACCTCCCCACCCCACCCCCACCCCCGACAAACTAAGTTTTAACCCTTGTTCCTATGGGCATTTATTGGGATCTGAGACCATTTTCTTCTGTTGTTTTTTTTATATTTTTCTATTCAAACTTTGTATATTTGCTATCCAGTGCTATTGAAAGGGTGGGGGCTTACAACACCTCTGTTTATCCACAGAATCGGGTTCACTGCTGGTTTTTCCCCATGATCTTTCCGTGCCCTGAGCGGCGCCCACGGAGCCTGGCGGCATCAGCGCCGCCACCACCGAGCAAACCGATGCTTCCCTCCTGCCCTCCTGGTCCTGCCTCCCGGAGCCCTTCACAGGATCTTTCCGCACCTCGAGCGCCGTCCATGGAGCCTAGCGGCATCAGCGCTGCCACCGCCGAAAAAACTAATGCTTCCCTCCCGCCCTCCTGGTCCTGCCTCCCAGAGCCTTTCACAGGTAACCACCGCTAAACACCCACAGCCGCCCAGCTTGTAGCACCTCCTCCGATTGGTGCGCCTACCGCTTTGGCGGCTCTTGATTGGACCGGCGATCAGCCCTCTCCTTCTGATTGAAACGCCTTTCCTGCCGAGCCAGCCAAGCTGCTACCCGACCCGTGGAGCCCTTCAGCCGGATTGCTGGAGTGGCCGCTAGCCTGGGCCTACTCTCTTCTCTTCATTCTACAGAGCTATTTTGGACTGTGTAAGATTAATGTTGCTGGCATACTACTTAGCATAAAAGCATTGTAATGTAAACCTTGCTCGTGTTATATCTAATTATATTCTCTGTTACCGACAGCTTAAGTGAAGTGATAGTCTTTTGTGTAGACATTATAGTCAATTGCATCCTCGCTACTGCAAGCCTAGCTAGCTAGCTAATTTAATCAGCTCCTGCCTTGCCCCATGTTGTTTCTACTCCTGCTGTGTACTCTTTTTATCTTCCAAGCAAGCCTGCCATTTTCCCTGTGCCTATTCTCCAAATCCCTGTTTCGTGCTCCTTGGCGCCACTTATTCTCTGCCTTTTTTCCTCCCTTAACTCCTGCTCTAAGCTCTGTTTTTGTAGTTTGCCCCTCCCCACCCATCTAAACTTCTGCCTCCTAAATCTCTCCTCTGAATTGCTAATTCCTGTCCTTTGTCTTAAGTTCGCACCCCAACCCCCTCTTCAAGTTCCAGCCTGTCTCCTGCCTTCCTTTGTTCCCTGCAACTACTTAATTGATCTGTTTTTCCTTGCTTCCCTCCCAGGATCTTTCCACACCCCGAGCGGCGCCCACGGAGCCTGGCGGCATCAGCGCCGCCACCGCTGAACAAACCGACGCATCCCTCCCGCCCTCCTGGTCCTGCCTCCCGGAGCCCTTCACAGGTAACCACCACTAAACACCCACAGCCACCCAGCTTCTAGCACCTCCTCCGGTTGGTGTGCCTACCGCTTTGGCGGCCCCTGATTGGACCAGCGATCAGCCCTCTCCTTCTGATTGGAGCGCCTTTCCTGCCAAGCCAGCCAAGCTGCTACCCGACCCGTGGAGCCCTCCAGCCGGATTGCCGGAGTGGCCGCTAGCCTGGGTCTACTCTCCTTTTCTTTCTACAGAGCTATTTTGTCCCGCCCCCACCACCCCCCTCCCAGGCCACCTATTAAATATGCTACTTTCCCCACCCCTTTCTACCTACTCCAGTCCCTTTCTTACAAGTACTACCCTCCCTCCCCTAGCCATCTACCTAGCACTTCTCGTGACTGCTCCTCTGCTCCCTCTCTACACTACCCCACAGTAGAGTGTACCTCTCTTCACTCCCTATCTGTGCCTCCTGTACACTTGGCAAAATGGCACAAACAATGTCTTACTTATTTTTGATCTTCTTCATCCTACTTTTCCTACCCTTTTAACACCCCTTATGTTGCTACCCTGCATCCCCCGCTGAACTGACTCATCCTACAAATGCCCCCAAAGTCCACAGCACTCTCCCAGCTACCATCTGGTCCTGTTTCTCTATGAGCCCCACCACCTCACTCTATTCCTTTGGCTGCCTTTTGGTCTCCCTCTACCAAAGCAGAGCCCACTTTCTCCACACCGCCTGCCCTACTGCCTCCCCTAAACGGCTCTTGGCAAAATCTTGGTACCCCCTACATGCTTCGCCACCACTTAACCCTTGCCCTACTACTGCTGGCTGCAGGGGATATACACCCTAATCCCAGCCCATCACCAACCCCTGGTCACAACTACCCCATGCCTAACCCCTCAGCCAAGGCCACCACCGACACTCGCTCTGGCTCCTTTCCCCGAGGATTACGCCTACTCCATCTGAACATTCGTAGCCTAGCCCCCAAACTCGATCAGCTCCAGGTTCTAGCTGCCCACCATGCCCCAGACATAATCATCCTGTCCGAGACCTGGCTAAACCAAAACCTCCAAGACCAAACCATCACTATTCCAGGGTTCACCATCACTCGGCAAGACCGACCCACCAGAGGTAGAGGGGTGGCTATCTACACCACCTCAGCCCTACATTTTTCTGTCTCTCTCTCTCAAAGCTGAACCAAAACTTACTAGCTGCTTATGCTGAAATTGTCCCTCCTTCCTCACTACCCATCTTTGTGGCTGGTATTTATTGCTGCCTGCCACTGCTGCCACAACAGTCACCAACCTTCTGAGCCAACTGACGTCTCTTGCCCAGTCGGGTGAACTATATGTCATGGGTGACTTTAACCACAACTGGCTAGCCCCCGCTTTTAACAAAACCCGAACAGAGATATCTGCTCTCAACCTTATCCAAACCATTATGGAACCTACACGGTCAAACCATAAGACCAGAAACCACTCCCTTCTTGACTGGGCGCTTACCTCCTACCCACACCACGTCGTCAGCTCTGGCCTCCTTCCTGACTCCATTAGCGACCACCACCTAACCTACTTGGTCCGCAAAATCCATTGAGTTAAATCCCATCTCAAATTTATATTCCAATGGTCATATAAATTCCTAAACCTCTCCCCTCTCCTGGAAGAGCTAGCTCACTCAAACTGGGACCCAATCTTAAGATGCTCTAACATGGACGCTGCCCTTACGCACTTCCCGAACACCTTCCTTACCGCCTGGGACAAACACGCCCCCTGCCTGCGCCGTGCTAGGGTCCGGGGGTCTCACCTTCTCTGGATATCATCCGAGCTGATAGCTTGCCAACAAGCCCGTGACAGGGCGTGGCGTATTTACAAATCCACGCTCCTCCCAGCCGACAATATCACCTACTGCATGCTCCATAACAAGTGCACAAAGGCCATCCGCTTAGTTAAGGCTGAATATTTTAACAACACCCTAAACGCAAATCTTGGGAGGCCTTCTAAATTCTGGAAAGTCATCAACTCCCTTTTCTCCCCCAACAACAAATCCCACCCCTTCTCGTCCAAGGGACTCTACTCTCCGACACCCTGACAGTAGCCTCCGAGTTCAATTTCTGTTTCACTACTTGTGCTACAACCCTCCTGGACTCCCTTCCTCCTGTAACCCCACCCACTCCCCAGACAGCTACCCCCCTACCACCTGGCCAGAACCCTTTCTCCTTCAGACACATCTCCCCCATCGAAACCTTAGATGCCCTTTGCTCCCTGAATCCCTCCAAAGGTGCATCTCCCGATGGTCTCGACAACAAACTCCTCTTCCTATCTGCCCCTGCCATCACTACTCCCCTCGCTGCCCTGCTAAATCTTTCATTCACCACTGAGTCACTCTCCACAGAGTGGAAGCATGCCACCGTCCTACCCCTACCAAAAGGAGGTAATCCTACCTCTGCAGCTAACTATCGTCCCATCTCCCTCCTTCCCACTCGCCAAACTCCAGGAACACCTAGTACTATCTCAATTCTCCCACTTTCTCTCTGAAACTAACTTCTTCACTCCATTCCAGTCCGGTTTTAGAAAAAAACACTCTACCACCACCTCCCTACTAAGACTCACGGACTCCATCCTCTCTGGGATGGACAAAGGACAAATTACTGCTGCTATTTTCATCGACCTAGCCAAAGCATTCGATATGGTATCCCACTCCCTCCTGCTATCCTGCCTATCAGGGGCTGGGCTATCGCGCTGCCACAAATTGGTTCAGTGCCTACCTATAAAATAGAACCCAGTCCACAAAAACAGCTGACTACACCTCCCCCCGCTCCCTATTACCACCGGCATTCCCCAGGGCTCAGTCCTTGGCCCCATCCTCTTCTCCATCCTACTAAATGATCTGCCAAAGTCTTGCTCCACTACCTCAATACACATGTACGCTGATGACACGGTCCTGTTTACTTCCGGCCGTACCTACGAAGAAGTCAACTCTGATCTTCAGACCGACTTCAACAAAGTACAACACTGGTTCAACTCCAACCAACTCTCCCTAAATGCCAAGAAAACTGTCTCTATGTCTTTCGGCACTAGACAGAGACTATCCAGACTTACATCCCCTCTGATCTTCTGTACCCTAAATAACACCATCCTTGAAGACGTGCCCTCCTTTAGGTACCTGGGGGTTTGGCTTGATCACTACCTCTCCTTTTCCACACACGTGGACGCCATCCTATCAAAACTACGCCCTAAGCTAGGCGCCCTCTGTAGAAACTGCACTAGTCTCCCGCTTCCTGTGAGATGTGAAATAGTCCAGAAAATGATTCTACCCTCCTTTGACTACTGCGATGTTGTCTACAGCTCTGCCTCTAAGTCCACCTTAGCCAGACTGGACCCCCTCTTCAATGCTTTTTGCCGCTTTGCCCTCGATGCCCCCCCCAGCACCCATCACTGCGAGCTCTTCCATTCACTGGCCCCTTCCATCCCTGAGCAACCGGCGCCTACTTCATAGTGCTAAATTTGTTTCTAACTTCTGGCTTGGTTCCCTTCCTTCCTACCTCGTATCCTCCCTATCTTCCCCGCCTACCCCCGCCCACGCCCTCAGGTCTACTGACTCCAGGCTATTAGTAGTCCCTCACGAGAAAGGACCTCGAGGCCAATCGGCTTTCTCTGCCTCCTCACTAAGCTCTGGAAGGCCTGCCGGCCCAAATCCGCCATTCTTCCTCAAACACTCTATCCTCTCCCTCACTAACTTCCTTGCTCCAAATTGTACCTGCCCCTGACCTCCTTCCCCCCCAGATTGATTCTCTTCCCCACTCCCCGATCCCCTCCTCCTTACGCGCCTGACCAGCAGCTCGGCCTTCGCCTAATTGACTGGCTTATACATTACCCTAAACAACCTATGCACTTACTGTCTCATTCACCTCTGCTATCTCCCTTCTTATTCCCCCAACGTCTTCCCTACGTCTACCCCCTTATCTACCTCAGTGTTTACTATACAGTCCTGTCACCTCTCCCTGGCCCCAATCTCAGACTTCCATTTCTCTCTGCCAACTTGGTGCATCGTGCTTCAATTCAATTCCTGTTACAGGCACTTATGTAATTCACTGATAGTTCTAGATGTGTAATCAAATATGTATGCCCCTCCTTGTGGCACATGTATGTACTGTCTCCTCATGTAATAAGTTTGTAATTAACCACACTCAACTATGTAACAATTGTTTGTATTGCTCTACTTCTAGTTCAACCTATTGATTGTTGTATGTATACCCTCCTCCCTTGTACCCCCCGCACTGTGAGACGAGTATCTTTTTGCTAAGTGTGCCTTTCCTGGTGAAACATTTTCTTTTTTTGTAAATATCCTTTTTATTAGAGAAGCTTTACAATTCATACTCAATTTGACAGTCAAAATCCATCATACACATTACCGACATTTCATCAGACGTTCAAAAATACAGGCCCATGAATAGGGTTATACTCTATTGTTTTAACAGCAGTCCAGGCCCACCATTTCCTCCTCGAATCATCTCTGCTAGCTATTTTGAATGTAGGTCATCCCTCCATCCCCATTACCCACCTCCAAATGCCCTCCCACTCGTCCAGTAAACACCTCCCACATCTCACCTCTGCTGAGCCTTCAAGGTCCGGGAAGGGTATGGTGGCCTTAAACCATGGCCTGAGAAGCCAGTCAATAAGGTGCTGCATTAAGGCATGAAGAGAGGTCCCTGGCCATGGTATAAATGACCCATCTCCTCCACTTCAAACAATCCAGCTCAGCCTGATCGTTTAAGTTGTGTTATTTTTCGGATCTATAGATAAGATGGACTGTCTCTCTCCAGCCCAAAAGGGTCTGGGGTTCAACAGTGAGCCAACATTTAGTGATAGCCTTCTTAGCTGCCAGTAGTACAATATTTACTAAGTACTGGGCGTGAAGATCTAGTAGGCCGTGGGAAAACAATGCAAAATGAAGAAATCACCACTATAAGGTAGTTCGACCCAAAGAGGTCTTTTAACTCCTCATATACACCCAGCAGGAAAGGCTGCAACTTTGGACAGGTCCAAAAATATGAGAGTGGTGAGCTATAGTCTCTCCACATAGGCGCCAACACGCGCCGAACGGTCAGCACCAAAATGAGAGGTTATTACTGGGGTTCAAAGAATCTTATCAACAGTTGCCAAGAAAACAACCTCCAAGAGTGAGAGTAGGTGATTCTAGATGTCATACGGAGGAGAGTCTCCCATTGTTGGGTGTGATTCGGGAACCCAGCTCTTCATTCCACTTTTCCTTATTCGTGAGGTGTTCTTCACCCATTGTCTCCAGAAGGGACCTGTACAACACTGAAACAGCGTGTGGGAGTCCTCTGGATTTTAATACTTGCTGGAGTATCCGAATCACTGGGGGGTGTGTCTCAGGCAAACGGACATTGGGAGGTAGGGATTCAAAATAGTGTCGGAGTTGTAAATATCGGAAAAAATCTGATTGACGTAGATGAAAGTCATGGCTGATTTCTCCGAATTCTCTAAAGTGGGGGCCAATTTGCACTTGCGAGAGCTGAAGGAGGCGGGCGTGCCGCCAGGTCTGAAAAGTGTGATCTAAGAGGGCCGGGGGAAAGTCTTCCAATAGATCTATTGGGCAAAGCAAGACTAAAAAAGGGGTGATTCCTAGGACCCTTCTCATCGAGCACCAAACCTGTGCCTGGTGCTCCATCAATGGTCCCCAAGCAGGCCTAGCCATTGAGGGTAGTGTTTTATGGAATATCACTTTTTGATATTCCCAGGGTGGGAGGATACTCTCCTCAATTTCCCTCCATCTGGCCGGAGCCACTCCCGTAAGGCGCTGTATTATGTAAGAGAGGTGAGTAGCCCAGTAGTAGAGTTTCAGATTGGGGAGTGCCAAACCTCCCTGGGCTTTAGGAAGGTGAAGGGGTCTCCAGTTTAACTCTAGGGCGTCTTCCCGCCCAGATAAATTTCACTATGGCCCTATTCCAGGCCTTAAAGAGACTATTCGGCAAATTGAGGGTACATTCTGGAACAGATAGAGGATCCTTGGAAGCGTGAACTATCCGATAACCTCCACCCGCTGCATCATATTCAGTGGGAGAACGTTCCATCTTTCAAGGTCCTGTTTCATCTGGGATGTAATGGGGTGGTAATTATTATTTAGGTGTCTCTGACTTGATGTGAGAGGGATTCCTAAATATTTTACTTGGCAAGGCCCCAGCGAAGGGTACCTTTGTCTTAATTGCATCCGATGGGACGAGTGGAAGGTGAGGGCATCGGTCTTGCTGGTATTCAGCTTATAACCAGAATATGACCTGAATTCTTCTAGGAGGCGGAAAACAGCAGGTACAGACTTTCGGTTTAGTAAGAAACAGCAGAACATCATCTGCGTATAGAGCCACCCGGTGCTCCATGCCCTCCACAGTCACCCCCGAAATCTCAGATGACAATCTAATCGCCTGGGCTAAGGGTTCAATGAATATAGCGAAAAGGCTTGGTGATAATGGGCAGCCTTGACGCGTACCCCTAAAAAGAGGGAAATATTCAGAGTGGTGACCAGATGTTTTAACACATGCCTTCGGGACGCGAGATTTTCCTAATAGTATCAATAAGGGGCTGGAAGTGCATAGCCGCCATTATGGCGAACAGCAAAGACCAAGACACACGGTCAAAGGCCTTCTCAGCATCAAGGCTGAGAAGGACCGACGCGTTCTCTCTGGATTGCATCTCATGGACCAGATGTAGAGCCCTACGCGTGTTATCTGAGGTGGACCTTGAACTCACGAACCCTGCCTGGTCAGGGTCAATCAGCTCCGGTAGTACTCGGTCCAGCCGACGGGCCAGGACGGACATGACGTACTTGTAATCTGAGTTAAGAACCGATATTGGTCTATATGAGCTACATTGTAACGGGTCCTTACCGGGCTTGGGAATGACCGAGATTGTGGAATATGCCCAACTGGGCGGAGGGGATTCACCGGCTAGGACCTCATTACACGCTGCAAGTAACAGCTTACTAATAGACTGGGACATGGATTTATAAAACTGCGCCCCATAGCCATCAGGTCCAGGGCTTTTTGGGTTTTGGACTTGGTGATAGCCATCGACAGTTCCTCCAGTGTAATGGGTTTCACCAGATGAGCCTGGTGTTCGTAGGTTACATTGGTAAATTTAGGTTGCTAAAAAGAACCGGAGATGACAAATCTGTCCCCGTTTGGTGTGTACAAGGCTTTATAGTATTAACAAAAGGCCCGAGATATGTTTTTAAATTTAGTATGACATTCTCCTGTCCCTGGGTCCTTTATCATTGCAATAGTAGAGAACTTACGGTGTTGGCGAAGCTGGTACGCCAGTAATCGGGAGGCCCGAGGGCCAATCTCGCCATATCTCTGTCGGAGATATGCGAGGGCAACTTCGGTTTGCTGCAAGTATAGAGAGTCCAGCTCATTCTTAGTCTGCTTTATCTGGGGAAGAACCGAGGCATCACCTTGTTGGTGGGCCAGCTGAAGGAACTGAAGGGTCTGTTCCAACTGAAGTTGCCTTTCTTTGCATGCCTTTGCCAACCCAGCTGAGTATTTTATTAAGTGACCTCTTAGGACTGCTTTTAGAGTGTCCCATTGAATCGTTGATGGAGTCTTCTGGGGGAGTTATCTTGTATAATTTCGGCAATTTTATCACTGATGAACTCCTTAAATTGCTCACTTTTTAAGTGTACGGGGTTAAATCTCCACCCAGTGTTGCGCTTTTCAAGGTCCAGATTCCACTGAGTGATGAGTGGGCATGATCCGAGTGAGCTATGGGACCCATTGTGGCTTCAAGCAGTGACCCGAGCTGTTCCTTCTGGGTGTAACAGTGGTCGATTTCTTGTATATGTCCTGTGGACTGCAGAATAAAAAGAGTATCCCTATCTCTGGGGTGTAGGGATTGCCACGTATCAGCCATCCCATCCCTTCAGTAAATCTCTTTAAAGAATTTATGTGAGGCCTGTTGCACACCGGGCTGGGGTCTAGATATGTCCAGGGCGGTATTTGGGGCAATGTTGAAGTCACCTGCCAGGATCAGGGTCCCTTAGTCTTCTCCACCACCCTATCCAAAAACTGGCGGATAGTAGGGATGTTTGAAGCCGGAGGGAGACAAATGTTGGCCAGCGTCAGTTCCTGCTCATTTAAAATACCCTGGACTATAATTAATCTCCCCGCAGGATCTGCCCATTCCTTTATTTTCCTAAATGGAAGAAGGGATGAGATCAGAATGGCAACCCCCCTTTTTCTTCCCTTCTGCATAGCTGAGGCAAAGACCTGTGTATAGCCCCTGCCCCGGAGTTTCTCATGTTCTCTAGGAGTCAGATGGGTCTCCTGCCAATATACAATATCTGCATGTGCCTTTTTAGCTAATGTAGTCATTCTAGACCTCTTGACCGGACTGCTCAGACCATTCACATTCAATGAATAGATTTTTAAGTGGTTATGTGCCATTCTCAATTCCAATACTTTCTACTTCTGAACTAAGACTGAGTTTCTCATGCGGAAACATTCTTATCTCTATTATCATTGCTAGCAAACTGTGACTGTCTATTTTCTCTTGTAACTTTATCTTCTATAGTATTCAATAACCAAAAATTCTCATAACAAACGCCCAAAGTATACTCTTGTGGGCTTAATCGCACTGTTTTAACAGCATAAACTAGGGAGTAGTTTAACTTGCCTCGTGTGTCCCTCCATTTAATACAGCATTTCTGGGTCCTGGGGTGACAAACGCTCAGCTAGTTACGTCTGCTGCTCGGAACTCCAGAGGAATGGTGGAACCCAGGAGGTGTACATCTCACCGCACAAGTGCAGACGGAGTATTAGGAAAGATGAAAAACTTGTGAGGCATCTTGCAAAATTTTGAAAGATGTCTTAACTATATGCAATGCCCAGATCAATACCAGGTTGTTCCATAGCAGTGGGAGGAAGACATCTGGATCTAATCTGGTGAAACATTTTCAATAAATAAATAAATTTTCCACTCAGATGTATGTAATGCTCATAAAGGTGCATCTCAGACAGCACTGGACAGTAAACTAAAGCTCTTTGTTTATCCACATGGACAAGTAGTGCAGGCTTCCTCCACCCACTCACCCACTGTGATGAATTTAGTGCTGGGAAAATGTGGATAAAGCCCTCAGTTTATCCACAGGTACCATGTGGGGCACGTTCAGTGCAAACTTACCCACACTGTGATGGATTTAGTGTTGGTAAGAAGTGAGGGACTGACACAACTTCTGGTAATCCACAGGGACAGCTACAGTGTGGGGGCAGGGACAGTGCTTGGTTTCCACACTGTCTGCATTTACTCCTGGTGAATGGTGAGGGACTGCCAGAACTGAGGACTAAAGCAGTTTATTTATCTACAGTGACCGGTACAGTGTGTGACTGGTAAACAGTAAGGGACTGGCACCACTGGAGACTGAAGCCTCTATAAATCCACAGGGGCAGATGCAGTGTAGAACAGACAGTCCAGGGTTACTGCACTGTGATAGATATAGTGCTGATGAAAGGTGCAGATTGACTGCACCAGAAGCTGAAGCCCTCTGTTTATCCACATGGGTAGTTACAGCGGGGCAGGGACAGTGTGCAGGGTTCTCACACTGATCGTTTGAGTGCTGGAAAAGCTAAGGGATGGGCAACACTGGGGACCACCCACTGCCTTCATGTCCACAGTCTGTATTGGCAGGTCATTTTAGAAGGCCACCGCCTTCTGGGGCAAATATGCTTCCTAATGTTACCCCTAAACTTGCAATCTGTGACCTTCAAAGCATGTTCCTGTGTCCTGCTGGAGAACATATCCATTTGTTCAATCCTGTAGTACCCCTGAGAATGGGAAGACTGAGATCATGTTCCATCTCAGCCTGCTGTTCTACAGGGAAAAGATGGTAACAGAGAGAATATAGGATGGGTAACTATGCAGAACCAGTGTGTTCTGCCACAGGGGGGTCTGATTCCTTGTGACCTCGTGAGCGAAGCTCAAGAGGTCCTTGAGAATCAGACTCCGAGGTGGCAGAACACACAGTTCTGCATGGGGTTACCCATCTTGTATTTTTTATAGTGTATGGTGCTCCTCAAATTATTTTTAAAACATTTTTAGGCTTCCAGACTGTATTTAAATTGTAGATAAAGAAACTGGTGTCTCCCCTTGCTAGGAGACTGAGTTGGGTGGTTGCTAGGGACTGGGCATCCCTAACGTAGCAGCACACATGCCCATTGGTTGCCACTCTGCTGTGGGCAGGATTTAGAAAAGAAAAAACATGGTGGGCAGACGTCTTGCTTAGTGAGAAAAATAACTGTCCTGAGGCAGAGAAATGTAAGTTAACCAATTTTTACGGATCAAAATGTAGTTGATCCAACTTTTCTGATAATCAGTGATTAACTGTTTGCATGTCTAAAAACCGCCACGGTCATTTCCTGTCTGTTTTAAGCGATATTGACTCGCAGCGGTTTCCTGTTAGTGCTGGCTGGATCTTCTCATTCTAAATGAATGGAACGCTGTTCTGCACGTACGGTCAGTACAGCGTTCCATTCATTTTAGTCTCTGTGGCTGAACAGCGTTTTGGCATGGTGGAATTTCTAGTGAGAACAACATTCCACCATACACTATAACGACTATTAAACATGAATGTGGATGTTATCTGTTAGATCCTTCCAGGTATTCCTGTTTTGAAAATGCGGCTTCTCCTTAACAGTGGTATCTAAACAGAAAGCCCCACCAGCAAATTTGTTCTTATTTTTAGTACTAAACACATTCTCTTTACGGCTGCAGTAAATGTAAACACTGGAGGAAATATGAAGAAACTGATAGAGGGAAGCTTACAAAGGATGTCTGTAGGCATTTTATGCGACTGCATAGATATGCAGAATTAAAACATGCTACATAAATTCAGTGCCATTAAGCAAGTGGCAGACGGAGGGGAACATTTGTCAGCACAAAAAGGGGGCTTGGTCTGCACTCAGAGAGGCGTGAGAAGGTCAGTTTTCCTATGTGGGACAGTGACCCACAGGCAGTGCTAGGCATTTTTGCTCTGGGCAAGCTACAAATTTTTATGCCTCTAATTCGCTGCTGAAAACTCACTCAGCTCCGCTTCAGTACTGCACTACCTAAATGTTGTTGCATGCAGAAATAGGTAGAGATAAAACAAACATTAACATCTCAGTGCTCTATTCCACGACCACCTAGCTGTGGAAATGAGTAGAAAGGACCACACCATGCGTTTAAAAAAACACTGAGTGCTCCTACCCGCCCAGCGGTAGTAATGGGAAGAAAGGACCCTGCTTGAAACATGTAACATCTCAGCTGGCTGGCTATCCGTGGTAAATAAATTGGCACATAAAAAAATAAACTTGACTGTTAGATGTATGTGTCCTTTATGCACCCCCCACACATGCACTTCTCAGTGTTCTGAAACCCTCCCTTACAGGTACCAGAGACCTGCTCTAAGGAATTTCCTAAGAATAATGGGACTGCACTTGCTTCTAAATCCCCAAACTGATGATTCTCATTAGGGCTTTTATTTTAATTTTAAACAGTAATTCGACCCTGTTGCATAGTAAGCAAGGTGTGCTGCATGTCGGCTAACAGCCCCCCTGCAGAATAAATCTGAGTGAGTGACAGTGTGCAGAAACGTGGAACAGGAAAAGGCGGACATTCTGAACAAATGGTGTTGTTTAGAGTTCACAGAGGAAAGAGATGAGGAGGGGCAAACAAAAAATGTTTAATACAGTGTAAATTTTTTTGAGGAAATAACAAAGTCAAGAGCACATTCAGCCAAATTTGCTGTTGCTCTTTATGAACAAAGATATAATTTATGAAAGATCCTCAGCTTAAAGTTGGATGGGCTGGGAATGCTCAGGTCAATATGGGTGGGCCCTGGAACCTCCGTTAGTTTGGGGACCTGAGGCACTTTTGTTCAGTGTGCCATTATGACTTAAGTAGCACAGCAGTCTGGGAGGCTGGCCAAGTATTCAGTGGGGTAACAACCTTTTGAGGTACGGTCACCATATTGAAAGGAAGGAATTATGTGTTGTTCTGCTGCAGAATCAATTATAGCATCAACTGGCATGCATAGTACTTCTGGAGCAGCATCCTTTTTATAGCACTATATAATGTGGTTCTGTCCCCATCATCATATGTGTCTCTTTCCATTTCCAAACTTAAAACTAAGCCCAGGCCTACTCCTAACATTTTAAATATATTTCCCAAGCCCCCCACCCCGAACATGTACAGAGTTATTTGTGGTCCACTCAATATAAAATATGCATTTATCAATGCCGAATGTTGTCACGCTGGCATTGGCATTGGTAGTGCAGGAGTTAGAGGCATAATAGGAATGGCAGTAAATTTAAATGGCATAACCCCATCCCACCTGCAGAGAACCGACAGGCATTGGGGTGTGCCTTTGGGTCGTCACAACGCCATACCATTGTTCCCCACACTACCCCTGTAGACACTGACAAGTGTCGTGGTGTGGTTTGGGGTCTTTGGGTGTTATACGTACCCCATTCCATAAGGAAATACGCTGAGGTAGGTGCAGTGTAGGAGAATGGGGTGAACTTTGTGGCCGAACACTACAAGGCACACCACGATGCCTGTCACTGGGTGGGGGTGGAATGGCGTGAGCATTACAGCTGATGATCCCAAGTCACACCCCTGACACCTGTCAGTCTCTACAGGGTGGGGTGCTACAGTTGGGAACCCTAACACCGTAGGTGTATGTTGGTATTTTCACTCCAAATTTTCAACATGGGCTTTTTGTGAGCCCACCTCATGAAGAGCGGCACTATCAGTGTGTTAGCTGAAAGGTGGTTTTGCACAGTGGCTATGCCATTTGGCGACACAGGGACGAAAACACATTTTGGGTAGTATGTGGAAAATGAAAACTGTATTGTTCATGAGGAGATGTACAAAACTGTCAACGTTGAAAATCTGGAATGAGGGCCGCTCATCAGCACAGCGATTGATTCCTGCTATGGCGCCAGTGACCCAGGTTCGGAACGGACTCGGGACACTGGAGGCCGCTGGGGAAAGATAGCTGGGAGGGTCCGGAGACTATTCGGCTCTCTCGGAGGGAGGGTGGATTCAGGACCCGGCGTTTGCCAACCCCTGGTGGAGGCTGGGGGTATGGCAACATGCTGGGGCCCTACATATCAAGGAGGGGCGTGGGGAACACTGGCTTACGCCTTGACGTTGTGGCAACCATGCCCACAGGGGAGCAAAGTGGAAAAAGCTCCAGGGACGACCAGATGATGGTCGCCGGCTCCCGTTGCTGTCAAGTCCCCGATGCAGCCTAGATTCACCCTAGCAGCACCCGGGCCAAGTATAGTGTTGCTGGCCAGCCTGCGGTGCCTATCTCCCTCGAGGAATGGAGACCCGCCTTCGGCGGTATGTCCGGGTTACCGGGGGTGTGGGATATGGGGTAAGGGCTGGCATTGAGGCAGGGCACCAGCGGGGACCTTGGCAGACCTGAAGGAGTGGCCACCCTGGAGCAAGGACGAGGCAGATAAAAAAAAAATAGAAAATCTGGAGTGAAAATATGAAAAATTGGTTAAGTCATGAGCATGCATAGAAACTGTGCAACACACGTCCATAACCCAATTATTTTGGGGATTTTTTTAACCACATTTTTAACATAGGCATTTTGGGACCTCCCCTCATGAACAGTGGCACTGTGATTTTGTTCATTTGTCCCAAACGTTGATTTCCCAAAGTGACCATGCCATCGTGCGCCACAGGTGCGAAAACACATTTAGGGCAGGATGTGAAAAATGACAGCTATACTGTTCATAAGGAGGTGTGAAAAAATGGCAGTGTTGAAAATGTGGCGTGGCAATATTGCAGATTTGCGAAGTTACAAGGGTGCATGGAAACTGTGAAACACACACTTATAACACAGTCATTTTATGGAGTTTCATCACCAAATTTTCAACATAGGCATTTTAGGACCTCTGCTCATGAACAGTCTCACCGTCATTTCCTCAAACTGTCCCGAAAACTGATTTCGCACAGCGACTGCGCTATTCTGCGCTGGACGTGCGAAACCACATTTCGGCCAGGATATGTAAAATGACAGCTGTACTGTTCATAACGAGGAGTGGGAATGCCAATTGTGAAAATCTGGAGTGAAAATATTACAGATTCACAAGTTACTGAGTGTGGTGGAAACTACACAATGCACGCCCATAAAACAGCCATTTTTGGATTTTTTCCACCAATTTGCAACATAGGCTTTTTGACAGACCATCCCCTCATGAACAGTGGCACTGTTGTTTCGTTACTCAGTCCCGAAAGGTGATTCCGCACAGTGACCACAAAATCACCTTTCTGGACTGAATAACACCATGGCAGTGCCTGAATTCATGAGGAGGGGTCCCAAAAACCCCATGTTGAAAATTTGGTGTCAAAATTCCCAAAAATGTCTGAGATATGCACCAAAGTTGAAAAAAAACATATTTATACCATTATACAGCTTACCGACATTTCTTCAGTTTACAGTCGGCTTTGAAGAGTGCAGACATGTTCCCAGTCCACGAAGATCGTCGCCGTAGCTCAGAGGTAAGTATGTGTAGGGGGTGGGGAGGCAGGGTGCGAGAAGGTGGGCGCGGGTTGCAGGAGGGGGCAGGGAGACTGCGAGGGACTGTTTTCTTTTACAGGTAAAACAAAAGAAAACATCGCAAGACTTTTTTTTTTTTTTTTTTAAATAGTATTTGGCACGCTGGGGTGGGCTCCCAGCGTGCCTCCAAGTGTTTTTTGGGGAAGCCGAGCTAACCGGGATTGGGCACCCCATCGCCTGCACGGAAGGGAGGGGTGGACACGAACCAATGGGATTGGGCCCCCTCAGTACACAAACAAAGGGGACATGCCGATGGGAGGGGTCCTTCGGCAGATTAAACTGGGAAAGGGGATTGAAGCCGACGGGGATTAGGCCTCGTCGGCAAAGAAAGGAGTTTTTTTGGGCGATCGATGCCGAGGGGGATTGGGTACCCCTCACACACAGCGGAAATGGGGTAGGCCTGACAGGGTGTGGGGCTCCTGCTAGCATTGTGACAGGCGCAGTCACTGCCGCCATATTGCCTGCACGCTTTTTGAGGCGTGGTTAGGTCATGCTGCATGAGAGCTTAGCTCTCATTGCAGCAGACCTTTTCTCAGATCTGGTGGCTGCATTAGCTATGCAGGGTGTTGGCCTCTGCTGCTGGCTGATTGGGGAATGAGGGACGCACCTACTGATGTGTGCCCTGCATTCGCCCAACAGTGACCGCGCCTCCAAATCTGCTACTAGCGCAAGCACGCCAACATAAAAAGCAATTAAAAAAAATGTAAAAGGATAGGTTAAGCAAAATTTCAACAAATGAGCATCATTGACATAATACTGTTGTAGTTACCACAATAACAATATATTGAAAATGCCTGATAGAACCCAAGAGCTGATTGTGCCCTTTAAACATATTTGAAACCAGGCAGTTGAATTAGATTTTTATTATCTGAATGTACTGGCAGCAGCAGAGATTAATGGCCACCAACCCATGTTTGTATTTTGTGCTTGACTTTCTGACCATTTTCAATACCATATCCCCTGTTCTTTAAATATCTTCTTCATTTACATAACTTTAAAATGGAAGTGCTGGCTTTTAGGCACAACTTAACTACAAGCAATGTCAGTAACTGATGATCTTACTTGAGTAGGAGCTGTTGCAGCAGGCCATTACCATTAGGACTAATGCCGCAGGCCTTAGGACCCACGGAAAAATCTTAGATAGCAGTAGCCAGCAGGGCCCGCCCCCCCCCCTCCCGACATCAGCTCTGCCCGACATCGGTCATGGTACAAAAGGGGGCGGTCCCTAGCTCCACCTCAGTTCTTTTCCTGCCGCAGTCTCGCTCTCAACGTGAAGTCCTAACTTGCGTTTCAGCAGTCCTAGAGAATTTATTTCTGAAACATTCTTCTTTTTCGTTTTTTCCCAGTGTTCTCTCCTGTTTTCCATCGAGTTCTCCTACCGTCGCATGTCTTCTCCATCCTTGATCTCGTCCTCCTGCCCAAAGAAGACCAATGTGCCTGTGGCCGCCAGATCTCCTCAAAGGACGGCCATGAAGCTCATGCCTCTGCCTGCCCCAGACCACGACCTTCAAGCCTGTAAGAGCTTGACCAGCAGGACCAGGATCCAGCACCTGAAGGCCCTGAAAGCCCACCTTTGGGAGAAGCAGGTCAAAGTCATGCAGAGCTTTCCTTGGGAGAAAACCAAACATTGGGGCAAAACCCATCATAAGTCCCTTGAGAAGGACCATGGTCAGTCCCACCAGCGTTCCAGGTCATGCTCTCCCCACAAGAAGGCTTCCTCATCGGGCTCGGGTGGTTCAGATCGTTCGCGCCATTCGAAGCATTCCGAAGATAAGGCCAAGTCCCCTGCTTCCGCCAAGACACCGACGCCGGCCCCGGCAGGAGCTTATTCAGAAAAGGCTTTGGTCAAGGCGATGGTCTCGCCGCTGCATATCCCTGCAGCCTCAGTGGATGCTTCCAAGGCCTTTTCTTTGGGGCAATCCTTGGCCCCGCTAAAAAAGGCCTCCGTCACAGCTTTGCCCGGGGCTTCGGGTAAGTCCCTGACCAAAGATCAGGACCCTCTGGCTAAGACGGGGTCCTGCCCTTCGAAACCAGAGCCGGCCACGGTGCTGGCACTGGATTCCATCGCCAGCCGACCTTTGGAAACAACCCCACCAGTCGCGGTACAGTCACCAGCTCCAAGGTCCTCAACTCCAGAGGGTACTTCCTCAGATTCCTCTCCCAAGGCCCTTCCGGCTTCGCCTATCCCCCTAAAGGGGACTGTGGCTTCAGTTTTCAATAAAGAACTAACGGAGCTCTTTTCTTTTTGGTGGAGCCAGGTAAAGAAGGACATTGCTCCCCTGAAGCCAGATCCGACACCGGTTCCCTACCTGCCAGACATCCAAGACACCGGGGATTTTCCTCAAAAGTCTCCAACCAAACCTCCAGATGAGCAGCGCAAAGCTTCAAAATCCCACTCACCCCCGCTGGTTAGATCCCTGTCCAGGTCTAAGGACCATTGACTGCACCATTCACGGTCTACCAGCCGTCACCAGTCCGGTCCAAGAGCAAGTTCTGCAGCCGTCTGGTCCCTTACCAGGCATGGACGCCTCCCAGCCATCACTGCTCCAGAGGCAGGTGCCGGTCTCTGCTCTATCATCTGTCCCCGAGCCAATGCCAGTCCCATACCTGTCATCAGTCTGATAGCGACCAAAGTTCTAGGGATCAAAGCCCTTCCAGACATGGGTTGGCTTCCCCCCATTGTAGTAGGAGCCGGTCTTCATCATCCTCTTCCTCTTCCTCAGACCGGTCCCTCTCAGGAGTTGGAGGTTCTCCTGATAACAAGGAAACACCCCATTTGCCTCCTGATGAAGCCAACCTTTATGGGCGTCATGAAGAGCACATCAAGGCCTCCAATGAATGGAGAGGGAGGTTCTGGACTCAGAATGCCGGAGACTTGCAAAATACCCGAGGCAAAAGGAGCCTAAGCCATTGGTAGTACCTCCTTTAGTGGATACTTTCCAGGACCTCACAAGGATTACTTGGAAGCATCTGGTCACAATTCCGGCTGTTCCGAGGAGATCGGATAGGCTGTATAGAGTGCCGAGGGAGGAGCCTTTTTTTTTTTAAATTTCTGTTTATTCCCTCCCTACTGCCTGCCGTCCCCGACCGTTCGGGGCATCCAAGGAGTCATCCTCTTCCTGCCTCTCACCCTTCCGGACCTACTTCTTGATCCTCCACGGAGCTTCAGTTTCCCCCCAAACGGGGACGAGGTGGGGTGTCTTCACCCCGATAATCCTTCATTACGTCAGGTCGAGGAGGTGGTCCGGTGAATGGGGCACATTGGAGACATGCTCCAGGAAACCTGTCTTCCCGGAGCCAGCAGGTGTGTTTCCTCTTTACTCCTTCCCCTACAGCGTGTGACCCCCTGACATCAAGGCACCAAGCGACAACGTCCAAGCTGTGTAGCGGCCGCCCTTCCCCTACGAATGGGGACTTGCAGTACTCCGAGCCTCCGCTCGGAGTCGGGCAAATGTGTGGGCTTCGGCCTAGGCCCTCCCCGGAGAAGGCGAGCTGTCATGGGACGCTCAAGCCGATCTCCCTCCGCTGACCCGAAAAGGCCTCCCGAATCCCAGGTCGCTGGGCGGAGCGAGGTGTGGCGTCCGCCACTCAACCTCAGCGCCACTGGGCCGGCAGGAGGAGCCTTTTGGGGAACACCAGGCCAACTCGATGGTAATAGTGGCTACTCATGACAAGTCTCGACAGCCAAGCACCTTAGTTCTCAGCCTCCCATCAGGAGTCCCGTTATCTGGATCAGGTGGGCAAGAAGGTGTACTCTGCATCCACCTGTTTCATCACTCCCTGAACTTCCCTAACGCATATGGTCCAGTACCAAAATGCCTTATGGGAGAAGGGACAAGAGATAGTAGCATGTACAGACTCTGCCCAGAAGGCAGCTTCTGGAAATTCTAAAATAAGGCTCAGACGGTAGGCACTCATGTTCTATGTGCCTTGGTACGACACTGCAGATACGCATCAGGGCAGCTCGGCATCTGCCTGAGGCGACATGCCTGGTTGAGAGTATTCGGATTCTCCCGAATCAAGGACCTTCCCTTCCAAGGTTCCTTTTGTTCAGGGAGGAGACTGAGAAGCAACAGAGGGAGGTGGATCTTGCTTTACTTTTGTTACAATTGTTACGATTTTCAGTGCAGGAAGAGTTTAAACCCTGGGCTAAGAATTTGTCATAAGTCCTGAAGTAAGTGCAGGTACAGGCTGTGTATTTGACCCAGACAGTGCCCCAGGGGGTGGAAACTGTTTTTTGTGTTTATCTGTGTGTGCCTTAAAAGGCCAGGCCAGACTGTGTCAGGAAGTGCTTACATCATAGCTACTTATCAGCCAGTAGCCTTGGAAGAGTCTTACAGACCTGATAACAACAGTATTATAAGCAAGTGTTTTATATCAAACTCATCAGAACAGCTAATATTCTTCAGGTGAAGCTACCTCTGGCTGGAAGCTGCAATACTGAACATAGGATTTGCAAGAAAGTGAGTTGTGCTCAGAACAGGGAGGTGAACCTACAATTGTCTTTGGTTTGTAGCAAATATTCTGCAGGTGGAGGCTACTTCTAACTGAAAGGTAAAATAAGGAACTTAGAATTATCAGGAAAGACAGTCTTTCAAGCAACAGAGGGAGGTGGAGCTTGCTTTACTTTTGTTACAATTGTTAAGATTTTCAGTGCAGGAAGAGTTTAAACCCTGAGGGACGGAATACTGTTTACTGTGTCTGTCCTGGTGCACAGCCGACTTATTTTGGGTCTGACTGCTTTCAGAGCACAGATCACCAGGCTGTTTTGGGGCTGGGGAGGTTTACCCGTGTCTGACTTGGATGTCTGGATTTTTCTCTGTTTGATTAGCAGGGTATTTTCTCTGTCAAATTGTTGTGTAGGGCATCTTGCTGACAGTAAAACACTCATCGCAGTCATGGGTCAGAGCTTTTAGCTGATTGTTTCGTGAGGGCACAGTTGTTCCACTCCACAATCCATACACCATTCTGGGGGAGCATAGTTCCCCTATGGATGCACCCGCAGAGGAGACTAAGGAGGCTGAGGACAACTGTCACAAGGGAGGCCCACAGGAAGGAGGCAGAGGATACCACAGGGAAAGGAAGCAGCTCCTGGTGGGGAACTCAATTATTAGGGGGATAGAACTGGGGGGAGCAGGGAAAACTGAAGTAAGGTGCCTGCCTGGTGCCATGGCTTGGAGGGACAGGAAGCATCCTCAGGATCACGAGAACAGCTGCACGGGAGTCTGAGCTGGACGCCATTGTCCACCTAGGGACAAATGACTTGGCTCATCATGAGATTAGAGCAGTGCAGGAGGACTTTGTAGAGTTGGGGAGGGGCCTAAGACAAGTAGCACACACAGTATCCTTCTCAGATGTGCTGCCTGTCAATGGCATGGGTGAGGTGAGGGTACTTTGCACCATGCAGTTTAATGAATGGTTGAAAAAATGGTGTGGAGCACAGGGGTTTGGCTTCATTGGGGACTGGGGTTCCACCTGGAGGGACACCAGCCTATACTGGCAGGATGGTCTGCATCTGTCCAGGAAGGGAACAAGTCTTTTGAGCAGTCGGTTTAAATGCTTCATTGGCAAGCTTTTAAACTAGTCAAGGGGAGAGGCACTGATAAGCAGCAGGAAAATCCCAGTCTCTCCTGCTAAAACAGGGTACTAAATGAGAAAAAGACCGAGGTAGAAAAGGTCAGTGGGGATGCTGCAACAGAAGGTAAAGCCATCAAAAATGGAAGCAATGAGTACCAATGCCTGTAGTCTGGGTAACAAGCTTCCTGAATTAGTGGCCTTGATGGAGGAGGAACATCTGGATATCAGTGGCAGTCACAGAAACATGGTACACACAAAACCATGGCTGGGACGTAAACATACGGATACACTATCTACAGGAGGGACAGGAGGGTAAAAGAGGAGGAGTAGCTCTTTACATAAGGGAAGGAATCAAAGCAACAGAACAAAAGGGTAAACAGGGAGGAGAAGAAGCACTGTGGGTCAATTTGGAGACAGGCAATGGCACCACAATCCGCACAGGGGTTAGACACAGACTCCTCAGGGGAGGAAATGGACAAGGAAATGATAGAAAGTATACTAGAATGGCAGAAAAGGAGATATTGCTGATGGGTGATCTGAATATGCCAGATGTTAACTGGAGTGCAGTTGCAGCAGCCACTTCGAAGAGTGGGGTTATTCTAGATGCCCTACATAGGGCATGCCTTAGACAACTAGTATTGGAACCCACTCGAGAGGGAGCAATCTTAGACCTGGTTCTCTCAAATGGAGATGAAGAGAGGATCACAGATGTAGAAGTGGGTAGCCATCTGGGAACTAGCGACCATCGAACAGTATGGTTGACAATAAACACAGCAATAGAGTCAAGCCATGCAAAGGCAAAAGTACTGGACTTCAGGAGGGCTGACTTTGCCAAAATGGGCGAGTGCCTAAGGAATGCACTAGCAAATGGGCAGGAAGGAGGGGTGGAAGAACAATGGTGAATAAAAACTGCCATCACAGAGGTAACAAGCCTCTTGTGTGAAGCAAATAAACAAAAACAAACGATGTAAGAAACCACTGTGGTTCTCAAAGGAAGTGGCAGTGAAGTTCAAGAGAAAAAAAAGCACCTTAGCAACAACGAATCATAGAAGAAGCAGACAAGAACTGTATCAGTTAAAGCAGAAGGAAATGGGAGGCTAAGCAAAGGCCAAACCGAGGAAGGACAGCCAACTCAATGAAAGGGGATAAAAACTTTATAGATACATCAGGGAGCCAAGGAAGACCAAGGAGGGAGGGTGGGCAGAGGATGACTGTGAAAAGGCAGAGATACTAAACAAATATTTTTGCTCAGTATTTACAAATAAAGAGGGAGTACCTAAAACAAACAATAGAAACACTCTGGATACAGAAGTTGGTACCAGACCATTTACAGAAGAAAGGGTTCTGAAAGAACTCTTAAAACTGAAAGTGGACAAAGCAATGGGGCCTGATGGGATTCATCCCAGAATTCTAAAAGAACTAAGGGTAGAACTAGTGACACCACTGACTACCCTCTTTAACAAATCATGGGAGGATGGGTGGTACCCAAGGACTGGTGGGGCAGATGTGATTCCTTCACAAAAGTGGAAGCAAGGCAGAAGCAGGAAACTACAGACCTGTTAGTTTAACCTCAGTGACAGGAAAATGATGGAATCACTTCTGAAGGAAAGAACTGTCAAGTATCTAGAGGTCAGAGGGCACAGGACCCAAGGCAGCATGGATTCTGCAGGTAAGAGTCATGCCAGGCGAGATCTGATAGATTTCTTTGACTGGGTGACCAAAGTAGTAAATCAGGGAAGGGCTGTGGACATGGCCTACCTAGACTTTAGCAAGGCATTTGACACAGTCCCACACAAAAGATTAATATACTAGTTAACCAGTCTGGGAGTGGGTCCCAAGATGACAGCCTGGGTAAAGAATTGGCTGGAGAATAGGACACAGAGAGTAATAGTAAATGGAGTCCACTCTGAAGAAAGTGGGGTTACTAGTGGGGTACCGCAGGGTTCAGTATTAGGACCAGTCCTCTTCAATGTCTTTATAAGCGACATTGCAGAGGGACTGGAAGGAAAAGTGTGTCTCTTTGCAGATGACACAAAGATCTGCAACAGAGTTGATGCACAACTTAGAAACATAGACTTTGACGGCAGATAAGGACCACTTGGCCCACCCAGTCTGTCCATTTCCCTACCTATTGGATAAGCTGCAGATTCTAGTTAACCAACAGCCTATTTCCTGCAACTCCCCCACTATAATTGCCTTATGTCTGTCCCATGCATGTTTGAATTCCTCCACTGTTTTAGACCCCACAACCTCTCCAGGAAGGTGGTTCCATGCATCCTCCACTCTCTCTGTGAAAAAGAACTTCCTCACATTACCCTGAGCTGTCCCCCCTCTAACTTTAAATTGTGCCCCCTTGTTCTTACACATCTCTTTTTCCGAAAGATGCTACCCTCCTGGACTTTGTTGATTCCCTTGAGGTGCTTAAAAGTTTCAATCATGTCTCCCCTGTCCCTCTTTTCATCAAGGGTATACATATTAAGCTCTGTCAGTCTCTCTTCATATGGTTTCTGATGTAGACCCTGCACCATTTTAGTTGCCCTCCTCTGGACTGCTTCCATCCTGTCTATGTCCTTGCGTAGATGAGGTATCCAAAACTGCACGCAGTACTCCAGATGGGGTCTCACCAACTGTCTGTATAGAGGGATAACCACTTCCCTTTTTCTACTTGTGATGTCCCTCCCTATGCATCCCAGTATCCCCCTGGCTTTCCCTACTGACTTCTCACATTGCTTACCCACCTTTAGGTCATCTGATATGACTACACCCAGATCCCTTTCCATTGTTGTTGTCGTTACTACCTCCTCTGCTATTGTGTACTCTTCTCCTGGATTTTTATTTCCCAGGTGCATTACTTTGCACTTCTTTGCATTGAATCTAAGTTGCCATATGTCTGACCATTCCTCAACCTTGCCAAGTCCCTTCTCATTCTTTCTACCTCCCCCCCCCCGTGTATAAACTCTGTTACAGATCTTTGTGTCATCCGCAAAGAGGCATACCTTTCCTTCCAGACCCTCTGCAATGTCACCTATAAAGGCGTTAAAGAGGACTGGACTCAATACTGTGTCTGAAGTACTCCACTAGTAACCCCTTTCTTCAGAATGTGTTCCATTAACTATTACCTTCTGTGTCCTGTTGTGCAGCCAGTTTGCTACCCAGGCTACCACCCTGGGACCCACTCCCAGGCTGGCTAACTTGATTATTAATCTTTGTGTGGGGACTGTGTCAAATGCCTTGCTAAAGTCTAGGTAGGCCATATCCACAGCCCCTCCCTGGTCTATTACTTTGGTCACCCAGTCAAAGAAATCGATTAGATTTGTCTGACATGACCTTCCTGCTGTGAATCCATGCTGCTTTGGGTCCTGTGCCCGCTGGCCTCTAGGTACTCAACAATTCTTTCTTTCAGAAGTGATTCCATCATTTTCCCCACCACTGAGGTCAAACTAACAGGTCTGTAGTTTCCTGCTTCTGCCTTGCTCCCACTTTTGTGAAGAGGAATCACATCTGCCCTCCTCCAGTCCTCAGGTACCACCCCATCTTCCCATGATTTGTTAAAAAGTGTGGTTAGTGGTGTCACTAGGTCCTCCCGTAGCTCTTTTAGGATTCTAGGGTGAATACCGTCAGGCCCCATTGCTTTGTCCACCTTGAGTTTTAGGAGTTCTTTCAGTACTCTTTCTTCTGTAAATGGACTGGTATCAACCCCACTATCCAGAGTGCTTCTACTGTTTGGTTTAGGTAACTCCTCCTGTTCTTCTTTTGTAAATACTGAGCAAAAATATTCATTCAGTATCTCTGCCTTTTCACTGTCTCCCTCTGCCCACCTCCCCTCTCCTTTATTAATCTTCACTATCCCTCCCTTAACCTTTCTACGCTCCCTAATGTACCTATAAAAGGTTTTATCCCCCTTCTTAACTGAGTTGGCTATCTTTTCCTCGGTTTGGGCCTTTGCTTTTCTGACTGCCTTCCCCACTTCTTTCTGCTTTAATTGATACAGTTCCCTGTCATGCTCCATCTGTGATTCCTTATACTTTTTGAATGCAGCCTTTTTCTCCTTAACCTTCCCTGACACCTCTTTTGAGAGCCATAGTGGTTTTTTATTCTGCTTTGTTTTCTTTATTTGTTTCACACAAAGGCTTGTTGCCTCCATGATGGCAGTTTTGATTTTTCTCCATTGTTTTTCCACCCCTCCTTTCTGGCCATTTGCTAATGCATTCCTCAGGTATTCACCCATTATGCCAAAGTCAGCCCTTCTAAAGTCCAGTATCCTTGTCTTTGTATGGCTTGTCTCCATGGTTGTGTTTATTGTGAAGCACACTGTGCAGTGGTCGCTTGTTCCCAGATGTCTACTGACTTCTAAGTTTGTGATCCTCTCTCCATTTGAGAGTACCAGGTCTAATATTGCTCCCTCCTGAGTGGGTTCCACCACTAGCTGTCTAAGGCATGTTCCCTGTAGGGCATCGAGAATGACCCTGCTCTTGGATGTGGCTGCAGTCCATGTCGCCCAGTTAACATCTGGCATATTCAGGTCCCCCATCAACAGTATCTCCCCTTTTTCAGCCATTTTGAGAATGCCCTCTATCATTTTCTTGTCCCTTTCCTCCCCTTGAGACGGGGGTCTGTATACAACCCCTGTGCCTATTGTGATGCCATTCCCTGTCTCCAAGGTGACCCAGAGTTCCTCCTGTCCTCCCCGTTTACTTTTTAGTTCTGTAGCTTTGATCCCTTCCCTTATGTAGAGAGCTACTCCACCTCCTCTTTTACCCTCCCTGTCCCTTCTGTAGATTGTGTACCCTGGTATATTGAGGTGGAAAGGATGAGAAGGGACTTGGCAAGGTTAGCGGAATGGTCAAATGTATGGCAGCTTAGATCCAGTGCTACGAAGTGCAAGGTAATGCACCTGGGAAACAAAAACCCAGGGGAAGAGTACATAATGGGGGGTGAGATACTAACAACAACAAAAATGGAAAGGGACCTGGGGGTAGTCGTATCAAATGTCCTAAAGGTGGGCAATCAGTGTGAGAGGGCAGCAAGGAGGGCTAGGGGATGCATAGGGATGCATAGGGAGAGGCATCACCAGTAGAACACAGGAAGTTATTATCCCTTTGTACAGACAGCTGGTGAGACCCCATCTGGAGTACTTCGTGCAGTTCTGGAGACCCAATCTCCACAAAGACATAGACAGGATGGAAGCTGTCCAGAGGAGTGCAACTAAAATGGTGCAGGGTCTGCACCGGAAGACACATGAAGAGAGACTTAAGGAGCTTAATATGTATAGCCTCCAGGAAAGGAGGGAGGGGGGACATGATAGAAACTTTCAAGTACCTCAGGGGAATCAACAAAGTCCAAGAGGGTAGCATCTTTCAAAAAAAGAGGTGTGCAAGAACAAGGGGCACAATTTGAAGGTGTGGGGAGGGACGCTCAGAGGTAATTTAAGGAAGTATTTTTTCACAGAGAGGGTTGTGGATGCATGGAACAGCCTTCCGGAGGAGGTTGTGGAGTCAAAAACAGTGGTGGAATTCAAGCATGCATGGGACAGTCATAAGGCAATTCTAGGGGTGGGGTAGGAAGAAGTAGGCTGCTGGTTAACTAGGATCTGCAGCTTATCCATTAGGTAGGGAAATGGGCAGACTGGTGGCACAGCGGTCCTTATCTGCCATCAAATTCTGTGTCCCATTTCTCATCTCCAAGAGTCCGGGAAATCAATTTGGTCTGTCTAACAGCTATACAAGGGGGACCAAAAGTGCTTCCGCAAATGGCCCTTTCAGAAGTCCTCAGGACAACTTGCCTGTGGTAATCAGACATCACAGAGAGGAGGCTCTAAAAGGAAGGCTGCAACCAACAACCAGGAGGCACTTCCTTTTGAGGCCCAAAGCCCTCCCAGCCCTCTCTGCCAACTCCCAGATCCTCCCAATGACTCCCTGCTGACCCCCCCTCCTCCGGAAGAGGGGTCACTTCTCCCTCCACTTGGAAGAGTGGAGCAAAATCACCTCAGACCTCTGGGTCCTAGACATTATAAGGAGAGGACATACACTGGAGTTCAGACACATCCACCCCCCCCCCCCAAGACGCTACCAAGGTCCTCAAGATATCCTCCTTCACACATAGCACTTATAGAAGGAGAAATTCAGGCCCTCTTGCACAAAGAACAATAGAGCCAGTCCCTTGGGGACAGCAGGGAAAAGGTGCTATCACTTTTCTAGTTCCAAAGAAAACACATGATCTTGGCCCATCCTGTACCTCAGCTCTCTAAACAACTATGTAGAATACAAAAGATTTAGGATGGTGACCCTTCCAGGCCTTATTCTCTGCTGCACCAAGGGGACTGGCTATGCTCCTGGACATGCAAGATGCATACATGCATATCGGGTTTTTTTCCTCCTCACCGGAATTATTATTTGAGGTTCCACTTCCTGGGGAGACATTACCAGTTTCAGGTTCTGCCATTCGGCTTCTCCTCCACTCCTTGAGTCTTCACCAAGTGCCTAGTGGTGGTGGCTGCGGCTCCAAGGTGCGAGGATCATTAGGTCTTCCCTTACCTGAATGACTGCCTCCTAGCGGCAGCGTCAAGAATGCGCCTCCTTTGCACTCTCAGAGACACCTATATGCTGTTCCGAGAATTGGGGATCACCCTGAATCTTCCCAAATCATCCCCAGAGCCCAGCCAAAGACTCTTCTTTATAGGTGCGGTCCTGGACACAGTCCAGGACATGGCTTTCCTCCCACAGGAAAGGGGAGATCACCTGCGAGAGGTGGCCCAATCGGTTCTAATAACCCCTGGGTCCAAGCCAGGACTTTCCTCAGACTTACAGGCACATGGCAGTGGCCATTCCTGTAACTCCTTGGCTCGGCTCCACATGAGGGTCCCACAGTAGATGCTCAAGGTGCAGTGGACCAGAGCTCCAGCAGTCTAGACCATCTGGTCAGGATATCTGAGCCAGTCAGGAGGACCCTTCTCTGGTGGCTAGATCCTCCAAACTTAGAAAAGCGGGTCTTTTTGGAAGGAGACCCTGAGTCAGATCTTGACAATGGATGCTTCGAACTAGGTTGGGAGGCAACTAGGGGACAGCCAGACACAGGGCATTTGGTCCCCAGAAGAGTGCAATCTCCACATCAACATCTTAGAGATGCGGCGGTCCTCAACACCTTATGGGCCTTTCAAGAGGACCTGACACTAGCTCTCTTCTCGTTCAGTCAGACAACACAGCCATTGTCTTTTACATCAACAAGCAGAAGCCTTTTACTCCCTGTGCAGGGAGGCGATGAGAGTTTGGTATTGGGCACTGGAATACCACATCACTCATGTTCTAGGTGTCCAAAACGCCTTAGCAGACAGCCTAAGTCGATCTTGATCCAAGGCGCACGAGTGGGAGCTACTCCAGTCAGTATAGCGGACTAGCTCTTCGACACATGGGGTCTTCCAGAGCTGGACCTCTTTGCGTCCCCACGCAATGCCAAACTGCCAAGTTTCTGCTCACGAGAGCATGTGCCTGGTGTTTTTTTGGCCAGATGCGTTGTCTCTTTGCTGGACAGGGAGGTTCCTTTATGCCTTTCCTCCCTTCCTCTAATCCAGAGGGTTCTTTTGAAGCTACAAGCCTAGGGGGCTTGGATGATCATGTCGTCCCTCTGTGGCCACGGCAGATTTGGTTCCCACTGCTTTAGCGCTGTTGTGGAACCTCTGATTCCGCTACCAGTATGCTCACATTTACTGTCCCAAGACCAGGGCAGTTGGTACATCCAGACCTTAAGTATCTACACATTCATGCATGGCTCCTGCAGACATAGTTAAGACAAGGTATGGGGTCTCCCAAGAGGTGGCATATGTTCTCGTTCGGTGAGTAAGCCCTCTACAAGGTCCACTTATGCTATGAAGTGGAAGCGTTTCTGTCTGTGGGCTTTGTCACACATCTGGACCCCTTACCTGTCCAGTGAACTCAGCCTTACAGTATCTGCTCTCCTTGTTGCATCAAGGCTTGAGCTACTCCTCCATTAAGGTGCATATGTCGGCCATATCTGCCTATCACACACACTGGTAGAAGGCAGAACCTAACCAATTAGACATGGCCCACACCTTCCTACCGAGCATACTCCCATATAAAGCCTCCCATCAGGGATCCAATTCCCCCCGGGATCTCCTTTTTGTGTTAGAGAAGCTTATTCTCCTTCCCTTTGAATCCGCAGCAGAATCTGAGCTGCGTTATCTCTTCTGGAATGTGTCCTTTTTAGTTGCTTTTACTTCAGCTCGAAGGATTTCCAAGCTTCAGGCCCTGATGTGCAAGGAGCCTTATTTGATTTTTCATAGGGGAAGGGTTTCCTTCAGGACAAATCCTAAGTTTCTGCCCAAACTAGTTTCTGAATTAACCTCAACCAGTCAGTTGACCTTCCAGTTTATTATTCTACCCTTCCAACAGTGGAGAAGCTCTCTTACATACTTTAGACATCACAGGGGCACTGAGGTATTACCTCAAGTGTGTGACAGCCACCGCCAAATTGGAGCAACTCTTTGTGGCCTTTGTGCCTCCAACACCTGGGCAAACCAGTGTCTAAACAGACTATATCAAGGTGGCTAGTCTACTGCATAGTTTTTGCTACAAATACAGTAAACCTCTCCCTGTATCAGTCAGGGCCATTCTACCAGAGGAGTGTCTACCTCCTTCGCTTCTTTGAAAAATGTCTCTATTAGAGACGTTTGCACAGCAGCTACTTGGAGTTCCCTACATACCTTTGTCAGGCATTACAGCCTGGACATAGCTTCCAGGTACCGAGCCAGCTTTGGCTTGGCGGTCATCCAGGGACTACTCTCCTGATGTACTGTCTTCCTGTCTGTCTAGGCAATGCTGTTTTTGGCCTTAGTCATTCTCCTCCCGGGGCTTATCACCTCGTTAGTGCGGGACTGCTTGGGATTCAGTCGTAATGGTATTCGCCTGCTGCAAGAGCTCCCACTTGAAGTAAGATAGTACAGTTATGTAAGAACTTACCGTAACAGTAGATCTTCGAGAGGAGCTCTTGCAGCAGGCGCCGCGTTCTTGCCCTCCTTCCCCCTGGAGAGTTCAGCATGACAAAAGCATGCTTTGCCTGGTCCGCCAGCTGGGGCCTGTTCGCGGGTCCTCCATTAGGTGAACTGAGGTGGAGCAGGGATCGCCCCTTTGGACCATGACAGACATTGGGGCAGAGCCGACATCGGGGCGGGCCCTGCTGGGTACTGCTAGCTAAGATTTTTCCGGTGGGTCCTAAGGCTCATGGCATTAGTCCTAATGGCAATAGCCTGTGCAAGAGTTTCTCGAAGATCTACTGTTACGTAAGTTCTTACGAATTGTACTATGTAGTATTCAGCATGAAGATAACATTTTTTAAAGATGAAGCTGATTTAAATTAATATCAGATCTGTATCACAATATGTGTTCAGTAGTTTGGGACAACAGCTCAGCTGTCTGGTAAGGTTGGTACAATAGGGGTTTATAACATCTTCTTCATCCATAGGAGAGTACACATGTGTATAGGGTAGGATTTAATGAAAACCATAATCAATCAAACAATAAGGGATTTTATATGATATATATATATATATATATATATATATATATATATATTTTTAGGGTATAGTGACTGGGACCAGGACGGAGTATGGGAAGAACGCACCAGCCAGGCAGCACAACAGTCCAAACTTTACAAAATAGTATCCATATCCTCCTCACCTAACCTTTGGCTTCTTTAACTTTAATATAAAATAAATAAAGCAGTGGCAGGACAGGCCTCTTCGGCCTCAGGAGTCAGACAACCATGCTGGTCAAAATAAACACGTGTATAGGGATAGGCACTAGCATTACTAGCAATCCATAAAATCAATCAAACAATAAAGGGATATTTATATATTTTTAATCAGTAGATGGAGTGACCTGAATCAGGACAGTCTGATACGGGGAAGGGGAGAGTGCTGTCAGGCAGCCCAGTGGTCAAATTAAGTACAAAACAGTAATTCCCGAATCCGATTCCTAACATTTGGCTTCTTAAAAGACTTTTAATTTTTTAATATAATCATAAAAGCAGCGGGCGGGGTGGGGCTCTCAACCTCGGGATTCGGACGACCGCTGGTCCGATACCAAGAGGGCTGAGTCAGGGAGGGGAGAATGCGCCACGCCAGGCAGCCAGCCAATCTAAAAGTCGTAATCCTCCTAACCTCTGGCTTCTTAGAATCTTTATAATAATTCACACGATTGGTAGAGACAGAGAGTTAGTTGTTTTTGACTTTTTTTTTTCAAACCACCAGTGATGATCGCTAGTATAAACTACACACAGCAGCACAACAAGTCAGAATTCTATTCTGACAAGAACCATCTACTACACCTCGACTCTAACTCCACCACACAACACTGCTACTTGCACACTGCTGCCTGCTTACCTTACTTGCAGCCAGCCTCTCGCATGATTGTGTGACCGTATAACACATGACTCTCCTTCCAGGGCCACCAGCGTACCATGTGACCACACCGCCTTGCAGCGTCTTTACACACACACTGATCCACGGACACGCCACTGCTGGCAGCAAGTAGTGAGTGAAAGTAGATGTAGTTTAAATAAAATCTGTTTAAAGCAGCCATGCTTACTTTTGTATTGAGCTTGGGACTGCCACTGCCTCTTTAGAGGCTTGTGCACAGGTCGGCTGCCCCACCCGTCCCTCCCCTCCTACAGTACTGCCCACAAGGTAAAATGTTGGGGTTGTTGAAAATATGGTGGAACATAATGGCTTACAGAGACCATTTTTTTAAAGCAGCAGTTTTGTCATCAAGGGAAAAAAAAAAGGTGCACTGGAACTGACAGCCATCTGACATTTCTCACAATCCCCACTCAAAAATGAATACCAACACAATTCAGCTTGCTGCAGTATAAGACCGCACCAAAGAATTTAGCATCTATGGAAAGCTGGTGTTTTTCTGCATGACATATGTGTTGTTGTCTTTCGGCAGGGTCTTTATAGAATATGGTACCACAATAAATTTTCCTGACCTTATCCTCACTTCCATCCGAGTGCACCCTAACCCCCTTTCTGCCCTGATATCACAATATTTAGGGCTTGATTAAGTAAAGCTGTATCCAAATTCCCCTCCCCGTGGATCAAGTGAAACTTTTACAATGCCAAAAAAAAAATAAAAAAATGTATTTATAGCGCGCAATTCAATAAGTATCAAAGCGCTGTACAGGGATTAAAACACAAACAATAAAATATCTAAAATCGATCAATAAAAATACAGTATTGCAGCTTCAACAATCCCCAAAGGTGCTGAGCTAAATAATGTCTTAAAGCTCTCCATGGTTAGGAACTCTCTAATCCGGCGGTAGAGAATTCCACAGAGTCGGGGCTGCATACATAAATGCTCTCACACGGAAGCTTTCAGTCGAACCCTAAGAACCTCTAGCAATCCCTCATTGGCTGAGCGAGGGCAGTAAGGAACCAGGAGCTCTTGCAGGTAGCCTGGACCCAGTCCAGCGGGACCTTATAGGTCAGTAAACCGACCCTGAAGGTGATCTGCCACTGAACAGGCAGCCAGTGCAGTTCATGCAGCACAGGGGTGATATGACTAGTCTGGGAAACCCCGACCAGTAACCTGGCTGCAACGTTATGCACCACCTGCAGGTGGCGGATATCAACCCCCAGAAGCCCTAGGTATAGGGAGTTGCTGTAGTCAAGGCAGAAGGTCACAAAGGTGTGAATCAGTGTTGGAAGGTCACGAGACGGAACAAGGTGCTTAATCCGGGTGATATTCCTCAGATGGTAAAAAGAGGATTTGACTACAGCCAACACCTGTAAATGAAGTGTCAGCCCTTCATCAAATATCACACCCAGATGCCGCTCCTGAACAGAGGACACGAGCTGTCTACCCCCGAGCCAAAGCCCGGAGTCGAGCCATGCTCCCATCCTCTCTATCCCGCGACCTGGATCCACCACCAACACCTCAGTCTTATTGTGGTTCAACCTTAGCCAGCTGGCCCGCATCCAGTCCTGGAGCTCTGCAAGGCAGCTATTAAAGACAGAGACCGTGACTATCCTGGTTGGGGCAAAGACAGGTAGAGCTGGGCATCTGCATACAGTGAAACCGCAGCCCATACTGGCCTTACAGTGCCTAGCAATGCAGTCCCTGGCCTTGAATAAATTTATTATGGGGTGGTATTATACTTTGCACATTCTTGTGTTCTGTAATTCTAATATGTTCACCTATTAGGTTATGAGACTATGTTGAATTTTGCAAATGCAGGTTCATAACTTTGGTAATATTCAATATTTTACTGCAAATTTTCAACATAGCCATTTCGTACAGCAACTCATGAATGTGACAGCTGTCATTTTCAACTCCTGCCCAGAATGTGTGTTTGCAGCCCAAAGTTGATTTTGCAGTCCCTGCAGGACATCACCTTTAGGCCAGGAGTTGAACATTATTTGGCCAGAGCTTGTTTAGGGTAAGAGCCCATGTCCTGGTGTAGGGCTAGAACCTACAACATTCTGGTCCAGAAGCAGATGTGCTGCCAACTGAGCCACACACACAGACTAGAGGAAGACATCTGTCGCTGAATTGCCGTAAACTTCACAAATAACTAATGGTGGCTTATTTGACTCTGTAGATGTGTGGTCAAGCGGATCGAACACTGGCCTGGCTGAAGTTCATGAGGAAGTAGACATGTTTTATTTTTTGCATACATGTGACTCAGTTGAGAGAGGCTAAGAAAGGGTGCTGGTTGTCTGCAGTGATACTGATAACATGCTGCTACTGATCCATTTTCTTGCTGGGAATGAAGTTGAAATAAAGAACATTTCTGGGACACCAAGAAACACAGATACATTACACAAGTCATCATACTATACATAATCTTTCTGAGCCTATGGCAGAAAAGCTTGGGTGAGGCTGTGACAAATCGTCCTCCTTTAGTGGACTTGCCAAGAATTTAGAAATACAGGTTTTGTCTTCAAAAAAGGACACAAGGCCTATCAAGTCTGCACTAACAATACCCTACAGAAGGCATGCTAGGAGTGCTGTTGAATGTTTTGTTTGTTTTACTAGGATGCAGACAGGGTTAATAACCCATTTCAGATATGGGAAAGCAGTACTCGACACTGAGACAATGCAAATTACATATGGGTAAGATTACTTAATGAGTATTTCACCTACAGTGGATAGAGAATGTTTAGGAAGGCATCAGGAGGAAAGTGCAATTGAATAGCTGGAATGTTGGTTGATTGTGTACTGTGTGGTTGATTACCATCCTTCTGACGTTAATGGTATCAGGTTTCCTCTCTCTGTGAAGCCCCAAAGAGTAGCGGAACTGATGCCACCAACAAAGGATGCTCTTGAGTTACATGTAAGATAGGTTAATTATCAAACAAAGTTATCAGTGAAAGCGTGTGTGTGTGTGTGTGTGTGTGTGTGAGAGAGAGAGAGACACATTGATGTTTGAACAGCCTTTGACTGGGGGCTGGGAAGATGAACTGCAAGTGGTTTGGACAGTATACTAGAAAATCAATTGAGTCTGATCAGTATGTGGCTGTTATGCATTTGTGACATTGTCTCAAAATCTGATGCATAATTATTGATACAAAACTTATTTCTGATGGGGCCTAATTTTTTTCGGGACCAAGTGGGGGTTATATTCAGTTTTTTTTTCTTTGCATCTGAGAGTTAAGAGACAACATAGAAACAGAGAATTCTAGGGACGTGGATATGTTGTTCAATCCACACTTACTGGCAGGTTCCTTGCCGCTTTAAATCTTGCTGGAAGGTCTTCAAGCTGGCTCCTCCAACCCACCCGGGTGATAAAACTCTTGGCTCCGCCCCATGATGCCAGATCTTCCTTACCGCTTGGAAGCTCAGGTTTCCTCCTTAGCGCTCTGCGTTTTAGGCCTGGATCCACACTCTTAGGTCAAACCGAAACTCATTCTTAAGTTTAAAAGACTTCGGTCTTCCTTTTCTCTCGTGGCTCGATGAACAAATCGCTCGGTTAGAAATTCGGTGCCACTGTAGGCAGAAGATGTCCCAGACCGATCCGCACTCCACATGCGTTTATTGCCTTGGACTCGGCCATGACTCACAGGCTTGTGAGTTATGCAAATCCTTTTCGGCTTCAGTCTTGGAGGACCTCGCTGCCCGATTGCTGTTGGGGTGACCCGATAAACGTTATCCTCCGGTCAAGTCGAAGGAGGCCCTTTGTGCGGTGTCCGTGGCTGCAGGCTTGGCTGAACAGCTGGAGCAGATGATCGCCCTCGAGGAGGAGGTGGCCCAGGCCGCATCATAATCATCCTCGGTCGTGGCATTTATCCCGCTCTCCTTGGGCTCCTCCTACACAGCTTCTTTTAAGTAGCTTTGCCAGTCCCTCACCACCAAGGGAGAAGGGCCTTTGGGACATTCCTCTCGGTCCAAAAAGAAGGACTCCAAAGGTAAGTCCCACCGTCGACGTTCGTGGGAGCGGGAGAGGTCCCCTTCCCCAGATAGTCGACACTCGACTTCGGTCGAGGTTGTGGCTAAGCCCGCTGGCTTCATGGTGTCCCCGTCAGGTCAGCCGGCCGAGACCACCGTCGACACGGTCGAGATTTTTCTCGACCTGTCAGATGGTCTGTCAATTGGAGAAGCCGACAGCCCTTCTTCACCGGTTCCCCCAGTGGAAACTGAGGACTTGCCTGTGCCTCTTGTGCCGGAGTCCCCAGTTAAGGTCCCTGAACCGAGGGAGGAGCAGGTTTCCCCTGCCCCCTCTCAGACCCACCCTCGGAATCCCCGAAGGTCTCGGTCTCAGACCTCTTCCAGGTCCAGCCGGTCTCGCCGACATCAGCGGTCTCGGTCTCGGCGCCATGGAAAGTGGCAGCGGCGCGCATCCTCATCATCCTTTTTGGAGAATAGGCTCTGACGCAAGTTGCTTTGGCGCTACGAGGATTTAATGTGGCAGCAGCTCTTATTGTCCGGGAATAAGCCAACTCCGTTGCCTTCTCCGGCCATTAAGTGGCTGTCACCGGAGCGGCCAAAACAACCCCTCGTAGTAGTCGAGGAACCGAAGCCAGCACCGGTTGTACGACACCGGCTGCATCGTCCATTGTGGTGGAACCTCCGCCTCCACAACGGAAAACTGGGGCCCCGACCAAGGATTCTCGGTCAGGTCAGGGTTTGCCCCATAGGTTGTCGGTCACCTTCACTCCCGATCGACCTCAGCAGGTGGAGGGTGGCTCAGGCGCTCAGCAGCTGTTCGCAGACTCCTTGTTCTCCAGACCGCTTGATTTGGAGTCCACTGGGGGTCAGTTGGTGGACGAGAGCCCATCCTCATTCCTCGGAATGCTTAGACTCATCTCAGAGTCCACTGGGATGAAGCTCGAACCAGTTTCAGAATGGGCCAAGTATCCCCTCATGGAGATACTGGACAGGGATTCCCTCACGGAGGCCTTCCCAGTAGCCGAAGCCATTGTTGGCCCGGATCTGGAGCTATGGCAGCAGCCAGCTTCTTGTCCAGCACCTTTGGTCAGGATGGCTCGGAAGTATGCTGTCCCTATCGGTTCACTCTCCGGTTTCTCGGAGCACCCCTCTGCGGAGGGGTTAGTGACCGACAGTGTTTTCCGGCGTTCCGGGAACGCTTGGGATGTGGACAAGCCATCCGATAAGGAGTCCAAGAAATTGGACTACTCCGGACGGAAAGTCTATGCTGCTTCCTCCCTAAGCCTTCATCAGGCTAGCTCAGCCATCCTGACTGCACACTTTTCACATGCCCTTTTGGGCTCCCTGGATGAGGTGATTCCTCATCTCCGGCTGACCTTCAAATGCGGTCAAGCAGGTGGGATCAGGGAAGGGTGGTGGCCAAACAGCAGCTCAAACTTCCTTGGACATCACTGGCTCGTGTGCCTGGTCAGTAGCGGCTGCAGTGGCCATGTGCTGCAGAGCTTGGCTGTGGATCTCCACCTTTACGGCGGATACCCAGCACAAGCTGGCAGATGTTCCTTTCCTGGGTACCAGCTTGTTCGGTCCTGGGGTGGAGGGTCATCTTCAACGGATCAAGAAGTCCAGTGCCTCCTCGGACTCGGTCACATCTACCCAGAAGGTCAAAGGCCGCTAGCAGCAGTGTAAGCCCTTTCGTCCTTCAGCCCCTGCGGCACTTCCGACCCAGCAACACCAGCATCAGGGCCAGCAGGCTCACACTTGGCACCCCAAAGCCAAGCCTGCTGCTTCCTCCAGCAGGATGCCAGGAGGGAAAGGTCCAGGCGGCTCCTCGGCCGGCCCTTGCTTCAAGCCTGCCTAGTGACGGGTTGGGCGGTGTCGCCCCAACCTCGTCCTCCTCCCGGGTCCCCAGCGGAAGATAAACCCACTTCCTTTCCACCTGGTCCAATATCCCCATGGACCACTGGGTGTTTGAAGTAGTAGGCAGGGGTCTGCCTCTGGAATTCGAGCAGTCCCCACCCTATCAAGCCGCCGCCCCACGGGGGGCTACGGGTTCCACAGCCTCTCTGTCAGCTCGTTGAGCCAACATTGCCCTGCTCCTCCAGAAGGAGCTGATCAAGGAGGTGGCGGACCCTCCTCCAGACCCAGGGTTTGTGTCCAGGCACTTCCTGGTCCCAAAACAGATGGAGGGGCTGGCGCCCCATTCTAGACCTACATGACCTGAACAAGTTCCTAAGGTCTCATACATTCAGGATGGTCACTCTGGCTCAGATCGTCCCATCCTTGGAACGAGGCGTGTGGTTCTGTTCTCTGGACCTCCAGGAAGCGTTCTTTCACGTCCCAATCTGTCTGTCTCGCCAGCAGTTCCTCCGCTTCAGGGCAGAGGGATCCCTTTACGAGTTCCGGGCTATACCCTTCGGCCTCTCTCCAGCTCCCAGGGTGTTCACCAAATGCATGGCAGTGGTGATAGCATTCCTGCGGTGCCGAAGGGTCCAGGTGCACCCTTACCTGGATGACTGGCTGGTTGCAGCCCCCTCCAAGTTGGAGGTGGAGCAGTCCAGGGATCTGGCCCTCCAGGTCTGCTCTCAGCCTCCTCATTGAGGCCAAATCGGAACTCGTGCCATCGCAGGTGATTCAGTTCATCGGGGCAGAGCTCGACTCTCTTCGAGCCAGAGCACGGCTCACGGCGGACAGGGCCGAGGTACTTTTCTTCTTTGCCCAGTCATTTCTGGTTGGGCAATTGCGCCTGGCCCGGGACTTTCTGTGCCTCCTGGGCCTCATGGCAGCCTGCACTTGCGTGGTCCATTGGGCCCGCTGGCACATGTGTCCCCTGCAATGGGGCTGGCCTCCAATGGTCACAGCTCTCTGGTCCTCTGGACCAGCCAGTGACAGTGACCCAGGAGATGTGGAACAACCTCCAGTGGTGGCTCGTCCCAACTGATCTGCAGGCGGGTATCCCATTTGTCCCCAGAGCCGATGGTCACTCTGACAACCGATGCCTTTCTGGTGGGTTGGGTGCCCATCTGGGGGAGCTCAGAGCGCCACGGCCTCTGGTTCCCTCAGGAGTCTCGATGCCACATCAACCTGCTGGAGCTTGAGCAGTCTGACTAGCCCTCACTGCCTTTGCTCCGTTTATGCAGGGGTCAAGTGGTCCAGGTCCAGATGGACAACACCACGACCATGTACTGCCTAAACTGTCAGGATGGGATGCACTCCTTGCCTCTGTGCAAGGAGGCTTTCCGCACTTGGTCTCTCATGAGCAGACTGGAGGTAGATCTCCTAGCCATCCATGTGGCAGGAGCCTCCAACACTCTGGCCGATGCCCTTAGCTGGATAGGTGCTGCATCTCACGAGTGGTCTCTCCTGCCGGAGGTAGTACAAGATCTGTTCTCACACTGGGGCACTCCTCAGGTGGACCTGTTTGCCTCCAGTGAGAATGCGAAGCTGAGGCTGTTTCATGCCTGCCCCCTTCAGCAGGGCTCGCTGCAGGAGGATGCCTTCTCGAGGCCGTGGACCCATGGCCTCTTCTACGCCTTCCCTCCATTTCGCTTGATCCACAAGGTGCTTCTCAAGGCGAAGAAGGACAAGGCGCAGGTGATTCTGGTAGCCTCAGACTGGCCCTGCCAGTTCTGGTATCCAGATCTCCTCAGCCTCAGCTCCAGGCTCCCGAGGCAGCTTCCAGCCTGCCCGGACCTGATCTCAGTCAACAAGGGGAAGGTACTCCACCCGGACCTTCAACCCCTGCACTTGACAGCCTGGTTCCTGAGCGGCTAGAGTTCCAGGCCTTGGGTCTTTCCGATGAGGTCCTCAACGTTGTTGAGGCATCCCGTAAGGAGTCTACTAGAAAATGCTATGCCTTCAAATGGAAGAGATTCTCCATTTGGTGTCAGGATAAGGGGTTGGACCCTTCCTCCTGTTCTTTGGCTAGCATTCTGGACTACCTGTGGTTCCTTTCTCAGCTAGGGCTTTGGTTGACAACCCTTAAGGTGCACCTGGCAGCCATCTCTGCTTACCGGGCGTGGGCTGGGAAGCAGTCGGTGTCACGGGAGAAGGTGGTCGGGCATTTTTCAAAGGCCTTGTTCACATATTCCTCGTGGAGAACCTCCACCTCCATGGGATCTACTGCTGGTATTGGCTAAGCTCATGGGCAAGCCATTCGAACCGATGCACAGGTGTGACATCTCACTTGTCGTGGAAGACCGCCTTCTTGGTGGCTATCACATCAGCCAGAAGGATGGGAAGCTCCATGCGCTTCCATCGAGTCTTCTTATCTGGTCTTCCACAGGGACAAGTTGTCCTGGGCCCCACTGAAATTCCTTCCTAAGGTGGTGTCGGAGTTTCACTTAACCAGGTGTTGACTCTGCCGGTGTTCTAACTCAATCACACCTCGAGACCGAATATAGGCTCCATACTCTGGACCCTAGAAGCGCTCTTAGTATGAGGGGGCGGCTGAAGTTTGGGAGAGGTTCGCCAGCTGTTTGTCACCTACGCTGAAGCGCACCTGGCAGACCTGCAGCCAAGCGGACGATAGGCAGGTGGGTCACCTCCTGCATAGATCTCTGCTATAGGTTGGCGGGCATGGAGCCTCCCAAAGGGATAAGGCTCATTCTACCCGCCATACCGCTGCTCGATGGCTGCTTCCAGGGACGTCCCTATCCAGGAAATCTGCAGGGCTGCTATCTGAAGTCAGCACACACCTTCATTACCCACTACCACATCAACCTTGAGTCATGCCGAGATGCTGGTTATGGGACCTCAGTTCTCCAGTCCTTATTTCCTAAGTAGGGGGTGCGCGCCTTGCCTCCCTCCTCCTGGAGAACTGCAAGGAGTCTGCCAGTAAGTGTGGATTAAACAACATATTCACATCCCTAGAAATACAGGTTACTCACTTGTAACAGGAATTCTAGGAGTGGTATATGTTGTTCATCCACACAACCTATCCAACCTCCCCGGCTTCGACGCACAACCTGGCTTCCAGCGGGCTAGATCTGGTATCATGGGGCGGAGCCGAGAGTTTTACCACCCGGGTGGGTGGGAGGAGCCAGCTTGAAGACCTTCCAGCAAGATTTAAAGCGGTAAGGAACCTGCTAGTAAGTGTGGATGAACAACATATACCACTCCTAGAACTCCTGATCTTACTTAGGTGGGAGCTCTTGCAGCAGGCTATGACATTCAGGACTATGCCACAGGCACTAGGAGCATCCGGAGAAAACTTCTCAGCCCACAGTATACAGCAGGGACCGCCCGTGATGCGGCCCCACCCCAGCATCGGTCCTGGTACAAAAGGGCAGACCCAGATCCACCTCAGTACTTTTCCACCCGTCCTGCATGTGAAGAGAGAAGATCTACATTCAGCTTGCCAGAACAGCAAGATTTTCTACAAAATCCGCTTTTCTTACCGTTTTCAACGTTTTTTTCTAGTTTAACCGATGTCAGACCGTTTCCAACGGTTTTTGAAGTTTTCTGACGGATGTCTCCACTGTCGTCAGCCTCGCCTGAACACCATCAAAACAAGTGCAAGTGTGGGAGGCAGCATTTTCTGCCTCAGGCCGGACCACGACACCTCGGCTTGCTTCACCTGCCAGGCATTTACTAGCCAAACCCGCATCCATCTGAAGGCTTTTCTTCTGGAGAAGAAGATGGATCTGCACTCCTCCGAGGGGAAACGCAAAGAGAAGAAGCGTCACGGTAAAGACCGTAGTCTGTCCCGGCACCAGTCACGGTCACGGTCCCGGTCTCACTCGCGGCCCTCTCCCAAGAAGGCCTGCCCTTCGGGATCAGGAGGGCGTCCAAAATCGTCTCAGGCCAAGGCCAGCCCTTCGGGGGAGAAGCTGGTCAAGCCGAAGGTAACTCCACTAAGGGTGACCACCAAGCCCTTGGAGGTGAAAGCTGTGGCCCCACCTCCCAAGGCACCGGTGCCACCTGCTAAAGGCGTGCCTCTGGAGCCCAAGGACTCTCTGGCGCCCCCCGGCAGCACCCCGTCGGTACCACCACCAACGTCGGTTGAAGGGGCAAAGAGTGGGGGATCGAGCCGTGGAAGAGCCGATGTCCCCGTCGCCCAAGCCCTCCTCCCCCCTGGGCCCCCAGGAGGACTCTCCTTCGCGTGCCGACATCCCGGATACTCCCTTTCCGGGCTGAGCGGCAGAACTTTTTACGAAGGACGAGCTGCAGGAGCTGTTTTCTTTTGGTGAGGGCAGGTCCAGAAGCGGACCCCCAATGGGCCCAGACACGGTACGGACCCAGCGAAGCAAACCACAGCGAGGTGAGCCTTCCCGGTGAGTCCCTGGGCGACCTACACCTCCCTTCTAGGGCTCGTTTCCGCACCAGGTCTGGAGACCACCAATGGCGCCTCCAGGGACTCTGGAGACCGTCGTCTGTCTAGGTCACGTCTCGGAGTCCTTCTTGGTCTTCTAGGCGAAAGCGCTCCCTGACGTTGGTCCTCTGACCGGCGTCGGTCTCTGCTCCGTCACGGTCTCGGGACGGAGTCGGTCTTCGGACCGACATCGGTCCTCCAGTTACCGACGACAGCGGGAGTCTGGTCATAAGGAGAGGTCAGACAATTCTAGATCTTATAGTTAATCTCCTCATCCTCTTCTTCATCATCTTCCTCTCTAGCTTGCAGCGGTCCCAGGAAGAAGGACCAGCCTCGCTCGCCTCCAGACGATCCAACCTTCGTGGACGTCATGAGGCATATACAGGCCTCCAACAAGTGGGGGACAGAGGACCTGGATCCGGAACGTCGGAGACTGGCAAAGTACCTGAGTCAGAAGGGGCCGAAACCACTGGTGGTCCCTCCTTTGGTGGATACTTTTCAGGACCTCACGCGGACTACCTGGAAACATCCAGCTTCCGTCCCGGCTGATCCTAAGAAGTTGGATAGGCTGTACAAGGCCCCGAGGGCAGAAGCTTTCCTAGCTGAACACCTTTGGGCAGACTCCTCGGTGATCATGGCTGCCCATGATAAATCTAGGCAGCGAAGCACCTCAGCTCACAGCCTCCCGGCGAGTCTTGCTATTTGGACCAGGTGGGCAAGAAGGTTTATTCTGCCTCCACCTGTTCCATACTGATCCCTCAGTTTCTTGACACATATGGTCCAGTACCAGAATGCGCTATGGGAGGCGGGGACAGAGCTTTTGAAGGCCATGCAAGATTCTGATCAGAAGACAGAGCTTCTGGACGTCATGAAATTGGGCTCAGGCGTGAGGCTCCCAAGTCCTGAGGCCTCGTGATGACCCCCGCAGATATGGCAGCCAGGGCAGCCGCCCAGGTGTGTATATGGTGCCACGCCTGGTTGAGAGTCTCGGCTTTCACCAGGATCTGCCGGCCGGTATCAAGGATTTACCTTCCAGGGTGCAGTGCTGTTTGGGCAGGAGGAAGCTTTGATTTCTCATCTCAAAGAGTCGGGCAAGTCTGTCTGTCGGTCCGCCAGATGTACCGCAGTGACCAGCGAAGACAATGCAAATGGCCATTTCATAAGCCCTCATGTGGCCAAGGTCATGCCCGTGGTAACCAGCAGGGCAGAGAGGCGGCTTCCAGGGAGATCCGGTAACCAGCAACCTGAGGCGCCCGACCGGGGCCTCAAGTCCTCCAGGCCTCTCTGCCTACACCCGGCTCAGCCCATAACTCCCTTCTGCCCCCCTTCCACAGGAAGATCCAGGGGAGACGGTCGGGGCCGCTTCTCCCTTCATCTCGAAGGGTGGAAGTCGATTACTGTGGACCAATGGATCCTTGATATCATCAGGAGAGGACACATGCTGGAGTTCACGGAGTTCCCCCAAATACTCCGCCAAAGTACTCCCGTTATCCTCTTTCTCACATCCCACTAATAGAAGGAGAGATTCAGACCCTCTTGCAGAAAAGGGCAATAGAGGTAGTCCCCTTGTATCAGCGGGGAAAGGGGTTTTACTCCCATTTCTTCCTGGTCCCAAAAATGACACGGGATCTTCGTCCCATTCTGGACCTCAGCTCTCTAAATCTCTTTATAGAGTAGAAAAGGTTCAGGATGGTGACCCTCCCGGGTCTACTTCCTCTGCTGCACCAAGGGGACTGGCTCTGCTCCCTAGACATGCAAGATGCATATATGCATATCTGGATCTGCCCTCCCCACAGGAAGTTTCTGAGGTTCCACTTCCAAGGGGAGCACTACCAGTTTCGAGTTCTTCCGTTCGGCCTCTCTTCCGTTCTGTGAGTCTTTACAAAATGCTTGGCAGTAGTGGCTGTGGCTCTAAGGTGGATGGGACACTACATTTTCCACCACCTAGACAATTGGCTACTTACAACCCCGTCGAGGCAGGCCTGCCTGCCCTCGGAGACACCTATACTCTATTCTGAGAGCTGGGGATCACCCTGAGTCTATGAAAATCGTCTCCAGAGCCCAGTCAAAGCTCGTTTTCATTTGAGCGATACTGGATTCTATCCAGGGCATGGCCTTCCTCCCCAGGACAGAGGCGATCACCTCAGAGAGATTGCAGAGGGATCTCAATAACTCCTCAAGTTCAGCATGGAACTTCCTCAGCTACTAGGGCACATGGCGGCAGCCATTCCTGTCACTCCTTGGCCCGCCTCCATCATCGGATCCCACAATGGATGCTCAGGGTACAGTGAGACCAAGGCTACGATGATCTAGACTTCATGGTCAGGATCACCGAGCCAGTCAGGGGAACTTTGCGTTGGTGGATGGACCCCCGGAATTTGGAGATAGGGGTCAGCTTTCATCTGGAGCCACCAGGTCAGACTCTTACAACAGATGCATCAGACCTGGGGTGGGGGGGCGCACCTGGGTGCTCATCAAACGCAAGGGGTTTGGTCACCCGAGGAGCGGTCACTTCATATCAATGTACTGGAGATGTGAGCGGTTCTCTGTGCCTTACAGGCCTTTCAAGAGGACCTGGTGCCAGGCTCTCTTCTGGTTCAGACAGACAATGTGGTGAGTCTACCATCAGCAAGCAGGGGCACTCATTCCTACCCCCTTTGCAAGGAGGCGATGAGAGTCTGGTACTGGGCACTGGAGCGGCGCATTCTGCTGTCCGCAGTGTACGTTCCAGGCATCCTCAACGATCTGGCGGACAGCGTAAGCAGGTCTTGATACAGAGCATACGAGTGGAAGCTGCTACAGTCCATGGCAGATCAGCTGTTCGATAAGTGGGGTTATCCAGAGCTGGACCTCTTTGCATCACCATGCAACGCCAAACTGCTAATGTTTTGCTCGCGAGAGCACGCACCTGGAGTTTTCTGGCCAGACGCATTATCCCTTTGCTGGGCAGGGAGGTTTCTCTATGCCTTCCTGCCCTTCCCTGTCATTTGGAGAGTCCTACTAAAGTTAAAAGCAGAAGGGGCCCGAATGATTCTCGTAGCCCCCAGATGGCCTCGGCAGATTTGGTTCCCACTCCTGCAGCGGTTATCCACAGAGCCTCCAGTTCCGCTGCCCATATGCTCACAGTTGCTGTCCCAGGAACAGGGGTCGCTGGTCCATCTGGACCTTCGGTCCTTACACCTACATGCTTGGTTCCTTAAGACGTAGCTCAACACAGATACGGGGTTTCCCGGAGTGGCGGCAGTCCTAGTTTAGATCGAGAAAGCCTTCCACCCGCTCTGCTTATGCTATGAAGTGGAGGCGTTTTGTCTATGGGCCTCGTCACAGCATTTGGACCCGTCACTTGTCCAGTGAACTCCAGCGTTGCAATATCTCCTCTCCTTGTATCAAAATAGCCTGAGTTACTCCTCTATCAAGGTGTATATGTGGGCTGTCTCCGCCTATCATGCTGTCATTTGGAGATAAGGCGTTGGCACAATTGGATGTCACCCGCACCTTTTTAAGAGGAATTTTGCATATGAGACCTCCCATTCGTGACCTTTTCCCACCCTGGGATCTCCTTTATGTGTTGGTGAAGCTCACCCTCCCTCCCTTTGAACCGGCAGCGGATTGTGAGCTGTGTTACTTTTCTTGGAAGGTTTTTTTTGTTGCTATTACCTCAGCTCGAAGAGTTTCCGAGCTTCAGGCTCTGATGTGCAAAGAGCCGTATTTGATTTTCCACAGGGAAAGGGTTTCCCTTAGAACAAATCCTAAGTTTCTTCTGAAAGTGATCTTGGAGTTGACCCTCAACCAGTCAGTTGACCTTCCAGTTTATTTTCCTTCCCCATCCAATAGAGGGGAGGCTCTCCTTCACACACTGGATGTCCACAGGACTTTGAGGTATTACCTCAAATGGACAGCTGCGCACCGTCAATCAGAGCAACTTTTGTGGCCTTTAGCCACAATGCTTGGTTAAATTCAATTCAATTCAACTTTATATAGCGCCTTTCAAATCGAAGGTGCTGTACAGAAGCATATACAAAGTAATAAAAATTCCAAACATTTAAAAGTCAGCCATGACTAACTAGAATACGCTAAATTAAATAAATATGTTTTCAAAGCAACTTTAAAACTATCGGTGACCGGTGACCAAGCAGACGATATTGAAGTGGATAGTCCACTGCATTTCCTTCTGCTATGAGAAACACAGTAAGCCCCTGCCGGGCCCAGTTAGTGGTCACTCCACCAGAGGAGTGTCTGCTTCATTCACCGCCGTGAGAAATGTCTCTATCAGAGACATGTGTGCGGCCGCTACCTGGAACTCTCTGCATACCTTTGTCAAGCATTACAGCTTGGATATCGTCTCCAGACACCAAGCTAGCTTTGGCCTGGCTGTTCTGCAAGGACTTTTGTCCTGAGGCCTCTGGAGTCAGCATATTCCACCTCCCGGGGTCGTCTACTTCTTTGGCGTGGACTGCTTGGTATTCAGTCCTGAATGTCATAGCCTGCTGCAAGAGTTCCCACTCGAAGTAAGATAGTATAGTTACATAAGAACTTACCATAACAGTAGATCTCAGAGAGAACTCTTGCAGCAGGCATTACTTTCCCACCCGCCTTCCCCCTCGAGGTGTGCAGATCCATCTTCATTTACATCTCCTATATTTGCTTCATCTCCTTCTCGTCAGGGCTTGTTGCAGGCCTTGGCGGGAGAACCAAGGTGGAGCTGGGTCCGCCTCCTTTTGTACCAGGGCTGACGTTGGGGGTGGTCCCTGCTGTATACTGCTGGCTGAGAAGTTTTCTGGATGGTCCTAGTGCCTGCGGCATAGTCCTGAATGTCATAGCCTGCTGCAAGAGCTCCTCTCGAAGATCTACAATTACGGTAATTTTTTTACGTAACTGTACTTTACAGGTGAGTAACCTGTATATTGTCAGCAGATAAGGACTGCCAGGCTCCATCCAGTCTGCCCATTTACCCTACTTAGTCATTGGCCTTAGCTGATCTTCCCCTTCCCTATGATTCCCTTGTGCCCATCCCATTCCTGTTTGAAGCTTTGCATGGTACTCTTTCCCACCCCCTCCTGGGGCAGGTCATTCCATGCATCTGCCACCCTTTCTGTGAAAAAGAACTTTCACATTCCCCTTAATCGGCCTCCTTCTAATCTCATGTCATGCCCTCTTGTTTTACTACTTTGTTTAAAATGAAAATGTCTGTCCCTTTCATCTTATTAATGCCCTTGAGATATTTGAATGTCTCGATCATATCACCCCTCTCCTCCTTTGCTCTAGGGTATATTGCGCCCTGTAATCTGTTCATTCATTCTGTTGCAGGCGCTGTACCATCTTGGTTACCCTCCTCTGCACAGTCTCCACCTTTTGATGTCTTTGCACAGATTCGGCCTCCAGTACTGCATGCAGTATTCCAGACAAGAAAGTGAAATGAACAGACAAATGTTTTAGGTGGCATGACCACAGGCATGGACAGTGGGGTCCAACCCTCGGCCATGGCCTCCCCCACCCAACCCCACCCCATTCAGTACCTGATGCCCAGTGTTCTCAGTTCACCAATATAGGGAAACAGCCACTGCACTCATTCAGTGACTACAATTAGAAGATGACAAAGCGGCTCACTCTTGGGTTGTGGATGGCAGTGATGTTGGCACTGTGCCTATAGTGCATTTTGGGACTGTTTGTAGTCTTTCACAGCCGTAAGATCTGTGTTAGAGTGTAGATACTAGTGATGGGGTGGAAATGGGACTTTTAGCTCATTGCACCATTCCTGGTTAAAAAAAAAAAAAAAAACATTTATAGGGATATTGATGTGTTGTTCTTATCCACATGTATTGGCAGTTGCCTTTCCTTTTAAGATCAGCCGGAAGACTTTAAGTTGGCTCCCCCCCCCCACCCAGGTGGTATATCCCTCAGCTCCGCCCCTTGACGCTAGATCTTCCTTTCCATTTGTAAGAATCAGGTTCCCTCCTTACCGATCCCGCGTTGAGTAGGCCCTGGTGCTTAAATCTTCAGACTGTTTACCAAAACTTAAACTCTTAAGAGTTTTACTGCTATGCTCTTCGATCGCTACCGCGATGGAGGACAAATCCTCATCCGGGTTTTGCCAATGCCCCTGCGGGCAGAAGATGTCTTGCGCTGACCTGCATGCCACGTGTGTTAATTGCCTGGATCACAATACCCAGGCTTGCGATTTTTCTCGCTCGTTCCAGCCGAACATGTTAAATGATCATCTCGCCCGACTGCAGCTCAGACTTCCAGAGAAATGGAACCTGCCGGTCAAATCTAAAGAAGCCCGTTGGGTGGTCTCCTCAGCTGCGGGGTCTGCTGAGCAACTGGAACAGATGAAGGCCTTTGAGGAGGAGGTGCTCGTCGGGCCGCTGCTCCTCTTCAGCTTAGGTCTTTGTCCCACTAAAACTGGGCCCACCTTTACAGGCTCTTCAAGAAGTTCGCCAGTCTCTCACAACCAAGGGGAGGGCCCATCGGGTTCACACAGCTCCTGTTCCTGTAAAAGGATGAGGGTTCCAAGGAGTCAGAGAGAAGGAGAAGACTAGACATACCGTCATTCTGTGGATCGAGAGCAGTCTTTTTCTAGGAATCGTCATTTATTGACTTTGAGTAAAACTGCGGCCTTGGCTGCTGGCTTCACGGAACCTCACAGCGAAGCCACCCAAGACGCCGGGGATGACCCGGTCGAAATTATCATCGCACCCCTGCTGTCGCTAGAGATAAGCCGATAACTCCCTGTTCAGGATTCTGGTCCTGACTGGTCTCACTGAGGAGGAGACCAACCTGCTGGGAACCTCTTGACGGTCCCTGATCATGACCTGAGGAGCCACGGGTTTCCCGCCTCCTTTGACCCATCCCCCCTGTGGTTGAGGACCAGGTCTCTGTCATCTTCGTCTGACAGGTCGAAGATAACACACAAATGGCACTCGGGGCACTCCAAAAAGCAGCGCTACCGCTATTCATTCTCCTCTGAAGAGGAGAGGCTTTGGCGCAAGTTGCATCAATGCTACGAGGATCTCATGTGGCAACAGTTGGTGTTGGCCTGTCCGGAGTTGACACTAGCTTCTACACCAGCCATCACATGACTGTAACCCTCTAGGCCGACACCAACTCCTCCGGAGCTGGCCAACACCATCCCTCCACCCGCGGAGCTAGTGAAGGCCCTCCCAGCTCAGCCAAACCGGCCTCTCCACCGAGTATGGTGGAGCCGCCACCAAACAGCTTCCCTCAGGGCTCCAGTCTGGGAGTCTTGGCCCACTAAGGGCCTTTCAGACAGGCTGTTGGTCACTTTTACTCCCGCCTGGGACCACTTTTCCAGGAAAGTCTATGCTGCCTCTTTGCTTGGTCTCCATCAGGCAGCTCGGGCTGTCATTATGGCACACCCTCCCATGCCCTTTTGCGCCTCTCTGGATGAGGTGCTTCTCATCTCTCATGGGACCTCCAGACTACAGTCAAGCAGGTCCAGCATCAGGGTCGGGCTATTGCAAAACAGTAACTCCAGATGATTCTGGATATTGGGACTTGTGTGCCCGCTCAGTGGCAGCCGCCGTAGCCACGCGTCACAGGACCTGACTAAGGGTCTCGATCTTTACGGCAGACACCCAGCACAAACTGGCGGACGTACTCTTCCTGGGTGCCAACTTGTTCAGTCCAGGGGTGGACGGTCACCTTCAACACATCGAGAAGTCCAGTGCCACCTTTGTCTCCATTGCTTCTGCCCAGAAGGACTCTCAGGGTTCCAAGAAGCAGAAGCGCAAGCCCTTCCGGCCTTCTGCCCCTGTGGCCAAGCAGGCCCAGTACCAATCTGGGCAGCAGCAGGCTCAGTCTTGGCACCCTCGGCCTAAGTCAGGGGCTACGGCGGCCCGTAAATCCGGAGGGAAGGGTTCCATCAGTCCCTCAGCCGGATCCTCCTCCTTCAAGCCTGCACAGTGACGGAATGGGGGTGACCACCCCCATGCCCATCACGCATCCTCTGGGTCCTCGTGTAGGGTGCCAGCTCTACCAGTTCATTTCCACCTGGTCTGCTGTTACAACAGACAGGTGGATTTTGAAGTGGTCGTCCAGGGTCGGACTCTGGAATTGAGCAGTACCCACCAAGCTGAGCAGGCACCCCAAGGGAGGAGAAGGTATCTGTAGACATTCGGTCGGCTGTCCGAGAAGACATCACTCAACTCCTCCGCAAGGAGGTAGTGGACAGTTGCGGATCCCCCTGTCAACCCAGGGTTCATTTCCAGGTACTTCCTGGTCCTGAAATAGATGGGGGGGGGGCTGGCGCCCCATTTTAGATCTGCACAACCTGAACAAGTTTCTCAGGTCTCGCACCTTCAGGATGGTTAATCTGTCTCGGCTCATACCATCTCTCAAGCAGAACATGTGGTTTTGCACTCTGGATCTGCAGGACGCGTTCTTTCATGTCCCGGTCTGTTCGTCACATCGAAGGTTCCTCTGCTTCCGAGCAGAGGGAACCCTCTACGAGTTCCAAGCCATGCCGTTCAGCTCCAAGGGTCTTCACCAAATGCATTGCAGTGGTGGCAGCACATTTTCGGCATTGAGAGGTGAGGGTGTACTGCTGTCTGGATGATGGACTTATAGCGGGTCCCTCCAGACAGGAGGTGAAGTCCAGGGACATGGCCCTCCAGGCTTGCATCGACCTTGGCCTCCTGGTCAACGAGGCCAAGTCAGAACTCGTGCCTTCACAGGTGATCTGCTTCACTGGGGCAGAACTCGACTCTTGCTGAGCCAGAGCCAGGCTCCCAGCGGACAGGGTAGAGGTTCTTTCCTCCTTTGCCTGATCATTTCTGGTTGGGCACTTGCACCCTGCGTGGGACTTCCTGTGACTTCTGGGCTACATGGTGGGCTGTACCTCCATGGTCTGATGGGCCCGGTGGCATATCACGCCCCCTTCAGTGGGAGCTGGCCAGCCAGTGGACTCAGCATCTAGGTCATTTAGACCAGCTTGTCACTGTAACCCAGAAGATATGGGGCGCTCAATGGTGGACCATCCTGGAACACCTGCAGGAAGGGATCCGTTTGTCTGCCCAGAGCCAATGGTCATCTTGATGACCGGCGCCTCTCTTCACGGGTTAGGTGCCCACATGGGGGACCACAGAGTCCATGGGCTCTGGACCCCTGAGGAATACTGATGCCACATCAACCTGCTGGAGCTCTGAGCAGTCCGGCTGGCACTGACTGCCTTTACTCCGTTCCTTCGGGGTCAAGTGGTTCAGGTCCAGTTGGACAACACCACAACCATGTACTATCTCAACAAACAGGGCAACGCGCACTCCGACCTCTGTGCAGAGAAGCTCTCCACATCTGGACCCTCATGAGCTGACTGAAGGTGGATCTAGCCATTTATGTGGCAGGAGCCTCAAATCGCTTTACCTCCACAGGACAGGAAGCTTTCTCCTACTGCTTCCCAATGCTTTGGAACTCACTGCCACCTCCTATCATCCCCATCTTCAATTTCCTTAGCCCTTCACAATTTCTATTCCCCTAACTGCACTTGTCCTTAGCCCCCTTTCAACAATCCCCACCATGGCACATTATCCTTTAGCCCTACTTTACTTCTATTCTCCTAACTGTACTTGTTCTTAACCCCCCTTCACAACCCTCCCAATCCCTTGCACACTGTCCCCTACTTCTCTATCCCTGACTTACCTTCCGTCTCCTAACTGAACCCTTCCTCTGATTACTTCCTCACATGCTACCCCTATTATACCCCCTCCTCCTCCCACCCCCTACCACAACCTATTGTGCCATTTTGAATCTCTGCTATCATCCACAAGCCACTGTGATATTTCGACACTCTACAGCTGTCCTTCTCCCTCACTAACCCCTCTTCCCTCCCATTGATGCTCTCTCCTTTTCCATTCCTAGTTTATCCCGATTTTCCAGCCTCCTATTCCTTATCCTCTTCTCCTCCGGTCACCGCCACAATCCACTTCTCCTCCCTGCCCCCCTTCTCTCCCCTCCTTTTCTGCCTGGTACTTTCCCCTTACAGGTTCTCTGTCACCCTGAAAAGTATAGATCTTGACTCCTCTTCTACCCCTCTTCCTTCCCCCCTCTTTCCAATCCTGACCCCCTGGCAGGATTCTGTGCATCCTGATGGGGTTTAGATTGTCTCTCTCTCTCTTTCCTCCTCTCCCTCCACTTTCAAATCCATCGCCTGCCCACCTCCCTTCCTCCTTATCCCCTTCCTCCCCCCCCCATTCCCCTGCCCCTCTCTTCTCTACCACCCCGGTCCATTTCAATCCCTTTCCCTTCTGCCTGGTCCTAACCCCTTTGCAGGGTTCTAAGCAACCGGGATGGGTATAGATCACGCCTCCTGACGAAGGGTTGTATCCCGAAGTGCAGGGCCGAGTGGTTGTGTGGTCGCTTTCAGCACGACTCTTTATTAGCAAAATAAATGCTTCAAAATCATTTTGAATTTGTGCTTCATTCAGACTTTAGTTACAGGAGTGCAGTCAACTTTGGACTTGGGTATAGATCTTGGCTGTACCTCTTTCTCCCTCTTCCATCCTCACTCTCTACCCCTTACCTGTGCACTTCCCCATTTATCTTATAATTGCCCTCCCTTGGGTATACAATAGCACTTCGAATCTTGTGCTCAGCCTACTACTTCTAGCACTTCAAATGTGTTATCTATCCTCTAACCTTTACCCTACTAGATCACCTGCTCCTGGGTTGTTGCAATGTTTGCTATATCCAAATATGTTTTCTTTACCCTGGCCGGTCGGTCTGGATTATTGTGTAATTGTATTATACTGTTTTGTTTTAGAAATTGTATTTGTATTGCTCCCCCCCCCCAAAGATGCTTCTGGAAACGAGCTGTTTACAGCTCATGTTGTCTTTCCTGGTAAACATTTTCCAAATAAAATAAATCAGCTGTTGGACTCTCTCAGCCAAGTGGGTGAGGTGTCCCACGAGTGGTCTCTCCATCCAGAGGTAGTACGCCACTTGTTCTCCCAGTGGGGCACCCCTCAGGTGGACGTGTTCGCCTCGGGAGGGAGCAATCTTAGACCTGGAACTCTCAAATGGGGACATAGAGAGGATCTCAGATCTAGAAGTGGGTAGCTATCTGTGAACAAGTGACCACCAAACAGTGTGGTTCACAGTAAACTCAGCTGTAGAGTCAAGCCATACAAAAGTGAAGGTACTGGACTTCAGGAGGGCTGATTTTGTCAAAATGGGAGATTGCCTCAGAAAAGCAGTAGTAAACAGGCAAGAAGGAAGGGTGGAGCAACAATGGGGAAACATCAAAACTGCCATGACATAGGCAACAAGCCTTTGTGTGAAGCAAATAAACAAATCAAAACGAAGGAAAAAAGCACTTTGGTTCTCAAAAGAGGTGGCGGGGAAGGTTAGAGAGAAAAAGATAACATTCTGGAAGTATAGGAAACACAGAAGGAGCAGGACAGAGAACTGTACCAGTTAAAGAAGAAGGAGAAGGCAGTCAGAATAGCAAAGGCCCAAACTGAGTAAAAGATAGCCAGCTTGGTTAAGAAGGGGATAAAACCTTTATAGGTACATCAGGGAGGAAGAAAGACAAAGAGAGGGATACTGAGACTGAATAAAGAGGAGGGTGGGTGGGCAGAGAGGACAGTAAAAAGCAGGGATACTGAATGAATACTTTTGCTCATTATTAAAAGGGTCTGAGAAATGGAGCTTCTGATTGGCTGCAAACATTCTAACAGCCTTATGTTAATCTTTTATTAACATACATGTAGAGCTTAGCCATTTGCTGAACATGGTTTAACACTGTTTAAAAACATTTTTATTATAATAGCAATAAGGCACTCCCAGGGATTATGTTAATGGTCAGTTAATCACCCTCTAGGGGCATGTGGCACTCGGCTACACCTCGTGCCACAGTACACCCCTAGAAGGTGATTAACAGACCATTAACATAACCCTTGGTCATGCCTTATTGCTTAAGTATTCACAAAGGAAGAGGGGAGGGGTTACCTAATCCAGTCAATAGAAGCACTCTGGATAGGAGGGTTGATATCAGTCCTTTCACAGAAGAAAGGGTTCTGAAAGAACTCCTAAAACTGAAGGTGGACAAAGCAGTGGGGCCTGATGGGATTCACCCCAGAATTCTAAAAGAACTAAGGGGAGAACTGGTAATACTATTGACTACCCTTTTTAACAAATCATGGGATGATGGTGTGGTACCTGAGGACTGGAGGAGGGTGGATGTGATTCCCCTTCACAAGAGTGGGAGCAAGACAGAGGCAGGAAACTACAGACTTGTCGGTTTGACCTCAGTGGTAGGGAAAATGATGGAATCACTTCTGAAGGAAAGAATTGTTGATTACCTAGAGGCCAGTGGGGCACAGAACCCAAGTCAGCATGGATTCACAGCAGGAAGGTCATGTCAGACGAATCTAATAGATTTATTTGACTGAGTTCCCAAAGTAGTAGACCAGGGAGGGGCTGTGGACATGGCCTACCTAGACTTTAGCAAGGCATTTGACACAGTCCCACACAAAAGATTAATAAACAAATTAGCCCACCTCAGAGTGGGTCCCAGGGAGGTAGCCTGGGTAAAACACTGGCTGGACAACAGGACTCAGAGAGTAATAGTAAATGGAGTCCACAGTGAAGAAAGAGGGGTTACTAGTGGGGTACCACAGGGTTCAGTACTGGGTCTGGTCCTTTTTAAATTCTTTGTAAGTGACATTGCAGAAGGACTGGAAGGAAAAGTATGTCTCTTTGCAGATGACACAAAGATCTGCAACAGGGTTGATGCACAAGGTGGGGTGGAAAGGATGAGAAGGGACTTGGCAAGGTTGGAGGAATGGTCAGATGTATGGCAGCTTAGATTCAATGCAAAGAAGTGCAAAGTTATGCACCTGGGAAACAAAAACCCAGGGGAAGAGTATACAGTGGGGGTGAGATACTGACAACAATAAAAATGGAAAGAGACCAGAGGGTAGTTATATTAGATGACCTAAAGGTGGGAAAGCAATGTGAGAAGGCAGTAGGGAGGGCTGGGGGGATACTGTGATGCATAGGGAGAGGCATCACCAGTAGAAAACAGGAAGTTGTTATCCCTCTGTACAGACAGTTGGTGAGACCCCATCTGGAATACTGTGTAGTTCTGGAGACCCCATCTCCACAAAGACGTAGATAGGGTGGAGGCTGTCCAGAGGAGAGCAACCAAAATGGTGCAGGGTCTGCACCAGAAGCCATACAAAGAGAGACTAAAGGAGCTTAATATGTATAGCCTTGAGGAGAGAGGCGGGGGTACATGATAGAAAGTACCTCTCAAGTACCTCAAGGGAATCAACAAAGTCCAAGAGGGTAGCATCTTTCAGAAAAAAAGATGTGCAAGAAAAAGGGGACACAATTTGAAGATAGAGGGGGGATAGCTCAGAGGTAATGTGAGGAAGTATTTTTCCATGGAGAGGGTTGTGGATGCATGGAACAGCCTTCCTGAGGAGGTGGTGGAGTCAAAAACAGTGGTGGAATTCAAGAATGCATGGGACAGACATAAGGCAATTCTTGTGGGGGGGTAGGAGGAAATAGGCTGTTGGTTAACTAGGATCTGCAGCTTAACCATTAGGTAGGGAAATGGGCAGACTAGGTGGGCCAGGTGGTCCTTGTCTGCCATCGAATTCTATGTTTCTGTGTTTCAGGGAGAATGCAAAGCTGAGGCTGTTTAGTGCCCGCGCCCCCTCAATAGGGCTCACTGCAGGGGGATGCCTTCTCGAGGTCGTGGACCCCAGGTCTCTTTTATGCCTTCCCTCGGTCCACAAGGTGCTCCTCAAGGTCAGGAGGGATGAGGCACAGGTGATCCTGGCGACTCCGGACTGGCCCCGCCAGTTTTGGTAGCCCGATCTCCTCAGCCTCAGCATCGGGCTCATGAGGCATCTTCCAGCACACCTGGACCTGCTCTCCATCAATCAGGGGAAGGTATTCCACCCGGACCTTCAATCCCTGCACCTGACAGCCTGGTTCCTGAGTGGCTAGAGTTCCAGGCTTTGGGTCTCTCCGAAGATGTACTCGCTGTGGTTGAGGCATCTAGGAAGGAATCGACCAGGAAGTGCCACACCTTTAGATGGAAGAGATTCTCCATTTGGTGTCAGGGCAAGGGGCTGGACTCTTTGTTCTGTCCAGTGGCTAGCATTCTCGACTGCCTTTGGTCTCTCTCCAAAGGGGGTCTTTGGTTGACGAACCTTAAGGTGCACCTGGCAGCCATCTCTACTTACCAGGCGTGGGTCGGTCAGCAGACTGTGGCAAGGAGAAGGTGATCTGGTGCTTTTTCGAAGGCCTCAATCACATTTTCCCTCCGGCGCATGAACCACCACCACTGTGGGATCTACTGCTGGTACTGGCAAAGCTCATAGGCAAGCCATTAGAACTGATGCACATTTGAGATGTCACACGTGTCATGGGAGACCACCTTTCTGGTGGCTGTGACATCAACTAGAAGGATTGGGGAGCTCCAGGCACTCTTTGTTGAGTCTCCATATCTGGTCTTCCATAGGAACAAGGTTGTCCTGCACCCCAACCCGAAGTTCCTTTTGAAGGTTGTGTTGGAGTTCCACCTGAACCAGGTGATGACTCTACCGGTGTTCTACCCAAGTCATACCTCGGATGTCGAATACAGGCTCCATACTTTGGACCTGAGGCGAGCGCTTGCCTATTGTAAGGAGCGCACAGCTAAAGTTCGGGGAGAGGTTCGCCAGCTGTTTGTCACCTATGCTGAAGCCGCACCTGGCAGACCTGCAGCCAAGCGAGCAGTTGGCAGATGGATTACATCATGCATTGATCTCTGCTATAGGTTGATGGGTGGGGAGCCTCACGGAGGGCTAAGGGCTCATTCCACCCGCCACACGGCTGCATTCTAGGGACGTCCCTATCCAGGAAATCTGTAGGACTGCTACCTGGAAGTCAGCAAACACCTTCATTTCCCACGACCTAGAGTCATGCCGGGATGCTTGTTTTGGGGCCTCAGTTCTCCAAGCTCTTTTTCCTAAGTAGGGGGTGTGCGCCTTGCCTGCCTCCTCCCGGATAACTGCTAGGAGTCTGCCAATAGGTATGGATAAGAACAACATATCCACATCCCTAGAAACACGGGTTAATCACCTGTAACAGTAGATCTTACTTCGAGAGGGCTCTTGCAGTAGGTAATTACATATAGGACTGACGTCAGCAGGCAGCAGGACCCCACGGAAAAATTTCTAGCTAGCAGTCCCTGGCGGGGACCGCCCCCACGTCAGGTGACCGGCGTCAGACGACATCGGTATAAAGGGGCGGTCCTGGACGCCTGCCTTCCAGTTCTTTCCTGCCGTCAGCTCGTGCAGCGCCTCGCAGTGAAGTTCGTGCTCAGCCCTGTTGCTTCGTCGTTTTGTTACCGAAAGTTATCAGTATTTTGGTATTTTTTCATCAGGTGAACATCAGTTTATGTCGTCCCCTTCAAAAAATAAGTGCGACTCATGCGGCACCCAACTGCCTCACAAGGACGGTCACTCCCTCTGCCTTTTTTGCTTAGGCCCCAACCACACGGTAGAAAAGTGCCCTCATTGCCTGCATTTCAACGCGGCAACCCGCAGACGACGCCAGCAGTCTTTGGAAGCCCATCTCCTTAAAAAGAAGATGTCTGCAATGGAGAAGGAGTTGAAAAAGCTTAGTCAGGCGTCGACCTCCCCAGAAGGACACAAGAAGTGGGACAAAGAAAGGCACCGGAGAAGGCCTCCTCCTCCGCGACTCCGGTACGTCCCTCAGAGGGATCGCTTGACGGCAGCCTCAAGGCTTTGAGGAGGCGTTGGCCTGCCCGACGGGTTCAGCGTTGAGCCCTTCAGGCGCTCCAGGCAAAAGGAGGCTTGCCCCTAGTACAGCCGCAGGCTATGTGCCTACTGGCGGGCGCCCCACATAAGCCGACGCCGGCTCCTCCGATGCCTGCCGGGAGAAGGCTGGCTAAGACGCCTGACCTTCGGGCGGCGCATCGCAGTGTCCCTCCGACCGGGCCGCTTCCTCCTCGGCCCGCCTCCAACGAGGGACCCCTTGTTGGACGCCGCTCTCTGGTGTCTGCCGGGATTCAGCCCTAAGTGCACCGTCGGCTCCTCCGATGTGCACTGGGCGTCGGAGCCTACGACAGACCCTCCATCGTCTGTCGTCCCAGGTTCCCCGCAGCGTTTGCTGCCATCCGGGGAGCCCGAGTCCCCCCTGCCTGACCCCGGGGACTTTCCTCCTCCGTCCCCGGGCGATGCTCGGGATGCTTTTCTGCCTTCAGACCCTCCTCCCACTGAACCGGATCTGACGCCGGCCCCGACGCCGGTTCCAACACCAGCCCTGCCGACGCCGGCGGGGGATATTCCTCTCCATCGGGCCCTCCACCCACGGGCCTATTACTGTTGATCCGCCCTGGAGCTCCCTACTGGGCCGTCTGCTCCGGCAGCTCCTCCGGTACCTGGATATCCGCCGTCGTATCCGGCGCAAGCCACAGGTCCGCGATCCTGCGCCGCAGTACCGGCGCCGGCTCCACCGACGCCACAGTACTCGACGCCGCAATACCCAGCTCCGTATTCCCGAGCAGGTTACGGATACTCACCCACGGATATAATCCGCAAACTATCCTCCTCCTCCTCCACCGCCCCTAGGCTGCCAGTGGATCTTCAGGAGACTCTGGCCTCCTGGTGGGCTGAGGCCAAACTCAGCTCACCAAGGAAGTCGGAAACCATGCTTGCAGCGGTGACACCTTCGACCCCGTGCGCCCCCCAGCACTCCCTCTCCGCCTCCAGATTCCCGAGCTCTTCCTCTGGATCCAGAGAGGGGCAGGACATGCATCCAGGATTCCCCAAGGAACCTGCTCCTCCCCTAGAGCGAGTCAGGAGTCTTACTCTGCTTCAGTTCTTCTTCTCTCTCGGACTCCTCAGATTCCTCCGACAGATGCTGCGAGAAAGACGACGAGCCTCGCTCTCCGTCCAAGCCTCGGCCGAGGACTCCTCCGGAGGATTCTTCCTTCACGGAGTTGCTCAGGAAGTTCCAGGAAGTACATCAGTGGCGTTCCTTAGAGCCAGATCTCAGCGGGTTAAACTCGCCGAACATCTGGACTTGCCCCTTACGGCCCCTGCTCTAGTGCCACCCTGGATCGAGCCTCATGCCCACCTTGTTTCCACTATTTGGAAACAACCGTCGGCTTTAGCCCCACTTCCTCGGAAGTCCAACAGGCTATACCAGGCTCCGGAGGGTGTAGACTTTTAGATTCTCACCCCTGCAGACTCGTTGTGATTAACGCCGCCACGGGCCGGTCAGCACACCCTAAACATTTGAGCTCGTCTCCTCCGGATAAGGAATCTCACCTTCTGGATCAGTATGGAAGGAAGATCTACACTTCTTCCACACTGGGGATCAGGCCCCTAAACTATGTAGCACATATGGGGGATTACCCGAAGGCTGTCCTTACCCAGGCGGAATCTAAGATTGACTCCTTGCCTGACTCCCAAGTCAAGCAGGAGTTAGCTGACCTTGTCCGTTCTGCTCGTTCAGCCAGTCGTCACATTTTGAGGACGACCTACGATGCAGTGGACACCACAGGGCGGAGCTCCGCATTCGCCGTAAGTCTTCGGCGTCACGCCTGGCTCCGAGTGTCAGGTTTGGTCCCGGAGGTGCAGTCAGCAATTCAAGAAGCACCTTTCTGGGGTTCGGTACTTTTCGGTGGTGATGTCAATGACATCATCACTGACTTGGAGGAGAAGGGGACGGCCCTGAAATCTGTGGATTCCATGTACCGTCCCCATCCCCCACAGCGCCGTCCTTTTCGCAGACGCAGCTGGCCTCAAGCGAAACCCCAAGGAAGGTGGGCCACCAAATGCCTGGCCCCCACAGCTGCCAGGCCCCCGCTGCCCAAAAAAGCAGCGGATGCCCCAGCTGCGGCGCTGTCCCACACCACCTGACTCTTTCCCTCTCCCACCGCTCCGGACTCCCCAGAGGAACCGGTAGGAGGGAGGTTCTCTCTCCACCTTCCGGGTTGGGAGAGGATAACATCGGATTCATGGGTGCTTCAGATTATCGCAGAGGGGCACTCTATAGAGTTTCTACAGAAACCGCCACCCCCCTCTGAAGTCCTCTTACTCAAGGAACCATCTTCCTCTGGTCAGGGAAGAAATATCTGCTCTCCTCACGAAGCAGGCCATAGAACCCGTCCCTCCTCACCTTCACAGGACGGGTTACTATTCTCATTTCTTCCTTGTACCAAAGAAGACGGGGGATCTCAGACCCATTCTCGATCTCAGCTCCCTGAACTTCTATGTAGAATACAAGAAGTTCAGGATGCTCTCCCTTCAAACACTTTTGCCCCTTCTTCAGCCGGGCCAATGGCTTTGTGCACTGGATATGCAGGATGCATACCTGCACATCTCCATTCGTCCCTCGCACCAAAAGTACCTCCGGTTTGCTTTCCAGGGGGACCATTACCAATTCCGGGCGCTCACTTTTCGTCTTTCCTTGGCTCCCCAAGTTTTTACCAAATGCCTGGCGGTGGTAGCAGCCCACCTGCATCTTTAGGAGTTCAGGTTTTCCCTACCTGACGACTGGCTCCTGCGCCTCGGCCCAGGGAGGAACTCCTGCATTTTCTCCCTCACCCAGCAGGTTTTCACTGGTCTGGGTATCACCATCAACCATTCCAAGTCTCTCTGGACCCTTCCCAGAGACTCCAGTTCATCGGGCAATCCTTGATACAACAGTGTGCAAGGCCTTCCTGCCTTGGGACAGGGGGCTCCACCAGTCACAGATTTCTCTTTCGGAATGCAGGGTTCCGCGAGGTCGGAAGTCTGCCTTTTGGGCTTATGGCGGCCAAGCATCCCGACGGTTCTCAAGGCATGACTCCACACACATGAGGATCTCTCAGTGGACTCTCCGCCTCAGTGGGATCAACTTGTAGAAGACCCAGATCATCTGGTGCTGATCTCCTCACCAATGACGAGACTTGCAATGGTGGATGGTTCGAGAGAACCTGTTCCGGGGGGGTCCCCTTCTTTCATCCTCCCCCTCCCAGACTCTGACCACGGACGCATCAGGCGAAGGTTGGGGAGCCCATCTAGGTCCTCACCGAACCCAGGGTTTATGGTCCAGATTGGAGCTAGCTCTCCACATCAACGTGCTCGAGCTACGAGCAGTACTATATGCTCTCCAAGCCCTTCACCAATACATCCTTCCCAGTCACCTATCTGTCCAGACGGACAACATGTGCGTGGTGTGGTACATCAACAAGCAGGGAGGGACTTTGTCCTACCCGCTGTGCAGGGAAGCAATGAGGGTTTGGGAATGGGCAACGCTTCCAACCTTCACCTCACGGCGATCCATGTTCCAGGAGTTGACAATGTCCTGGCAGACAAGATAAGTCATTCCTCGGCTCTGCCACATGAGTGGGAACTGGACCAAAAGGTTCTAAACGGCATCTTCCAGCTTTGGGGGACTCCACAGGTAGACCTGTTCGCCTCTTCCCAAAATTCAAAACTTCCCACCTTTTGCTCGCTCGCTCCAGAGCGAGACGCTTTCTGGAGTGACGCTCTGTCTCTAAGCTGGAAGGACAGATTCGTCTATGCTTTTCCCCCAATTCCTCTGGTCCCTCGTGTGCTGCAGTAACTTGCATTGGAAGGAGTGAGAATGATTCTGATCGCTCCTTTCTGGCCCAGGCAAATCTGGTTCTCTCTTCTACAACGATACTCGGAGGTTCCTCCTCTTCCTCTTCCTTTATCTCGAGGATTGCTGACCCAGGATCAGGGGACCCTGGTCCATCCGGGACTCAAGTCTCTTCAACTTCATGCATGGCTCCTGCAGACCAGCCCAATCTCGCTTTATGCTCTCCTAAGGTGGCGAGATTCTGGTGGAGGCTAGAAAACCCTCCACTAGGCCCACTCACGCTATGAAATGGAAGAGATTTTCCATTTGGGCTGCCTCCAGGAACGTGAGCCTTTCTCCTGTCCTGTGGCCGTTCTGCTTGATTATTTGCGTCATCTTTTCGACCTGGGTCTCAGTCACTCCTCTTTGAAGGTTCACATGGCTGCTATCTCAGCCTACCATGTTCCTTTTGCTGATAAAGCCTTTGCCCAATTAGAGGTATCCAAGACCTTTCTCAGAGGGGTCCCTCATCTCAGGCCCCCCTGTTCAGACTCCTGCTCCCCCTTGGGATTTGAACTTTGTTCTCGAGAAACTTACCCTTCCTCCTTTTGAGCCTGCTGCTTCCGCAGACTTGAAGTTCTTATCGTGGAAGACGCTCTTCTTGGTGGCCATTACTTCTGCTCGCAGAATTTCCGAGCTCCAGGCCCTGATGTGTAAAGTCCCCTATCTGATTTTTCACAAAGAACGAGTAGCTCTTCGCACGAACCCTAAGTTTCTTCCAAAAGTGGTAGCGGAGTCTACCTTAAATCAGTCTATTGAGTTACCTGCTTTTTTCACGCAGTACTCCAACCAGGGAGAATACTTGCTCCATACCATGGATGTCCACAGGATTCTGAGATACTACACCGATAGGACGAAGGATCTCAGAAAGACTGATCAGTTGTTCGTCTCTTTTGCTCACAAAAGGGGAAGGCAATGCTGTCTCCAAGCAATGCCTGTCAAAGTGGTTGGCTCATTGCATCACTTTCTGTTATGACAAGTACAACAAGACCCTTCCGGGTCAAGTCATAGGTCACTTCACTCGTGGAGTAGTAGCCTCCACGGCTTGTTTCAAGAATGTGTCTGCAGCAGACATCTGTGCTGCCACCACCTGGACTTCCGTCCATACCTTTACAAAACATTGCAGTTTGGACATTGCCTCTCGCCGTAGAGCAGGCTTCGGGTTAGCTGTCTTGCAAGGCCTCCTATCTTGAGGTTTGCAAGGGTTTTTGCTACTTCTTGGAGTAGTTCCTCCCCGGTGCCTTTCATTTGTTCCAGACTGCTTGGGATTCTGTCCTATATGCAATTACTACTGCAAGAGCCCTCTCAGTAAAGATAGTACAGTTACGCAGAACTTACGTAACAGTAGACCTTCGAGAGGCTCTTGCAGTAGTAAACTTCCCCCTCCATCCCCTAGGCTTTTTAGCTCCTTTTCCATTAAGGGAATATCCGCTCTTTCCGTCCGGCCTTCCAGGCCTGTAGGGGAAATAACTGGAAGGCGGTGTCCGGGACCGCCCCTTTATATCTACGCTGCCTGATGCCAGTCACCTGACATGGAGGCGGTCTCGCCAGGGACTGCTAGCTAGAAATTTTTCGTGGGGTCCCCGCCTGCCGACGTCAGTCCTATATGTAATTACCTACTGCAAGAGCGCCTCTCGAAGATCTACTGTTACGGTAAGTTCTTACGAACTGTACTTTCTAGGAGTGGTATATGTTGTTCATCCACGCAGACCCACCTGACCTCCCCGGCTTTGGCGCACAACCACTGCTTCCAGCGGGCAAGATCTGGCATTAAGGTGCGGAGCCGAGGGATATGCCACCCAGGTGGGTGGGTGGGAGGAGCCAGCTTAAAGACTTTCAGCTGATCTTAAAGGGAAAGGCAACTGCCAAAAGGTGTGGATGAACAAACATATACCACTCCTAGAACTACTGTTACAGGTGAGTAACCTGTGTCTTTTACACAAAATAATCATGTGAATGTACAAGGCAGACTCTGCTGCCATTCATGCAACAGTAGCACAAATGGTCCACATCGAATTTGTAAAGAGCAGCATCACCATTCAATTAGTACTTCTTGTAGCAGCACTTGGCACACTACAGAAGCTGGTTTTCTGGCAGTGTTAAAGTGAGAAAGAGCTATGCAGACCAATGGTGTTGCTCTAGGTGGCATTTTTTGGGGGATGTGAGCAGGATAAATGGTTTATCTTTAAAAGGAAAAAAAAAAAGCTAAAAATCAAGAGATTTTAAGTGAAGGGACTTCATTGGAAGTTAAAAATGGAAAAATACATTTTTTTAAAGGAGAGACTAGTAACATTGTTGGAGCCTTAGAATACGTGAAAATGCACCATTTACAGAGCCTTAAAGAGCCCCTGACACCATTAGAAAAACTTGGAAAAAAGTGAGATTTAGACACAGTTCAACATATTTCATATATTTTCTGTAATGCTTTCCCTTTTTTCTTAATTACTGAGGAGAGTTGTATGAATGGGAATTACTGTCCCTTACACTTTATCTGCTCTTTCTGCCTGCCAACATCTGACATCATAATCCCTGTTTATGGCATCATAATTATCCCTACAGAAACAGACTGTGATGTCTTAAGCAGAGCTGTGATGTCAGATGCAGGCAAGCAGCCAGAACAGATAGTACAGTGATCCTGTTTACATGCAAATGTCCTTAGTAATAAAGAAGTAAGGACGTGAATTGCAGAACATTTTTTAAATATAAGCTGAATTGTGTCTAAAGGTGAAATTTTTTCAAAGTTGTCACAATAGCGTTGTGGGCTCTTTAAGAAACAAGCATTTGTTAATGCTAGATGTTCGCCGCCGATATTAATGTTGTACTAGGTCTAGGAGCAGATCCCTGTGCCAGAAGACTAATATGGGCTGGGCTTGGGATGGGATGGCCATGGGGGGGGGGAGATAGTTACAGCGGGGCAGCTACAGACTCCTATTTAAATAAGAAATAACATGCATAAGGATGAAACTGATCTAGAGAGCAGGGGAATGTAGATTAGCAATTTTTGCACTAACCACTGAGCCACTTAACTTCGCTTTCTAATTGCTCTGATACACACACGCTAATACATATACATATGTGCATATATATTCCATTGAGTATAGCATAGCAGTGCACCATATGCACACATGTTTACATATTAAAAGAAAAGGGACTGTTTTCTTCTTTTCAGGCTCTGAGGGACATCACAGGGTGGGGAGTTGCCACTAAATACCTCAGTTAAATAAGCAATGACATGCAGAAGGCTGAAACTGATCTAGATAGGGGAAATGTAGACTAGCACTTTTTGTACTTACCAAAGAGCTGCCTAACTGCACTTTCTAGTTGTGATACACACACACACGCTAATAAAAATAAACATATGCATATATGCAAGCGGGGAAAATAAGCAAAAACTTGGGGGGGTGAACCAGTGGCTCAGGGAGTGGTGCAAGTCAGAAGGGTATGGATTGATGGGGGACTGGGGTGATACATGGGAAGACAAGGGGCTATATGCCAAGGATAGGCAGCATCTCAATCTGGAGGGGGGATCCTTATACTAAAACGTTTTAGATTCATTGTTGATAGGTGGGGTTTAAACTTGTAAAGGGGGGCGGGATAGAAAGACTGAAAGCCCCGGCGAGGAAGCTTGAGGGTTCAGGACTAGATCATGCAAAGCGGGCTGCAGGTAGCGTTAAAAGACCAGGGGGAACTGATGGGGGATTGCGCTGGGCTGAGAAGACTGGAGAGGGGGTCGGGTGGAGGACAGTCCTGATCAATGCCAGGAGCATGGGCAATAAAATGCCAGAGCTCCAGGCAGTGCTAGTTGAGGGTGTGGCAGACTTGGCGGCAATTTCTGAGACATGGGCCACCCAGAGCCATGATTGGGACCTAAATGTAGAGGGATACACAATGTTTAGGAAGGATAGGGGTGTGGGAAGGGGGAGGTGGCATTGATGGTCAAAAATGACATAGTAGTTGGGGGAATCGAGGAGGCAGAAGGAAATGTGGAGGCAATCGAGGAGGCAGAAGGAAATGTGGAGGTAATTTGGGTAACCCTACAAATGAGGGGGTGGTAAAAGATTAAAAATAGGGGTGGTGTACAGATCCCCTGCAATGGAAGTGGAACTGGAGGATGATCTAGCTGAGAACATCAGGGGTCACTGTGGCCTCGGAAAGGGCTGGGTGGTGATCATGGGCGACCTGAACATGCCAGGGGCAGACCGGGGCACTATGACATCCTCAGTGGCCAGGGAGCAGAGGTTGATGGATGTCTTCCAGGATGCCTTCCTAGTCCAGCATGTGGGGGAGCCTACTAAGCAGGATCGGATCCTGGACATTGTCCTAGCAGATAGTGACCAGATAAGGAGCATGGAGGTGAGCAGCCCATTGGCAGGCAGTGACCATGCTACGGTCTGGTTTCTTATGTTCCTAGGGGGAGAGAGAATTTGCACTAACACAGAAGTAATAGATTTCAGGGGGGCGGACATTGAGGGCATGGGAAGGATTCTTAAAGGGTGCTTGGATGAGATAAGGCCAGACATGGATGCTGGTAGCTTGTGGGAGACCATTAAGAAGGGGGTGCAGGACGCTTTGAGGGCCTGCGCAAAGGTAAGGTGCAAGCAATATAGTGCTAGTAAGCCATGTTGGTGGACCCGGGAGGTGCAGGAGGTGGTGAGGGAGAAAAAGGCTGCCTATGCGCGCTTAAAGCTCTCAAGAGGGGCTAGGGAGAGGGGAGAGTATGATTTCCTGGCTAAGAGTGTCACCAGAGTGGTAAGGGGGGCCAAGGCGAAGAAGGAGCTTTACCTGGCCAGGTATACCCTCTGTATAATGCCCTGGTTAGGCCGCATCTTGAGTACAGTGTGCAGTTCTGGAGACCCCATCTTAAGAGGGTCATAGCACTGCTGGAGAGGGTCCAGAGGAGGGTGACCAGGATGATTCAGGGCATGGAGGGTAGGACCTATGAGGAAAGACTGGATGAACTCAATCTGTACATATTGGAGGAGAGGAGGGACAGAGGGGACATGATAGAGACTTTCAAGTACGTAAAGGGGATAAATAAGGGCGGAGCCAGGGAAGTGTTCCAGCTTAAGAAGGGGGGAACTACCAGAGGGCATGAGTGGAAGCTGGAGGTGGGGAATAAAGGGGGAGCGAGGAGATGCTTCTTCACAGAGGGTGGCGGAACCATGGAACGACTGCCCAGGAGGCTGGTGGAAGAGACCACAGTGGAAGGATTCAAGAAGGGTTGGGACAGGTACAGGGGAAGCTGAGGCCAGGAGGGCCACCTCTGGGGCTGGGGGTGGAGGAGCGGCTCCCAGTAGGGGGCTAGCTTCCGTGCAGACACGATAGACCATGGGGCCTATTCTGCTGGCTTTTACTATGATACTAAGGATATATATTACAGTATGACGTAGCAGTGCACTGCCTGCACACGTAGAGCATTGCCCCCCCACACACACACACACACGCATATTACTGCCTTATATGGGGTATACCGTTTGAACATCAAAGTTTCAACATAGAAACCCCAATGTCAATGGACTTTGCGTCGACAGGAGGTAAGCACCTAATGCCACAACTCCACTGTCTGTGTGATGTGGAGTTAGATATTTAAAGTAGAGGGGATGTGCCGCCAAATTGTGTGTTGTGGGTCGTTGTTGGGACGTGTCAGCGATGTCAGTGGGATTGCGGCAACATGAAGGATTGTGGCAAAATTTCCGTCGCTATGGTTTGGTGGAGCCATTATATGGTGTTTATTTATTTATACATGTAAGCCTAACTTTTACTGTGTTTTGGATAAGCACTGTGTTTTGCACTAACTCATTGTACTAATCTGCTGCATGACTGGGTAACTAAGGTAGGACCTGGGAGGTACGGTGGATATGGCCTATCTGGACTTCAGAAAGGCCTTTGATAATGTCCAACATAGAAGGCTGAATAACAAACTGCACAGCCTAGGGGTGTATCCTGAAACAGTTCTGTGGGTGGAGAACTGGCTGAATGGCAGGAGTCAGGGGGTTGTGGTAAACAGGGAGTACTCTGGAGAGGGAGAGGTGAGCAGTTTGCCGCAGGGGTTGGTGTTTGGGCTGATTCTCTACAGTGTCTTTGTTGGGGACATTGCTGAGGGACTGGAGGGAAGGCATTTCTCTTCGCAGAGGATACAAAGGTATGCAGTAGGGTGGCATTGCCAGGGGATGTTGAAAGAATGATGGAACACCTTAAAAAACTGGACAGCAGGCCAAGTGATGCTGAGGGTTGAGCCGCTGGATGCTACATCTCATGCTCATGCTATGCCAGAGGCCCAGATTTGGGAGCGAGCCCAGGTCGTCGAAGGCTGGCTAGGGTGGAGGGAGGGAGCAGGATGGAGCAGCCACGAGCAGCTTTCCCGGGGAGGGACTCTGTCACCCCCCACAGTCCAACTGCCCTCAGGTGGAGGCATGAGGGCAGCACAGGCAGGTGGCATGCAGATGGAGGGCGCTGCAGAACCATAGCGTGCATGTGCCTCCACAAGCATGGCTGCAGCACAGGGAGCCAGACGAACACATGGAAGAAACGGGGGCATAAACACATAAAAAAAAAAAGAGAGAAATGGTCTGAAGAATGGCAGCTGGTATTCAATGCAAAGAAGAGCAGGATCATGCAGATAGGGTGCAAAGTACGTGAGGAGGTACTGACAGTCACAAAGCAGGAAAGGGACTTGGGAGTTATCATCTTGCAGGACCTAAGAGAAACTAGGCAGTGTGATAAGGTGGCTGGAAAGGCTAGCCAGATGCTTAGATGCACAGGGAGGGGTGTCAGGAGTGTGAAGAGGAAGGTCATCTTGCCCCTATATAAGACACTCATGAGATCGCACCTGGAATACTGCATCCAGTTCTGGAGGCCCCATCTGAGGAAAAAAAAAAATACAAGGTGGAGGCAGTGCAGTGGAGGGCAACTACAATGGGGCAGGGCATATGGGATAAAACCAATGAGGAAAGACTAGCCAAGTCAATATTTACTTCATTTGGGTGAAGCATTTAAACCATTTTAAATATTACATTTTTACAGGATATGCCAGTTGAGATTCGAGATATGACATATCGAATCTCAACTGGCGTATCCTGTAAAATATCACTTACACTGTGGTCATGCTTTTACTCATTATTCTTTTTTTGTTTTCTTTTTTCTCCAGCTATCCTACCCTCCCTACCGGAGGATCTGGTCCCCCACTCTACTCGCCGCTCCCCTGCACCCCAGGCCTACCCTCCTGGGCAGACCGCTAGGCGGGCACCCCCTCCCCAGGAAACACGAGTCTGTAAGCCCTGGCTTGCCCACGAGGGCAGGATCACAGGAGCGGGACCCACCCTGCAGACTTTTGTCTGGAGCGGGAGCGGAAGCAGTCATTAGCAGCCGGCATGATTTTTTTTGCAGATTTGTTTCCTGGGAGCGGGAACGTGCAGCGATGCCAGCATCCGCCCGGCCCCCCCTAGCATTTGGCACCAGCCGCAGTGGTACCTCCAGGCTCCGCCAGAGGTCCACATAGCGCAAGACACTCTTTCCCCCTCCCCCGGAGAAGGAGAGCAGTCCCTGGATGCTCAATCCTTCTCCCCGCCAGCCCTCCACCCCAAGTCTGTCCCATAACCCGGGATGTCAGCACTGCAGACGGATGCCTTGTCTCTGCGCCAGCGGGCTGGCCTTTACCCATTATTTCTTCTGTCAACATTTTGTCCTCTTTGTACTGCCTCTGACTGCCCCATCTGTCCGACCCCCCCAGCCCCGTCACCCTGGAATCACTGGGTCTTACCTTGCCCGGTCCTGGTGCACAGTCTGCAGTGGGTGGGGCATCATCCTGCATTTGGAGGGTTTTTTCCTCCATTTTGTCCTGTTGATGTTCCCTGCTGGGGCACACACAGCCAGACGTGCATGCGTGGAGGCGCACACACATCAGTGGAAGTCCCACAGCACCCTCCCTTCCTCTAGCGTCTTCAGTCCCGTACTGCCCGCAGGCCTCCACCTGTAGCCAGTCATTTGGCAGAAACAGCAGTCCTCCCTCCCTGGGAGAGGAGACAGTCCTCCGGATGCTCAATCATCTCCCTCACGCGACGGCCGCTCGCACCGCGAACATGGGTCGTCAGCATGGCAGGAGGTAAGGCATTAATGCCTCAGCCCTCCACGCCACTGGGCCGACTTTACCCATTATTTCTAATAAATTTGCACAATGCAGATCTGCTGACATGCAGCTTCAATGTGGTCTTCCTTTTGCACATTTTTACAATGTTTTTTCCTAGAATATTCCTGCTCATTGTATATATTTAGCCTGGATAGTTCACAGAAGACATGGCATCTTATTTTCAGTGGGGCTCTACATCTACACAATATTATGCTGCATTACGTTATGCTAAAAACAATATTGTACATCTGGACTAGTTTACCCTGAATAAATACATTATAAAAATGGTAACATTATGACCCCCACTAAAAACAAGATATTGCATCTAATCTGGGACATCCTGAGTAAATACAAAGCAAAAATGTGTAAACTGAAGATCGCTATGAGAATGAGATGTAGCATCTCCCCAGTGCTATCCAGGATACAAAATATAGGATAAGAAATACTTAAAGGAAATCTACTGTAAACTGAACTTCACTGTGTTCCACATAACCAAGACTGACATAAACAGTTTCTTTATTGTTTTATAACATATTATATTGCAGTATTTATTTCGAATGTTGTGACCATGAAGATGGGTGTGTACAGAATGTGTGTATGTTTGCTGTAGCGCAATATAAATATTTTTTCCCCAAAAGAATAGTAAAAGAAGTAATAAATGATACCATTCCTTACTTGTCTTGGGGGATAAAGTAGTAGCTGTCTTCTGCTATACTAACATGCATTCCAGATGCTGCTGGTTGTGCTATATCCTTAGATTTGAAACCAGAAAAGGTGACTGTTTTCAGGGCTAAAAGTTTTGTAATGTGTTTGCCATCTAAAGCCCAGTATAATTGTTTTTTTTTTCTCAAAAAGCATAGTAAAAGTAGTAACAAAAGATAACAGTTCTTTTAACTATGTCTGAGACGGTTCTTATCAGATAGTGTCTTAAGAGGTAAAAAAAAAAAAAAAGTGTAACACTTTTTAGGAAATTCCTTGCTGAGAAAGGGTGACATTTATGAGGTATGAATCTTTCTTGAAAGAGCACTCCTGCCCAACTGAAGCTAGTAGCAATAGATTGTTTAAATGCTAACTATTTAAATGTGCAAGTTGTTGCATTTTTGAAGGGGTAAACTAATCTCGAGTTTTAATAGGCAACCAATATTTAACAAGTTGTTTCAGTTTCCATTGCTGTAACATTGAAGAGGAAGGGAACAGGCAGGCTAACATCACATGATGAGATCAGCTGTGCTTGCTGAAAGAGCTGATTTATGAATATGTCTGTTGGCACATTGTTTTGAAGTCCACACACTTCCATGCTTGAACAGAGTCATGATCAGGCTTGCTGATTATTAGTCAAGCCCCTTGTATTGGACTACCGTGACACACCTCTCAAAATCCTGTACATAGCAAAATGTTCGACTTGCGCTAGCGCGCACGGCAAACATAAAAAAAGTGTCATGGGGGAGCAAGCTTCCAGACCCCCTAGCACTACATTATGTTATTGGACCCCCTTGTTTATAGACTCTGCACACACCTCTTGGCATGATAAGGAGTTGGAAACCGTGAGTGTAGACTGCAGCACAAGACAAGAAGAATTAGTTTTCAACTATGTGAAAAGGGTAACACCATCAGACCAAATGCAACTCTTCAGATGTATGGGGATGAAAGGACTAAATGACTTTTAAAGGAGAAAGATCCAAGGGACATATTAGAAAGAAACAACGCACAGGTCGAATGGTGAACACTTAGTGTAGGATTCCAGAACAAGTGGTGTCCACCAACATGGTTTAATTTTAGGAAAAAATGGGTAACAGGTTATTCAGTTTGAGTTGGTGGTGGAAAGAACTTGATGGACTTGTGGTCTTCTCTTTCTCTTGTGTTCGTAGACAGTCTTTCGTAGAGACCAGATAGCAATACTTATTTATGTCTGTTTAAAAAACAAGTCGAGTGTAAAGAACTGTTGAAATACAAAAAGAAGTTCAGAGAAATTGTGGAGTCTGCTAATTTGTTTTTTCCTGCCATGTTTCAGCTGACATACAGTGGAACTGCATAGTTCTCTACAGTTCCAAACAGCAGACCATCTCTTCCCAAGAAGTTGCCTAAGAGTAACTAATGACCACATTGTGGGGAGGCAGAAGATTCACAAACTGATCCTGTGGATCAGCAGTGTACATTTTGAAACCTGATTACTACATACTTTTTAATGATTACTACAAATGACTTATGCTTTTGTAGAGTTTGTCGGAACACTGTGAAACCAGTTGGTTCTTTATTTGTTGTATTAGTGCTGTGTTTTTATATCCTGTTTTCTGTTTGTTACTAAGCTGCTGCAGCATTTTCATATTGGTCATTGCTAACTAAAAGTGTTTTTGGGGGGTTGAAGATAAGATTTGTAAGCAACACTTGACATTTCAACAGAAAGTCACAAGTATACAGTACCAAGAAAAACAATAGTACACATATAGAGGACAAGACTCTCAGTGCAACTCAGCTGAAGCAAATCTGCCATGGTAAGTTTCCAAAATACTCTTACCCTGTAATGCAACACAATGCAACCTGGGTTGAATATGCAAATTAGCACAAAAGGGCTTAGGCTGGCTTGGCATTTATTTATGTGTGTATGTCATCATTCAGATTACACCTTAGGTTCCACGTCTGAGTCAAGAAGATGCTTCATAAAACAGTCATCTTGAGTTCATTACAGTTAGTAATACAGTAGCTCATGTGGAGTGTCACCGTTGGCGAAGCAGGATCCACACAGAAGATTTTCAGCAGTACAACTGGGGCTGCCCACTCCGTCATCTGCTGACGTCACCAACCCTATAAAGGTGTGAGCGCCCCTACTCCCTCCTTAGTTCTTTCCCAGCATCGACTCTGTTTGCATGGGTCTCCGCGGAAGGTCCGACGCAGTTTCACGCCATTTTGCCAACTTTTTGGTTTTTTTACACTTAGCATTTTAGGATCTCTTTTCTAAAGACATTCCTTTACTTTGTTTATGTCAAGAGTTAATCCTTTACATTTCTCTTCCATTGCTGCCACTGTGGAAAGAAGATTGCCTCTACAGACAAACACTTCCTCTGTGTCTGCTGTCTTGGACCTAACCACAACGTCTCAAACTGTGAGCTCTGCCAGAAGTTTAACCAAAACAACCCTGAGGCGACGGAAAAAGGCTCTTAAAAAATTCCTATGAAACAGCAGGTAACCAGTTCTGGGCAGGGATCCTCCGGGGTCCCTCCTTCCCAGTCGCTGTCGGTTTCATCGAGGTCCCAGACCTCCAAGGCCTGAGACAAGCCCTCGGGGGCAAAGTCATAAAAAAGACCAAGATCAGGATTGCTCCCCCTGGTGGCATTCCTGCTCCCCAGCGGCCTCCTCTTCTTCATCCGGGAGTATTCCATCAGCTGCAGCTGCGCCAACTCCTGCTGCTGTCCAGGTCTCTATTTCTACCAGACCCCTACCGACAAAGCCGCTGCCCACTGTGCATGGGGAATGGTCGTCGACCTCTGGGTCGTCTTCCCCCACTTTGTTGACGACTGGCTCATCATTGACTGCCCTCCCATCAAGACCTGATACTTCTCAAGGTCCTCAGGCTTTGGGCTCTCGGGGCCTGCTGGATGGGTCATCGCACAGTGTTCCATTGACCCTGCCCTCTGTCAATGCAGCCATCCACTGTCGACCTCAATGACATTTTGACCAAGTTCATATCAGTTTTGGTCCATCAGGGTGCATATAGGCCTGCTACGTCATGGTCAACACCACTTCGGCATCCATGGGCTGCTCCCCGCGGGCCATCAGTCCCTCGATCGTGAGACCTCGAGCTGGAGCAGGTCGACATTGAAGAGGAGTACCATCCTGACTTCACCCTACCAGAGAAAAAAGAGGAAGAGCTTTCTTCCTTTGACAGGTCCACAGCCTCCTCAGTGAGTGAGGACTCTGTCAAACATACTCCTAGGTCCCCTTCAGAGGACCCTACCTTTTTCAATGTCATGAAGCAGCTTTTCTCAGCCTTGGGCTTCCATACAGAAGAGGAAGATGCCAACAGAAGAGATCTGGTGGACTTCCTGGTGATTCCAGAGTCTCCCCCCAAGGTAATTCTTCCTGTTCTTCCAGCTCTAAGGAATGCCACTACCATCGCCTGGCACAGGCCTGACATGGTGCCAGCCATGCCCATAAGGGCTGATTAGTTGTGCCATGCCCCCCAGGGTCTGCCGTACTATGCTGCCCAGCCAAAAACCAACTCTGTGGTTATTAAGGCTGCTCATGACAGATCAAAGGTGCCCAAGCACCTCTGTCCCCTTCCCCCTGCCCCGACAGAGAATCTCATAGGATTGATCTCTGGAGCAAGAGGGTCTATACCTCCTCCACTCTTGGGCTGAGGATTACCAGTTACCTCTCCCTCATGGTCAAGTACCAGAACACTATCTGGAAGAAGGGCAAGGCCGCAGCCCAGGCCCTTCTTGATTGTTCCCAAAAACAGGAGGTTCTCAAATGCTTGCAGAGTACTGAGGATATTAGCAAGCACCTCCTGCGGGCCCGCTACGATATTTCGGATACAGGTGCCAGGGCTGCTGCCACAGGCATTTGCCTTCATAGGCACTCCTGGCTGAAGGTCTCAGGTTTCCCAGCTGATGTTCAGCAGAAGGTGCTCAGTGCCTTTTTAATAGCTCCAGGCTGTTTGGGACAGATGTGCAGGACATCATAAATGAGCTACAGGCATCTGGTAGGGCTATTAAGTCTGTCCACTCGCTCTACCGTACTCAGCCAAAGAGCAGACAGCACCCTCCCTTTTACAAGCTGTCCCACAAATCCAGAGCCACCTCCCAGGCCCAAGGCAAAAGAAGGGCCTTCTCTGCCTTGCCTCCCCCCCCCCCAGTGCTGCAGCAGAGCGCCCTGGGGTGATGGATTGGCCCCAGCTGCTGGGTCTGCCTCTGTTTGACTTCTTGCCAGACTCCCCTGTTCCGGTCCCTGACCAAGAGTTGGTGGTCGGAGGCGGTTCTCCCTCCTTCTCAATCAATGGAAAACCATTACTTCAGATGCCTGGATTTTTCAGATCGTAGAGAGTGGTCATGCTCTGGAACTCATCGAGATGCCTCCAGAGATTCCTCCAGTACCATCCACCTACCCCCCCAGCCCATCTGTCTGTTCTCCAGGAGGTGGAGGTACAGTCCCTTCTGCACAAAAAGTCCATTGAGCCCGTGCCCAGGTGCCAAAGACACAGGGGATTTTACTCCAGGTTCTTTCTGGCCCCCAAGAAAATCGGAGATCTGAGGCCCTCATTGGATCTAAAAGATATCAATCTGTATGTCCAAAACAAAAAATTCTGCATGGTAACTCTGCCAGGCCTGATGCCTCTACTCAAGCAGGACGATTGACTGTGCTTTCCGGACATGCAGAATACTTACCTGCATATATCTGTGTTTCCACCACACAGGAAATTCCTCCGTTTTCTCTCTTAGAGTGAGCACTACCAATTCATAGTACAGTCAGACATGGTTAATCCATAAACATTTGTTTTTTACCATTTTGTTACATAATAAAAATATACGTAGTAACCAGACAATGACCAAAGGATTTTTTTGTTTTGTTTGTTAGAAAATTTGAAATTTGGTAATACAATTGCCTAGCAGTTAAAATATTCTAGTTTCCATCGGCCCAGTGGCGCTGAGGATTGAGGCGCTGGACGCTATACCTTGCGCCATGCTGGTGATCCGGGTTCAGAAATGAGTCTGGGCCACTGAGGGTCAGCAGGGGGGAGAGAGGATCGAGCTTCCGGAGGACCGCTTCTCTCTCTCTCTCTCTGGGGAAGGGGACTAGTCGTCCTGCACACTGACTGCCCTCTAGTGGTGGCTGGAGGAAATATGGGTCAGGAGACTCGGAGGCAGACATGCTTACATCGGAGGGGAGGGAGAAAATGGAAAAAGGTTAGGGCTTCACGAACCCGTGATGGCCCGATTGCTCTGGCGAAGTCTGCCCCCCGCCACCAGATATGCCATACCGGGGTGCAGGGGACTGCCGGCACCCCTCCTCCTGGCCCTGCCATGGAGGGAGAATCCATGGGGAAACCTCGGAGGGTAGACGAGCGGGGGGTCGGGCTGGAGGATAATACCTCCTCCGAGGGGGGGGTCATAGCCCTGTACAGCCCGCGGAAGGAGTTAAAATAGAAAAAATATATATATTCTTGTTCCCATGTTTTGACCTTTTTCGTTAAATTAATTTCTTTTTTGCCTTTGTAACAACAGGGAATCCCCTTCTCCTCAGCAGTTGCTGTTCTGTCTTTTCAACTGCCTGGACATTCTATGACATTAGTAACACCATTCCAGGCCATTCATATGAATAGCCTGGAATGGCGTCACTGATTCTGTGGAATGTTTAGGAATATGAAAAGTAAGAGCAGTTGCTGGTGAAGAAAGTGTAACTTGAGGTAGAAATGAGTGCATCCGAAAGCTAGGTTATTTATTTATCAAAAATTGGTCAAAGCATATCATATTGGAACACATACTGGCATGGAATGGAAAATGTGAGGACTGTTAATTATCTAAAACTCATTTCCTATCACCTTTAACATAACAGAGGGGATTAAGAAGGCTGCTATTAGCACCCTCATTATTACCTGCCATGGATTATCCAGGTTAAAGTGAATGGGGATAATGGTCTCTATACTCTTAATACAGGATTTGGATTCAGAAACAGAGGTTTCCATATTAACAGGATATTAACATGGCAGAAAATCTGTTTCAGAGGTTCCCCTGTTCACATAATCGGGTATACGTAATAACAAGGCATGGATTCACCAGGTCTTACTGTATTGCCTTTGGTTTGTCTTTTGCACCATGGGTCTCTACCAAGTGCTTAGCAGTAGTAGCTGCAGCTCTCAGAAGGGAGGAACTGTACGTTTTCCCCTATCTGGACAGGTGGCTCCTAAAGGCCCCATCAAGAGAACAGCTTCTTTGGACTCTGGAGAGAACCCTTCAGCCCTTTTTTTTGGATTTGGAGTGTCCCAGATGGTGGCGGCTGTCCTCGTGGCTGCTCAGAAACCCTCCACTTGAGCCATATATGCCATGAAGTGGAAGAGATTTGCCATCTGAGCTGCCAAGCATCATCTGGACTCTTTCACTTGTCTGGTGAGCCAGATCCGGGATTACCTGATTTCCTTGTCAGACTACGGTCTCCAGTACTCCTCTCTCAAGGTGCACCTTTCAGCTATCTTGGCTTTTCATGAGCTTGTGGGTGGCCGCACCGTGGCTCCATTGGCTGTCTCCCATACCTTTCTTAGGGGCATCATGCATCTGAAACCTCCAGTCCATTCCCCAGTCCCAGCTTGGGATATGAATTTTGTTTTGGAGAAGTTGACCCGGTCTTCTGTTGAACCAGTCACGACTTGCGAGCTGCGCTTTCTTTCCTGGAAAGCATAGTTTTTGGTTGCTGTTACTTCTGCTTGAAGGATTTCCGAGCTTCAGGATCTTTGGTGTGAGCAGCCTTATTTGATTTTCCGTAAAGATAGGGTGTCTTTGCACACAAATCCTAAGTTTCTTCCCAAGGTGGTGTTTGAGTTTACCTTGAACCAAACCATCCACCTTCTACTTTATTTTCCTGAGTGTGCCAGTCCAAGGGAAGCACTGCGCCATACGCTGGTTGTGCTCAGAATTTTTCAGTATTGTCTGCTGTGAACTACAGAATGCAGAAAGTCGAAGCAACTTTTTGTTTCTTTTGCTTCAGGAAGAGAGGGCATTCAGGTTTCAAAACAATGTTTGGCCAACTGGTTAGCACGTTGCACTGTTTTCTGCTACAATAAGCATGGCAAAGAGTTGCCAGGGGCAGTAAAAGCCCATTCCACAAGGGGCATGGCTACCTCTGTGGCCTGTTTCAAAGGGGTCTCAGCTGCTGACATTTGCGCTGCTGCCATCTGGAGCACCATCTGTACTTTCACCAAGCACTACAGTCTAGACATTGCTTCTCAAGCCCGTGCAGGCTTTGGCAGAGCTGTTCTGCAGGGTCTCCTGTCCTTAGTTTCAGGATAGCCTTCCTCCCATACTGTGTACATGCATCTGTAACTGCTTGGGACTCATTCCATATCTGTGACCTGATGACTGAGATACCACCGATGAAGATCATTCTAAGAATCATACTAAGAAATGAAAGAAACTGAAAGGCAACAAGGCCCATAATGCTTTGAGTCTACATATAGTAATTTAAAGTTAATCCAGATCTCATATAACAGTCTAGTCTATTTTTAAAGGTGATCTTATTTTTGCTAATAGTAATATTTGGGGGCAACATATTCTAAGGCCTAACCGCTCTCTGAGAGAAGTAATGGGCCTTTTTTTTTTTTTCTTGCATTTGTTTCTGGTAAGTTGTAGTGGGTGACCCGTGGCGTTAACGTGAACCTGCTTGAAATCTAGGCTGCATGATTCTGTTAAATAAGGATCTTGGATAATATCCCATGTAAATAGAAGATCACCTCTGATTCTCCGATTCTCCAGACACATCAAGTTGAATTTGAATAATCTGTCCTCGTATGACAGGGCCTTGTCAGAAACAACGGACTTGGTTATTCTTCTCTGTACCTTTTCAGTTCTAGCTAAGTCCTTTCGTTTAAAAGGACTCCATAATTGTGAAATGTAGTCAAAGTGGGGTTTTACATAAGCTCTATATAATGGCAGCAAAATATCAGGGTCTTTGGATGTGATATTATGACGTATTGACCACCAAATCTTGTTAGCCTTACTAATAGTGTTAGTAATATGAATATCAAAATTCAGAGATAGATCAACAGTAATTCCCAAATTTCTCTCGCTATTTTTTTTAGCCAATATTTTGTCATAAAGAAAAGGAAGCTGGGAAGGCAGTCAGAACAGCAAAGGCCCAAACTGAGGAAAAGATAGCCGACTCAGTTAAGAAGGGGGATAAAACCTTTTCTTAGGTACATCAGGGAGCGAAGGAAGACTAAGGGAGGGATAATGAGGCTTAATAAAGGGGAAGGGGTGGGCAGAGGGTGACTGTGAAAAGGCAGAGATACTAAACAAATATTTTTACTCAGTATTTACAAATGAAAAGGAGAGGTACCTAAAACAAACAATAGAAACACTCTGGATACAGAAGTTGATACCAGCCCATTTACAGAAGAAAGGGTTCTGAAAGAACTCTTAAAACTGAAGGTGGACAAAGCAGTGGGGCCTGATGGGATTCATCCCAGAATTCTAAAAGAACTAAGGTAGAACTAGTGGCACCACTGACTACCCTCTTTAACAAATCATGGGAGGATGGGGTGGTACCTGAGGACTGGAGGAGGGCAGATGTGATTCCCCTTCACAAAAGTGGGAGCAGGGCAGAAGCAGGAAACTATAGACCTGTTAGTTTAACCTCAGTGTTAGGGAAAATGATGGAATCACTTCTGAAGGAAAGAATTGTCGAGTACCTAGAGGCCAGAGGGGCACAGGACCCAAGGCAGCATGGATTCACAGCGGAAGGTCATGCCAGACTAATCTAATAGATTTCTTTGACTGGGTGACCAAAGTAGTAGATCAGGGAGGGGCTGTGAACATGGCCTACCTAGATTTCAGCAAGGCATTTGACTCAGTCCCATACAAAAGATTAATATACAAGTTAGCCAGCCTGGGAGTGGGTCCCAAGATGATAGCCTGGGTAAAGAATTGGCTGGAGAATAGGACACAGAGTAAATGGAGTCCACTCTGAAGAAAGGCGGGTTACTAGTGGGTGCCGCAGGGTTCAGTATTAGATTGGTCCTCTTCAATGTCTTTGTGTTTACATTGCAGAGGGACTGGAAAGAAAGTATGTCTCTTTGCAGATGAGACAAAGATCTGCAACAGAGTTGATGCACAAGGTGGGGTGGAAAGGATGAGAAGGGACTTGAGAGGTTAGAGGAATGGTCAAATGTATGGCAGCTTAGATTTAATGCTAAGAAGTGCAAGGTAATGCAGCTTGGAAATAAAACCCAGGGAAGAGTACACAATGGGGGGTGAGATACTAACAACAACAAAAATGGAAAGGGATCTGGGGTAGTCATATCAGATGACTTAAAGGTGGGCAAGCAGTGTGAGAGGGCAGTAGGGAGGGCGCTGGGGGGATACTGGGATGCATAGGGAGAGGCATCACCAGTAGAAAACAGGAAGTTGTTATCCCTCTGTACAGACAGCTGGTGAGACCACATCTGGAATACTGTGTGCAGTTCTGGAAACCCAGTCTCCACAATGACATAGAGAAGATGGAAGCTGTCCAGAGGAGGGCAACTAAAATGGTGCAGGGTCTGCACCGGAAGACATATGAAGAGAGACTAAAAGAGCTTAATATGTATAGCCTCGAGGAAAGGGGGGAGAGGGGGGACATGATAGAAACTTTCAAGTACCTCAAGGAATCAACAAAAGTCAAGAGGTAACATCTTTCAAAAAGAGGTGTGCAAGAACAAGGGGCACAATTTGAAGATAGAGGGGGACGGCTCAGAGGTAATGTAAGGAAGTATTTTTCACAGAGAGGTTGCAGATGCATGGAACGCCTTCTGGAGGAGGTTGTGGAGTCAAAACAGTGGTTGAATTCAAGCATGCGGGACAGCCATAAGGCAATTCTAGGGCGTGGGGTAGAAAGAAGTAGGCTGCTGGTTAACTAGGATCTGCAGCTTATCCATTAGGTAGGGAAATGGGCAGACTGGGTGGGCCAAGCGGTCCTTATCTGCTGTCAGATTCTATGCTTCTATATTGTTTTTTAATATTATTCTTTCTGAAATGCAGAACACTGCATTTTGAAGGGTTAAAGCGAAGATTCCATGTGATAGACCACTCCTCTAATTTACTAAGATCTTCTTGGATAACTTCATGGTCTTCTGAGGTCACACGTATATTGGTGATTTTGCAATCATCTGCATATTTGACAATGTTGCATTTAATATTATTGGATAAATCAGATATGAATATCTGGGAAATTAATGGTGCCAGAACGGATACCTGAGGGACTCCGCTCTCTACCTTTATCCAACCAGATGTGTGACCGTCAATAATCACTCTTTGCCTCCTATCCAACAACCAGTTTGAGATCCATTGAGTAAATATAGGCTTGATGTTACACAACTGTAGCTTCTGAACTAAAGCCTTATGAGGGGCAGAATCTAAGGCTTTTTTTAAATCTAATAGAATGACATCACAGGGTTTGCCTTTGTCTAAATTTTCACTTGTGTAATTATAAAAGCCCACCAGATTCATAGCACATGATCAACCTTTTATAAACCCCTGCTGGGTTTGATCTAAACCTGTCATAACCAAGGATAATTCGTCCTTGATTATATGTTCCAGCATTTTGCAAAAAATAAATGTCACACTAATAGGGTGATAATTATCCAGTGAACTCTTTACACCTTTTTTGAATAGTGGAATAACATTTGCTATTTTCCATCCAAAAGGCACAGCTCCAGTATTTAGACTTTTTGTCAGATAGAATTTTAAGTGGTACAGAAAGATTCTCCTTCATTGCCCATATTAAGTCCCCAGAAATGCCATCAGGGCCTGGCGAGGAGCCTCTTTTATTCTCATTTAATTTAGTTTCAATAACATCTAAAGGAATATCCACATTATGGGATGAGTGGCAATCTAGAGCTAAATGATTGCCAGTATTAGTGTCAGAGGAAAATGCCTTGCAAAAATGTAAGTTAAGAAATTCAGCCGTTTCTTTTGGATGGAATAGTTACGTAAGAACTTACCATAACTGCAGATCTTCAACGGGATCTCGGTTATCAGGTCTGCTTTCCCTCCCACCATCCCCCTTTTTAGGGGGTTCTTCTTTCAGAACTGGTTATCTGGTATTCCCAGCCTTTTATTTAGGCCTGGGCACCTCTCTCTCACTCCTTGTTCCCCCATGGCACGAGCTTTTCTCCCTTTGTCTCTGGGGGAAAGAACTGAGGAGGGAGCAGGGCCACTTATGCCTTTATAGGGTTGGTGGCATCGACACATGATGTCGGCATGGGTGGCTCCAGATCTGCTGCTGAAAATCTTCCGTATGGATCCTGCTTCACCAACGATGAAGTTTCATATGTGTGACCTGATGACTGAGATCCCCTCGAAGATCTACTGTTACGGTAAGTTCTTGCGTATCTGTTCTTTCATGCAAAGCACTGTCAACAGAACACATGAAAGGTACAGTAACTAGAAAAGTTAAAGGAGTGCATTGTGTCAGAATGCCTCACAGATGTTCTGCAAGGGCTGAAAACTGCAGACCCGAAGCACATGTTTTGTCCTTGATTAGACGCATTGACTTGCCATAGCCATAGTTTTAGTCTAGAAGCAGGGATGATGGCTGTGGTTTGGGATGGGTCACAGTGAGCCTCAAAGAGGACAATAATTTAATAGACAAAAAACCTCTATGCCAAAGCACTGATGCAAGGGTTACCCTGGTAATGCAATGGCAGTAAGACCAAGTTTCAGAAATACAAAATTACTCTTACTTCCTCTTGCAGAGTAGCATGGATAATATATACGAAACACCATGAAGGATCTTAGGCTATCTCCTTTATAGTGATTTTCATATGCTACTCATGATGCTTTGCATTAGGAGGTGTGCTTAATTTTTAATTTTTTTAGTAGTACTTGTATAAGACATATACTCATTATACAATAAATTATGTTTTAAGCCTGCCGACACAGCAGTGGTGCTACTGTTTGCAGTGTCAACGACCCCAGTTCAAGAGTGAGCCTAGGGCATCGGCGGGTCAGCCAGGGGGGAGGCCCGAGCATCTGATGATCACCTCTTCTATGTGGGTGGAGGAAGGACTCCAGCAACAGGATGCCTCCTGGTAGTAGCTGAGGGTATTGAGCCGGCAGCCCTCAGACAAGGGGGACAATGGGATGCAGCAGACATCAGCGTGGTGCACACAGGAGCGTGTGTGCAACTCCAGGATGCCATCACACGTTTGCTTCCATCAGGAATGCAGCAACTAGTTAAGGAAAACCCTGCTGGCTGGATAGGCGGCTTTGCTCCAGCCACCACGTCCGACACTGGATCCTGCCCTCCTGGGCCCGACGATAGCCACTCGCGCCGCACCGATCTGGGCATTACGAGTCCCTGCATCCAAAAGCAGTCTGGAGCGTTGTTTGGCCACTGCCCTGCTCTTGTCCCGCACCTGCTTAACTGTAGTCTGCAGATCAAGGGAAGATGAGGGATGACCTCATCCAGGAGCCCAACAGGGCATGAGAAATGTGCCATGAGGACGGCCGACCATTCGACGGCGTCGAGAGGGATTAGCGAGATTTTCACCAACATAGTCCACTTTCGACTTTTGTCAGGAGGTTTGTCCACATCTCATGCTAGCGGGCGCCTGGAAAACGCTGTCGGGTAACCAACCCTCAGCAGAGGGTGTTCCGGAAACCGGACAAGGAACCGGGGGACCGATATTCTGCCATCCTGGCCAAGGCGAGGGGCAGGAAGCAGGGCGCTGCCAAAGTTCTGGTGTTGGACCCACTATGGCCTCGCTGAAAGGCTCTCCTTGGCCGGAGAATCCTCGGTCCAGAATCTCGTGAGGGGATACCTGGCCTGCTTGGAACGTGGAGCCCAGCTCCAACCCGGTAGAGACTCCGAGATGAGCCGAAGTAGTCCTAGGTAGGGAAGGACGATGGCTATCGCCCATTGGCTGACTTCCCAGACCTCAGTCCAGCCGCTGGAGAAGAAGGAGGTAATCATCTTCGACTCGGAAGAGTCCTCGAAGAGCTGCTCTCTGCCTGAGCCACCTTCACCTGCCGAGGTCGGTCGGGAGTGAGGGTAACTGACAGCCGATGGAAACCCTAGCCGCATCGAGAATCTGGTCGGAGCCCCCATTGGTGGCTGTGGAGGCGGAGGTTCACCTCAATCGTGTGGAGCAGCTGGTTTGGGCCGTAACAACCGCCTGGGTATAGGCTCCTCGGCAAGTCGAGGGGGGTTGTACGCCCGTGACAGCGCCACTTAATGGCCGGAAGCGTCGGAGTCGGCTTTTATTCCCCGCCAGGAGGAGCTGTTAGCCAAGGTCTCGCATCAACACGAATTACGTCAAGCCCCTCATCCGAGAGGAGGAGACGAGGACGAGCGGGCGACGCCGCTACCGGGCGGTGCCGGTGTGACCGAGACCGCTTACGACGGGGAACGGCTGGATCAAGCAAGAGGTCCGGGAAGACCGAGACCGAGAGTCCCGGAATTCTCCGTCAGGCAGGAGGTGTCGGCCGGAACCGCACCCTTCGGCTCGAAGGTCCATCCGTGGGCCGGAACCGAGGCACAGGCGAGCTCACGGGATCTTTAACTCTCCTGGGAACCGGGAGAGGGAATTGCTGCTAAAGCGACAGCCTGTCTAATGGGGTCGAGAAAATCTCACTTCATCAGTGGGAGTCTCGTCAACTGACCTGACGGGGACACCGGAGGCCAGTGGTCAAGCCGAGCGAAGTCGATCAAGCCGACGGATTACTGCCCGGAGAGGACCTTCCCGCCTCCCAAGAGCGCCGAATGAGGGATTCTACCTTTGTCCTCTTTTTGGACCGAAAAGGTCCAGCAGACGCAGGCCCTCCTTAGTGGAGAGAGGGATGACAGCTCCCCAGCGAAGTCGTGGTAGGAAGAACCCAGAGAGAGCGATAAATGCCGCGTCGAGGAAGATACGTCTGCTGCCGCCCTTCTTCGAGGGAAGTACCATCCGCCGAAGGATTCACGAAACCGCCGCCGCTGGACACTGGGCCACCGGCCTCTTTTGGACTTCACCTGAGGGAACGCTCGACGCCCAGTTGCAATCGGGCAGCACGGTTCTTCGAGGACGAAGCCGAGAAAGATGAGCACAGGCCTAAGCCTGTGGTCAAGCTCAAGGCCTACAGTAGACACACGTGAGTGTGGATCCGCCCGAGACATCTTCACCCGCATGGGCATCTCCGAACCGAGTCGATGATCCATCGCAGCCGCCGGAGACTCAAGACTGGAAGTCTTTTGCAAATATTATTTTTAAACTGCAAACGGAGAAATAGGAATCAGCCACAACGTAGAGCGCTAAGGAGGAACCTGAGCCCTGCCGGCGAAGATCTACGCCATGGGGCGGAGTCGAGTTATACCAACGGGTGGGTGGAGGAGCAAGCTTGAAGACCTTCGTGCAGATTTAGAAGCGCAAGGATACTGCCAATGAGTGGGATGAACAACATATCCATGTCCCTAGAACCCTTTTTATACCAGGCATGGGGATCCCTCATTTCGGATTTGGAGGAGGGAGGAATCCTATGTCTCAATGATTTAAGAAAGAAAGGGTTTTACTTGTTTAGTGAACTCAGAGAAGGATTGGGTTTGCCGGCCACCCATCTGTTCAGGTACTTCCAAGCCAGGAAATATACTCAGGAATAGAGATGCAGAAGGAACCGAATTCTCAAATGCAGGCCCTTGAAGGATTGCTGCAGCAGGCTAAACAAGAGCCCAAAGGTGTCGTAAGAAAAGCTACACACCTTTTGCGTGCTCAGATACCAGACATGACAGTCAGAACTAAGTGTCTCTGGGAGAGGGATTTAGGAATGGCTTTAACAGAGGAACAATGGACCTTGATGAAAGATGTACACCGAGGACTCCTGCTGTGCAATAAATATAAGGAAGCAGCATATAAATTCGTACATAGGCTGTATAGTCCACCAGTGACAGTTAATAGGTATAACACAGCAGTTCGGCTACTTGCCAAAGATGTGGCAATGCCTTGGGTACATATATCCACTCATTCTGGTCATGCCGATACTCCAGTCTTTTGGGAGGAAGTGGCGAAAGAGCTGTCGACTATGAAGGGTGCTGCATAAAATGGGGCGCTTCTAATGTTGTTCGCCTAGATGACACAAACCAAGAGGCATGGTTTTCTGTTGAAAGATGGTTGAGAATTCTTCTTGGCTGGCAAGACAGTGCATCTTAAATACATGGGTATCTGGGGACAGACCTACCCTTAGGCAACAGAGGAACCTGAGCGTGGGAGCTCTGAAGCTTGAAAACATAACTTATAAAGCTAGGGGGCGTGAAGAGGTGTTCATGAGATATTGGGTGCCATTCTGCAACTATGAACCCTATAGAAAGGGAAATGTTAAAGATGAATACAAGGGTCAGAGGGTAACGGTAGGTATTGTAATCCCAGCTGTTATAAGACAGTATATGTAGCCTTACACTACTGAACACTCCTTATATTCCAGGACTAGTCAAGACAGAAGTGTAATAGAGGATTAGAAGACAATGTTAGTATAAATATACTAAAGAAGCAACTCTTAATATACATGAAGATAAACTGAACCTTTATTAAATGGGGGTGGGGGTTTTTTTTTTTTTTTTTAGTTCCTTTATTTTCTGTTTTGTGTGCATATATACAGTTGTTTTAAGCAGAAATATCTGAAATGGATGGAGAAGTATAATAAGCGTAACTGAGGAAGACCTGTAAACTTTGGAAAAGAAAACTTATGTAATGGATTGATAAATGTTGCTTTTGTTATGTACTAATAAGATAAACTAACAAAAAGTTTATGCATAAAAGAAAAAAAAAAGGTTTATAAAAGGAAGGGAACAATTGGGATCAATATGTACCTTACCTGCTTTTGCTTACAGAGAAGCGCACAAGCATCAACAGGTGTTTCACCCTTTGAAATGTTGTATGGTGGACCACCTAGGCGGCCACTAGATGCAATCAAAGAAACATGGGAAGATAGCCCAACTTAGAAAAATCTGTTACACCTTGTATGTGTGCACTGAGAAAGAAACTGGCAAAATAATGTTGAAATTGCTATAGTAATTAGGAAGAGGCCCAAACCAGAAGAAGACGTATTATGACCATGGGGTAAAGTAAAAGTTTTTGAGCCAGGTGAAAATGTCTTGCTACTGTTACCCACTACAGACAGTAAACTGTTAATGAAGTGGCAGGACCTTATGAAGTGCTTAGACATTCTAGTACAGTTAACTATGAGATTGAGGCCCCTGATAGGAAAAATCCTACTAAGATATGCCATGCTAACCTCCTAAAGAAATGGGTTGAAAAAACACCAAAGGCTGCTTTGTTAGTATTACCAGAAACCAATATAAGAAGATACTGATACAGCTTATGACAGATTGGAACAGACTGTAACTTATAATGCTGCAAAGGTGAATGTTTCCTTAACCTCTAAACAAACCGCAGAAATTTGTAAACTTGGTAAAAGCATTTAACAGTACTTTTTTTACTACAGTGCCAGGCCAAGCAAAAGGGGTTGAGCATGTTAATAGTGATAGGGAATGCTCGCCCTATCAGACAAAAGACACAAAAATTACCAGAGCGGTTAACAGCAGATGTAGTTAAGGAAATACAAAAAATGAAACAGTTGGGTATCACAGAAGAGTCGAGGAGTGCTTGGTCATCACCAATGGTGATTGTAAATAAAAAAGAAGGGGGTTTAAGAATCTGCCTTGATTTTTTTCCATATACATTTTCTACTCCTCTGTCGGAGCTGGCAGGCGGCTCCAGCCCCTCCCTCTGAGGGGACTCGTCTCTCTGGCAGGCTTTTCCCACACCCGCCCCAACCGGCCATCCCCCACGGGTTACCCCCCCCGACAGAGCCAGTGGCAAGGGGTGCCAGCCTCCCCCCAACCCCAAAAGCCAACATCTAGACTGCCATGGGAGGCATGGGCACAGCCCACCATCACACAGCCTGCCAGCTCTGACCTTTTCCGTTTTCTCCCCTGGACCCAAGCATGCGCACTGGGTGGGGTGACAGTCTCTACCTCTGCAGAGGCAGTCTTACGCCCTGTGAGTGTGTCCACCCCATTCTAGAGTCGCACCTGCGCTGACACCCAGCTTCAGCTAGACGTCAGGCTACAGCACGGCGCTGAGTCCCCCCCACCCTCAAAGAAGGAGAGCTGTCTGTGGACACTCCATCCTTCCTCGTCTCCGCTTACCCCGAGCGACCAGAGTCTGTTCCTGAACCCAGGTTGCCAGCGTAGCACGAAGTTAAGGCATCCAGTGCTCAGCCCTCATGCCACCGAGCCGGGTCTATCTGCCTTGATTTTAGGAAACTTTATCAAGTGTCCGAATTTGACGGTTATCCTATGCCCAGGATAGATGATTTAGTGGACAGAGTGGGAAGTGCCAAATACATCAGTACCCTCAGTCTCACCAAGGGCTACTGGCAAATTCCTGTTGCTAAAGAATCCAGAGAAAAAACTGCATTTGCCACTTCTATTGGATGCCATCAGTTCACCTCCATGCCATTTGATTTACATGGCACACCCGCTACATTCCAGCAGTACATCGACGTCATTTTAGCTACTCACACTGGTTATTGTGCTGCTTACCTGGATGATGTCGTGCTGTACAGTTCAGACTGGAAAAGCCACCTGGAACACCTACAAGCAATTATCCAATCTATCAAGATGGCAGGTCTGACCATTAATCCTACCAAATGTGTGTTGGGCGTGCAGGAAACCAGATATTTGGGATATGTTTCGGGAAATGGAGACGTAAAGCCAGAGATTTCTAAGATGGAAGCTGTATCTAATAGTCCTGTCCCTCAAACAAAGAAATGTGTTAGGTAATTTTTAAAGCTGGCTGGTTACTATTGGAGATTTGTTTCCAGCTTTGCCCAGTTAGCTACCCCCCTCACTGAACTCACAAAGAAACGGTGCCTGAATAATGTGAAATGGATACCAGAGTGTGAGGAGGTTTTTGGGCCATCAATGCTGCATCATGTTCAGCTCTGTTTTTAAGAAGCCCAGACACTGAGAAGCAATTTTGTTACCACAGATGCATCAGAGGTAGGCCTAGGTGCAGTTTTGAGTCAGAATTCAGATGAGAAGGAATATCCCATTCTGTACATCAGCAGGAAATTGCACGACAAAGAGAAATGATACTCACCATTGAAAAGGAATGCTCTTGCAGCAAAGTGGGCCATGGAGTCCTTAAGTTTTATTTGCTAGGAGCTGACTTTGCACTTATAACCAATCATAAATCCTCTCTGTTGGCTTAATCAAATGAAGGATAAAAATTCCAGAATCACAAGGTAGTACCTGGCACTACAGCCATCTGAATTAAAAGTGATGCACAAATCCGGAAAAAGAGAATGTCAATGCTGATTTTCTGTCAAAATATGGTTCAGGAATTACGAATTTTGAAGTTTAAAAAAATGTGTGTTTAACTGAAATGTCTGCTGTAATCGGCATGATGAAAAATGGATACCCAGTATGTTGAGAACTGTGAAGGTAATAAGGTGTTATCAGAAGAGAATTCAAAGAAAGTTTTGGAAACCTGTTATTTTTAAAACATGTTCCCTCTTCAAGAGGAGGGTATGTGACAAGGTTGAATAAGACCCTGTCCCATTTGTTATGCAGAAAGAGTTAAAAGCAAGGATCTGTTCTATTCTCTCTTTTTCTGTCTCTTGTCTGTCTGATTGCGTAATCAATTTTTCTTGTGAGACCTAGGAATTGATCACTCTGACAGTTTCACAATTCTACCACTCCCACTATCTCCCTACCTTCACTTGCTGTTTCTTGCTTTTTGTATCCTTTCTTCCCCCTTGCTTATCTATGGTTATAAAAATATAACTGGATCTTTATGTCAAACTAGGTTCTCTGGTTTGAAAATGTACAGAGTTACATTGTTGAAATGATTGCAAAAAACTCTTTGGAACTCAGGGGGTTAACACTAATATGCAGGTTGACCTTATGACCTCTTCAGGCTTGTTTGTCTGCAAAACTGTCAGCAGGAGGCCAGCCTGGGATACAGTGTTCTATTTGCAAGCCTGCTCAGGAAAGAAACTGCCGATGTTGTGGGACACTGGGTGAAAACAGGGCATATATCTTAACGAGCTCCAGATGCAGAAGTTAAACTGCCAGGAAAAGACACTGTATATAAAAAGAGCAATATTTTGCTAGAGAGAGAGAAAGAGAGAGAGAGAAACCGAGATTTGAAATTGAAAACAAAAAACTCAGATGAAGGACTTTGTTTTCTTTGTACTGCCTTTGTAAAAGCTATCCTGCACAATTTTTGTATTGTTATTGATGATAACAAACTACTAGCAAATTTTATAAGTGCCCTGGTTTTCCTATGTATCCTAAACTGCACCCGCAACACTTTCCAGGTGGCAATGCTCAGCACCATGCAATGGTTGTACCATAGAAATAAACAGCAATATTGTTGCTTAGAAAATGGGTTGGAAATATCTTGATCTCTGATTGGCAGACCCCATACTTAGGGGTACATCTGCCAACAGAGACAAGGTAAAAAATAAGTTTCAGTGCCAGCATGTCTTTTTTTTTTGTATTATATTCTTATTGATCTTTTCCAAGAAACGCTAACATTTGCTCATACATTTCCTGACTTGCAAGCAAGCTATAGCAATAAATGCACTCTATTAAACAATTAATTTGTTACATCATGACAGTATCCATATATTCAAAGCAGTTGGTAAGACACTATTGTATTCAGGAAGATGTCGCCATTGGGTCTAAACAACATCCCATAAACTGTAAAAAAAAGACTGAAAAAAAGATAATCTCCTCAAAGAGTAACTAGAACTATAAAGTATATAACTAGTTTAATAAACTATGCAATCTGTATCCTGTCCCAGAGTTGTCAGTGAATTAATGAGTACCGCATCATGTTTAAAATCAACTAATAAATAATCACAAAAGTCTCTCTGTGTTGTGTGTTTATTTCTCATCTGATCAGCAAGTTCATGTGGCTCTGCCCTATCCCTCTGCAAAAATTATAGCCTCCACGGGTGAGAGAGAATACAGAAGCTGGGCCCAAACTTTGTTAAACATTTTTTCCTTGCCCTTCAGGGCATAAGTGAGCCTCTCCATAGCCAGTGTTGTCGGTAACATGTTCCTCCACATGGAGGTAGTGGGCCTTACAGATGACACCCATGTATTCAGGATGATTTGTCTGGCCAGAATTAGCATCACTAGGATCCATCTTGGGTAAGGGATCTACTCTCCATCCCTGCTTAGCTCCATACCCATTAACAGAGACAATGGTGACATCTCCAGCATGTCTTTTTTTAATAAAAGACATCCATGTGCCATGGACAGAATTTCAAAAAGTAAATGGCAGCCATTTTTCTACTTGTTTAGCAAGTGTGTGAGCTCCACCATTGCTCAGCCATTCACCCACAGCAATAGCAACTTTTTACATGCACCATTTTCTGAGGGAGAGGAGGAGGACAAGGCAGGGGATTACAAGGCTGAGGGTGAAGGGAGGGATAAAATTGGAAGGGAACTGTGAAAAAGCAGAGGCACTGAATAAGTATTTTTGCTCGGTATTTACAGAACAGGAAGTTGGTAAGGGACCTGAGCTACGACGAAGGGGAAGTAGGGCAAATGGGTGGATCAGAGCTTGTTCATTGTGGACAGGGTTAGGGAAGAACTAGAAAGACTGAGGATGGACAAGGCAATGGGGCTGGAAGGGTTACACCCCAGGGTGATCAGGGAACTGAAGCAGGAGTTAACCGCCCCATTGACGAGGCTATTCAACTTGTCCCTGGATACGGAGAGGGTGCCAGAGGACTGGAAGAGGGCGGATGTGGTGCCTTTACACAAGGGTGGAAGTAGAGAGGTGACAGAGAACTAGTGACCTGTCAGCCTCACCTCAGTGGTGCAGAAGGTATGGAAGCACTAATCGAGAGAATGGAGGACTACCTGGAAGAGAGTAGCCTGCAGGACAGCAGACAGCATGGCTTCACAAGTGGAAAGTCATGCTAGACAAACCTGAATGAGTTATTCGAGTGGGGACTCAGGTGATCGACCAGGGAGGGCGGTGAACATGGCCTATCTGGACTTCAGTGAGGCTTCAACACCATCCCCCACAGAAGGTTGGTGAGCAAACTGGAAAGTCTAGAGATGGGTGGGAAAATAACAAGGTGGGTGGAGGCCTGGCTAGCAAGAAGAACCCAAAGGGTGGTGCTAAATAGGGTGTACTCCAGGATGAGGGTTAAAGAGTGGCGTGCCCCATGGGTCAGTTTTGGGACCATTCCTTTTTAACATTTACATCAGCGATATAGCGGAGGGTCTGAGGGGGAGAGTGTGCCTATTTGCTGATGCTACAAAGATCTGCAATACGGTGGACACCTCAGGGGAGTGGAGGACATGAGGCAGGACCTGAAGATGCTTGAGGAGTGGTCAGAGACATGGCAGCTGAAATTTAATGCCAAAAAGAGCGCTGAGATGCACATGAGGAGTAGAAACACACAAGCAGGATACACCCTGTGGGGAAGGCAATCAAAGTAACAGAACAGGAGAGGGATCAGGGGATCATAGTCTCATCCAACCTTAAGGTAGGAAACCAATGTAGCAGGGTGGTGGGAAAGGCCAATGGAATGTTGGCATGAATCGGCAGGGGCATTACTAGTAGAAGGGGCACAGGACCCAAGGCAGCATGGATTCACAGCGGGAAGGTCATGCCAGACAAATCTGATAGATTTCTTTGACTGGGTGACCAAAGTAGTAGATCAGGGCGGGGCTGTGGACATCGCCTACCTAGACTTTAGCAAGGCATTTGACACAGTCCCACACAAAAGATTAATATACAAGTTAGCCAGCCTGGGAGTGGGTCCCAAGATGACAGCCTGGGTAAAGAATTGGCTGGAGAATAGGACACAGAGAGTAATAGTAAATGGAGTCCACTCTGAAGAAAGGGGGTTACTAGTGGGGTACCGCAGGGTTCAGTATTAGGACCGGTCCTCTTCAATGTCTTTATAAGCGACACTGCAGAGGGACTGGAAGGAAAAGTATGTCTCTTTGCAGATGACACAAAGATCTGCAACAGAGTTGATGCACAAGGTGGAGTGGAAAGGATGAGAAGGGACTTGGCAAGGTTAGAGGAATGGTCAAACGTATGGCAGCTTAGATTCAATGCTAAGAAGTGCAAGGTAATGCACCTGGGAAACAAAAACCCAGGGTAAGAGTACACAATGGCGGGTGAGATACTAACAACAACAAAAATGGAAAGGGACCTGGGGGTAGTCATATCAGATGACCTAAAGGTGGGCAAGCAGTGTGAGAGGGCAGCAAGGAGGGCTGGGGGATACTGGGATGCATAGGGAGAGACATCACCAGTAGAAAACAGGAAGTTATTATCCCTCTGTACAGACAGTTGGTGAGACCCCATCTGGAGTACCGTGTGCAGTTCTGGAGACCCAATCTCCTCAAAGACATAGACAGGATGGAAGCTGTCCAGAGGAGGGCAATTCAAATGGTGAAGGGTCTGCACCAGAAGACATATGAAGAGAGACTTAAGGAGCTTAATATGTATAGCCTCGAGGAAAGGAGGGAGAGGGGGGACATGATAGAAACTTTCAAGTACCTCAAGGGAATCAACAAAGTCCAAAAGGGTAGCATCTTTCAAAAAAAGTGTGCAAGAACAAGGGGCACAATCTGAAGATGGGGACGGCTCAGAGGTAATTTAAGGAAGTATTTTTTCACAGAGAGGGTTGTGGATGCATGGAACGGCCTTCCAGAGGAGGTTGTGGAGTCAGAAACAGTGGTGGAATTCAAGCATGCATTGGACAGTCATAAGGCAATTCTAGGGGTGGGGGTAGGAAGAAGTAGGCTGTTGGTTAACTAGGATCTGCAGCTTATCCATTAGGTAGGGAAATGGGCAGACTGGGTGGGCCAAGCGGTCCTTATCTGCCGTCAAAATCTATGTTTCTATGTTTCTAAGGAGGGAGGTAATAATGCCCCTCTACAAAGCCATGGTGAGGCCGCATCTAGAGTACGAGGTCCAGTTCTGGAGAACAAACCTCTGCAAGGATATACATGGGATGGAGAGGGTTCAGAGAAGGGCAACTATGATGGTGCAGGGTATGCAAGGGAAGGCATACGAGAAGAGGTGTAAGGAGCTGGATCTGTACACGCTGGAGACTAGGAGGGGAAGGGGAGACATGACAAACTTTTAAGTATGTGAAGGGGCTCAAAGTAAGAGAGGTGTGTTTACTTAAGAAGAAGGAGGGGGCCAGAACTAGAGGGCATAGCCTCAGACTGCAGGGAAAAAGCAACAGTGGCAATGTGAGAGGGCGATTCTTCACAAAGAGGGTGGTGGAGCTCTGGAACAGACTACCAGAAGAAGTGATGGGGCTGAATCAGTGGAGAGATTCAAGAGGGCATGGGACAGACATATGGGACTGAGTAATGGGGGGAGGGCAGGGACTGGCGGGGAGGTGTGGGAAACAGGGCAGACCAAATGAGCTGGTATGGTCCTTTTCTGCTGTCAAGCTTCTATGATTTTTTTTTATACTGTGCTCCCCCACTATAGTGAAAATACGGTTATACTGAATGCCATCCACGACTCCCGGGAAAATTTACTATTAGCTGTAGTGGATGAGGGACAGCAGCGAGGGAGCACTGTTTTCCTTTTTAGAAGAATGTGATGCTGTACCTTGACAGCCTAAAGCTTCCCGGTTCTGATTGGTGCTTTGTACAGCACGTACCCACTACATGACTGCACTGCCCATTCAGGAGACATCCAACTGTGTTGGAGCTGATAGTCAGTGTACCCACACATCTGCATGTCTTGTACTTCAGCTGACGCACGGTGACGCCATCCTTACTCTTCATCACTCATCAAAAGATAAAGGTACAGTTACTGCCGTTACCCAAGTAACGAAAATGCAACTAGATGTGATTCTGAGTGAGATCTAGTTGAGGTAAGAAGGCAGAAGGAGACGTGGCGGCTCAGTGGAATGGTGTGTGGCTGTGCAAAAATTTACATACATACTGTACTGTGGTTAATTAGTACACATGTAAAAAATTTAAATAAAAGTAAAATCCCTGTGGTGATGACTAAAGAAAGCTCAGTAATGTAGCTTTAAGTAAGTGCACCAGGATCGGGGGGTCAGACTTGAGATATCCGCCTTATTACAGTGTCCCCTGATGTAATGAACAGGGAGCTATAATGAATTCATTTTGTCCCATTTCATTCATTACAGCAAGCAAGGGTGTAGGCAGGCATACTCACTGTACACATTTGAGTACAGTTTTGTTGAGTGCCTGTCACAAACGATATGCCTTTCTGTTAACATGTTCATTCTAATCTGTAGTATTTGGGTTAGTGTAGGCCACTGAGGAGTGTGTCTGTTCAAACTTCTGTTGTTTAGGAGACAGATACATGTACAACCTCTTTAGAGATTAGAAGAATCATCTGACAACACTCTGACTTGTTTGGAAGGGGGTACCATTTGGACAGGATGTGTACATTTTTTAATTGGGGGGGTGCAACTATTGGAGACTGTGTACAAAACAGAAATTTCTGGCTACACCCCTGACAGCAAGGGAGCGCTGTAGTTGTTTTTCCAGTTTACTTTCACAGCACTGTACTGCTATCCCCACCACTCATTCTTACCGTGACAGCTATGAACATTTCCGGACCTGGTGACAGTTGCGCAAGATTTCCAACTGCGTTTGTAACTCAAAACTACACTGAAAAATGTAATGTTCACAGGTCACACCTGCATTCCCCCCTCTTATAAACTTTCCAACAAAAATGCCTCAGAAATACAAAGACATAGAAAGAAAAACAAATTTAAAAAAGGCAGTTCTCAGAAAAAAATATTTAAAAAAGATGTCTCAGTATCATAAGAACAGTACTGCTATTACTAGCAACAGTGCTCTCCACTGACAATCAACTATAGAACCATAGAATCACAGAAATTTGTCAGCAGAAAAGGACCCCATTGGCCCATCTATTCTGCCATTGTTTCCTCCCCACAGGTAGCCCTGACTTTACCACCCTACACCCCACTTCTATGTGTTTCCCCCCCTGCAGATTCCAAGCCCCTCTTTCCCATCAAGGTATCTATCCCGCCCTCTCTTGTTTAAATCCATGTAGTTATCCCATGCACTCTTGAATCCCCCCCACTGCTCATGCCTGAACCATCCCCTCCGGTAGCCCATTTCATGGGCCCACCACCCTCTCAGTTAAGTAGTGCTTTCTCTTATTTCCTCCACCACTGCCTCAGAGATTGCCAAGAAAGCACAGCAGTTGGACCACAGTGGGCTCAGGGAGGGGGAGGGTGGTGGAACAGATGCACACCCACTCAGTTGTACCACTCCACAATCCATACACCATTCTGGTGGAGCATAGTTCCCCTGTGGATGCAGCCGCAGAGGAGACTAAGGAGGTTGTGGACAACTGTCATAAGGCAGGCCCACAGGAAGGAGGTAGAGGACACCACAGGGAAAGGAAGCAGCTCCTGGTAGGGGACTCAATTATTAGGGGGATAGAACTGGGGGGAGCAGGGAAAACTGAAGTAAGGTGCCTGCTTGGCGCCATGGTTTGGAGGGACAGGAAGCACATCCTCAGGATCATGAGAACAGCTGCATGGGAGACTGAGCTGGACGTCATTGTCCACCTAGGGATGGATGACTTGGCTCAACATGAGATTAGAGCAGTGCAGGAGGAGTTTGTGGAGTTGGGGAGGGGCCTAAGGCAAGTAGCACACACAGTATCCTTCTCAAAGGTGCTGCCTGTCTATGGCATGGGTGAGGCGAGGGTATTTCGCACCATGTGATTCAATGAATGGTTGAAAAAATGGGGTGGAGCACAGGAGTTTGGCTTCATTGGGGACTGGGGTTCCACCTGGAGGGATACCAGCCTATACTGGCAGGATGGTCTGCATCTGTCCAGGAAGGGAGCAAGCTTTCCCGGGCGATCGGTTTAAATGCTTCATTGGCAAGCTTTTAAACTAGTCAAGGGGGGAGGCACTGATAAGCAGCAGGGAATTCCCAGCCTCCCCCTACAAAACAGGGTATTAAATGAGGTAAAGACCAAGGTATAAAGGTCAGTAGAGAGCAGGACAGGGGTAAATGGAGAAAGCAAAGTCAATGACGACAGGGATGGTGCTACAAGCGATAAAGCCATCAAAATATAAAGAGCAATGAGTACCAATGCCCATAGTCTGGGTAACAAGCTTCCTGAATTAGTGGCCTTGATGGAGGGGGAACATCTGGATAGCATGGCAGTCACAGAAACATGGTACACACAGAACCGTGACTGGGACATAAACATACCAGGATACACTATCTACAGGAGGGACAGGGAGGGTAAAAGAGGAAGAGTAGCAGCTCTCTACATAAGGGAAGGAATCAAAGCAACAGAACAAAAGGGTACACAGGGAGGGGGAGGAAGCACTGTGGGTCAATTTGGAGACAGGCAATGGCACCACAATCCGCACAGGGGTTGTATACAGACCCCCATATCAAGGAGAGAAAATGGACAAGGAAATGATAGAAAGTATCCTCAGAATGGCAGAAAAAGGGGAGATATTGCTGATGGGGGATCTCAATATGCCAGATGTTAACTGGAGTGCATCTGCAGCAGCCACTTCTAAGAGTGGGGTCATTCTAGATGCCCTACAGGGGGCATGCCTTAGACAACTAGTATTGGAACCCACTCGAGAGGGAGCAATCTTAGCCCTGGTACTCTCAAATGGAGATGGAGAGAGGATCACAGATGTAGAAGTGGGTAGCCATCTGGGAACTAGCCACCATCGAACAGTATGGTTCACGATAAACACAGCAGTAGAATCAAGCCACAAAAGGCAAAAGTACTGGACTTTAAGAGGGCTGACTTTGCTGAAATGAGTGAGTGCCTGAGGAATACACTAGCAAATGGGCAGGAAGGAGGGTGGAAGAACAATGGAGAATAATCAGAACTGCCATCACAGAGGCAACAAGCCTGTGTGTGAAGCAAATAAAAAAATGATGTAAGAAACCACTATGGTTCTCAAAGGAGGTGGCAGGGAAGGTTAGAGAGAAAAAGAAAGCATTCAGGAAGTACAAGGAATCACAGAAGGAGCAGGACAGAGAGTTGTATCAGTTAAAGCAAAAGAAAGCAAGAAAGGCAGTCAGAACAGCAAAGACCCAAACCGAGGAAAAGATAGTCAACTCAGTTAAGAAGGGGGATAAAACCTTTTATAGGTATATCAGAGAGCGAAGGAAGACCAAGAGAGGGATAGTGAGGTTTAATAAAGGGTGAGGGGTGGACAAAGGGTGACTGTGAAAAGGCAGAGATACTAAAATATTTTTGCTCAGTGTTCACAAATGAAGAGGGGGAGGTACCTAAACAAAACAATAGAAACACTCTGGATACGGGGGTTGATACCAGCCCATTCACAGAAGAAAGGGTTCTGGAAGAACTCTTAAAACTGAAGGTGGATAAAGCAATGTGGCCTGATGGGATTCATCTCAGAATTCTAAAAGAACTAAGGGTAGAACTAGTGACACCACTGACTACCCTCTTTTTTATACTTTATTTTTTTTTTAAATGTTTGTGACACAATATACCCCATATAGCATATTTCACATCGGAGAACACATGTTATACATCACAATCAGAAAGTATTTTAAAACTTAAAATAGGACTATACAGCACTATGGTCCCATCCTTTCTGGTGAATAACAACTTATATCTAGTCAAGGATTTAATTCTATGGTAGGATAATAATGTAGAAAATACTGCTCACCCCCAACTTTTACATAAAGGGCTGTTCACTATTTCCACCCCCGTAGGATTCAATAAGGGCAGAGGGCTAAACTATCCTAAGGAGGAATACTAAACCAGGTTCTAACGAGGTTGCCTGAGCTCAATTAAGTTGCATTGCACCCCTACCAAAAATGCTAGACCTGCTAACAGATAGGGAAACAGGTTATGGAAATAGAGAATCACAATAAGTTCATGAACTAAATGGGGTATTATATCCTCTTCATTTGTAGCATCTCAGAATAGGCAGGAATTTCAGATTTAGACAGTAGCACCAACATGGCTAACTTAATAATGTTAGTAAATCTCAGCAAGATTCAAACAATTGAGAAATAAACGGATATAGATTTCTCCATTTAAGCAATCTAGTGGAATTTAGATCATGCAAGACTGACCAGAGTTCAATCATTAGTGTCCGAATCAGAGTCTATGTCCAGATCAGCTTTTCCCTGAGTGTGACCTTCCAGCAATTTAGAGGCCAAGGCTGCAGCCGAATCAGGGTCAGTCAGGATATGAGTCTGTGTTTGATCTGCAATCTGGCAGGAAACAGGAGCTGGGCGTCGATGCCATTTAAAAGCGGGAGTTTCTTCGTTAATTGTAGAGCCTTCTTCTTGGTCTGGGTTTGAGAGGAAATGTCTGGAAAAAAGGCGATTTTGCTGCCCTCCCAGATCAGGTCCCCCTGCTGCTTAGCAGCATGTAGTAGTGGAATTCAGCTCTCTGAGCTCGAAAGCGTGGCGAGTGCAGTCAAAGGGCGTGAGGTCCCCAGGCCTTTTCGGGAGCGCATGGGGATGGCAAATGCTTTTATCACCGAAATCTCTGAGTTAGCAGGCAGTAAGACTAGGTCAGCAAATATTAACATGTTTATCGCTGCTAGTATTTTAGAGTTGGAGGCAAATCACAGTGGAAAACCCACTATGTGCACATTCGCTTGTCTCTGCATGTTTTCTAGAGCTTCTAGCGTTGCCCGAAGAAAGGTAAGGTCTTGAGCAAACATAGCATTTTTTGCTTGCTGTTGGCCTGACTCCACTTTAAGGGCTTGGATTTCATCTTCATTCCTCCTTACTTTTTCATCTAGGTCCTTAAACCGAGACTCCACGGCAGCCAGTCTGTGGTTCGTTTCTTCTCCATTTTCCTGGATTTTGTGTAGAAGTGCCATTATCTGTGGGTTGGAGGTTTCAGTTGTTCGTGTCTCCGCTGGTATGGGTTTCCAGGCCTGTTCCTCGCAGTGTTGGTGAGTGTACAGAGAAAGGCATCTATGTGATGCACTGCATGCTTTGGTCCTTTTTGGGACTCATTTCAGCTTCAGTAGACCTTCCGACACAGGACGTTTCTATTTTTAAATTATCTTCCCTGGAGGTAGATTTAATTAGACTTTCAAGTCTTGCTTGAGCAGGAGCCATGCATTAACCGTCCGCCATGTTGGGTGCTCAGCAGCACCCCGACTGCCCTCTTTAACAAATCATGGGAGGATGGGGTGGTACCCGAGGACTGGAGGAGGGCAGATGTTACTCCACTTCACAAAAGTGGGAGCAGGGCAGAAGCAGGAAACTACAGACCTGTTAGTTTTACCTCAGTGATAGGGAAAATGATGAAAGCACTTCTGAAGGAAAGAACTGTTGAGTACCTAGAGGCCAGAAGGGCACAAGACACAAGGCAGCATGGATTCACAGCTGGAAGGTCATGTCAGACGAATCTAATAGATTTCTTTGACTGGGTGACCAAAGTAGTTGATCAGGGAAGGGCTATGGACATGGCCTACTTAGACTTTAGCAAGGCATTTGACACAGTCCCACACAAAAGATTAATATACAAGTTAGCCAGCCTGGGAGTGGGTCCCAAGATGGTAGCCTGGGTAAAGAATTGGCTGGAGAACAGGACACAGAGGGTAATAGTAAGCGGAGTCCACTCTGAAGAAAGGGGTTCCCTAGTAGGGTTACCGCGGGAGTTCAGTACTAGGACGGTCCTATTCAATGTCTTTATAAGCGACATTGCAGAGGGACTGGAAGGAAAAGTATGTCTCTCTACAGACAACACAAAGATCTGCAAAAGAGTTGATATACAAGGCGGGGTGGAAAGGATGAGAAGGGACTTGGCAAGGTTGGAGGAATGGTCAAATGTATGGCAGCTTAGATTCAGTGCTAAGAAGTGCAAAGTAATGCACCTGGGAAACAAAACCCAGGGGAAGAGTACATAATGGGGGGTGAGACACTAACAACAAAAATGGAAAAGGACCTGGGGGTAGTCATATCAGATGACCAAAAGGTGGGCAAGCAATGTGAGAGGGCAGTAAGGAGGGCTGGGGGGATACTGGGATGCATAGAGAGAGGCATCACCAGTAGAAAACAGGAAATTCTTATCCCTCTGTACAGAGAGCTGGTGAGACCCCATCTGGAGTACTGTGTGCAGTTCTGGAGACCCAATCTCCGAAGAGACATGGACAGAATGGAGGCAATCCAGAGGAGGGCAACAAAAATGGTGCAGGATCTGCACCAGAAGACATATGAAGAGAGACTTAAGGAGCTAAATATGTATAGCCTCAAGGAAAGGAGGGAGAGGGAGGACATGATACATAGATACATAGACAGTGTCGGCAGATAAGGGCCTATGGCCCACCCATAGAAACTTTCAAGTACCTCAAGGGAAATCAACAAAGTCCAAGAGGGTAGAATCTTTAAGAAAAAGATGTGTGCAAGAACAAGGGGGCACAATTTAAAGATGGGGGGAGGAGGTGGCTCAGAGGTAATGTAAGGAAATATTTTTTCACAGAGAGGGTTGTGGATGCATGGAATGGCCTTTCTGAGGAGATTGTGGAGTTAAAAACAGTAGTGGAATTCAAGAATGCATGGGACAGTCATAAGGCAATTCTAGGGAGTGGGGGTAGGAAGAAGTAGGCTGTTGGTTAACTAGGATCTGCAGCTTATCCATTAAGTAAGGAAATGGGCAGACTGGGTGGGCCAAGCGATCCTTATCTGCCATCATATTCTATGTTTCTATGAATTGACCGCCCTCCGGCTTCAAGCTGTGCCTCCTAGTTCTTGGATTGTCTTTCATATTGAATATACTCCCTTTCTCTCACCTTGTTAATTCCCTTCAGGTATCTAAAAGTTTCAATCATATCCCCCTTCTCTCCTGGTTTCCAGTGGATATAGGTCGAGCTCCTCCATCCCCTCCTTATATGTCCTATGTTGCACACCATGCACCATTTTGGTTGCCCTCCTCTGGACTCTTTCCACCCTATCAATATCCCTCTGTAGGTGAGGTCTCAAAAACTGTACCCCATACTCTAGGTGGGGTCGAACCACTGACCTGTATACGGGCATTATCACCTCCCTTCTCCTGCTTGTGATACCCCACCCTATGCATGCCAGCATACCGCTTGCCTTCTGAACTGGTTTGCCACCTTAAGGTTGTCCGAAATAATAATCGCCAGATCCCTCTCCTGCTCTATTTCCACAACATCCTCTCCCCCTAGTGTGTATGCAGCCCGTGGGCTCTTGTGTTCTATGTGCATTATGCTACACTTTTTGGCATTAAATCTCAGTTACCAACTCTCTGACCACCCCTCCAGCTTTAACAGGTCCTCTTCTCATCCTCTCAACACCCCCACCCCCGGTGTATCTACTCTATTGCAGATCTTTGTATCATCTGCAAACAGACACACCTTCCCATTTAGTCCCTCTGCAATATCCTCAATGTAAATGTTAAAGAGTATCGGTCCCAGTACTGACCCTTGGGGTACCCCACTTGTCACTTTTTCCTCTCTGGAATGAACCCTGTTTACAACCACTCTGACTCCTGTCACCAAGCCAGCTTTCCATCCAATTTTATATTTTCTCCTCTCTCTCTAGACTGCCCATCTTGCTCACCAGCTTCCTGTGAGGGACAGTTTTAAAGGTCTTACTGAAGTCCAGATAGGCCAGGCCCACTGCCCTTCCCTGATCGCACTCCCTTGTCACCCATTAGAAGGACTATTTAAAAGGGCACTCCACTTTTTAGTGTGACATTTGGTCATGTATTGACCAGTTTTCCTCTGTTAACAGAACTAGCAAAGAAACTGCTCTGATTGCCCCAATGTGTCGCATACTGTGATTCTGTACATTTTTCATATAGTTGACATCATTATGCTCAGGATGAGCGGTCCATCAAATTTGAGCTGCTGGAGGCTTCTTGTTCCTGTGAATGCATGTCTGTAATGGCGCTGCCATTTTTTGGGGGTAAAATGAGATTTGGCTACTATCCAAAGTAGTGTGTGATTCTAAACAAGATGCCCCAGTAAAATAAAAATGAGTACTGAAGTGCCAAAAAAATTACTTTAAAAAATAAAGCAGAGATTCTGAGCATGAGCATCAGCATGAATGTTAATGCACATGCTAAGGATCTCAGCTCCGTTTTTTCCATGTCAACACACAACTCTTTTCATGCAGCTGTTAGAGATGTATGCAACTGCTTTACTCTGTTTTCACACTTCATACTAGGTCCTGTAACTGTCCTGAGGGGCTCTATTTGGTGGTTGTTGAAATCTGATTGTCCCTGAGAGCTGCATTAACATATGAGAACATGATGCATAATCAACCTTTAAACTCTCCAGTATGCCTGTCTGCTTAATTAGCCTTCAAAGAAACAAGCCACAAGAAGGTATGAAATACCACATTTACCTTCAGTGGGCTTTGCAAACTATCGGAGTTGTAATGTTTTCCCTTTAAACTCCATTCAGTTTATGTGTTTCCAGAGAGTTTTTGTTCTTTCAGCATAGAAATATATGCTATAAATGGTTGATCTGACATAATGTTCTCATATGCTAATGCAGTTCTCATGGACAATGAGAGTTCAGAACCATGAAATGGAGACCCCCAGGGTAGTCACAGGGGGATACTATGAGCAGTGAAAACAAACTAAAGCAAACACATATAACCTTATCAGCTACAGGAAAGAAGATGTCTGTTGACATGGAAACAAATAACATTTAAATGATATGATGGTGTAGTTTTCCTTTAACCCACTGTTTACTGCAGTACAGTCGACTGTATCACATTAATTCTTTTGAATTCCAAGCTGACATGTGTTGTAACCAGAAGTCCAAGAATCCCCTGCAGCAGACATCAGAACAGGGCTGCAGCGGTAGGAGATTCAACAGCCTGCAATGTATATTAGTTTTTAATAAGCTCTGCCTTTTGTTTGCTGATCATGTTGGCCTCCTGGGGCTACATAAGTACAGGCACAGAGGACTGTACTTAGCCCTGCAAGAACAGCCTGACTGACAAACCTGATCTGAGCTTATAAAAGTTCTAACATGTATTACAGGCTACAGAATCTCCCTGCCGCAAGCCCTGCTCTGATGTCTGCTGCTAAGTAATTAAAATTTACAAAGAAAAAGCAATCGTGTGCCTGAAACATTAGAGGGTCTGTCTGGGTGCTCACTGCTACCAATACCCTGTAAGACTGTCTTATGAATTTTGTGCTATATGCACTCTGATAATGTATTAAAGCTTCAAAATGCTTTCAGTGCTTTCTTTTCTGGTGGTCCTAAAGACAGACCTATTATATGGGGACAAGTATATGAAAGATCATCTCCACCGTATATACTTCTTACTATTTTTCAAAGTTGCCGCTGTGCTGTAAGAGGCTCTTCACATAACTTTTTTTTTTTGTTCTGTAAAAGGTATCACCCACAATGCGTTTGTTGTTTTTCTTCTACATCACTGTAACTTAAAATTCCGAGTCTGGCTGCACAAGATTGCCAGCAAAAATATGTAACTAATACTACAAAGACGGCTGATATCTAATGTTGATATTCACTGCAAAAAAACTATGTTAATGCAGATATTAGGGTTGTAGAACGCAAAGCGCACAAAGAAGGGAAATGAAAAATATTAGAGACTTGGGTCTCCGGAGTATTGGTGAAGCAGTGGTGGGGTCTTATTTGGGGTTGTCAACCCTAATACCCACCCCCCTTCCCCTAGCCCGTAGACTCCTGTCTGAAGCACAAGACACAGCTCCAACCTAATGCCTCATAGTGATACAGTATGGCCAACATAATCTGTTGGAGCTTTCTTCATAGGGCCCAAAGACATCACATCTGACCTCATCTGATCAGGAGCAGGGTGGCATTAGGGTTGACAACCTCAAGACAGATCCCACCACTGATTCCCAATACTTCAGAGACCCAAATCCCTAACGTTTTTCATTTCCCTTCTTTGTGTACTTTGCATTCTCTACAACTCTAATGTCTACATTAATGTAGACCTGTGCAAAATAAGATAAACACAATATTGGACACAGTCCTGACCCAGAGTGTAAGCCTAGCAGGCCCCGGCATGCATGTCAATACCTTGTGGGGGAGGTTCCCCGAACCACCACAGGGTGTGGCGTCTTCGCCAAAACACTGCTCTGTCCCTACCCAGGCCGAGCTGGTGCTGCATGTTGCAGCACCTGTCCCATCAGCCTTATCCCATTAAACTGGCTCACTGAGTTCACACCTGAACTCAGCTCACTGGCACGGTGAGGCAGCATGTTCTCCAGTGGTGCAATGGATATCCCTGCAAACAATGTTACTTAATAAATGTTTTGTTTGTTAATATTAATATTCTGACACCATACTTTCAACAGTCTTCTTACAACCCCACCTGATAAACCCAGTAGGTGAAAATGTTCTAATCGGCACTGCTCTGGGATATTAAAACCTATCATGCAGCCTGAAACAAACATATGTCCAGAGGATATCTCCCTCTTTGCCAGTGGTCTTATTCTCCCACCCCATTACTAAGAGCCCAGCAAGCTGTTCCAGAACCACGTTTACAATATTAGAGGGCTGGAAGACAGGAATCAGAAACAATCAATCCGTCAGCACTTTTGGAAATACCAGTGGTTCTCGGTGAAGCCACAATTTGACTCCCCCATACTAAAACCCTGGTATGACACTCAAGCAACAAGGGGTCTGGTAGCCCCATGGCAGCTTATTAGAGGAGGTACAACTTTTGAGGAGGGTCAAAAAAGATACGCATGGAGGGAAACAGATAGGCTTTATTTCTACCAAATTAGGGATTATGTTGTTAAACAAATCAGAATTAGGGAGAAAGGGTCCCAGATGTGGGAAGACCAACCCCATTTACTCAAATCTGGTCCTCACAGCACGGTGAAAAAGCCATATCAATAATATATACATTTCTGATCCAACAGAATGCACACTCCATGGATCCAGTTAAAGCTAGCTGGGAAAAGGAGTTTAACCAAGCAATAAGCATTAAGGATTGGCCTAAAATATGTAAGAATCATTGGTCACTACCTCCTCCCTGACCTGGAAGAGTTTGTATGGAAGGTTAGAGTGAGTTTTTTGGTACCACAACATTAGCCCGGAGAAGCCCAGAGACATCATCGGGTTGCTGGCGAGGGTGTGGGGAACATATGGCTTCACACAAACACATTTTTTATGAGTGCCCGAAAATAACCACCTTTTGGACTTCGGTGTCATACCACATTATTAATATACTGGGGTATCAACACCCACTCACTGGGGTCAATCTACTGTTTGGTATCCCACCTGATGGAGTAAAAGATAAAGCTGTTCTTTATCTATGGGCCATTCTGTTATGTGCAGCATACAAGTTCACCACTAAAAAATGGCTCCAGAATATACCACCTACAATAGTTGAATGGAAATCAGTGATCCTTATTATACAACACAACGAACAAATGTCTTATGCCCTACGCAATAAGCTGGAAACATACACCACGTACTGGACCAGATGGGTTTTAACCCAGGATGAGATTCAACAGGATAGGAGAGGGTGAGCTACAAAGAAAGGGAATTTAAGTATTAACTAAGATAGCATCCTTCCCTTAAGTTTATTTATCAAAACGTGATGTGCCCCCAATCAATTATCAGAAATTAAATTAAACAAGGAGAATTAAAGTAGAATACCTCCCTCGAGCAACTGATTTTACTTACGGTATCTATTTAACTTATGTCTGTTCCTAACCTGAAGACTGCTGCAATTTTTATCTGTATACATTTTAATTTTTGTTGTTTTAGTTTTTTATTAACTTTAAGATTTGTGTATTAATATTAATAAGCAAAGGCTATAGTTTCAGATAGCTATGAACTGTTAACTCTGAATTTAAAATCGTAACAAAGGAAAGTTATACCAGAAGAAATGTATGTTAACTCATTACTCAATAAAGGAAGTATTAAAAAAAAGAAAATGTTCTAATCCCTACCGAAATGCCATTCTGCGACACAGGTGCGAAAGAAAAAATTACTCACCTTCGTAATGTTGTTTCTTCTAATGGAGTCTTGCTATATTATGACAATTGCAGTATGACCGCAGGTTAGAACTGCTCCAGAGGTGAAATAGTTAACTTCCATGCAAGGCATGGAATCTTAGCCATGAGCTTCAGTTAAAAGCTCTGTCTGCTTGCTTTCAAACCAAAACACTCAGATCTTTACGAGCTAAAACTCACTAATGTTCTGTGTGGAAGCTGTAAACCTACACTAGCCAACTGGCTACTACCTAACAAACACACTTGTTGGTCTCGAAAAAGACTCAAGTCAAGAGACCCAATAATGAAATAAAACACACTCACCCTAGGGAGGTGAGACAAAACAACAAAGTGGCAAGAAAAACAGAGTGCCAACCTGTGATGCCCACCCACAGCGCAAAAAACGAGGTTCTGAGAGGGGCAGGAGGGAGGTCATACATAGCAAGACTTCATTAGAAGAAACAACATTACTAAGGTGAGTAATTTTTTCTTCAAACAACATGAAGTCTTGCTATATTATGACAATTGCAGACTATACAGCAGTACCCCCATGGAGGAGGGACAGAACCTACTTAGGGAGTAGGCTCTGAAGGACAGCTGTGCCAAACCGAGCATCACTCCTAGCTTGAATGTCCAAGGAATAATGCTTGGTAAAAGTGTGAACTGTTTTCCAGGTAGCTGCTTGACATACCTCTAGAATGGGGATGTCTCTGGCAGCAGCCAGAGAAGCAGCTGTACCTCTGGTAGAGTGAGCCCTCAGGCCTGAGGGGGGAGACTTACCCAATTTTTCATAACAGAATTGGATACAAGAGACAATCCACCTGGCAATGGATCTTTTAGTGGCAGGTTTCCCCTTTCCAACCTCACCATAAGTGAGGAACAGTTGGAGGGAGTCAAACCTGTGACCCTTGGTACGCTCTATGTAGTAGCTAAGGGCCCTCTTCACATCTAAGCTGTGCAGCCTCCTCTCACCAGAGGAAGAATGATCAGTGAAGTAAACAGGGAGAGAAATAGATTGATTAAGGTGGAAATCCGAAACCACCTTAGGCAGGAACTTTCTATTAGTCCGAAGGACTACCTTATCTCTGTGAAAGGAGATAAAGTCTGGCTCCACTGACAATGCTTGTAATTCACTTATGCGTCTGGCAGAGGTGATAGCTACCAAAAACACAGTTTTCCAAGTCAGGAACTTAAGCTCAGCTGAAGACAAGGGCTCGAAAGGAGGTTGCATGAGCTGAGCAATGCAAACATTGAGGTCCCAGGCAGGAGCAGGGTCCCTGAATGGAGGGTTAGTGTAAGTAAACCCTAAAAACCTGGCAAATACAGGGTGAGATGAAGAGGAGAGGGTTTACCTGCTGAAAGAAAAGCAGAGACAGCTGCCAAATGTACCTTCAGGGTAGCTGGTCTCAGCCCTAAAGTGTTTAGATGGACCATATAATCTAGGACTGTGGGTAATTCAGCAGTGTCTGGGGAATATTCTTTTCCAGTACCATATGGAAAATCTTTTCCATTTGGAGTTATAAGTAGCCTGAGTAGAAGGCTTCCTAGAAGCCCTGAGTATATCCATTACACCTTGAGAGAGGTGTAGGCCAGCAAACTCTAGCTCTTCAAGAACCAGGCCTTGAGATTGAGAGACTTGAGATTTGGGTACCAAACCCTTCCCTGGGCACATGTTAACAGATTGTGATTCTTGGGAAGGCACAGAGAGGATGGACTGCTAAGGACAGGAGGAGAGGATACCAGGGTTGCCTGGCCCAATCCGGGACAATCAGAATGACCCTGCAGGATTGGGCTCTGATTTTGACTAGCACTTTGAACAGGAGAGGGAAAGGAGGGAAGGCATAGAGGAACTTCCCTTCCCAGCTGAGGCTAAGGCGTCCAGAGGACTGAGCCCAAGACTGGGGGCCTGAAGCAAAGAGAGGAAGTTGATGATTGTCTGGAGCTGCAAAGAGATCTATTTGCGGGCTGCCCCATTTGGCAAATACCACTCCCAGAACCAGGGGATCCAGGGACCACTCGTGATGGCCCTGAGAGATCCTGCTGAGAGCATCTGCCAGGACATTGTGTCTTTGCCTGGGAGGTGAACTGCCGAAAGGGAGGTGTTCAGGGAGTACGCCAGAGACCACAACTTCATGGCTTCGGTGCACAAGGCCGTAGACCGAGTGCCCCCCTGCTTGTTGATGTACCACATTGTAGTGGTGGTGTTGTCTGTTCTGACCTGCACAGTCTTGTTCTGAACAGATTCTGAGAAAGCTTGAAGTGCTAGAAAAACTGCTCTGAGCTCCAATAAGTTGATGTGGAGCAGAGATTCCTGTGGGGACCACAGCCCCTGGGTAGTGAGGTCGCCCATGTGGCCCCCCACCCCAAGAGGGATGCATCTGTAGTAAGGATTAGTGAGTGAGGCTGAGTGACAAAGGGAACTCCTTGTCTCAGATTGCTCTGATCCTGACACCACTGAAGGAGCTTGGATCAGGGTTCGAGTAACTGGGATCAGTTTGTTGAGAGGATCCTTTCTTTGTGACCAAAGGCCCTCAGATGGAACTGAATGTCTCTCATTTGAAACCTTGCTCCTTGCACTACTGCTGTGGAAGCAGCCATGTGCCTAGGAGCTGCAGAAAGCATTGCTGGTCGAGAGACCTGCAGGGTGAATGAAGAGGCCAGGGAGACAAGGGCGTTTGCCCTGTCTAGAGGGAGGAAGGCCCTGGCTTCCTGGGTGTTCAGCTCTGCGCATATGAAAGTTAGGAGCTGGACAGGCTCCAGTACTGACTTTGAGAAATTCAGAAGCAAACCTAGTGACGTAAGCAGTTGCTGGGTTATCTGGAGATGTAGGTTGACCTGATCTGGGGATTGTCCTACTATGAGCCAATCGTCCAAATAAGGAAAGATGGAAATCTTTTGCCTTCTTAGGCAAGCTACTACTACTGCCAGGCACTTGGTAAATACCCTTGGAGCCGAAGTGAGTCCGAAGGGCATTGCCCTGAACTGGTAATGGCCTGAGGGCAGCTGGAACCTGAGGTACTTTCGGTGGGAGCTTCTGATGAGAATATGGAAGTAGGCATCCTTGAGGTCCAGGGATGCTAGCCAGTTCCTGGCCTTAGGGAAGGTAAAATGATTGCCAAGTCACCATTTTGAACTTTGGTTTTAAAAGGTGCTTGTTTAGGTATCTGAGATCCAGGATGGGCGCCATTCTCCTGTCTTTTTGGGGTAAGGAAGTACCTGGAGTACAACCCTTTGCCCTGGTGTGAGGTGGAACCCTTTCCACGGCTCTGAGAGCGAGGAGGGTGGAGACCTCTGACTCTAAGGCGAGTGCCTCCGATGGAGATGCAGAAGGAAAAGATCTGGTCCTCAGCCTCGGAAATTATTTGAAGCTGAGGACCAGTCCCTGGCTTACTACTTCCAGGACCCACTTGTCTGATGTGATAGACTTCCAGTCCTGGACAAAGTAAGCCAGCCTGCCCCCTACCGGTAGAGGAGAAGCGGCCCTGGCTACCCCATCAGGGTGCCTGCTTGGCAGGGGCTTTGGGCTGAGGAGTGGAAGCAGGCCTGCTTGAACCCCTCCTGCCTCTTCCTCTAAAGAATCCCCTCTGGGTATAGGAGGAAGAGGAGGCTTGAGCCTGATAAAAAGGCCTATGAAAAGGCCTGCCTCTGCCCCTGGAGGGCTGCTTCTGAGGAGTGGCCTGCCTTTCCTTGGTCTGTGCACTCCGATAGGTGGTCCTGTATTCATCCATTTTCTTCATATAATTATCTGTTTGCTCCCAAACAAAGAATTGCCAATCACAGGAAAATCAATGGCTTTTGATTGGGTATCCTGTGACAGTGTGGTGCATCTGAGCCAGGTCATTCTGCGAAGAGCCACAGAAGTAGCCATAAGTCGAGAAGATACATCATTAGAGTCCACCGCAGCATGAAATTGCATTTTAATGTCTCTATACCATCTAAAGCTACCTGTTCCAGATCCCTGGCAAACTTGTCAGGGAGTTGTTTGACTAGAGCCAGCACAGTATCCCATCTGGATTTCTGGTATCTGGCAGCATAAGCCATGTAATTTGCTTGTCTGAGCCCCAAGGATGCTGCCATGTACTGTTTCTCTGCCATAGCATCAATCTTCCTGGAGTCATTTTCAGGAGGATGTGAAGCTAGGGGGATGTTTGCCTTGTCACGGGCTGCAGCCTGCACTACACCCACATGGCTGCATTGCTGTGTGAGAAATTCTATGTCAGAACCTGACAAAGTATACCTTCTGTCCATCCTTTTATCCACAGGAGGTATAGAATGAGGAGTTTTTAAAACTTTTACTGTCTGTTTCCTGAAAGATTTACGAAGGGGAATAGACAGTCTCTTAGATTCTGGAATATCCATCATTTCCACATAATCAGGCTCTTCCTGATCATCCACAGCTTCCTCAACAGGAAGCTGAAGAGTTCAACAACCTTCTTGTAAAGATGAAATGAGCAGGGACTCAGAAAGCCTGGGGGTGGGACCCTAAAGGTCTGTCTGGAGAGGTATCTGGCTCAACAGGGCGTCCAGATCTTCAGACCATAATTACTCTCTTCATACTCTCCTTCCTCTCCCACGGTTCATAAAATTCCTCAAAATCATAATCCTGAACCGATGGGACTTGGTGAACCGAATGTCTGCCAGATGGGGACGGTTCAGGAACCGGGGAAAGAGACTGGACAATTTGGATTGCTTTGGCTATCTCTTCAGCTGTTGGGGAAAGGACTTTTCCCACAGCAGCAGACTTTCTAGTCCTTTTTGCAGGAACTGGCTCCTCGGAGCCCGCTCTTCATTTGCCCGAGGAAGTCTGGCCCTGGTCAGAGGGCACTCCCTCAGGTTCGGTTGGCACCGAACCGGGCCAGCCATCCGGGTCAGCGGACTTTTTGGCCTCTCTTTCCCTGAGCCTACCAACTCTCTTCTAAACTGTGGCAGCAGGGAAATTCTTGCAAATCTGGCAGTCTGAATTGAGGTGGTCAAACCCCAGGCAATAAACACAGGTGGTGTGAGGGTCAGCCTTGGCAAAGGCTTCCCCATAGCCATCGCAGTGCTGAAACCCAGTGGGCCCGTTTTTCTTTTGGGTTTCTCAGACATTATGCCAGCCTAACCAAAAACTTGCCCGTTTATGGCAATCCGCCAAGCAAGACTCTCCTATCGGTTCCCAACCGTGTCACGGGCCGTGGAAAAAACCGTAATGAAATCCGTTTTTTTTAGAACCGATAGGAACCGGGAACCGCACTCTAAAAGAGGACTAGCAATTGAAAAATGCAACCTAATCAGTTCAAACCGAATCGATAAAGGTTTTACAAGTTCCACACAGAAATCGTATGTAAAACCTATTACTTACGTTACCACAGACAGAGCTTGAACCGAACGGTTGCAGCTAAATTTACTATTTTTAAACTGTTTTAAACCGCGAAACTGAACTGAGCAAAAGGAGAAATCTCCGGAGCGACTGTTCAGTGAGGCGGAGGAAAGAATCTGACGGTTTTGGTTTGAAAGCAAGCAGACAGAGCTTCCTTAACCGAGCTCGCGCTCAAGATTCCATGCCTTGCATGGAAGTTAACTATTTCACCTCCGGAGCAGTTCTAACCTGCGGTCATACTGCAACTGTCATAATTTAGCAAGACTTCATGTTGTTTGAAACATGTTTTAGCCAGGATGTGAAAAATGACAGCTGTAATGTTCATGAGGTGGTGTGAAAAAATGGCTATGTTGCAAATTCGGATCAAAATGTTAAAAATGACCAAGGCGGCCTGGTGGTGCTGAGGGTTGAGGCGTTGGACGCCACACCTTGCGCCATCCCGGCGACCGGTTCCGGAATGAGCCCGGCCACCGTCAGGCAGGGAGGGAAGAGATTGAGCATCCGAGGACTGCTTCTCTTCCGGGGAGGACCCAGGAGTGATTGGCCAAGGAGCTTACCTCTGGCGTTGCTGGAGGTGTTCAACGGGCGACGCTGCATGCTCGCAGGAGGCGGAGCTGTGGAACAGCGTTGCCTTGGGTAGCCGCGCTTTGCATGGCGGGGGGAGGAGAAACATACAAGTAGACAATCCCCACTCCCAGGGATAGGAGAAGGCACCTCGGCCTTCACAGTCCACACTCCATCACCGGACCCACCCTCCTCTCCTCGACCGACTCGTGTGCCCCGACACTCTATACTATAGATAAAGCACCCTGGACGGGTAGGGCCGCCCTTCCTCTGGAGGGCTCAGGTCCAGAAAGTAACATCGGGATTCACGAGGGAAAGCTAGCAGGTCTCAGAGTGGGAGGTATAGACTTAGAAGTACCGTGGTTGCGGAGGAGTTCCCAGGGCACAGAGTGGAGCAGAAAAAAAAGAGTTTGAAAAAAAAAAAAATGTTAAAATGACCAAAGTTATGCTCATGCATAGAAAAATTTCAACAGGCCGCTCATAACTTGGGCATTTTTAGGAATTTTTTCATCAAATTTTCAACATAACCTTTTTGGGACCCCATCTCATGAACAATGTTGGTGAAATTTTGTTAATTGGGCCCTAAAGGTGATTTTGTGCAGCAATCACAAAATCATCTTCCGGGCCCTATTAATGAAATGACAGTGACAGTGTTCATGAGGTGGGGTCCCAAAAAGGTTACATTGAAAATTTGGTGAAAAAATTTCTAAAAGTGGTGAAGTTATAAACACAAGTTTAAACCCCCCACTGAAATACATTATACAGCTCTTATCTTTATTCCTCAGTTCATGGTTCGGCTTTGAAGATTGCAGACATGTCTCAGTCCACAGAAGATGACAGCTTTTGACCTCCGGTGGTAAGTATAGGGCAAAGGATGTGTGTGGGTGGTGGGTAGTCAGTGGGAGGGTCAGGATGGCAGGGATGATGAGTGACAATTTTATTTCTTCAAGTTACAAAAAAGACAACGTGGGATGGTTTTCCTTTTGCAGGAACCAAGGAAATTAATAATTTATTTAAGGACACCATACTGCTGGGGGGCTTGTAAATGCCGACATAGGGATCGGGCCCTGATGTTGGCAACTATTCATAAAACAACAGGTTGGCAGGGCATCTGACACCGGAGGTGAGCATCAGTGTCAGATTCTACAAAAAGTAAAAAGTAACTAAATAAAATACACTGCGCTGGGACTGTGGCCTCGGTGTGCAGATACAGTTTCTTAAGGCACAGCACAGTCAGGATGGAGGGTAGGCTATAATGACAATAGCCCTGTCCCTGACGTACGAGTCATGAGTTGACACAGCAGGGGTTGCTATAGGATACAGCTGCTGTTAGTTAACCACAGCTGTGCCATACAGTGCAACCAGCTATTGTCGAAAAATCAGCTGTCCTTAGAACCTTGATTTTTAAACTGCACAAGTTCACAAATTGAACTTTTTTCTTAAATAATTTACAAACTACTTAACTGTGAGAGGTAAATACAACATAAGCACATACATTGGGCCAACCTCTATCAAACCTGAAAGTTTCAGGTTTCAAATCCTTATATTTTTTCAGTTAACAGGGGGCACAAAAAAAAGTCTTAAAATGTTTGAAAATAGTGGTTTTTACATTGTTTGCACCTCTGTAACTTTGCCCCCACTCAACTGATCTACATGAAATTTTCAGTATCAGGAGATCCTGGCATAAAGGCTGAGTTTTCCAAATTTCATGTAAATTTGTTGGACGGGGCAAAGTCATTAAAGGACAAATAAACAAGGAATTGGGGGGGGTGAATGAAACTGGAAACGCTCCTGTGGATGTATAGAATAAGGGCTACTGATTTACATGATGCCAGTATTTACCTGAAAATCAGCAATTTTCATGGTTTCATCACTAATAAAAGTTCCCGAATGTAAACAAAAGCATGTCGTCTCAGATTCCGAGCTGCAGCTCGGCTCACAAAATAAATTGGACGTGCATCGCGATGATGTCATCATAGCGACTCTATCTCCACTTCTTCTGTTGAAACCTATGGGCACTGTTTTAAATGCTTTATATTGGCTCTGTCGTGGCTCTCATCATATGTATCGATATTTAACGTGTGCATCAGATGCTGATGCAAAGCTAATGTCGATACATATAACATTCAACCACATACAAATAATATAACTTTAAACTCATAAAACTTGACGAACTGTAGGGGATTGTTGAAGCTAGCGACCGCATCGGCGGTTGCAGAGGGGAGCGGAGCAGAAAAGCAGCAAATTTTGGCCGCATTCAGCAGTGCGAGGATTGGCCTTGCAGCTTGGGAGTCCACAGCAGCAGGGGAGAATGGACTTGGATCTCGCAGTTGCATTTGGCGACCACGAATAGCAGGAGCATCAGCGCCAGGGGGTCTATCACAGAGGCCAGGAGTAAATTTCTAATTTTCTTTGTTGCGGCCGGGCATATAAGGGCAGGCACAGCCGTGCTGGAACTTGTGACTGAACTGTAGGGGGATTGTTTGTCCGCTCACCCACCCACCCTGGCCCCGACCTCTATTAAATGGGCTGAGGGGTGTGTGTCCTATTGGAGACTGATCACATAGTAGGGTTTTAAAGGTGGCGAGTGGTTAATGAAGACATGGTATGATAAATTAATGAATTCTGGCGAGCTGTTAGCTACTTCAAAGTTAGCACTGTTTATTCTGTATCTTCAGTTAGAGTTTAAGTGTCTATTTAAAGCAGGGCTGTCTGTTAGAAGTGAACAAGGTACACCCCAGTATGGCCACTTGAGGAGGGAGGGTTAGTATTCCAGAGGAAGGGATTGGGAAAAGGGGATGTGCCCATTATAAATAGAGAGGGACAAACAGGGTGGCCTCTTTCCACTACAGCAGGCATCTTCAGAAGGTTGTAGGCTGCACAGGCTGTGAAGGCGGCAATAACTCTCAACTGGGCCTGGTGAGGAGGAAGGCTGCCCACTCTGTAGACAGCTATCTCGGATCAGGAGTGAAGTATATTGGTTAAGGAGTGAGCTGGGGGTTTGGGGGTGTGACCAAGGATAAGGGGTATGGGCATGGGTGGTAGATGGGTGGGTTGGAGGGGAGGCTGGGGCAATGCTCAGCAATTAGAGGAGGTCATGTTACAGCATGCAGAAGGGAGAATATTAGGGACAGAGGACCCACAGGTATTGATGTTGACGCAAAGGTGAAAACTTATGGGGTAAAAGTTCCGAATATAAGGAGAGTGGAGGGGGAAGAGTCAGGAAGGGCTGTTGTGGGGAAGCCTAGAAGAACAGAGAGTGGGAAGGGAGCTGATAAGGAGGACAGGGCAAGAGGGGAGATAGAGGGGCAGTCGGGAGAAATTCAGGTCACTTGATGGAGGCTAGCATAGAGTGTTACAATAAATTTGAGCTACTAAGCAACCTGGAGGGGGAGGAAGGGGTAGGTGGTAATGAGGAAACTGATACAGAGGCCGTGGGGAGGGAGTCGGATACCCATAGGGTTTCACAGGTCGGCAATGGAAAGGACAGAAATAGTCCCGGGGGAGAAGGGGAACTTAAATGTTAAGCAGATGGGGAGATGCAACATACTGCAGACACAAGGGGAGAAACACCTGGAGAGAAACTGGAAGACAAGGAGGCAGGGGAGGCACCCCACTTCAGGAGGGGGGGTCTGTACCAAGGATGGGACCCTAGGTAAAAGGGACCCACAGAGGGCCTCTGGAGGTTGTGGTACAAATACAAGGGGTGAGGATGACGGTGTGGGGGAAGGGGAAATGATCAAGACCAGGATAAATGGCTCGAATAAGAGAAGGTTAAAGGGGACACCCATTCGGGGGGGGGGTCTGAGTTAAGTGGGCAAAATAATAAGGGAGGCAGAAAGGGAAAGGTGACAAGGAGGTCTCTCTTAATAAGGCAGGAAGACTCCCATGGAATTGAGGTCATGGATAAGGGGGGAGGAGGTTGAGAGTGCACAGTGGAGGTAACCTTAAGGATGATGGCAGAGTTAAGATTCTGTTATTGGGAGACTCCATGATTAGGGGTATCCATTGTGAGTGATGGGGGGATGCCACAGCCAGGTGAAGGTAGTGGGTATATCTGGGCTGACGGTGCACTGAGCTAAGTTCATGGTGTCACGAACTGGTTAGGGATTGTGAAGGAAACTTGATCTCCTGGTGCATTTGGGGACTAATGATACAGAGGGAAAGGGAAATCCAAGCAAGGTTCCAAGAACTTGCCAGTCTGTCGGGATAATGGATGCAACATTTCCTTTTCAGAAATATTGCCGGTACCAAGGGCCTCAGTGGAGAACAAAATGAAGATCACAGAGGTTAATGACTGGCTCAGGAAATGGGGTGAAGAAAGTGGGTCGGAGCTGTTAGGGAGCTGGGAGGGAGTTTGGGAGGATAAGGGACTGTATGCCAAGGACAGGCTTCATCTTACCCCGTTAGGGAAGGAAGTCCTTAAACAGGGGTGGACTACATTCCAAGAAAGGTGGGGTTTAAACTTGTGAGGGGATAAGGGAGGGGCTGGCCTGAAGCCCTCTCCTCTAGATGAGGGATAGCCTTCAAACTAAGGGGAGGAGGAAACAGACTGGGGAGGAGGTTTCAGGAGGAGCAGAGGGAGGTTGGAAGCATAAGGAACCAGGTGGGGTTGACAATGGGGATCAGGGATAAGGGAGGGGTGGTGTTGGTAAATGCCAGGAGCTTGGGAAACAAAGTTGCCAGAGTTCCAGGCCATTCGGTTCGGGGGGAGGGGGGTGGATGTGGCGGCAGTCACGGAAATGTGGGCGAACAAAAACCATGATTGGGACCTAAACGTGAGTGGGTACACTATGCTTAGGAAAGATAGAAAGAAGGGCAGATGGGGTGGAGTGGCTATGTTCATTAGAGATGGCATATAAATTGCTAGGGTAGAAGAGGCAGAGGGAAACATGGAGGCCTTATGGGTCACCTTACGAACCCCGGCAGGAGGTAAGGTCAAGCTGGGTGTAGTATATAGGCCCCAGGATGAGTGATGTTCTGAAGGATGGTTTGTTGGACAACATTGTTGCCCAGTGCAGACCTAAAAGGGAAGAGGTAGGCGTTAATGGGAACCTAAATATGCAAGTACTGGGGAACCATGTCCTCTAAGGTGGCCAAGGAGCAGAGGCTGCTGGACAGCTTCTAGGCGTGTTCTTAACACAGCACGTGATGGAGCCCACGAGGGAGGGCATGTCCTGGACGTGGTTCTGGTGGATGGGGATCTGGTAAGGGAACTAGTTGTAGAAGATCCCCTGACTGGGAGTGACCACAATACCGTCTGGTTTCAAATAAGCATGGGGGGAGAGAACTAGGACACTGGCCGTGGACTTCAGGGGGCAGACTTTATGGGCATGGAAAATATTCTCAAGGATCACTTGAAGGGGATTACAACAATGACAGATGTGGACAGTCATAAAACGGGGACTTCATGAGGCAGTCAGGACCTGCGCTAAGGTGAAGCGTAAGGAAGCAAGGTCACATAAACCGTGCTGGTGCTCCAGTGAAGTTTGGGTAGTGGTCAGAGAAAAGAAGGCTGCCTACAAAAAAATACAAAACAACGAGAGGGGATAGGGAAATGGAAACGTACCATCTTGCATCTAGAAAAGTCATCCGGATGGTGTGGGGGGCAAAGTCCAGTAAAGAGCAGCGGCTGGCACAGAGGATATGGGGAGGGGAAAAGGGATTCTTCCAGGACATTGGGGAGCAGAGAAAAACTAAGGGTCAGCTCGGCAGATTGAGATCAGAAGGTGGGTGGGTGGAAGAGACGAGGGACCAGGCGGAGGTACTAAACGAGTACTAGTGTTCACTAGGGAGGGGGATGGGATATTTACAAAGCAAGGCACGATGGGGATAGAAGCGGTAACGTGTGGGATCCGGGGAGTAACAGAAATGGAGCATAAGGGAGGGAGAGGTACCCCAGGGGTGTCACATCAGGATAAGGATAAAAAGGCCAGTAAGGTGGGGGAGCGAGTGATGCTATCTCCACGAGCAGGTGTAACAAGTCATTAAGGCCTAAAGAAAGAAATCTCCTGGGCTGAATGACATTCATCCGAAAGTACTATGAGGGACTGGCGGGCGTACCTGGCTGCACCCAGGCGAGCTCTTCAACAGGTAGCTTGAGACAAGGAGGGTACCTAGGGATTGGTGAGAGGCACATGTGGTGCCAATCCATAAAGGGGTCAAGGATGTACCAGGTAACTATAGACCCATCAGTTTGACCTCGGTGGTGGGAAAATTAATGGAAGTATACTGAAGGAGCGACTGGGGGTGTTCTTCGAGGAGGTGGGAGGTCTGGATGAGTCGGCAACATGGGTTTTGCCAGGTAGATCGTGTCAAACCAACCTTGTGGAGTTCTAGAATGGTTAACATCAGAATTAGACAGAGGAAAGCCTGTAGATGTACTATTCTTAGACTTCAGCAAGGCATTTGACTCCAGTCCACCACAATGATCTGGTGAAGAAACTGACGGGATGGGTGTGGGCCCATTGATGGTCAGATGGATAGGAAACTGGCTAGCAAGGCGCACACAGAGTAGTGGTCGGTGGGGAGCTCTCGAACCCTAGAGGTGGCAGTGGGGTACCAGAGGGCTCAGTCCTGGGTCCAATCCTGTTTAATGCATAAATATCTGACACCAGGGTGGGTATAAGGTGTGAAATGAGTCTCTTCACTGGCGACTCCAAGATGGGAGCAGTAGTAGAGGAACAGGGAGGTTGGCACTGCAGAGACCTGGACACCCTGGAAAGGTGGGCTCACACCTGGAAATTAAATTTCAATACCACCAAGTGCAAGGTGTTACATCTTGGGTGGGGAACTCTAAATCTGGGTAAACCTTGGGAGGGAGGAGCTGGAGGCCTCAACAGGGAAAAAGACCTAGGGATCATGGTGGATGCAAGTATGAATAACTCTGAGCAGTGCAGGAGAGTGGCTAGCAAAGCAAACAGGATGCTGGGATGCATCAGGGGGGATCCCTCTAGGAGCAGGGAAGTGATTCGTCACTGTACAAAGGACTGGTTAGACCACACCTTGAGTACTGTGTACAGTACTGGAGACCACACTTGAAGAGGACATATAGCTCTGGAGAGGGTACAGAGGAGGGCTACCAAGATGATACGAAACTGGGGATCTGAATTATGAGGACAGGCTTGAGGACTTAGCCTGTTTCACTGGAGAGAGGAGAGATGGGGGGGGACATGATTGAGGTCTTCAAGTACCTCAAGGGAATAAATAGGGTAAACACAGAGGGGATCTTCAGACTAAAGGAGGGAGGTATCACCAGAGGACATGGTTTGAAGTTGGAAGGTGGAAGGATGAGGGGAAAAAAGAGGAGGTTTTTCACTGAAAGGGTGGTGGATCCTTGAACGCTGCCTGGAGAGCTGGTTCAGATTCCACGGTGGGGGCTTTAGAGAGGGTGGGACAAATACAGAAAGGGATGTATCAGATGAGGGCCTGGCCCAGAGGGTGGGGAGGGGATGATAGGGGTTTCTGGTGCACAAGGGGGCCTGGTTCCCAACAAGGATCGAGGTTCGAGCAGACTCGATAAACCATAAGGCCTAATCTGCTGGCAATTAGTATGTTAGTATGTTACTCTGCTGACTGGCACTTATGCAGCCTTGGAGAATTCTACTTTAAATGGGTCAGCCCACTAAGATAGCAGCTCAGGCCAGTTTCATCCTGATTTTACACCACGTGAAGCAAAAGTAAAATAATCACATTAAAAGTGCATAGATCAGTATATGTAAAGTTTTAGAACTTTAAAAAAAATGTATTCTCATTTTCATTTTTCCTCTATATCCTCTATCCCCATCCTCACTGTACCAGTCTTGTTGCCTAGCACTAGGCCATAATTCAACAGGTAAGGGTAGTCTCCTCTGGGATGAAACCCAAGCCCCATTTGTGACTCCGCCACTAGAGGGTGCCATTTGGCAATGCATGCATTTCACACACGAGGATGGTCAGCATGTTTAATTATCCACCCAGTGAGGTAGTGGCTTCTAGTACTGCTCGGGCTTTCAGAGCAGGGTTAGACATATTTCAGAGGGAAAACAGCATTGAGGGTTACACCCTGAATGAAGTAACATTCTGGCAATTAAGCTTGGCTATATGTCAGTTCTAAAAACGGGGCAGAGTTGCTGGCTTGTTGATAAAATGGCATTGTCTGTACTCATGACGTCAGGGACCCAGGTTCATGCCCTGAGTCTGAGGCATCTTGAGGACCAACAGGAGGAGGATCAAATATCATTGCAGAGACACTCCTCCTCCAGGAAGGGAAGGCTTCAGCATTCCTGCGGTACTGTCTGCTGCCTTCATGACCATGTGTGGCAGCATATCTGGGGATAGCATTGTGGGAGGGAGGGCTGCAGACTCCCTTGCGAACTGACACCTTCATGACTATAGGTGACAGTACAGTTGACCCTAACAGTATGGGAGGGAGGAGGCCGGCTGACTGTAAACTTGCACAAAAAGAAGTGTGTGGGCAGGAAACCCCCGTTACTTGCATCCTAGCAGGGGGGAAGGGGAATAAGGTGGAAACGTTTCCTATGGGTAGGATGACAGCAACAGCACTTTTGAGCTCCATGCTCCAATTGGCCACACTGAAGTTCATTCGAAAGGAGAGAATGGCACTGAAGGCCCCACCAAAGAGGTAAGCCATGGGGGTATAAGACCAGTAAATGGGGCTGCTGGGGCTGGAAGTCAGTGAGAAAGGGCCCAAGAGGGGGTCAGTCGGTACTGAGAAAAGCTTAAATGCCATGAATAATAGGGATGCTCCAATGCCCTAACAGTTAAGGCACTCACCTTCCTTTGGGGGATAGTAGGTTCCATCTTTGCAGCCGCAATCTCAATCGGCAGCGGCAGGAAGGAGGGGTTTGGGATGGGAGCTAGTCTGTGAGGAACTGTCCTCAGTTCTCTGTCTCCCTGACAGCAGCTCTGAGGATGTCCTACTGGGTGAGTGTGAAGGGGCCAACATCTGGGACTGAGAGTCATGATGTTCAGAGCTAACGACACAACAACAAGCGGCGGTGCACAACGCTGACCAGGAAGAGCAACCCCTTTCCTAGCCAGCCACCACTCAATATGGACCCATGGAAATGGTGCCTGTGGGGAGGCACGGCCCACCATTCAGTGTGTCGGTGGCTGGTGGGGGAGCCAGTCGCTAGCATATGAACATCTTTAGGATGGAGGGTTCCCCCAGACCTTGGTGGAATCCCTCAGTGACAGGTAAGGACACCGGGGGCTGGGGGCGTCAAGGGGAGTAAGCTAGAAATTCTCAATAAAGAAAAAAAAAAAGTACTATGACAAAAATAAACTGGGTATAGTCGCTGCCATGTGGCAGGAGGAAAGGACAAGATAGACCCAAAGTTTTTCCACAACACAGTAGATATGTTACTCTGTGCTAGGTCCTCCCTTCCAGGAGACTAACACTTCACCTCTGCAACATACAGCATCTGCTCTTCACTGGCCTGAAGACCTTTTTTTTATTTTAACTTCTATTTTATTGTTTTCTTGTGAAATAACAAAACACAAGACAAATCAGAGAAGCAGCATAAAACTTGCACTGCAAACAGACACTGCACTACACAGGATCACTTTCTATACCACCTACTACTGGCACAGCCCGGGGAGAGGGGGTATAGCATACATGTGTAAACAATGTCAACAACAGGCAACTGCAGCAAAAACGAAGTTTAAAAAATGGGCAGACTGGATGGGCCAAGCGGCTATCTGCCGTCAGATTCTATGTTTCTATGCTTCACATAGTACACCCAAGGATATTAAGGGAGCTGCAAAGAGAACTTGCAGTACCTCTGGCGGCCCTGTACAAAGAGTCACACAACACAGGGGTGGTTCCAGAGGACTGGAGGAGGGCGCATGTAGTACCACTGCACAAAAGTGGCAGTAGGGAGGAGTTGGGGAACTACAAGCCAGTCAGCCTCACCTCACTGGTGGGGAAGACCATGGAGACACTGCTGAAAGAAAGGATGGTGGCACACCTGGAATCCAGAGGAGCCCAGGATCTGAGGCAACACAGATTCACAGCAGGGAGTTCGTGTCAAACCAATCTGGTAGATTTTTTTGATTTGGTGACTAGGGAAGTTAATCAGGGAAGGGCGGTAAACATCACCTACCTAGATTTCAGCAAAGCCTTCGACACCATCCCACACAGAAGGCTGGTTAGCAAGATGGGAAGTCTGGGCATGGGACAAAAGGTGATACACTGGGTTAAAAACTGACTGACAGACAAGAGGCAGGGGGTGGTGGTAAATGGGATCCAATCGAGGGAGGGAGAGGTGACCAGTGGAGTACCACTGGGACCAGTCCTGTTCAATGTCTTCATTAATGACACTGCAGAGGGGCTGGAAGGAAAGGTCTGCCTATTTGCAGATGACACCAAGATCTACAAGAGGGTGGATACTCCAGAAGGGGTTCAAAAAATGAAGAGGGACCTGGAAAAGCCTGAAAGATAGTCAGAGATGCGACAATTGAGGTTCAGTACTAAGAAGTACAAAACAATGCACCTAGGTAGAGGGAACCCTGGGGAGAGCTACAGGATGGGGGCGCTGACTGTCACTAAAGAGGAAAGGGACCTAGGGGTTATCATCTCTGATGACATCAAGGTAGCAAAGCAATGCGTAAAGGCTGCGGGGAGGGCCAGTGGCATGCTGGGGTGCACAGGCAGAGGTATCACTAGCAGGAGGAGGGAGGTGGTGATGCCATTCTATAAAACTCTGGTAAGGCCTCACCTGAAGTAATGCATGCAGTTCTGGAGGCCACACCTGCGCAAGGACATAAACAAGGTGGAGGCTATCCAGAGAAGGGCGACACAAATGGTGCAGGGCTTGCAACACAAAACATATGAGGGAGAGACTAGGGACCTCAGTATGTACTCAATGGAAGAGAGGAGAGAGTGGGTGACATGACAGAAACTTTCAAATACCTCAAGGGCACAAACAAGGTGCAGGACGGGACCTTTTCAAGGGAGAAAAGTACTAGAACAAGGGGAACGATATGAAATTGGAGGGGTTGATTAAGGGTAATGTGAGGACATTTTTCTACACAGAGAGGGTAGTCGACACTTGGAATAGCCTGCCACAAAGGTAGTGGGGCAAGCACAGTGGAGGGTTTAAGCATGCCTGGGACAGGCACAGGGGAACCTTGAAAGGGGAAGGAGTGACGAATAGCCATTGATCACATAGGGTTTGTGGTCACTTACACTGTATAGGGCCTGCGGGCAGACTGGATGGGCCTAGCAGTCCTTATCTGCCAGCAATTTCTATGTTTCTATGTAATTCCACCCCACCATACGACAAAGCACAATGGATACCACAAAGCACAATGGATAACACATTTAAAATTACATAGCTGCTAAAACAACAGGCTTAAAGTTAGGGCCCCATCCATGTAAGTCCTTGGTGGACATACTCATCTATGCAAGGCACAGGTTTTGTGCCTAGTGGTTGCTAACCACTCTTGTATAGTGTGGTGTGGGATCCACAAAGACAGTTACACATTCCTCCATACCAGGACTAACACAATAGGAACTTGTCCATGATGGGTCAGGATGGGGGAAGAGCATGGAAGTGTGGATGCGTGATTAACAACTGTAAACACGCATTGGGATGAGTGCACTGATGCTGGTGGCAGTACACTGCCCAAGAGGGCTACAGTGTTGAAAGCCAGCCAGCCACACAACTCCTCCCCAGCACTCATCCACGATAGTTGGGTCAGGATCAATCTATACATTGGCAGCCCTCAGCCCTCTGAGTTGGCATGACAGAGGCTCAGCATGGTTTCCAATCTAAACATAGCACGGAAACTGCACTCGTTAGGTTCACTCAGGACATTTACAAGGCCATGGATGACAGCCAATGCACAAGTGCAGTATTCACGGACCTCGCCAAAGCTTTTGATTTAGTGGACCACAACCTTATACAATCTTTCCTTGCTCTCCTGAATTTCTCTTTTAACGTACAGTAGTATACTGATTTGGCAACTATCTGCATTCGAGGTACCACAAAACTGTTATCCAGGGTCATCCTTTATCCAAATGCCTTATTAAGTATGGAGTCCCACAGGGGTCTATTCTTGGTCTGCTCCTTTTTTCACTGTTTATCAACAGCATCCCCTCTGTCTGTTCGCAGACCAACATCATCCTTTATGCAAACAATGTCACCTTATACTGCAAGGATGCTAATCCCTCCTCCTGCCTCTGCAAACTTCAGTCAAATTTCCTCAGCCTTCATTCTTGTTTCACCATTCAAGAAATGGTCCTAATCTCCCAAAACTAAATTTATAGTTTTACGTCAGCCTGCAGAAACCTTCAAATTTTGATTTCACCTCACAGATAATGAGGGCACGGTCAATGAGAGAGTGCGTGAATTCAAATACCTTTGGCCTTACGCTTGACGAACACCCGTCCTTCAGCCCACATGTAACTAAAATGTAAAATTCACCAGAGACTGGGACTCGCTCTACAGGATCAGGCAATTCCTCTTACAGAAACTAGAAACAGGCTAGCTACCAGCTTGCTATTACCTCTCTTTGATTACGGTTCCATGATCTACTTTCCACAAAGTAATTCTGTTTCATTCCAGAAATTGAAAACCGCTTACAATTCTATTATCAGATTTGTCACAGGGCTTCCCCATCGTACTCACAGCTGTGCCCTATACGAATCAGTATAGTGGTTCTCCCTGGAGGACAGGTTCTCCTGGAAGGCCTCCACGTTCCTCTACAAATTCCTCCATTACCTCCTTCCCTCAGTGTCTCCTCCTCTGTTCTCAAAGGCTTGCCCCACCCGGTTCACTAGGAGCGCTACAACCTCCCATTTTTACTCCCAGCTGCAACACCTCGCTGAGGCAGAGATCGCTCACCTACAGGGTCCCAAATTCTTTAACACCTTCCTCCTAACCTCGCTTTCAGCCCCTCTCTCAGCACTTTTAAGGGCAAACTTAAGGAGCACCTGCATAGTAAATCCTCCTGTAACTGCGCTCGTAATACTCCTTAGTTTTACCTCTGCCATGCTTAACCTACTGACTCCTGCAAATTGCCCTACTTTCTCTCTAGCTCTCCTTCTATCTATCCCTGGCCACCTGACTCCCTGTCCCCTTTAACGCTCTCCGGATTATCCTTCTTCACTTTCTGCATAAGTCTCACCTTAGTATGGTACATACGTTTTAGTCCTGCTGTAAATATGTGTTTTACTGTAAATAATTCCAGTTTGAAACCCCCATTTGGTATTGTTTCTGTTTCTGCCTGTGCTGGTACCTGCTGGTTCTCCCTCGCAAATTTGTTTCCAACTGTATAGTTTTTACAATTTGTTACAATTTGTATATATCCTGCCCTGCTACCTCCTGTACAACTGGACGTTTGTGTAAACGGGAATTCTTGCCCACATGCCTTTCCAGTATAAAATGAAAACTGAAACTGAAACACTGAAGAAGTCTACAAAACATTCAGCAACTCAATAGCACTTTTTGAGCATTATTGCAGCCAATACCTATAAACGTGAAAATAAATAAAATAATCTGAATTCTAATAGTCCTGTCATTTTGGCTCTTAACCAGTCCAAAAGAGCCACCACTACAAGGGCCTCTCTCAGAGCTCCTTATGGGAACATGCCACTTCAAAAAAACCTGTATAAATAAAACTATGGACAATAAAAAATGGCGTAACAGTAGCTCTTCGAGAGAATCTCTTGCAGCAAGCCACACCTATGGAACTACAGCCGTCAGGCACCAGTACCACATGGAAAACTTTCTAGCTAGCAGTCTACTAGGGGCTTTCCACGACGACGATGTCATCCCTCCCATATTAATATGGGCGGCCCCACGCCCTCCTCAGTTCCCTCATCAGAGACCGTATACAGAGGACCTCCTCCAGGGGAACCAATGGAGGTTCAGAGGTTCCCACCACTGTAAAATGTGAAAACAGAAGGTATACCATCCTGGAGAGAGAGAGAGACAAGGACAGAGAAGCAAATGGGGATGGGGTGGGATGGCATGGCTTACTACACGATATTCTCTCGAAGATCTACTGTTATGGTAAGTTCTTTCTTAACTGTACTGTCTCCTTCAAGGATCTCTCTTGCAGCAAGCCACACCTGTGGAATGAGTCCCAAGCAGTTCTGATATCGAGACAGTCTGGGTGGCTGAAGGTGATAGGCCAAGACAGGAGGCCTTGAAGCACAGCTAGGCCAAAGAAAGCAGCTAGGCGAAGCCTGCCCTTCTCCTAGAGGCAATGTCCAGACTGTAGTGTTTTGTTAAAGTGTAGACAGAACTCCAGGTGGCAACGGTACAGATTTCAGTGGCTGACACATTCTGGAAACAGGCAACAGAAGTGGCCATACGTCTGGTAGAGTGGCCATGAACAACCCCAGGAAGTTCCTTGCTGTATGTCCTATAACAAAATAATACAGCTGGCCAACCATTTGGACAGGCAATGTTTAGAAACTGGTATGCCCTCTTTCCCAGGGGCAAAAAAGACAAACAGCCATGAGGACTTTCTGCAGTCCCTTGTGCAATGAGCACAATATCTGAGTACTCTATGTACATCCAAAGTATGGAGCAATGCTTCCCCTGGATTGGTATGCTCCAGATAATACACTCGCAGGTGGATGGCTTAATTCAGGGTAAACTCAGACACCACCTTTGGTAAAAACTTAGGACTGGTATGCAAAGACACAGTTTTTGTGGAAACCCAAATAAGGAGACACACACGTCAGTGCCTGAAGCTCAGAAATCCTTTGAGCAGAAGTAACAGCAACTAAAAATAATGCTTTTCACAACAGAAAGCATAGCTCTCATGTCGCGGCCGGCCCAAAAGGAGCCAAAGAAAGTTTCTCTAACACAAAATTTAAGTCCCAAGGCAGAACTGGATTGCAGATGGGAGGTGTCAGGTGAAGGATGCCTCTCAAAAAGGTACATGACACCTCCAGTTGTGCCACCGTATGGAACATGAAAGGCTGAAATAGCAGCCAGGTGCACCTTAATGGAAGAATATTGCAGACCAGAATCAGAGAGGGACAGTAAGTACTCCAGAATCTCATTCACTGGATAAGTGAACAGATCCAAATGATGGGAAGCCACCCATAGAGCAAAGTGCTTCCACCTCATGGAATATAAGTGGCCCTGGTGGAGGGTTTCCTAGCAGCCACCAGGATTTCAGCCACCTTTTGGGATACCCCAGACCTAGCCATAGCTATGTCTTCAGAAGCCAGGCATGGAGGTGTAGGGACTTGAGGTCCAGATGCACTAGCATGCCCTGCTCCTCGGAGAGCAAGCCTTGGCACAAGGGCAGAGTTACTGGTGGTTCTGCCGCCAACTGCTGCAGTAAGGGGAACCAGATTTAATGAGGCCAGAAAAGAACCACGAGGATCATCATCGCTCCTTCCATATGAAATTTAATCAGCACCCTCTGAAGTAGTGGGAAAGAGGTAAGGCATAGAGGAACCTACCTTTCCAAAAGAGGGACAACGATCTCACTGGAAAACTCCAGGCCCTGGAGCAAGCAACCAGAAAAGTGGCAGTTTTGTAGCAAGTGGGGACACGAAGAGGTCCAACTCTGGACGACTCCACTTGTCGAACAGATCTTCTATGACTGAGGTCAGCAGCTCCCACTTGTGCATCCTGGACTGCAACCTGCTTAGTCCATCTTCCTGGAGCATGGACTGCCGACAATTCTAGACTGTGATCTAGAACCCAGTACCAGACCCTCATCGCTTCCCTGCACAGGGGGTATGAATGAGTGCCCCTTGCTTACTGATGTAGTGCACTACGGTGATGTTGTCTGTCTGCACCAGCAGAGGGCCCAGGGAAGGTATGCCTGAGACAAAAAGTTCTAGGTGTGTCAAAGGAACTCCATGGATGCTGCAAACAGAGGCTGTAAACCCTAGAAAACAGCAGTAAACAGAAGGAATCGCACTCCCTACCAGAATTAAATGAAAACTCCAGTACTGAAGGGTATAGCAAAGGTGATTTATTCCAGTGTCTCAAACACAAGTCATGGAAGAACGGGCCATCCACCTGCCTATGTATTATCCACAGCATGCTAATTCCTTCTGTTTAGGTATGATAGGCTTGCAGGCTGTACAACGCAGTCCTCATCTCTAGGATGTTTATGTGGAGGGAACTCTCCACTGCAGTCCAGGTGCCCTGGGTCTGGTGAGGGCACAGGTGTGCGCCCTAGCCCATCCCCAAAGCGTCTGTGGTGAGGATCTGATGAGGGAAGGCAACCAGGAAAGGACCCCCCACCCCAGAAGACTGCTGGGTTCCATGCATCACTGGAGCACTTTCCTTACCGGCAAAGTAACTTCTTTTCTAGATCATCCGTGCACAGATCCCACTGGACTTATAAAGTCCACTAGGGAATTTGCATGTGCAGCCTCACCAGAGGAACCGTGACAGTGGCTGCAGCCATAATGCCCAGCAGCTGCAGGAATGTCCTGGCTGTGCCATACTGGTTGTTGTAAAGAAACTGGGCCTGTTCTATCAGGCATTCCACCCTGTCCTGGGGCAGGAAGGCTGCACCCAGGTCATATCCAGTATGGCCCTTATGTACTAGACACATTGGCAGGGGTCAAAACTGACTTGGACAGAATGACTGTACTCCCCAGGGCAAGCAACAGCTGCGGTATGCGCTAAGGAGCGAGTGAGTTGCTCTGATTGAGCTTTAATTAACCAGTCATCCAGGTAAGGGAAGACATATAGTCCCTCCTCCGGAAGGCAGCTGCCACCACCGCCAAGCATTTGGTAAAGACTTCTGGTGCAGAAGACAAGTCAAAGGGCAATGCCATAAACTGAAATTGCTCCCCACAGATGAGGAACCAGAGGTACTGTCTGTGGGAAGCACAAATCTTTATGTGCAAGTATCCATCCTGCATGTCCATGGAGCATATCCATTCTCCTTCGTGCAGTAGAGGCAGCAGGCCTTGGGGGGTTACCATCCTGAACTTCTTGTACTGGATGTAGAAATTCATGTTTCTTAGGTCCTGGATTGGTTGCACATCTCCCGTGGATTTGGGAACTAGAAAGAGGTGGGAACAGAACCCTCTGAACCTCTGGAACTGGTTCTATGGCCCTTTTCTGCAACAGCATGTGAATTTCCTCCAGCAGAACTTGATACATGATATGGAGGGTAGCTTGAAAGCACTGCAGGAAGGTCTGGAGGGCACTCCAGGAGTTCTAGCATGTGGCCTTGCTCTATAAGCTGCAGGACCCAAGCATCTGTGATGATCTCCCTCCACTTGTCTAGGTGGAGGGAGAAGTGACTCCCTACCACCACCTCCTGCACTGCTGGTGGGTGAGGGTCTGACCAGGAGTCATGCTGAGGTAGGGCCAGTGACTGGGGCCGCACCCTCCATCTTTAGGAGCTTTCCCGGAGGTGGATGTAGGGGTGGGCAGGGCTGTGGCTGCATTGCACTTGGTTGGCTGTCGGGCACCCGGCTTGAGTCTGTGGGAGACCCGATGAAAAGGCACCTTTTGGCCACCTCTTGTTTGAGTATGGTAAAGGGAGTGAACCGAACACATCGATCTCCCTGAGGCCTGTAGGTCAGAAAGGATGTCCTGTACATCTGCCCCACACAGCTTGTAGCCCCTGAAGGGGGCATTTATAGAATGTTGAACATCAGTGGCAAAACCGGACACTCTAAGCCAAGAATGTCATCTGGCATACTCTGATACTCTGGGCCAGGATATCAAATTGGGCACAATATGGAGACTTGTACATAGTCTTAACAAACATGGGTTACCCATTGGTTGCCCTCCTGATTATTTAGGACAAACATCTGTTGTCTCCTTATAAGTGTCAAGTATCATTGTATCAAGCCCTTTGAGCGATCAGGGCAGGCGCACTTCTTAGACCCCTGTGAGGCTATAAGTACATATATGTTGCAGGTTCATCGGTTAGCCACCCAGTGCTGTATATATTCAGTCCATTATTGGGAAGTGACATTCATAAGGTTGGGCTATGTTTAAAACCTGCAACTATTACACAAAATCGGAGCGCTGGTCATCCTATAGGACCCAGCTCTCCCATACATTTCCTTGAACACTCTTTCATTTACTAATCTGTCTGGAGGCCCCCACGAGCTCCAGGGAAAATATTCAGGAGGGGGTATTACGTTATTGTCTAGGGGTGGGTTGCACCAAGATATTCTCTCCTTGAGGGGATGGTCTTGGGTATGCTCCTTATCCCTTTTTTTTCTGCAAAAACTTTTTGGATAAATTAAATATGACACTAGGTGCAGCTATAGCTCTCCACCGAAGGAACAGGGCAGGCTGCACATAAAATGCACTATGGGGGGCAGTTGTTTACTGTTGAAGTTACAGTTTTTATAACTGAGATTCTTCAAGGGTGGGAGGATGGGGTAGGGGTAAGGCTTTGGCAGGTAAGGGGGTTACAGTTTCTATGTTTTTAAGTGTTGCATGTTGGTTAACTCTGGGTATCTACTTGTTACAAGAATTCTTCTATGTTTGGAAGTTATCATATTACAATGCTGGATGGGGGAGCAGGTGGAATAGCTTAACAGTTCTACAAATGTCATTTTTTTATTTTCTCAATAACAAAAATGCTACTAATAGCTCAGCAGTACAAATGAAGTCTGGGACTACAAGGTGGTTAATTAGGGATATTGCTATACAGATATATAATCCTAGAATTCTGCCAGCAGAAAAGATCATTTGGCCCATTCAGTCTGCCCGAAGAGATATCCCTCCCTTTTCTTTTACCTCTCACTCCCCTGCCCTCCTTCACCAAGTCCCATATAGATATCCCATGCTCTCTTGAAATTTTCCACTGTATCCACTTCCACAACCCTTTCTGGAAACCTGTTCCATGGATCCACCCTTTGTGAGAAGTAACACCCTTATGTCCCCCCAAATGTGCCCCACCTCCAGCTTGAGTGAATGACCCTGGTGGCTCTGTTCTTACTTAGTTTCAAGATACTATCCTGCTTTACTTTACTTATTCCCTTCAAGAACTTGGAAGGTCTCAACCATGTCTCCCCCTCTCCCTTACCATCTCCAGTGAATACAGACCTGGCTCATCCAGCGTTTCCCCATATGGTCTTCCTTGCATCCCACGAACCATTCTGGTCACCATTCTTTGGACCCATTCCAGTCTGTCCTTGTCACCTTGCAAGTGGGGCCTCCAGAATTGAACCCCGTGTTCCAGCTGTGGTCTGACCAGTGTTTTGTATAGTGGCATGATCACCTCCCTCTTCCTACTTGTAAAGCCCCTCCCAATGCATGCTAGCATTCCTGTCACTTTACCAGCCGCTTGCTCACACTGGTATATAACCTTGGGGTTGCTAGTGATCTAAATTCCCAGGTCTTTTTCCTGCTCTGTGGCCTGCAGCGTCTCCCCCAATGCAGTAATTAGCCCCAGGATTATTCCGTCCTATGTGCATTATTTTGCACTTTTTCGCATTGAATTTCAGCTGCCACTTTTCTGCCCACTCCTCCAGCCTGGCCAGATCCTGTTTCATTTTCTCCACCGCCCCTGGAGTGTCCATCCTGTTGTAGACTTTCATGTCATCCGCGAACAGACACGCCTCTCTGTTTAGACCCTGTGCCAGGTCCCCTACGTACACACTGAACAATATGGGACCCAACACTAATCCTTGTAAGTACCCCGCTTGTCACCCTTACCTCTCTGGAGTGCCTCCCATTGACCACCACTCTCTGTGTCCTCCCTCCCAGCCAATCCTCCACCCACCTTGTTAGTTCAGCTTCCACCCCTAAGCTATCCAACTTGTTTACCAATCTCCTATGGGGGACGGAAGAAAAAAATTACTCACTATAGTAATGTTGTTTCTTCTAATGGAGTCTTGCTGTATTCTGACTATATGCAGTTAGCCCCAGTACATGAACTGCCCCGGAGAGTAAAGGGTTAACTCTATGCAAAGGCATAGAACATTGAGCTCGAGCTCGGTTTTCAAACCTCTGTCTGTGGTACTCTGAAGTGTAACCATCAGATTCTTACGAGCACTAAACTAACTCAAAGGAAGAAACTGTTTCAAAATGTTGTGCCAAATGGCAAAACAAAGCTTTTAACTCAGAAGACTTAAGTTGAGAACACCCAAAAGAACACAACAGGTAGTGGTTTATCAAAATACTTAGTAACAAACAAACAGAAACCCCTAAGAGATGGGGGCATGAGCAGCACACCTCTGGGTGCAGCACTGTGCCTGCCCCACCACATCCCAAAACTACTAGGTTCCAGGAGGGAGGAGGAGAGACAGAATACAGCAAGACTCCATTAGAAGAAACAACATTACTATGGTGAGTAATTTTTTCTTCAAACAACATGAAGTCTTGCTGTATTCTGACTATATGCAGACTACCAAGCAGTACCCCCATGGAGGAGGGAGTTACAGAACCTATTTTGGGAGCAGGCTCTGCAGTACAGCTGTGCCAAACCTAGCATCACTTCATGACAGAATGTCCAAAGAGTAATGCTTGGTGAAGGTGTGAACAGATTTGCAGGTAGCTGCTTTACATATATCCACTAAAGGTATATCTCTAGCTGCTGCAATCGAAGCAGCTGTACCTCTGGTAGAATGAGCCCTCAGACCTGAGGGAGGCTCCTTCCCAAGTTTGAAGCAGCAGAACTGAATAAAAGAGACAATCCACCTGGCAATAGACCTTTGGTAGCAGGCTTGCTCTTTCCCACCTCACCATAAGTGAGAAACAATTGAGAACAATCCTTCCTATGGGCCTTAGTATGCTCAATATAGTAACTGAGAGCCCTTTTCACATCCAGACTGTGTAACCTCCTTTCTCCAGAGGAAGCATGATCAGTGAAAAGACAGGCAAAGACATAGACTGGTTCAGATGAAAGTCTGACACCACCTTGGGAAGGAACTTTCTATTGGTGCGAAGGACCACCTTATCCCTATGAAAGGAAATGAAATCAGGTTCCACTGATAAGGCCTGTAGTTCACTGATCCTCCTAGCTGAGGTAATGGCCACCAGAAATACAGTTTTCCAAGTCAAGTATTTCAGCTCAGCTGAAGATAGAGGTTCAAAAAGGGGTTGCATAAGCTGTGCAATACAGATGTTCAGATCCCAAGAAGGAGTAAGCTCCCTAAAGGGAGGAGTGACATGGACCAAGCCTTTGAAAAATTTCTTGAAAACTGGATGAGAAGCTAGGGAAGAGGCCTTACCAGCCGAAAGAAAAGCAGACACAGCTGCCAAGTGCACTTTAAGAGTAGTGGGCCGGAGGCCTAAACTGTTAAGATGTACCAAATAGTCCAAAACAATGGCAATATCAGCCAGCTCTGGCCTAATATGCCTACTGGAACACCAAAAACCAAACCTTTTCCATTTGGAATTGTAAGTCTTCCTAGTAGCAGGCATCCTGTTAACTTTTAAAATATCCAAGACTGATTGGGACAGATGCAAACTTGCATATTCTAGCTCTTCAAGAGCCAGGCTTTGAGCCTGAGAGTCTGAAGGTTGGGGTACAGAATCCTCCCCAGTGAGGAGATTGTACTGCCTGGGAAGACACAAGGGCAGTGTTACTGACACTGACAACAGTAGAGGATACCAAGGCTGTCTGGCCCAGTCTGGAGCCACCAGAATCGCCTTGCAAGGCTGGGACCTGTTTTTTTATCAGGACCCTGAGTATCAGTGGAAAAGGAGGAAATGCATACAGAAACCTGCCTGTCCAATTTAGTAGGAGAGCATCCTGGGGAATAGAACCCAGAAGGGGTGGTCTGCAGCAATACAGAGGGAGTTGATGATTGTCTGGGGCTGCAAAGAGATCTATCTCTGGGGTGCCCCATCTCCTGAAGATGACTTGAAGAATGACAGGGCTCAGGGTCCATTCGTGGTGACCCTGAGAAATCCTGCTGCAAGCATCTGCCAGAATGTTGTCCTTCCCTGAGAGGTGCACAGCCATCAGAGAAACCTGAAAGGAGTAAGCTGGAGACCAAATGTTCATGGCCTCTGTGCACAAGGCCGAGGACCGAGTGCCTCCTTGTTTGTTGATGTACCACATGGTTGTGGTATTGTCTGTTCTGATTTGTACCACTTTCCCTTGGACAACTGCTGAGAATGTCTGAAGAGCCAGAAAGACAGCTCTTAATTCGAGAAGATTTATGTGTAGAAGGGACTCCTGGTGTGACCAAGTTCCCTGAGCTGTAAGATGATCTAGGTGGGCCCCCACCCTAGAAGAGAGGCGCCGGTGGTGAGAACCACAGAAGGGCCTGACCGATAAAGGGAACCCCTTGTCGAAGGTTGTCCTCGTCCAACCACCACTAAAGGACCTGGACCAAGGTTTTGGAGACTGGAACCAGTTTGGAGCGAGGGTCCTTTTTCTGAGACCAGAAAGATCTGAGATGAAACTGAATATCTCTCATTTGAAATCTTGCTCCCTGAACCACTGCTGTGGAAGCTGCCATGTGTCCCAGCAACTGTAGAAAGTGTCTGGCTAGACGAGACACCAGATTACTAAGAGAGGAGGCCAGAGTGACCAGAGACTGAATCCTTGAGAGGGAAGGATGCTCTTGCTTGAACCATATCTATTTCCACTCCTATGAAGGTGAGAAGCTGGGCTGGCTCTAGAACAGGCTTCTCTAAGTTCAGAATGAAGCCCAAGGATTCTAGAAGTCTTTGGGTGACCTCTAAAGCTGACTTGACTTGGTCTGAGGATTGGCCCACTAGAAGCCAGTCGTCCAGATACGGGAACAGAAGGATGCCCTACCTCCTGAGGAATGCCACCACCACCACTGCGAGAAGGGCATGGTCCTGAATTGATAATGGCCTGAGGGCAACTCGAACCTGAGGTACTTTCTGTGGGATTGTCTGATAGGAATGTGGAAGTACGCATCTTTGAGATCCAGGGAAGCTAGCCAGTCTCCTGGTTTCAGAGAGGGAAGAACTACTCCCAGAGTCACCATTTTGAACTTTGGTTTTGTCAAATGTTTGTTCAGGTACCTTAAATCCAATATGGGTCGCCACTCCCCTGTCTTTTTGGGGGTAAGGAAGTATCTTGAATACAGTCCTTTTCCCCTGTGACAAAGAGGTACCTTCTCTACTGCTTGAAGAAGCAGAAGAGAGGAGACTTCTGCCTCTAGGGCCTTTGTCTCCAAGGAAGAGTGAGGACTGAAAGACTGCCCTCATTTTCCGGAACCTTTTGAAACTGAGAGCAAGTCCTGGCTCACTACTTCCAGGACCCATTTGTCTGAAGTAATAGACTCCCAGGCAGGGGTGTAGCCAGGGATTTCAGATCTGCACACCAAGTGGACTCACTGCTACCTCCCCCCCGGTGTAGCAAGATAGTATACAAATGTACACCAGGACCATGTTTGTGCCTTATTTGGCACAATAAATACAACTTTTATATCTTATGATAGTGGTTGTTGCCATGCATTGTTCCCTAAGACACCCACATACCAGCCCAGAGCCTGTAAAGTTGTTTTGTCCTTGGGATGCAAAGAGAGTATTAGTGACCAGTCCTTCTAGTTTCGACCCCTAGGAATAAAATTACAGAAAGGTTCAGTATTTTTTTTGTTAGTTTTCATGGAAAAAGGAAGCAGTTCAGAGCCTATCTGCTACCCTCTCTTAAATAAAATTGTACACCATGGAGTGCTTGGAGTATGCCTGCCTACACCCATGCTCCCAGGCCTGGGAGTAGTGAGCCAGTCTGCCCCCAACTGGGATTAGGGAGGCAACCCTGACTGACACCTCAGGGTGTCTGCTTGGCAGGGGGCTTGGACTGAGTAGCTGATGGGGTCCTCGTCACCAGTCTACCTCTTCCCCTGAAGAACCCCCTCTGCTGGAAAGAAGAGGAGAAGGCCTGAGCTTGGTAAAAATTCCTGTAAAAAGGCCTGCCCCTGCCCCTAAACTGCTGCCTCTGAGGAGTGGTCTGCTTCTCTTTAGCTGCAGCACTCCTATAGGTGGTCCTGTACTTGTCCATTTTCTTTATGTAATTTTCTGTTTGTTCCCCAAACAGAGAATTACCCGTTACAGGAAAATCCATGGCCTTAGCCTGGGTATCCTGAGAAAGGTTGGTGCACCTAAGCCAAGCAAACATCCTCATAGAGATAGATGTACCCATGACCCTGGAATGAACATCATTGGAATTAACAGCAGCAAGGAACTGCACCTTAGATGCCTCTATACCATTTGCAGCCACCTGCTCCAGCTCCTTGGCCAACTGGGATGGGGCACCCTTAGCCAGTTCCAGAACCGTATCCCACATAGATTTCTGGTACCTGGCAGTGTATGCCATATAATTAGATTGCCTGAGTCCCAAAGATGATGCCAAGTACTGCTTTTTTGCCATGACATCAACTTTCCTGGAATCCTTATCTGGGGGGGGCTGAGATGCCAAAGGAATATTAGCCTTGTCACAGGCTGCAGCTTGCACTACCCCAACATGGCTGCTATGAGAAGAAAGAAATTCGCCCAGGACCTGACAGAGCATACCTCCTGTCCATTCTTTTTCCACAGGAGGAATGGATGTTGGAAATTGTAGAATTTTCTAAGTCTGTTTCCCCAAGGATTTGTGTAAAGGGACAGACACACTCTTAGACTCTGGGACATCCATCATTTCCAGATGGTCAGGTTCTTCCTGATCCTGTTCAGCCTCTTCCATAGGAAGCTGAAGAGTCTCAGCCACTTTCTTGTAAAACAGGAAATGGTAAGGGGACTCAGAAAGCCTGGGAGGAGAAGCCTGAGAAGGCCTGTCTGGGGAGATGTCAGGCTCTACTGGCTCATCTAGGCCCTCACATTGTTCTTCTTCGAAATCTTCATCCTCCTCCCAATCGCCCTCATAGTATGCCTCAGGATCCAATTCTGAAGCAAGTACCTCTGACCGAACCGATCAGCTCTGAATCGAGACCAGTTCGGTCGGAACCGGGCAAAGCGACTGTACAACTGAAATCACTTTCGCTATTTCATCAGCGGTCGGACCAAGGGAAGCCGAATCTGAACCAGATGATTTTCTTTATCTTTTACTCGGGACCGACTGCACAGAATCTGCTCTCCGTTTGCTCAAAAAGGTATCGCCCAGGTCAATGGGCACCTCCTCAGGTTCGGCCGCAACCAAAGCAGGCTGGCCATCTGGGTCAGCAGACTTCTCTGCCTCCCCTCTCCCTTAGCCTACTCAAACATTTTTCCAGAGTGGTTTTGGGAAAGTTTTTACATATTTGGCAGTCTTCCTTGAGGTGGTCAAACCCCAGACAATACACACATACGAGGTGAGGGTCAGCCTTAGCAAATGTCTCCTTACACTCGGTACAGTACTAATACCCAGTGGGTCCGGTTTTCTTTTTGGGTTTCTCAGACATGCCTTACAAAATAGTCACCCAAAAACAGCGGTTAAGCCAGGCGACTGTAACTTATCAGTTCCAACCGTGTCACAGGTTGGTTAAAAAAATCCTAAAAGTCAGATTTTTTTAGGAACCGATGAGTACTGGAAAAAACACACAAATACAAAATATAAAGAAAATACAGAATAGGTTTCGATTCCAAACCGGACCGACTGGCAAAGAACCGAAAATAAAAACAATTTCTTCTGAAAACTACCACTACCTATACTACCACTTACTGGTACCGAGACAGAGGCAAGAATACCGATTTTCTACCAAACGGGTTGATAGAACCGACCGATTCGAACTTTTACCGAATCGAAGTGCAGGAGAGATCTCCGGAGCAACTTCACAGTTAGGCGAGGTAAGAAATCTGATGGTTACACTTCAGAGTACCACAGACAGAGGTTTGAAAATCGAGCTTGAGCACAACGTTCTGTGCCTTTGCACAGAGTTAACCCTTTACTCTCCGGGGCAGTTCAAGTGCTGGGGCTAACTGCATATAGTCAGAATACAGCAAGACTTCATGTTGTTTGAATCAAATACCTTCCTGAAATCCAGGTAGGACACATCCACCGCCCCTCCTTGGCATACACTTCTGTTACCCCCTCAAAGAATTCAGTCAGGTTGGTCTGATATGACCTACCTCCCGTGAATCCATCTTGCTTGTCATCCATGAGCCCTTCTTCCTCTAGGTGTCTTACCAGTCTCTCCTTTATGAGAGCCTCCATTAGTTTGCCTACTACAGAGGTGAGACTGACTGGGCGGTAGTTGCTTGGGTTCATCCTTCCTCCCTCCCTTGTATAGTGGTATCACTTCTGCCTGCTTCCAGTCACCAGGGACCCATCCCGATTCTAGGCATAGGTTAAACAGTCTGGCGAGAGGTCTGACAGCTCCTCCCTTAATTCCCTAAGTAACCTTTAGATGTACCTGATCCGGACCCATGGTCTTGTCGGTTTTTATTTTTCCCAGTTCCTCCAACACCCGCACCTCCAAGAAGGGGCTTGTGTCCACCTCCTTGCCCATTCTCCCCTTTCTGGTTAATGCAGGACCTCTTCCTTCCTTCTCAGCCGTGAAGACTGATGTGAAGTATCTAGTTAGCAGGGTTGCCTTCTCCATATTCCCTCTACCATTACCCCACCCTCTCCCTGAAGTCTTGGAATCCTCTGCCTGCTTTTCCTCCTGTCGCTACATACCTTAAAAAGCTTTGTCCCCCTTTTCACCTCCTAGCTATTCTCTCCTCTATACTTACTTTGGCCTTTCTTATGGCCTTCCCACTACCCTGAGCTTTTCCTTGTAGTCTGCCCTTTCCTCTAACCCTTTACGACCATTTGTAAGCTTTGAATGCTTTTCTTTTTCCCTGATGGCCTCCCCAACCCCGCCTTGAATCACAGGGGTTTCTTCCCTTTGCTACTTCTTTGTGGATGCATTGTTCCATGGCCTTCAGGATTCCTCCATTTATTGTCCTCCACAGCTGCTCTACCACCCTAAGATTTGAGTCCCTTCTGGTTCCCTCCCTAAGGTGTCCTTCATTACCCCAAAATTTGTCCTCCTTAAGTCCAGTACCCTGGTAGTTGACCTGCCTGATTCCGATGCCGCCTGGATGGTGAACCTGACCATCTAGTGGTCACTGGCTCCCAAGCTTTCCTCCCACCTCACCCTCCCACGCTGTCCCCTGCTTGTCAAGACAAAGTCCAGCACAGCCTCCCTTTGTGGGTTCATCCATTTGGTGCAAGAGTGCATCCTGCAAGGATTCCAACAAATCCCTGCTCTTATCCCAAAAGGTTGGGAGTGTTCAGACGGACCAGCTTTTGTATGAATAAAGCAATAAGGGAAACTGTAATAAATCAACTTCTTTTACCAGTACTTGAATATGGTAACCATGTATATGGCCTGGCATCAAAAAGTCTTCTACAAAAAATTGATTCAATGTATAATAGAATGGCTAGATTTATAATGAGAAAGGATTATAAAGTGCATCATTGTGTACTATTAGAGGAACTAGGTTGGCTCTCTCAGGAAGCCAAAAGGCAGATTGCATGGGCAACAGATTTATAAAGTGTTAAATCAAAAACAGCCAGAGTATCTAAGTGATAAATTGGAAATAAAAAGCATGTTCACACTATGAAATATAAACGTAAGAAATTTTGCTTTTCCTAAACTTAAAAACACATATAGTAATATGCTTTCCCTGTGATTGCAGCTAGAACATGGAATATGTTAAAATTAGTAGTAAATAAAAAATTCAAAGATGTGAAATTATTTTCATCAAGCCTAAAGTTGGAATTAAGTACTAGGTGTGAATGTTATGGTTAGATATTGGAAATTTAAAACATAACTAGAATAGAGATGTGTAATGTATGTCATATTGTCAATCAATAATTGTCTGTAGTGTAAATATGATTTTTTACATTAACCTTTTTGTAATGTTTGCAAATTGATTGTTTGGTTTATTATTCTGTTCTATGTTACATATTTGCACTAATTGTAAAATTTTATACAACAGGAGCATCTTGCAAATAGGACACTGTCCTAATGATGTAATTATGTCAACAACTTTCCTGTATAAAAATAAAGGTTTTACTACTACTACTACTTATCTGATGTGGCCAATGGTATCTCCCAGTCCACGCCGGGTAGGTTCAGATCCCCACCACTAGGATCTCCCTTTACCTTCCTTCTCCTGTATGTCCCTGCCACTTCCCTATCCACTATTATCGCTGATGTGGTGGTCTATAGACCACCCTTATCTTTATTGTCCTCCGCCCAAGGTGACCCATAATGGCTGATACAAATCTGTTAATACAGTCATGGAATGTCAATGGTTTGAAATCTCACATTAAACATAAAAGGATGCTGGGTAAGAGTAAGGTGATGAAAACAGATATCCTATGTTTGCAAGAGACTCAGTCAGTGAAAGAGGGTTCCATATGGCTAAAAACTGGGGGTGGAGGGGAGGAGAGCAAGAGAGAGGTTTGGGTCATTTTACTATGAAGGCTGGAGGCATTGCAATATGGCTCTGCCTCGCTTCTGGGTGTGGTAACCAAATCATCTGTAGATGCGGGGGGGGGGGGGGTTGTTATCTTACTGCAGTTACAAATGAATACAAGGCAAAAGATTGCTGTCAGTTCTGTATACGGCCCCAACATCACCTGCCCAGAATTTTTTTATAATTTGTCCAAATGTCAGGCCCATGGTTGTTAGGAGGAGACTTCAACTGAGTGACAGACACCATTTTGGACAGATGCTCCCCTCGATAATTCCAATCTCCAGTAATGCAGTGGCACTAGTGCATATACTGTAATGAAAGAGCAGTCACTAGTAGACGCCTGGAGATATGCCTATCCCACTGGAAGGGAGTATACCCATTACTCTCATTCCTCATTTCATTACGCCAGGTTGGACGCAATCTTGGTCTCTCAAGACTCATTGCATCCTTGAGGTCTGCCAAACATGATTCAATAAACATCACAGATCATGCACCCGTATTAGTGGATCTACAGGGGATTGGGGTGTCAGTTGCCCCGAGAACCTGGACCCCACACTCGATGGCAGGGGACAGAATGGTACCCATCTCCAGAGTAACAAATGGGGAGACACTCTTATCAGTAGGTAGGAAGCCTCAAAGGCCTTCATGAGAGGGTCTTATCTCCTACTCTAGCCACAGTAGAAAGGTAAAAAAACAACAGTTGTTTGACCTTGAACAGAAGATCTCCCAAATGGAAAAGAGGCATATGCAAAACCCCACGGCCAATGACTACCATCAGTTGCAAAAATTAAAGTGGGACCTAAACTGGTTATCCAACTCCAAATTGAGCGCACTATAACTCTGAATCAGGTTACTGGGTATTTTGAAGGGGATATATGTGGGAAGCTACAGTCCTGGCACTTAAAGCATAGAGAAAGTATATATTTTTTTTTCCGTATTTATTCCTCCTCTCCCCCCCTCAGCTCCGGTCTCCTCGGGAGCACCAAGGAGTCATCCCTCTGCGGTCCACCCCACCTGGTCAGTTCTCCGTCACCCATGTAGCCTCGGATTACCCCCCGGGCAGGGACAATGTGGGCCCCAACACCCCGAGCAGTCTGTAGCGTCAGTCGGTCGGGTGCCAGGAGGGCGGTCGCAAATTGAGGGCAAGCTCCAGTGTTCCGTCTCCACCAGAGCTGAAGGGCATTTTCCCCTATTTCTTGGGGGAGTGGCTAGTGCCCTGATGTCAAGGCATGGAACTGATGTCTGCCACTCCCCCACCCCTTTTCTACATTGTCAGTGCCTGCTGCATCTTCGGCCTCCGCCAGAGGTCAGCCAAGCGCCGACCAGGGACCCTGTCCCTCCTGGGAGAGGAGAGCTGTTCTCTGACACTCAATCCTCTCCCTCCTGCCGATCTCTTAGGAACCCGGGTTCATTCCCGAACCCGGGTCGCTAGCGTGGCGCAAGGTGTGGCGACAGAAAGTATTAAGCATGTAAGTTGTATAATGAGAACAGATGGCAAAGGTAAGGCAAGGCAAAGTTTATTTATACAGCGCCCAATCCTGGAGGTTCTGGGCACCTTACATAAAACAAGCAGGGTGATCAAATAAAAAATATGTATCATACATAAAACAATTCAGATAAAACGATAAAATCTTCAGATACAGCAGTTAACATTTAGCCTAGTAGTTTCTTAGGGCTGGTCAAATGGGTTCAGCAGGGAAAGCCATAGAGAACAAGTAGGTCTTCCAACCACTCTTAAACCTCTCGACTGATGGGGCCTCCCTGAGAACAGCTGGAAGAGAGTTCCATAGGACTGGTTCGGTGACACTGAAGGCCCAGCGTCAAACTTCTAAGTCTGGTCCTAGGAACTTCAAGGAGGTCCCTGGTCGAGGGGTGGAGGGAGCGGGCTGAGGTGACGGGTGTTGGGAGATCAGCCAGGTAGCCAGGGCCAAGTCCTTGTAGGGCCTTATCAGTGAGCAAACTTACCTTGAAGATACCCCTCCACCTGACCTGCAGCCAGTGCAGAGCATGCAGCACAGAGGTCACAAGGCTAGACCTAGAAAGGCCAGTCAGCAACCCGGCAGCTGCGTTCTGCACAAACTGCAGCTGGTGAAGGGTACCTCCAGAGACCCTGAAGTAGAGAGCATTACAGTAATCCAGCCTGGATGTCAAGAAGGCATGTACCAATGTGGGCAGGTCCTCGGGTGGAACTAGGGGTTTGATTCTGGCAATCTTCCTCAAGTGATGGAAACCACTTTGGACAACAGCCGACACCTGTGCTTCAAGTGTCAGTCTGTCATCCAGGACTATGCCAAGATCTCACACCCTAGAGGAAGCCATCAACGACATAGGTCCCAGGGACAAACCAGTGACCATGCTGGAAGCACTCCTATCACACCCTTGTCCCGGCTCAATCACTAGTACCACCATCTTATCCTGGTTCAGTCACAACCAGCTGGAGGACATTCAATCATTGATCTTGGCCAGGCCACTGTTAAGCACTTCAACAGCATTTGATGTTCCAGCGCAAAGGACATGTATAATTGGGTATCATCTGCAGTGAAAACCCACACTGTACTGCCTAATGAGCTCACCCAGGGCAGTATATACACTGCAATAACATCAGCAACAAGATCAACCCCTGGGGTGCTCCACGTGGCAGGAGCTTCGGGGGTTCCCCAGCACCATCTGCTGCTTCCTGCCAGAGAGATAAGACTCAAACCACCTGATCGCAGTGCCAGTGAGTCCACAGTACTCTCAAAGGTGATCAAGAAGCACAATGTGATCTACAGTGTCAAGGCTGACGAGAGATCAAGCAGAACAAGAACTGACCTGTCTCCTCGATCTCTAGACCTGAGAAAGTCACTGTGCACCCTGACTAATGCCATTTTGGTACTGTGCCTGGCTCTGAAACCTGACTGGAGTGGCTCATAGATATCAAAAGCCTCGAGCTGCTGTGCCACAATTTTTTCTCAACAACCTTACCCAGATAGGGAAGGCTGGAGATTGGATGGTAATTTGCCAGAATATCCAGGTCAAGAGATGGACGGTAATTCGCCGGAATATCCGGGTCGAGTGATGGCATCTTCAGAAGGGGCCTCACCAGAGCTTCTTTCAAGGTCTCCAGAAAAATTCCCTCCGACAACAAACACCGGACAATCCCGGCAAACATCGAGTCAACGGAACCAACACATCTCATCAAGAAATGCATTGCAGCCAGGTCTAGTTCGCAATACGTGTGCTTCAGCTTCGAGGCAACCTCAATGACCTCAGCCACCTCCACCAGATTAACTCATCTCAGACTGGTGAAGTGCCTCTGTTCCACCCATGCCGATCACTGCACGTCACTGTACGACTCATTGATGGGATCCTCTGCCAGATGGCAGACACTCTGAGAAAAACTGAGCAAACTCATCACAAAGTGACTGAAAAGGCTTTTTTCCGCTGCAGACAGACTGGATGAAGCAGTCTGTCAGCAGTCCGAAAAAGATGAGCCGGTCAGTTCTTCCGGGCAGCAATCTCCCTGGACAGGAAGAAAAAATTACTCACCATAGCAATGTTGTTTCTTCTAATGGAGTCTTGCTGTATTCCGACTATATGCAGTTAGCCCCAGCACTTGAACTGCTCCGGAGAGTAAAGGGTTAACTCTATGCAAGAGCATAGGTTTTCAAACCTCTGTCTGTGGTACTCTGAGGTGTAACCATCAGATTCTTACGAACACTAAACTAACTAACTCAAAGTAAGAAATTTTTTCAAAATTTTTGTGCCAAATGCCAAAACAAGGTTTAGGGTCAAAGACTCAAGTCAAGAAAACCCAAAAAGAATACAACAGATAGTGATTCACCAAACTAAAAGAAAAGACCCTCTAAGAGATGGAGGCATGTCCAGAACACCCCTGGGGTGCAGCACTGTGCCTGCCCCACCACATCCCAAAACTACTAGGTTCTAGGAGGGGAGGCAGGGAAGGAGGTCAGAATACAGCAAGACGCCACTAGAAGAAACAACATTACTATGGTGAGTAATTTTTTCTTCAAACAACATGAAGTCTTGCTGTATTCTGACTATGCAGACTACCAAGCAGTACCCCTGTGGAGGAGGGGTTACAGAACCTATTTGGGGAATAAGCCTGCAGCACAGTTGTGCCAAACCTAGCATCACTCTGGACTAAATGTCCAAAGAGTAATGCTTGGTGAAATGTGAACAGATTTCCAGGTAGCTGCTTTTACATATGTCCATTAAAGGTATATCTCTAGCTGCTGCAACTGAAGCAGCTGTACCTCTGGTAGAATGAGCCCTCAGGCCTGAGGGAGGCTCCTTCCCAAGCTTAGAGTAGCAGAACTGAATACAAGAGACAATCCATCTGGCAACAGACCTCTGGGTAGCAGGCTTGCCCTTTCCCACTTCACCATAAGTAAGAAACAACTGAGCAGTCCTTCCTATATGCCTTAGAATGGTCAATATAATAACTAAGAGCCCTTTTCACATCAAGACTTAGCCTGGAGATTAGGGGAAAGAGGTGTGAACGAGCTTGATACATCCAACAGACCAGACGTGAGTTTGATTCTCACAACCTCCACTTGCATACTGTGTGACTCTGAGCAAGTCACTTAACTTCTCAGTGCTCCCAGGTTGCCCCTGAAAACAGGCACTTGTGCCTAGTGGGCCTTACCCGGTTACAAAAGACTAAAAAAAAAAAAAACTCCAAAAATTCTCCTCTATCCAGAGGAAGAATGATCAGTGAAAAAGACAGGCAGAGATATAGACTGGTTTAGGTGAAAGTCTGACACCCCTTAGGAAGGAACTTTCTATTGGTGCAGAGGACCACCTTATCCCTATGAAAGGAAATGAAATCGGGTTCCACTGATAATGCCTGCAATTCATTGATCCTCCTTGCAGAGGTAATGACCACCAGAAATATAGTTTTCCAAGTCAAGTATTTCAGCTCAGCTGAAGATAAAGGTTCAAAAGAGGGCTGCATAAGCTGTGCAATACAGATGTTCAGATCCCAAGAAGGAGTAGGCTCCCTAAAGGGAGGATTGACATGGACCAAACCTTTGAAGAATTTCTTGAAAACCGGATGAGAAGCTAAGGAAGAGCCCTTACCAGCAGAAAGGAAGGAAGACACAGCTGCCAAATGTACTTTGAGAGTAGTAGGTCGGAGGCCTAAACTGTTAAGATGTACCATATAGTCCAAAACAGTGGCAATGTCAGCCAGCTCTGGTTTAGTATGCCTACTGGAACACCAAAACGCAAATCGTTTCCATCTGGAGTTGTAAATCTTCCTAGTAGCAGGCTTCCTGCTAACCTTTAAAATATCTAGGACTTATTGAGAAAGATGCAAACTTGCATATTCTAGCTCTTCAAGAGCCTGGCATTAAACCCCAGTTGCCAGGTGTCTGACCAGGTTTCAAGCTTTGCCAGATCATCCTGCAACCCCTGCCATCTCCCTAGGTCATCCACCACTGCTCCTACCTTGGTATCATCAGCAAACAGACTGATCTTGCTCTTGATGTCCAATGATATGTCTGCAATGAATATCCCAAACAACACTGGTCCCAACACCGAGCCCTGTGGAACACTGCTTGTCACTACCCTTGGATGTGAGAGCTCCCCACCCACCACCACCACCCTCTGTTGCCTTCCATGAAGCCAATTCCCTACCCATCTCACCAGCTTTGCACCCGCCCTTGTGTCTTCTAACTTACTTCCCAGCCTTCCAAGCGGCACTGAGTCGAATGCATTACTGAAGTCCAGATACAGGACATCCACTGCATGGCCCCTGTCCAGTTGCCTAGTTACCCAGTCACAGAACTCCACCAGGTTGGTTTGGCAGGATCTGCCATGTATGAAGCCATGCTGTCTGCTGTCCTGTAGTCCTCTGGCCTCTAGGAGGGCCAGCAAGCTCTCCTTCAGGATAGTCTCCATTAGCTTACCCACGATGGATGTGAGGCTAACTGGTCTGTAGTCTCCCGTTCATCCTTGGGGCCACTCTTGTGAAGGGCACCACATGAGCCATCCTCCAGTCCTGAGGTACACACCCCAAATGTAGTGAGGCATTAAATAGGTCTGCCAAAGGTCCTGCAACGACCTCTACCAGCTCCTTCAGTACCCTGGGGTGGATGCCATCTGGGCCTGGTGCCTTGTCCACCCTCAGTGCCTTGAAACCCTCCCGAACTCTGCCCTCCATGATTTCTCCATCTGTCACCCCCCGTTTCTGCCATTCCTCCCCCCTTGGGTGTCACCCCCCTCTTCTCCTTAGTAAATACAGAGCAGAAGTAATCATTTAGTGCTTCTGCCTTATCGCACCCTGCTTCCACCCACCAACCCCCCTCCTTCCTAATCCTTACTATGTGGTCCTTACAGCTTCTTTTCTCCCTAATGTACATAAAGAAGCCCTTCTCCCCCTTCTTGCCTGAACTGTATTTATTTCCACCCTTAAGAAGGTGAGAAGCTGGGCTGGCTCTGGAACAGACTTCTCCAAATTTAGAATGAAGCCCAAGGATTCTAGAAGTCTTTGGGTGACCTCTAAAGCTGACGACTTAGTCTGGAGGACTGGCCCACTAGAAGCCAGCTGTCCAGATATGGGAACAGAAGAACGCCTGCCTCCTGAGGAATGCCACCACTACTGCAAGACACTTGCTAACACCCTTGAGAGATGTTAGTAGTAAGGGCATGGTCCTGAATTGATAATGGCCCGAGGGCAACCTCGAACCTGAGGTACTTTCTGTGGGAATGTCTGATAGGTATGTGGAAGTAGGCATCCTTGAGATCCAGGGAGGCTAGCCAGTATTCTGGTCTCAGAGAGGAAGAATTACTCCCAGAGCCACCATTTTGAACTTTGGTTTTGTCAGATGTTTTTCAGGTACCTTAAATCCAATATGGGTCACCACTCCCCTGTCTTTTGGGGGTAACTTGTATCTTGAATACAGTCCTTTTCCCTTGTGACAAAGAGGTACCTTCTCTACTGCTTGCAGAAGCAGAAGAGAGGAGACTTCTGCCTCTAAGGCCTTTGTCTCCAAGGGAGAGGGAGGACTGAAAGACCTTGCTCTCATTCTTGGGAACCTTTTGAAACTGGGATCAAGTCCCTGGCTCACTACTTCCAGGACCCATTTGTCTGAAGTAATAGACTCCCAGGCCTGGGAGTAGTGAGCCAGCCTGCCCCAACTGGGATTGGGGAGGCAACCCTGACTGACACCTCAGGGTGTCTGCTTGGCAAGGGGCTTGGACTGAGTAGCTGATGGGGTCCTAGTTACCCCACGTCTACCTCTTCCCCTAAAGAACCCCCTCTGCTGAAAAGAGGAGGAGGAGGCCCGAGCTTGGTAAAAAGGCCTGCCCCTGCCCCTAAACTGCTGCCTCTGAGGAGTGGTCTGCTTCTCTTTGGCTGCAGCACTCCTATAGGTGGTCCTGTACTTGTCCATTTTTTTTTTTTTATGCAATTCTCCATTTGATCCCCAAAGAAAGAATTACCAGTTATAGGGAATCCATGGCCTTAGCCTGGGTATCCTGTGAGAGGTTGGTATACCTAAGTTAGCAAATCTCCTCACGGAGATAGATATAGCCATGACCCTGGAATGAACATCATTTGAGTCTACAGCAGCGAGGGATTGCACCTTGGATGCCTTAATCATTGCAGCCACCTGCTCCAGCTCCTTGGGTAGTTGGGAGGGGCATTCCTAGCCAGTTCCAGAACTGTATCCCACATAGATTTCTGGTACCTGGCTGTATATGCCATGTAATTCGATTGCCTGAGTCCCAAAGAGGATGTCAAGTACTGTTTTTTTGCCATGACATCCACTTTCCTGGAATCCTTATCTTGGGGGTGAGATGCCAGGGGAATATTAGCCTCACAGGTTGCAGCTTGTACTACCCCAACATGGCTGCTGTGATTAGAAAGGAATTCCATCCCAGGACCTGACAAAGCATACCTCCTGTCCATTCTTTTTTCCACAGGAGGAATGGATGTAGGAAACTGTTAATTTTTTTGTGTCTGCTTCCCCAAGGATTTGTATAAGGGGATAGACACTCTTTTTGACTCTGGGACATCCATCATTTCCAGTTAGTCAGGTTCTTCCTGATCCTGTTCAACCTCTTCCATAGGAAGCTGAAGAGTCTCAGCCACTTTCTTGTAAAACAAGAAATGGGAAGGGGACTCAGAAAGCCTGGGAGGAGAAGCCTGAGAAGGCCTGTCTGGGGAGATGTCAGGCTCTATTGGCTCATCTGGGCCTTCACATTGTTCTTCATAATCTTCATCCTCCTCCCAATCGCCCTCATAATATGCCTCAGGATCTATATCTGAAGCAAGAACCTCCGACCGAACCGATCAGCTCTGAACTGATGCCGGTTTGGTCGGAACCGGGCAAAGTGACTTAACTACTGAAATTGCTTTTGATATCTCAGCAGCGGTTGGACCATGGGAAGCCGGATCCAAACTGGCTGATTTTCTCTTACTCGGAACCAATTCCGCAGAATCAGCTCTCCGTTTGTCTGAAGAGGTATCGCCCAGGTCAATGGGCGCCTCTTCAGGTTCGGCCGCAACTGAACCAGGCTAGCCATCCGGGTCAGCAAACTTCTCTGCCTCCCTTCCTCTCCCTCAGCCTACTCAAACGTTTATCCAGAGTGGCTTTGGGAAAGTTCTTGCATATCTGGCAGTCTTCCTTGAGGCGGTCAAATCCCAGACAATACAGACACACGAGGTGAGGGTCAGCCTTAGAAAAGGCCTCCTTATACTCGGTACAGTGCTGAAACCCAGTGGGTTCGGTTTTCTTCTGGTTTCAGACCAGTGTCAGTTCTGAAGCGGACTGACCGGCAAAGAACCGAAAACAAAATTTCTTAACCAAAAGCACACTAAATAACCACTACCTACTACTACCACTTACTGGTATCAAGACAGAGGCAAGAATACCGAAATACTGAAGCAACGATTTGAAAAAAATCAACCGATTTAAACTGGACCAAACCAAAGTGCAGGAGGGATCTCCAGCGCGACTTTACAGTTAGGCAGAGTAAAGAATCTGACGGTTACACTTCAGAGTACCACAGACAGAGATTTGAAAACTAAGCTTGAGCTCAATGTTCTATGCCCTTGCACAGAGTTAACCCATTACTCTCCGGAGCAGTTCAAGTGCTGGGGCTAACTGCATATAGTCAGAATACAGCAAGACTTCATGTTGTTTGAACTCTGCCTTCTTACAGTTGATAGCCCCTGGTACTCCAAATAATGGGCATGCAGAGCCAGCCTGTGTGCATCCAACCTGGTCTTCCGCCAGCAAAGCTCCAACTTCTGACCCCTGATCTCCATTACCTGGAGATCCCCATCAAACCATGGAGATCTCAAGTAATGAAGATCTGGGTCATATACGAATTGGTGCGAGGGTATCCAGTGCCTCGGAAATTGCCTTATTATACGCAGCCACCACTGTGTCTGTACCCATCACACATGCAGCATCTACACTAGCTAGATCAGCTGCCGCCACTAGTCCCTCTGGGGACAATCCCCTTAAAGGGCGGTAGAGGACCATCTCAACAGGGGAAGATTTCTCAGAGGGGGCCCTGACCAAGAATTTCACCGTGTAATGATTAGACCACATTACCTGAGCAATCCTGAGGTTATTTACCTCAAGTCCCAGTACGTAAACCAGGTTGAGTGTGTGGCCGTGGTGATGGGTTTCCGGAAGTAATTACCTGCGACAGGCCCAGTGATGACATCGACTGGAGGAGGTGAGAGCCCAACTGTGAAGATTTGTCACTGACCCAGGCGCTGAAGTCCCGCAGTACGAAACATCAGGGGGACTCCAACACCGCTTCAACAACGAAGTCCGCAACCTCCTGCAGGAATTCTCCCCCCGCCCCAGAAGAGTGGTAAATAAGGAGAATTCTGCAGCCTGTACCTGGACCCCCACGCACAACCACACACTCCAAAGACCTGGTTGTCTCTACCAGGTGCACAGTGAAACCCAAGTCTGATCTAAAGCAGAAGGCCACTCCCCACCCCTGCATTCCCGCTGAAGGCAGTGCACCAGAGTGTACCCAGCAGGGACAGATGCTCCAAAATTGGCCCAGCATTGTCACCAGCCAGGTCTAAATGATGCAAGCCAGATCGAACGAGGAGATCAAGTCTGCCATAACTGCGTTCTTGTTCATCATCGATCTGGCATTGCACAGCATCACCCGTAGGGGACTGGTAGACATTGCCGTCCCTCTGGCTACTAGCCCACTCGGTCTAGTGGGAACCCTGGGGACAGAGACCAAACATGTCTGGCCTCTCTCTCTCTAGGCTCCATCTAAACCCAGGGTGTCTCCTGCACCTCACCACCTTAATATCTCTCACCTCTGCTGAGCCCTCAGTACCCTGCCATCGCCAGCCTCCATATACCCTAGTATTGCCGACCTCCCAACAGTGTTCTGCTGTCGTAGCTGACCCAGGAAGGTCAGCAAAGGACGGAGGTCACACAGCTGGGATGCACTGTAGGCAGTTCTTGAAGGTTCTGAAAACCAGCTCCACTACTACTGCTGCCTAGCAACACTCCAGACAAACTGGTTTGCCACCACCCTTTATAAAACTACTATAAAGCACAATCACACCCCACAAACAACCTAACTAATACAGACCAAAACTAACTAACCACTCACTCCACACACTCATATCCACCTTCCTAAAAACCCTTCAACTCCCTCCCCCTAAATAAGAGTAACAAAACCCACACCAGTTTTCTGTTTCCCAGGATAGAGACTTGAGTGCTAATAAATAAGATTTATGACACACTTATTCAGAGCTTAGTCCAAAAAGTCACTAAAACAGTAATAACGGCTTAGTGCCATTAAATCCTTAGTAATGAATATTCCTGTAGTCCGCAATCCAGCAGCATGTTCTCATTGAAACTGCAAGAGATGCAAGGAGCTATAATTATGGCAGTTCGCTCCCAGAATATTCAATGGCAGAACATGATCTTACTTAAACCAGTATTGACCAAAAGGACAGAGGAGACTCACAGAGTGCTTGGATGTTGGTCGACCTAACACCCAGCAAGCTCTCACCGATGCTGGACCAAGCTTAGCAACAAAATTCCAGTTCAGGATTTTCAGGATTGGATGTGAACAGTCAGAAACAGTCAGTGAAGGGCCGGCCCGCTGGCGCAGAGGTACGTCGTCTGTCTGCGACACCCGACAACCCAGGTTGAGGAAACAGACTTGGGCGTTGGAGGACGGCAGGGGAGAAGGATGAAGCATCCTAGAGACGGCTCTCCTTCTCCGGGTGGGGGCGAGTGTCCAGCACACGACGGACCTCTGGTGGAGGCTGGGGGTTCCTTAGTGCCGGCACCATCACCTGAGGGGGCGGGCAGACACAGGTCATCACTGCACGCCCCCATCTCTGGCGTAGCACCATGAACCCCCCAAAAAACGAGATCTGGTGCCCCACCCAACGCATCCATGAAAGAGTTTAGTCTAGGTTGTGAGGGGGCTCAGGTGGCTCCACTCTTGGGGGTAATCCCAGGGGTACTGCAACTGGGGGAGAGGGATCCCTGATCTTGTGGCGGGCAGCTAAAGGGGAAACTAAGCTGCCGCAGATGCAAAAAAGCGCAGTAAGGAAAAAAAAAAAAAAAGAAACAGTCAGTGAACTCACCAGCCCAAAGTCTCGGTTCCTAGAATGGAGCTTCTCTCACTAGCCCCACAAACAAGTCTGAGCTAAGTTTTACACTCCAAAAGGACCGATGGCACCAACATCAAGGGTTCAGATCCACTGTTCTCCAGTCGTTTTACCAATAAAGTCCACCAAGAAAAGTCCACAGCCGAATGAAAGTGTGACCGGACCACAGCCACGCTCACAAAGCACGCTAAATGTCGGGAGTTCTTTCCAAAGATGAAATTAGGAAAATTCCTCAAGTGACCAGGACTGAGCCCAGATTACAACCGCCAGCTCCTCTTGCACCACAAACTCCGCCATCCCTCTAGCCAGCCACAAGTTCAGGAAGGATCCTCTGGCACTCCTCCACTCAGCACCAGACCGCTTGGAAAACCAATGGTGCAATGACAGCCACTCACCGACCTGCACTCCTCAACGGATCTTCCAGGCTCTCTGCTTGCTCCTCAGTTCTCCACACCTCTTAGATGGCTCCTCTGCCACAGTACGTAGCACTTGCAGACAAACTACCTGAAAAACAAAACTGATTCCCAAGCTAACTCACTGTCCCAGTCCTACCCGATACTTTGCCTTACACCTAACTCTAACTATAAAACTTTAAACTTGAACTTAAAATCAGTTTTAAAACCCCAGACTGAAAAACCGTCACAGGGTCAAAACAGCTTAGCTCTCCTGAAAAAAGAGGAAACAGCATAAAGGACAGCATGATTTTTTTCTTAGCTCAAACTAGAGCTCATGCAAGCAGCAGCCCAGCACGGCCACCATCTTGCTCCTCCCCTAGTCAGCAGATGGGGTGGAAAAGCATACTGACGAAGAAATAGGGGAAACATTCCGTAATTTCTATAGAAATCTTTACACTTCTGAGTCCCTGGCATCAGAATCAGAAATACAATACTTCCTAGACAAAGCTCAAACATCTAGTATTACAATGCAGGAATTTACCAACTTGGAGGCAGACACAGCATGGGATGAGATCCGGAGGGCGGTACAGCATCTAAAAGGAGGAAGGGCACCTGGATGCTTTTCCCATCGACTTTTACAAAACCTTTGTTGAGGATCTGAAGGAGCCACTTTCTGATATGACCCAGAAGAGTTTGGTTGAGGATAGGCTTCCTCTAGCTGCACAATTGGCAGTAATAATAGTTTTGCCCAAACCAGGGAAGGATCCAGAACAATGCGGTTCCTATCAGTCTATTTCACTTCTCACAGCTGACTACAAAATCACAGCGAGAGTGTAGGCCTGTATATTGGAGGGAGTTTTACCATCTCTTGTGCCCCTGGATCAAGCTCGTTTTGTCCAGGGACAACAAGGCAAGTATAATGTGTGCAAGGCGTTAAACATCATATGGTGGTGGGGGCTGAAAAAGGGTCGGTCAGGATCATCAGTGTTGGCTCTTGATGCTGAAAAAGCCTTCAGCTCCGTGGAATGGAAATACATGTATGCTGTACTTAAAAAATTCGGAATGGAGAACAATATGCTAAGATGGATAGGGGCCTTGTACCATGATCCCAAGGGGCAGGTCACAGTAAATTCTAGGCTGTTCAGGCCATTTAACCTATGAGGGGATTCGACAGGATGTCCCTTGCCCCTACTATATGTGCTATCACTAGAACCCTTGGCTGCTGTAATTGTTGCTAATGTGAGTCAAATTAAAGGCTTCTAGTATGCGACAACCATTTCAAAATATCCCTTTTCACTGATGACCTTTTGGTTTTCTGAGTGATTCCAGATAGGTCCTCCAAGATATGACAGATTCTCACCGAATATGGCAAAATCTCTAGCTATAAAATAAATTGGACTAAAAGCAAGGTCATGCTTTGGGGGTGCTGTGGTATCAGAGCAGACCAGACGACTCTACATCGACTCTGTACATTGAGATTTTGAAAAGCAATAAAAGTTCACACTTTGAAACTCTAAGTTATATGCAGACTACTGGAGAGAGTAAAGCAAGAGGAACAAATGGGTAATCCTCGCCGGATCTAGGACAAACTGACTCGGAAAGGAAAGCAAGCAGCCAGGCCTGACGGTTCGACCAGTGCCTACAGCCGAAGCGGATCCTGGCCAGGGTTCTGAGACCGAAACCTTACAATCTCTGGGGACTAAAACACAGCAACTGATTTTCCCAGTCTCAGACCTGAGTCAAAAAATGGATGCCTTCAACACCAGAGTAGCAGTATTGGAAACTATAGTAGATACCATTAAAACAGAAATGACTGAAGTGAAAAAATAGGCTGATGCGGTAACCAGCGTGACTACAACGATGCTGAAAGAAGAACAACATTTCAGGGCATGACTTGAAACCCTGGAGAACCAGGTACAGGCAGCTAACCTTAGAATCCTGGGCCTCCCGGAGGAAATTGAAGGAGATCACCCAGCCATGTTTGTTAAGGACTGGTTTGCTGAAAACTCCAAATGGAAGGGGACCCAGACAGATTCCAAATCCAGAAGGTGTACCGCATCACACCATGTGGTCGGACAGAGGCCGTGAACAATCCTTGTACTCTCCTAGTGGTTACTGCAGGAATTGGAGAACGAGATCGTATTCTGGCGTTGACAAAGAAATGCAGCCCAATCAACCAAGATGACCACCCTATACACATATTTCCTGATATCAGTTACGTGATGAGGCAACGGAGAAAGAAGTTTGATGGGACCCATCGTAACCTGAGAGAGGCTAATATACCCCATTCCATTGTCTTCCCTGCTCGGCTGTGTATTGTATACCAGGGCAGGGTCTGGGCCTTCTCAGATCCTGTGGATGCAGGTCAATGGCTAAGAAAGTGCAGGAGGAACTCTGGGGAGAAATGGGGTGAAGCTGATGACGATGATGGTTTCGGCTTCCCTACCTGAGAGCCCTCACTGTTTTTTCTTATTGGACCTTCTGCTTAAAACTGTCCCTGTGGGTGCAAAAGGTACTTTTCTTCAGCACGTCTGTTGGATTTATGCAATCTTAATACCTTAAGGTACTATCTATTCCCCTGACTAGAGCTCCCATTTTGGAGGCCACAGGTTTGATTTCTCTGCTTGTTTTCTCTCCTGCACGTTGACCAGAGACTATACTGTTTACTTTTACTGTTTTATTATCATCTGGGGATCAAAATATTTGCTGGATTTTTTCTTAAGTCCAATACAGTGTATTATTAAATCAAATGTATTGCAAGTGTTCAGGAGACTAGCATGGCAAAACGGTCCCCCTGGTGGGGTAGTTCTATGAGGAAGATTATATTGGTCATTTCATTTAAGGGTACAGCCACGCTGCTCATGGGCTCCTTCTCAGTTAATTAATATAACTTTAGCTTTATTACTCATATAGTTGTTGGGATTTTCCCCCCGATGCCATATCCAATATAATAGACAAAATAATTTTTCCTATGATTAGCGGCTTCTGCCCTTGTGGTAATGTATCATTCAGGACTGTAGATCATATGGAATGTACTTGATTGCATATCAGTTGCAAAACTAATAAAAATAAAGTTAAAAAAAAAAAAAAGGCGAGGTCATGCCAGTGGGATCTGGGCCTCATACACATTTAGACAATAACACTTTCGGCATTAAAGGGTGGGGGCCACTTAAGTACCTGGGCATTTACATCATCAGGCATGGACCATCCCTTTTTCAAGACAATTATGGTAAATTATTTATTTATTTATTTAGCTTTTGTTGACCAGGTAAGTACACTAGACAAGACAATTGCTTATTTTCAGGTACGACCCAGGAGAGTACAGGAATTACAGATTTAACTACATAGGACAACATGATACAGATTGAGACAATTTACAGAGTCAGGTAAGACATATCTTATACAGTATATACACAACAGAATAACATGTAGAAACTAAGAGCAGTACGATAAGTACAAATTGAGATGCAGCAGATACAAAACTATACACAACTTAGTGCCACAGAAAAGTGGAGCCACGGTTAGAGCAACACCCAAAAACATGGGTTAGTATACATTATATACACGGCAAGCAACCCATAATGGTCCAGAACACATCCAAGAGAAAGGAGTGTGGTGAAGGACCAGGAGAGATCACGGGGGTTTGGGACAACCACACGCCGAAGAGAGTTTGAGGTGATTCCACAGGGAGGATCAAAGGTACATATGTGAGTGGGAGGAGTGAACCTGGGCAGGAAAGGAGTTCCACAATCTGGGAGCACACACAGCAAAATCTCTATCCCCCATTTGAGTCCGAGTGGCAGGGATCTTAAGGACGGCGGGACCCAGAGACCTGAGGGAATAGGATGAGGAGACAGCCAGGACAAGAATTCCGCCAGCCCAGGGGGGTACCAGTACCAGGACCTTGCCTGTAAAACACCCTAGTACAAAGCCTAGGTGATTTGATGGGGAGAGCCAATTCAGCTTGCTATACAGGTCACAATAATGGGTGAGATGAGGGACAACAAGAGCAAAATGGCAGACATTATTGTAGGCAGTGAACCACATAGAAAGGTGAGATTTGGATTGAGTAATATTCGTCAAGACTGTGAGAGGTGGATAGGGCTTCCTATAAAGTCTTACTGGGTGCATAAATACTATTACAATGAATGTACTCCCCAGATGTCTCTATATGTTTCAGAACTTACCAATTTGGGTCCCAGTCAAATTTTTAAATCGCATAATGCCATAGTGACCAGATTCTCATGAAGATGGAAGAAAGCAAGAATATTGGGAGCCATTTTGCAGCAACCTGTGGGAAAAGGTGGTCTAGCTCTACCTAATGTAAAATTTTATTACTGGGCTGCCTAGTTGGCAGAATATGGGCCTAACAATGTCCCTGACTGGTTGTGATTGGAAGGGAAATAGATGATATGGGTCTCCTCAGGGATATCTGTTACCGAGCCTGGATAACAAACAGACCCGTGTATAATTAATCCTTATACAAAACAACTTGGCATAATTTGGTTTAAGCTCACAAATTTATACAGCACCCTAGGAATGTCTATAAAGAGCCAGCTTACTGACAGTATGCAAGAAAATGGGGGATATAATGTGGCCTACACCAAGCCTTATTAAGATGGGCAAAGAGAGGGCTCATCTGTGTAGGTGACCCACATGTAGGAGGCATGTGTAAATCTTTTACAGCAATAAGGGATGAGTTTGAAGTACAGGCAGGTGATCTGTTTGCACACCCGCGGTTAGACAACATATTGCTAAACTTGAATTTAGAGCATCCCACTGAAGAAATATTATGCCGACCTCAACCGGGAGTAAGATCCATCATGTCCCTATACAAAATGCTGATAGGTGCAACACCGTGCCCCTCCCAAGGCAGAGACACGATGGAGAGGAGATCTGGCGATGATCTGACCCCAGAGGAATGGGACCTAGCCATAAAACATGCAGAGGTGCTCTAATGTCAACAGACTAAGGAGAATACAGTATAATTTTCTGTAGAGAGCATAGCTCACTCTGTGCAACTCCACAGATATAAGCACTCTGTGAGTCCTATTTGTCCGAAGTGCATGACAGAAGAGGATACTTCCTGCACCTGGCTCTTGCACACATAAGGTAGCTCCATTCTGGAAGAGGTACATAAAGAGATGGAAGAGGTGCTGGAATATAAATTGCCATGCTCCCCGTCCGAATTCATGCTGGGAGTGGGAGAGGCGAGAAGTGTACCTCAGATGAGAAACATTAGAAATAGGTTTTGGGACACAGCTTTGATTAATGCTAGAAAAACAACAGCACAAAACTGGATGGGTTCCTCACCACCTACGATGGCACATTGGTTAAACAACATGTCTTTTGGTGTAAGATTAGAGAACTATTAATATTTGTATTGCACTGCATCAGCTGTCATAAGAACCGGCATACTTTAAAATGGCATCTGATCCTGATAAAATATTATAAACTTAACACGTAGGCATACATGTGCTTAGATCTATATAGATTGGGTAGTTGCAGTAGTGACATTTCTTCATAAGTACACTGTATAGTCCATAGACCAGGTGCGTGAACACATTACCACTATCGTACGTATATAACGGTTAATTAATGTTCCCTTTTTAAGATGTATTGCCACCGTTGCATATTGCTGTATGACTGTCTTTGCTGTACCGATGATGTTTATCAACTGCTGTACTCTCTATCTGTGACAAATCATACATCATCACTCTTTGTATGTGTTCATAGTACCACAATAAAAAAAAAAAAAATGTCGTCTGAGACAGATGCCCACTGCAGCTGCTCTAGCAGATGCATCCGCAGCATCACGGGTCGCCCTCAAAAGATGCTTGCCCACATCAGCTCCAAACTGGAGGGCTTTAAGCAGCTATTGTCTCTGAGGGCCCTCAGGAAGGGCTGAGCTGCAGCCTTGCCCTTCTTCCAGAGGGTATTCTGAAACTTTACCATATGGGCAATGTAGTTAATGACCCTGATGGCCAATGTGGAAGAGGCATAGGCCCTCTTGCCCATAAGGTCCAGCTTTCTGGATTCCTTATTGGGCAGTGGGGGGGGCCTGAGGTCTCTTGGACCTATGTTGGGCAGCGTTTATTACTACTGAATCTGCCCTTGGTTGCTCTGTGAAGAAAAGCTTCCCTGAGAGAGCCTGGTACAATCTGTCTGCCTTCCAGGGCGTCACAGGAATCACATTTGGCTTGCACCAGGCAGCCATGGTGGCATCCTCAAAGGCAACCAGCAGAGGAGGAATGATCAGATGGGGGAATCTGGCAATTCAAGTATTCCGTCAGATATCCCTGAGCTTCAAACCCATAACTGCTAGCAGCTGCCTCATCACTGAGATGAAGGAGGCGCCATCGGGTGGGGACCTTGGGGTACATTCAGTGGAGTCCTCACCCCCAGATGAAATAGCAGAGGTAGGTGAAGGGCGCCTAGGGCTCCGGCCTCATCCTCTTCATCAGGAGGAAGGCGTTTGGGACTGTACTAATCCTCATCCCAACTCTGAATAGGGCACAGAGGAAGGTGACCACCGAGAGCATGAAGGATAGGTCACTGTGGAAGACATCGGCATGGAAGCTGGCCTGGTAGGCCCTGGCATCGACGGGCCCGGAGGGGAAGCAATGCGGTGCATGAACTCCCAGAAGGAGGAGGAGAATATGCTTTTGATATCAGTGGTAGGCGGCGGCTGTGGAGCCCCCAATGGTGTTGGTGGGGAGGAGGGCTGTGTGCCCGGCGTCAGTGGAGCGGCTCATCTGCGCCCATGAAAGAGACTGAAGCCGGTGAGGCCCAGTGGTATGGTCTGGAGAATCATTGCAGAGGCTGCAGCCCTGTCACCAACAAGACAGTCTGCGGTGTCGACGGGAGGCTGGAATCCCGGGCGCCGACAAGACAGCCAGAGGTGTCAAGGGAGGCTGAATCCCGACGTTGATTAAACAGCCATAGGCGTTAACAGGGGTTGTGTAAACCCGTGCCAAGAAGCTATCACCGCCAAGGGAGACCCAGCAGAACACCCAGACGACTGCACCTGGATCTGAGTGGCCTGCAACGACAGGGGTTGAAGGCCGATGGAGGCATGAAGAGGCCCAATGTCAATAAGCCAGCACTAGCCAATGAGAGGTTGGTGGGCAGCAGTGCCAAAGGTGACCCTGTGGAGGAGAGGTGTGGGCAGCAGCAGGGTCACCATTGAAGCGACAACCACCCAGCAATGATCCAGCGCTTGAAGCGGCGACCGACAGCACACCGGGAGGCCTTGTCCGTAGACCTATCTTTATCCTGGTGCTTGTGTTTGCCAGAGGATTTGTCCTGGGCCTTGGAGGCGTGGGGAGCCCATGGATGGAGCTGGTGAGGTAGAGGAGCTCCTCTCCATGCGGGCGACCTTCTGTTCCAAGGAGGAAGACTTCTAGGGCTTTCTAGCATCGTTGCCAGGTGGCCTGGTTGAAACTGCAGAAGATCTCACAGGTCTGAATGTCGTGGTCATCTTTGTCAGTGATCTTCTTGCTGCATCCACAAAGTCTGAAAAGTTTCTCAGAAGCGGCAGACATAAATGATGGAAGGAATCACTTTAAAAAAATAAAATGATCACTAACTGGGGTAAGACTATAAAAAAAAGGGGAAAAATAACCCCAAGATTTGGCGGTCGACTGAAGTGGTGGTGCTCTCCATGGAGTCCGATGTGGCTGATGGCAGGAAAAGAACTGGGAGGGGGGATGCTGTGGAGCTCACTAGCTGAGAAGATGTGCTTTGTTTTAACTTTGCAGTTCTGGGACTTACTTTAAAATACTTATTATTTGGCAAGTTCTTTGAATTCTAACTGCAGATCCTTGTAGCTTACATCTTTTGGGATTATGGGCCATATGACTAAAGGAGGTGGTGGAAGAGCCAATAATCAGCCGACTGTGGAGCAACAGGCCCCAGCCCCGCCTGCAGGAGCCCCGGAGTCTCCGGAGATGCCATGGCAGTCCTGACCCTGTCTATGAGGACCACAGATGGGAAGGTGGCAGAGATCTTGAAACATATGGGAGACCAAGATCTCAAAATTGGCTCTTCTATGAAAACAGCCTCCTCCTCAGAGATGCAAGCTATTAAAGGTTTGTCAGCCACAGTAAGCTCATTCAAGAGAATGGTCAGCTTTGATACTGTCTTGAGGCCCTTGCAAAATGCCCAACGGGCTGTTAACCTTCATCTTGTGGGGCTCCAAGGGGTCTCACCTGACGGCTTTTTCTATGGGGGTGGTTGCCAGGAGCGTTACAACTTTCCGATGTTCCTGATCCCCCTTCTCAGCTTCTCCTGGACTACAGAATATCTCCTTGGGTCGCCACAGCCCATTCTGACTTCCCTAGAACTACCCTTTTGGTCACCTCAGGAGTATCGGTGCAAGATACTTCCCTACAGGCTGCTTGCAATATTCAATCCTTTCGCTATAATGGTAAGAGACTCTTCATTTATTTCCAGACTTGCCCTTTGGGACAAGATCCCTTTGCAAAAAATGTGATGGTATTCATGCTAGTTTACATAGTCTTGGAGTCGTTTATTCACTTTTGATGTCTGCTCACCTCTGCATCCGCTATGAAGGCCACGCGCTTCAATATACTGATCCACAAGAAGCAGGCAAAAAGTTTGAAGCCACTGAAAAAGAGTTTGCAGCACTCCCACTCCCTAGAGACACTGACTCGGAGGATAAAGATACATAAAGGAAGCTGCTGCTTTACTGTGTTTCCATGCCTGTTCTTTGATATACTAGCCCACTACTGGACTAACAGTGGATGGGGTTTGCGTTTTAACCCATCTCTCAGTTTTGTTTTCTGATTTTTTATTCCTATGATACAGTCAGCTAGCCCTATATGGGTTAAGATGGAGTACACTAAATTTTCAGTTGCATAATTAAGATGGCGACCGCATCGTAGCAGTTTTTTTGCTGTTGGGGTTTAGTTCAGCTGCTGTTTATTTAAATGTATGTTTGAGGACTTTGTCCTTTTGTAGGCTTTGTCCAGGGCTTTCTTCCTTGGGATCTGGGACAGTTCTTCAGCCTTTATTTGCTGTTTATTGAACCGTATGTTTTTCCCCAGCTATACTGAGTTCCGATAGTGTGCAGTCAGTTCAATTAGTTCTTTTACTCTCTATGCAACTGTTTCAGAGTGTTTCATACCGAGTTTCTGGTATTAGTTGTTTTCTAAGTGTCCTTTTTAGTCTCCCTTTCTTTTTGTACCTAGGAGCTCTCTAAAGTAAGTCTATGGGAATTGTGAGGTGGGTACAGAGTGCTAAAATATTGTATTCTACCCAATATGTTTGAATGGGATCATATCAACCCATTGTTGAGTTGTATGTTTTGGGACACCTTTTTCACGGACTGATCGCCTACTCTACGTAGATACAACTATGCTGTACTAAGTTTATGGATGTTTGGTATTACCCCCACCTCTTTTCACCAGCTTACCTCAATCAATCAATTTTATTTTACACTGGATGCTATAAAATGCCCATTTTCACAAATGTCCAGTTGAACGTGAAATTATAAGATACAAGAGACAATCTGCAGTATACAATGTACATACAAGTAGAGGCAAAATCTTATACACAGGAACTTACAACTGGCATGACAGATCAAAAGTGCATAGTACAGTAATTAAAACGCAATTTACAAACTCATAGATTAACATACAAAATGGATTCATTGGCACAAACCAGATAAACAAGGGATAAATGGGTGAGGGGAAACTGGAGGAGGGAAGTAAGAGTGGGTGATGGGACAAAGGGGGGGTGGAGGGAGAAGGAATAAGGAAACAGAATGGGGAGAGAGACAGGGAAAGAGGGGTGGGGTAGGAACATGGTCAGAGTCCGCCTACAGTAGGAGAACAAGTGCAAGAGAGTTTAGCATGGATGTGGCTCTTGAGGGACCTTTGAAAAGCAAATATAGTGTTGCTGGCAAGGAGGTCAGGTGGGAGCTGGTTATACAGTAATGTTTTGTGCCTTAAAAGCGATGGCGTTTTGCACAAGTGTGGTGTGGAACCTAGGTTATTTATTTACTGTATTCCATTGAATTGTTCCTTGCATTAAATGCTCTATGCCTGGTAGGTAGTATTGCATATATGATGTTGTTTTATCTTTTAAAACAACAAAATATAAATGTAAAAAAATGAAAGAACTGAGGAGGGTGCAGGGCCACCCACGTTTATGTGGGAGAAATTATGTCAGCTGACATCGCCGTGGGTGGCCCCGAGTAGACTGCTAGCTAGAAAGTGATCCGTGTGGTCCTAGTGCCTGATGGCTATGGTTCCATAGGTGCTGCCTGCTGCAAGAGATATCCTCAAAGGAGATCATAAAGTACTTAGAACTGATCATTACATACAGAAAAAACAAAAATACTTTGACTGGGTCATATATAGGATAAATCATTCTGGCTTTGTGGTGATATGAAACACACGCAAAAAGGAATCAGATGTTAGGAGAGTACGTGAGCAAATAAAGGCAGTAGTGCCTTGGCCCCCTGCCCCCCAAGGCAGTTGATAAGGCTCCCCTCAACTCTGGAGGAAAAGGCATTTGCGTGCTTTCATTCTCACCAAGGCCCTTACTCCAAACAAGAAGCCCCCTACATGATACTCCACCTACTTTATTTGCAACCTCCCAGTACACAAAAGAAATGTCGTTTAGTGGACCTAGAAAGATAAGCCCATCCCTAGTATCATTCACTGTTACAGCCCTAGATGGCAGGACTACAGAACTAGTTTCCACCTTTCAGTACTTGGGCCTTTTTCCTGACGGGCTGTCTTTTGAGCCACATGTCTCAAGTCATTAAATACATACACCAATGGCTGCAGATTTTGTATCACACAGAAACAGAGATTATAACAACAGAAAAAGACCAAAGGTCCATCTAGTCTGCCCATAGTTCCCCATCTACCCCACAACCTACTGTCCATACGGATTCTATCTTACCCTGTCTACCCCCCCGCTTCCCTCTCTACTGTTACCAACGTGAGTAACCCCAAGTCCTTTACTCTGACCCAGCCATGCTTGAAACTATTTGTGGTCTTGGTGCCCAGCACATCCACTAGCAGACTGTCCCACAGCTCCACCATCCTTTACATAAAACAGAACTTCGACATATCCCTCACAAACCATCCCCCTGCCAGCTTCCATTCGTGACCTTTGGTTCTTGAATCTTTACTCCTGTTAAATACCTCCCTGCAATTCACCTCGTCTGTTCCCTTCACGAACTTCAAAGTCTCTATCATATCCCCCCACCCCTGGTTTCTAGTGAGTACATGTTCAGTGCCTTGAGACAATCCCTGTAAGATCTGCCCTGTTGACCCTAAATCATGTTGGTCACCCTGCATTGCACCTCTCAGCCTGCCCCGTCCTTCCTTAGGTGATGACTCCAGACATGAGCATATTATTCCAGGTGCAGCCTCACCAGTGACCTAAACAGAGGTAGGAATACCACCTTTGCTGCTGTCAGTACCCTTCTGATACACCCCAGCATCCAATTAGCCTCACCATAGGCCTTGTTACACTAGCTTAATTATTTGAGAGTCGCTAATGATGACTCCCAGGCCCCTTTCCTCCACTGTAGTGCTCAGTTTACCCTTCCCACCCAGCACTCTGTCCTGGGAGTTTTGTTCCTAGGTGCATAACCTACACTTTTGGCACTAATTTCAACTGCCAAACCTCATTCCAGTGGTTCTCAAGCCCTAAATTCTGGTAGCCTCAAAGGGCCTCAAAATGTAGCCACCAGAACTTACTGGTGGCCTCACTCCTTATTGCTGTTTACCTCAGACCCCTTAATATATTCCAAGTGCCCTGATACAACACATTTCTTTTTTACACAGTATACATGAAATGAAGTCCCTGGTGTATTTTTCCCTGAAATGTATCCCCCATGTTTGTATAAAGATATGGAACTGGCCATTCCATTACCTTTGCAGCTGGGGTTCTTAAAGCTCTGTGGTCACAAAAAAACTGTGCTGGTGACCGCATACGGCCACAGTGGCCTCATTTAATTAGATCACCTCTCTAGCCTTTGCACATCCCTCAGCATTTCTCTGATCCCTTTGTGGATATCTGCCCTACCGCTGAGCTTTGTGCCATCTGCAAACAGACACAACTTACCCTGGACGCCCTCTCCAATATTGCTGATAAACATGTTGAAGAGGACAGGGCCCAGAACAGATCCCTGCAGCACTCACTTGTGACCTCTCTCTCATTTCTGATCTGAGCCCGTTTACCACCATTCTCTGCTCTCTCCTTCAACCAGTTTCCGAACCATCAAACTATGTCCCTAGCCATGCCTGGGTTCTCCAGCTTCCAGGGCAATCTTCTGTGTGGCACAGAGCTGAAAGCCTTGCTGAAATTGAACTAGAGTAAATCCAAATGGTGGCACCCAGTCAAAGAAAACTATCACGTTGGTCTAACAAGACCTCCCTGCTAAAAAACCATGCCATTTACTATTCTCCAGGCAGTTCATAAGGTCCTCTTTGACCAGTGACACCAATAGTTTACCCAAGACAGAGGTAAGGCTGACAGATCTAATTCCCTGGGTGCTCCTTACCAACACCCCCCCCCCCAAACCTTGTGTAGAGGGACTACATCCGCTACCCTCTAGTCTTTCAGAACTACCCCTATCTGAACTGAGCTACTGAATGGCCCTACTAGGGGTTCAGACAGTTCTGCTAACAATTCCTTGAGCACCACTGAGGGTATCCTGTCTGGCCATGGCCCTTATCTACCTTTAGGGGTTCAAGCTCCTTCTGGGCCTTTTCTCTGGTAAAGACTGGCTGCTTCATTTCAGGAATACCCTGAGAGTCACACTGATGCCACTTTCAGGCAGGGGCCCACTCTCTTCCCCTGTAAGGACAGAGCACAAGTCATCCTTAAGGACAGTTGCTTTTTGTTCATCTTCCTCCATAACCCTCCCCCTTCTTCAGCCTAACAATACCCCCTTCCTCGATTCCTTTTTTCTTAATGTATTTGAAGAAGTGTTTTTCCACACCCTTGACCCCCTCCACAATATGCAGCATCATGTCTGCTTTTGCCTCCCTGACTGTCCCTTAGCATCCTAGTTTCCATTGGCACTCTCCCATTCCTCCTCCATACTCTTCCTTGTACCTGGTGGAAAGCCTTCTTCTTGGCCCTCTCTGCTTCCTGACCCTTTCTGAGAACCGTATTGGTCTCTTGTATTTGTTTTGTCACTTGAGTTGCTTTGTTTTTCTCGACACCAGAAAATTACCAGCACAAAACTTTTATTGCCAGTTCTGTAGTTTGGTTTATTAATCTATGGTGTAGTCAGAGAGAGTGTATTATCGAGTGTAAGGGTGTCGTACTAAAAGGCTGCCAGAGTTGCAACAAATCTCCCTCACAAACACACCATTGTGTTCTTTTTTCTACCTTACAGTGGCTTTCCTTTGAGCAGCGATATGACTTTTTCTCAGTTCTATTTTTGAAAAAGAACGTCATAGGCAAAGTTCCATCCTCAGTGCAGGGAATTCTTCAATTTTTTAGTTGTGATGGTAGGACAAGGTCTTCATCACATAATATTAATTGTTATTCCAAGAATGTTTACTACACAGGGTCAAAGATCTTTTATATACAGAGCAACCAATTACTTGGTCTCTGTCCAATCTTTCAAATGTAAGTTAAAGACATGTTTACTGGACGACCATTTATATGAACGTTTTCAATAGTTTTGTTTTGATTTAGTACTGCATTTATTTGTATTGTATTAATGCACATTTGCTTATGTGTTCCTCAAAAATGAGCTAGATAGATCAAGGACTTACCAGGTTACCAAATAAAAACAAACACCAATCACATATATTTCCACCCATTGTAATTACTAAGAACAAGAACTTTAAACTGATAGCATGTACTGTGAGTAAACAGCTACTGACACCTCGGGTTAGGCAACTCATTAAATAAGTTGCCTGACCGAGGACCTAAATCGCCAGTTTGAATTTTGAATGCAAGCATTTATAAGAAAATGAAGTCACATTACCCACAATCGCGCCGGCGTTTGAGAAAACCACTCCGCTCCGCTGCAGCCCTGCCATCCAGTGTTTGATGGCGCTAAGTGGGAAGGGGCTACCTGACTTTAAGGCTATAGATAGACAGAGCAGCGTGCACCTACTCAGAAGTTGATGGTGTGGCACTACACATGTTAAAGGGTACTACTACATTTATATATCTCCCTTAACATGTGTAAGTGCCTACAAAGTAAACTACATGAGTATGCAGTGTGCCACTGCTCCCAACAGCTATCTGTAGCCATAAGAAGTCAAGCAGCCCCTTCCCTACTTAGCGTCATCAAAATCCTAATTTTAGGGGCAGGCTGAGGTGGGTGCTGAGAGGCTTTCTCAAATGCGGAAGTCAGACCGCAAGTAATGTAACTTAATTTTCCTTTAAATGCCTGCATTAAAAAACTCAAAACTATGTGTGATTTAGATCCTCAGACAGGCAACTCCTTGCCATGAGCTGCCTGACCTGCAGGCATACAGGTGTCAGCTGCTCTTTAAGCTTTTATCTCAATCTGCACAATTTAAACATTAGAAACAAAGTAGCACTAAGATACTACCCCTTTAGCTCTTAATGTCTTGGTAAGTCATGTGTTTATAGCAGTCCAGGAGGGGACACTATCGGATATGCATGAGGCTGAACAAACCCTTCAGCACACCCACCATATTTGCTAGTAAACAATTAAGCTGTTATCAAAAAAAAGCTGATACCGGTGGGGGGGCCGCACTGTGAAGCCCGAGCAGAAAGGTCACTTCAAGTTAGAGCTCTGTACTCTACAACAACAATTTAGAAGGCACTGTTTAGCTTTCCTCATGCTAGTTTCAGAGTCATCATCAAGTGCTCTCTATGCACTAGACCATATGTCTCAGGTGCCCCAGGTAGTGTCTAGCCACAGTGGACATGCTATTATTTTCCTTTCTTCGCGATATTTCATTTTCAGTGGCCCGGATCGGTACGCTCCCATCAAGCCTGAGGTATGCCGAGGCAGCCACCTCGACACGGGAACATCAGCCCCAACTCGATTTTTGCATGCATTTGATGAAAGAGTATGGCATGAGTTTATTAATGTTGAGCAGATTTGTTATTTTTTCAACAAAACCGAGCGCTGGTAGTTCCAGGAAATACATTTAAACATAGGCTGAAATCCCATGCATGGGTGAAAGCGGATGCTCCAGGTGCTGAAATCCTCGCGATGCGCGACAGCAGGCTGCTCCTGCACATGCCCGGGATCTGTGTTCCTGCTTTCTCGCATGCGTGGGATTTCGACACCTGTGTTTAAATGTATTTCCTGGCACTACCGGCGCTCGGTTTTGTAGAAAAAACAGCAAATCTACTCCAGCATTGTAAAATACATGCCACATATAGCTTTTTAGTATGGGCAAGTAAAAAATTGAAGTTCATGCCAGCGCTCCGTGTCAGACGCATACTCTCGGCATACCTCTGCTTCTGGGTGACAGGGTATTTTTTGTCGGGCTGCTGGAAAGTAAAATATTGCTAAAAGAAGGAAAATGGTAAGCATTTTCACTTGTGGTACATATAAGGACATTATGTGGGGCCTATGTGGTAGACAAGTGCATAGAGGTGCACTGATACGACTCTGAAACAAAAACGAGGGAAAAAGCTGACAGTGCCCCTTTAAATAAAAAGTGCTGATATTGCTTTACAACCTGAATAAAATAATCAGTATAGAGCTAAAGGGCTGCCAAATAAGATGGGGAAACTGCGAAGAGAAAGAGCCGCAAATGAGGAAGCTAAAGCAAAAAATCCCTCCGGAGCATCATCCACATGGTATAACCAAGGCCAAAATACTGAAACAGGGGATACCCCACAAGAAGAGACTCTTCAAAGTCTTGACTTGAAACTAAACAGACTGACTGCATCGGTATCGGGGTTATCCAATAAATATGATGCCTTGACCAACCGTGTAGCCAGGATAGAAGCCACTGTGGAGTCGGTGCAGGGCTGCTCTCGGAAGCAATCTAAAAGGGCTGATGCAGCTATGGTGCTGTAATGGCAGTCATCTGGGAGAACACTCATCTGAAGTCCCGATTGAAACCCTGGAAACCAGGCCAGGGCTGCAAATGTTCACATCCAAGGACTGCCAGAGGTCTGCGAAGGTGATCACTTGCTGTTATTTGTCAAGGAGTGGCTGATTCAACAGCTAGGTGAGGTGGTTTCTCCACAGGCCTAACGATCCAAAAGCTCATTGAGTGACTCCTAGGGCTCGACCTGACAATCCTGAGTTGCCCCAGGCAGTGGTGGTAATCACTGATGGATGGGCTCTAGAGACTATATGCTGGCTCTTGCAAGACAGAAGAAGACGCTACTCCAGAATGGGGAACCGTGCACTCTTTCCAGACATTGGATATGCACCAACAGAAACGGAATGCCTCAGTGTATACACCTGAAGAGTTCTTTATCTTATATATATATATATATATATATTAATTAAAAGTAACCTAGGGATAGAATTTAAAGAGTTTTCTGGACTAAGGTCCAGATAGCATTAGATACTGGCTCAGATTGCTTAAAACTGAAACTTTTCATTATAAATAAATAAAAAGCACTTTGGAATGATCAGAAATTTTGAAAGTGTATAGATATATGACTGTTAAGAATTTGGGTGTATGTAGTTATTTAAAAACAACAATTAGTATTCAAATCCATTGATATTAATTTATTTTAAGGGTACTCGGCTGATCCAGTTTTCTAATTTATAGTTGAGTGAATTTGATTGGCTATAATTTTATGTATCCCTGTTTCAATTTTATACTTTCAGGAGCTCTACCTTTGTGGAAGGGGAAAGAGAAAGTTTAAAACAAAGATAAAGACTAAAAGAACTTTGCCTGACTTTGGTAATAACATAAAGGAAGTGAAAAGTGGAAAGAGCTTTTTGTCCTGAAGGAGAAAATATAATCAAGGATCCAAGTTATTTAAGCGGCTGCATCAGAAGCAAGGGACCTTAAAGAACTGTTTATTGTGTACATCGGTGGACAAAGAAGATTTAATGGACATTGAGGTTCTTTCTCTTTTATAGGAATTTATATTATACAGGCTGAGTGACCTTTTTTGATAAATTGGACAAAGGTTATTTATAGTATAAAAGGTTTAAATTGAATTTAGCACATAAAGGTTTTTTTTTTTAAAACAGTTTCATCCTTTGAGGGACGTACATTCCAATTTGCTTATAAGCATATTTATTTTGCGCCTTGTATTAATATATTAATTTAACATACCATAGTTACACTATTGCTTGTTATATCTAATTATCAAAGGACAACAAAGGTGAGTCTAGATATTACTATATAGTCATAGAAGTTTAAAAATGTATGAAGCAAAGAATGGTGTGCACTCAAAGTGGGAAAAATAGTTCTCTTTTGGAAGAAATACAGCAATTTGAGGAAGGGAAAAAGGGAAACAGCTATAAAATTGACCTTTCAACATAACATTATGGAAAATAGGGAAAGTAAGGAAAAGATGTCCCTTAATCAAAAATTATAAACATTTTTAAGAGCACCTTTTGTGAAGGAAAGGAATCATGTATTTCTTTATCAACTTCTATCCCTGTGGTAGTAACAGAATCAACTAATAGGAAGATGGGGAATGGTATATAAAATATGAGGACTTTTGTAGAAAATGAGTCCAAAGCAAATCCTCAAAGTATACTGATCTGGAAAACTCACCCAATCTAGAAGCTAATTGTCAATAAAAAATACAAGACACATTTGAGATGATTTATGGTTATTTGCACATGATTGGGAGTCATATAATCATTCAATTCCGATATTGGACAACTTGAGTTATGTACAGCATCTTGATTTATCAGAATCACAATCATTCTCCTTTGAATTAACACAATCTAGTTGCACAGGTTATATATTAAAATCTCTGATACTGCATAAGGAAGATCATACAAAAATCAGGGGGATTCTAAACATAATGAGATGGAGAATCCTGATAATTTTGCATATGTCATACAGGATCTTAGCCAGGCTATAGTCGGTCTTGAAAAACTAGTAACACCTCGTTTAGAGGAGAGAACAAAGGATAAAATAAACTCAAAAGGCTATCTTTCCTCTGAAAGGCTCACCCGAGACAAAAATTATTACTGAAATTAGGACAAATCCTACAAGTATAGAATACAACAAATAATTTTTTACCAATGAAGGAAACTTTGTTTCTTCTTCTGTCTCCAGCCAAATGTTGGAAATAATTAAAAATACATATTTTGCCAATGTAATAATTTTGGAAAATCTGGGAGCACTTGAGGAAATTTAAAATCTGAGAGCTGATATATTCTTTAATCAGGCTATTCTAAAGCAACTGAGAGGAAAAGAACAGTCAAATTATGACTCATCTTGCTGTATTTATGGGGGCGGGCAAAAAGAACTTGCTAATAAAGCAACTCATGTCTTTACCACCTCCTTTTAGTATAGAACAACGTGAGGCATCAGCATATAGGAAAGAGGAAAAGTTGAGTCTATTAAAAGATCGGAGAACTCAAAAAGGTAAAAAAACAGAAACATAGCAAAAACAAAGATTTTAAAAAATGGGGAAGTTAAAAGGATTTTTTTTTAAACTTAGTTTATTGAGAAACCATTTCACTACAAATTACAACTTTGGCATTTGCTTATAACATGTTTCATTAAATATGTTATGTTTGTTAAAACATAAAAACCATAAATAGTTACAAGCATATAAGAATATTTCCATTCTTGGTAATTTCTCACTACACAATCTAAAGAACAGTAAACAAAATGTATTAATTTGAAAATATCAACCTTTGGGGAGACATGTAAATATCTTAAATTATGAATATGATGGAAAACTCATCACCTTTTGCATGGAAAGACTAGGAGAGGCAATTTTATTATATCACATCTTTGTAAAGGTTCTGGCGAGTCCATCTATTTGTATAAACATTTTTACAATGGTTAGCAGCAAAGGCAATTCTCTCCATTATTTGAATTTTGTTAATATCCCAAGCCATTCTAGCATCTCTGGTGGGGACTGCTGGAGTCATCTCTTTGTAATACATTTCAGGGGGGCAATAGTAAGTACAGCCCATAAGCGTTGCCCTTATTGGCCCTTGATGTCTGAAGGATAAAGCCCTAATATTATGTTTTCTGGGCCCATCCTACTTTCTAATCCAAATAATTCTTTGAGATGTTGCTTTATTTTGTCCCAGAAAGTTTTGAAGTATTGGACACAGCCAAAAAATTTGTGTCATGTCTGCATCTAAGCAGCCACATCCCCTCCAGCAAGATGCAGTGGCTCTAATGCCCATTCGAGCCTGTCTGCCCGTGGTTAAAAAATACCTAACTTTAATCTTCCAGGCAAATTCTTGCCAATTCAGAGATGACGTAGTTCACCAACTACTCCTAAATGCCAGGTACCATTTTACTTGGTTTAATTGTATTCCCAGCTTCTGCTCCTACCTCCTTTGCAAAGAAGCTGTATTGTGTACCTGGTCTGCTATCAAATTCCAATACAACATTGTTATTGCCCCTTTACCATGCGTTGACTCCCATATCATTTCAAATTCCCTAGGGAAAGGTCTAAAGTCCTCATATTGTACAGTATATCTTTCTGCAACATACCATTAATATAATTTCTTAATTGATAATAATATATGAGATCCATCTCTGTCCCGGCAAAAGCAACCCTCCACCATTATTCTGCAGCAACTCCTTTTTCCTGGTGTTCTTTTTCCCTGGAGCTGGGGGCATGCAATAACACTGGCGGAGAGGAGTGTGCACGCATCCACACGCACACCTTCCAGGTGTCTGCCCCAACTCCTCCCCAAACTGCAGCATGGTGCCCTGCCCCCCAGCCTCTGCCAGAGGGCAAATGGGTGCTGACTACTGAGGACCCCACCTCCCCGGAGAAGGAGAGCAGTCCATCGGATGCTCAATCCTTCTCCTCCCCTGCCGACCCCCAGTGGCCTGTGCTCATTCCCGAACACGGGTCGCCATTGTAGCATGAGGTAAAGCGTCCAGTGCCTCAGCCCTCAGCACCACCAGGCTGGCTAGTGTATTCCTTACTTAAACTAGTTTGCTACAGTACAGCATCCATGTAATGGTTTAGTAAACCTGTAAGTTACTTTCTTTAACCAGAACCAAAACTCTTAACAATTGCAAAAAGGTAATGCCTTATCGATATGTTTTTAATCTTAAACAATGGCAGGTTAGGAAATTGCAGCCCTGTACTGAGGAAAAGGTCACCAGGGAGCTTACAAAATGGTGGGATTCCCACGCTCATTGTACATCATGGGCATCCAAATTAAAATAAATGTTATAAACCCTGAAGCCCCCTTTACTTCCTCAGTATGTCCAGAAATATTTGGAGTCACCAACTGTCTCCCTTACAAAGCCAACGGAGACCAGAAGAAAATAATACTGCTGCATAATAATCCAAACCTGTTATGATAGGCTTTGATGGCTCACAGTTCAATCCTCCATGTCAGAAGCCAAATCTTGATGAGCAGGACTGTTTCTGTGCCTCACAAACTCTTGCTGTACCTTTTCTGACCATCAGCCTGCATCTTGGGGGCTGTTGAATTGCCACGTCTTTCCGCCATATACCACTCTGGGGCAGGCCGGTGGAAAAAAATGAGTGGACAATCCCCAGTGTCTGCAACCTCTGTTGTATTGTGTCAAACTCCTTTCTCCTTGCTCTTGTTTGAAAAGATAAATCAGGGTACAGTTTTACGTCGGAGCCACTGATATTTAGAGGGTACGCTGCCCGCGCTGCAAGCATGAGGGCATCCCTGATTTCTGATCCTGTGGACCTCACTAAGATGGTGCGTGACTGATTAGGTGAGGTTGTGCAAACCTGTGAATTGACTCTATAGGCGTTTGTTAATGAGGACCATCCAAATCCTTTTGGCATTGTAAGTACTTCCTGGAGCCATTCCACCAAGTACTGCAACTAAGCCATCCCCTCTACCCCTTCAGGGATTCCAATAATTCTGATATTCCCGGAGTGTATTTCATTTTCTATAACTTCCATGCAGCTCCGGAGCTGTGTATTTTTTTAGTTCAGGTGGCAACAGTGGTCGATGTAGAAACATTTCTTTTCTCCAACTTTGCCACCATCCCTATCAATTGTGTATAGCTGCATTGTGTTCCTCCAGCTTTTGCAGAGTTTTTTTTCTATTTTAGAGTCCATTGCTTTCATGGACTCGAACATCAACTTGCACGGCGGCTCTGATATCTCCTGAATGCCATTTCTACTGCCACCTGCGGCCTCCATGGCCTTGCTGGTACTTGGTTGCTGTTGATCTTTTGTGGGCCCCTGATAGGGTTGTCACCTGTCAGGTTTTTTACCTGGTGATCAGGTTTTTAGGGTCCCTATCAGGTTTTGCTCTGTGCTGGTCAGGTTTTTGAGCAATTTTGAGTGCTCACGTACTTTTGAAATAGAGTTGGTCATCTCACGCATTGTTTCAGCTACATGTCCAGGTTACAAACAAGTTCTGTTGTCAATATAGCCTTTTGTTTGTGAAAGCAGTCAACCTGGGAGGTGTAAAGTATGGCCAGTAACATCATTAGCACTTACTTAACCTAATCTTTTCCACTGCATCTTAAAGTGGCATAGCAGCAAAGCTGCCACCACCTTTTGTAACAGCAACACAGCCAGTTGTCTTCCACTTTCATTTGCTGGTAAACATTTTCACCTCTAACAGAATTTAGGCATTTTAAATCTTTTAAATATTTTTTTTTCTCAAGAAAAAAAGTATGGTCACTTCTTTGGTTTTGAACTATACTGTGGACATGAAAAGGAAATGGAGCCAACAAAATATATAAAGTACTCATTAAAGGAAACAATTTATTGTGTATTATTATATACCATGTGTACTGTTGTATGCTATTTACTGTATTTCCCTTGTCTTCCTCCCAGATCATATCTGTAAATGAGATGTATTTTATCTCTGTATGTTTATCTGGTAAACCAATGTCATTAAATAAATAATGCATAAGTAAATAAATAACTAGGAAGAACCTGGGGAAGTAATTTTAACAGGTACAGTACAGTATCTTCACATTTTTGTTGAACTGTTGCTTTAAGTGTTGCTTTTATTGATATAACAAATGGCTTTCTGGGAGGAGGAGTGATGCATGAAGAGTCATGAAAAGGGTTGGACTAGAGGCGGAGCTTAGGATCCGGTTTTTGCCTCATCCAGAGGTGGTAACCCTGGCCCCTGAGGTTGCGCTTTTGGCCATCCCATTTTCAAAAAAGGTATCAATTGATTCCAGAAATTGAGAAGAATCAGGTTCTGGTAAGCAAAGTTAGAAATTTTGCCAAGCTGACTGTATTTTAAATACAATAAACACCACGAGGTGCAGAGCGTCAAAGGAGTGCTTCCAACCTGGAAGATGGCTCTCTAGTGCCCCCTTGCTATGTACTTTCAAACATTATTTGGAAATATGTTAAAGTAAAGAAAGCAAGGCTCTATTGATGTTTTGTAGACTTAAGTGCAGCTTTTGATAACATAAGCAGAATTTTATTGTGGAAAAAAACGGAAGATCTGGGAACAGACCCAGTCTTACTGGATACTTTAATCCAGTTACACCCTGATACTTGGACTAGAGTACAATATAATCAATTTAGAGGTATGACTGAATCAATTAAAACAAATTGTGGGGTCCATCAGGGATGTTTGTTAGCTCTGACACTTTTCAATATATACATAAATATATTATCAAATTTGGAGAATTAAGATTTCCACTCATCGGGGGTAAAGAATAAATAAATTGCATGTCTTGCTTATGCCAACGATATACTCTTGCTTTTAACATCCCTTTTTAATTTATTTATTTAGCTTTTGTTTACTGGGTAAGCACGCTAGACAGTCTAGTGCCTATTTCCAGGTATGACCCGGGAGAGTTACAAAAGGTACAGGCAATAACAATTACAGAGGCAGGTACAGACAATAACAATACAGAGACAAAGTAATAGCAATTAACAGGGTACAATTAGGTACAGGCAGTAGACCACAGGCAATAACAAATTCAGAGTAGAAAGGTAGATCATTTTTCCAAATTATGTTTAGAAAATAGAGTGATAATTAATAAAGATAAAACAGAAATGGTTAATAAGAGCAAGAAATTACCCACATTATTTATAGATAAAAATAAATTGGAATCAACAAAATATTATGACTATCTAGGGGTCAGTATTTCTGAAAATTGTTCCTGGAAGACACAGATGTTTTATCTACAAGCTAAATCGAAAATTGCTGTAAGTACATTTAAAAACTTTGGTACAAAGATGGGTAAGGGCCCGGTAGAAGGAGCCTTGAAGGTTATAAATGCTAAGGTACAATCTAGTATTCTCTATGCAACAGAAATTTGGGGAGTTACAGAAATCAAACCATTGGAAACCATTATAAATAAATTATATAGAGGATAATGTATGGTCCTCTATCGGTAACCGGTCTGTTAACCGTCGAGAGGTTGCCAGGGCAACCGTGTCAGCCTTAGTGAAGCTAGAGTTTACGTGCGCCATAGCAGCCTCGAAATGGTTAACATTAACGGTTGCCGATAGAACTTCACCATTATTTTATAGTGTATGGTCCCAAGAAAAAGGCAGGCTCCTTACTTTTGAAACAGAGTCACCGCCCGTGGCGTTCAGTCCTTCCCTTACCGCTGTGTGCATCCGTCGGTTCCCGAGTGTAAAAAAAAAAGGCACACACATGCATAGACCGATCCCCATTGTTAACCTATCAATGTGACGTAGCATCGATAGGTTAACAGCATTACTACATCACATCGATGGTATAACAACCTTAGGAAATGATGATTTCCTAAGATTAACAGCGTTCTACCATACATTATATTGCTATCTACTCATGATTCCATAATCAGTCCCTTCACAATTGACAAGACTAGAATTAGGCCAATTCTTGTTACAAACTTTGATAATGGTAAGTCATCTAATGTTTTTGCTTCACCTTTTCTTGCTGCCAGAGTCCCGTGTTCCCAGATATTGTCTCAAAGAAGACATTCAATAATTATCAATGAGTTTTCAGTTTCTGATCATTCAATTAATTAAGAAAAAGCTACTCCTGTTAGGTCTGAGGCATCTGCCTACTGAAATATATCTAAGACCTAGAGAAGAAATAATACTTCAATTAAAAAGAAGGGTTAGGGATACTGAGATCTCAAATTATTTGCAGCAACTAATGAATTTAAAACATTTTACATGGCATAAACTGCTTAAAACTAAACATCTATTGGAGCCTTATTTATGGAAACTAGTCAACCCAGATAGAAGACACATTGTAACAAGATTTAGATTGGAAGTATATAGTGCAAATTACATACATTTTGATCAAAAAGGATTGGTATATCTTCTCCATTTTGTTAATGTAATATGAAACATGAAGATGATCTAAAACATAGTTTACTTGTTTGCCCCTTTACACAAAGAGGAGACAGGAATGGCTGAGTACTATTTTGAGAGACCTCAACTTCCCCCTTGACCAAATTATCCTCCACTTATTTAATTCAAATGTTATGGACACATTGAATAGGGTATATGGCTTGTTATCATTGGTTCATCTATAATTTATAAGGCAGAAACATAAAGGGTAGAATCTGGAAAACATTATTGCCTGTTTGTATGCTGTATGTCAATCAATCGATCAAAATCTTTATTTATCCAAGCAAACACCATTGAGCAAAGCTCATTTACAAGATGGACCTAGTTAGAGTCGGGTCAAGGTACAGTTCATAAAAATTACTATCAGAGACAGATTAACACAAATACATGTACAGTCAACAAAAAATATACAATAAAAAACGTATCAAGTGACTGAAACAGTGACACGCCAGGCTTACAACAGACTAGAAACAGATAAACATAAATACATGTACAATTAACAAAAATATACAATAAAAACCATATCAAGTGACTGAAACAGTGACACGACAGGCTTACAACAGATCAGAGGGTAAACTTATTGTATATATAGGTAGTACAGAGATACTTTTGGGGAAATATTGGCAAGGATGCAGGGTTAGCTACTTGATGAGTGAATGGCAACAGCTAGAATACTTAGCCCCAGCCAGAGAGATAGCTAAGTTGAAGGGAGGGAGGGAATTACCAGAGAGACTATGGCGAAAGAACGGAGAGGAGGACGCAGGAGAGGGAGGGAAAGTATAGTAAGTACATGAAGGGATGTGGGGGGAAGGGAACCAATTGGCCACAGCCTGATGTACGGTCAAGAAGGATGCTGGGTGCTTAAGATTCAGAGGCAGGCTAAGGATGGGGGAAGCAATTACAGGGTTCCCTCCCAGATTGAGCAGATAAGGTCTTGAAGGAATCCAAACTGATGGGGATGCTCAGTTTTCAGCAGTGTTTGCAGTTTATTCCACAGAGAGCTGAGTGCCTAGGATTCAGAGGCAGGCTAAGGATGGGGGAAGCAATTACAGGGTTCCCTCACAGTTTGAGCATACAAAGTCTTGAAGGAATGCAAACTGATGGGGATGCTCAGTTTCAGCAATTTTTGCAGTTTATTCTACAGAGAGGGCAGCACAAAGCTTATTGCTGCTCTACCAAAGCGGGATGTAACCTTGGGAATGTTCAGTGTGATAAATGAAGAACTTCTCAGAGCATAGATTCCCGGGATACTTAAAGGGAGACAGTCAGTAATATATTGGGAAAGCTTTTTTGGTGACAGCTCTGAAGGTCCATAGAGCCACATTTCTATTCCGCCTGTACAGGAGGGAGGACCAACCTACAGCTGTGTACAGGGAACAATGGTGAGTAGAAAGGGGAAGACCCGCTATAAACCTAAGTGCTCTATGATAAAGCGCATCCAATTTTGTGAGAGAGGAGTTTGGGCACTGACTAAGAAGTCCGCATAATCCACCAGAGAGAGAAAGAAAAGTTGTTTGGACCAGGTGCATTTTAGCATCTCTAGTGAGGAACTGGTTAATCCTAAAGAAAAGACCCAGCCTCTGCCTTAGTTTCTTTAGCAAATCCTCAATATGCTCAGTGAATGAGAGATTATGGTTGAGCCGAGTATGTTAAGGAACAATGTCGCCTTTTCTATGAAATAGATAAATTATCTAGAATAGGTGAAAATGATAATGTAATATGATGCTTAATGGTTGTGGATTTATTATTTAATTATGCTTTTTTAATTTGTACTAATTACTCATGGAGTATACTTATGTATCTGTATTTTAAATGTATTTTGTAAAGGCTTATAGCCGAACAATAAACTACTTAAGGAAGACCTACTTCAACAGTATTGGGATTTTTTCTAGTTGTGCACTGGATAATAAATATATTCTGGTTGTGTCCAGTTCTGGAGGCCACATCTCAAGAAGGACATAGAGTGGAGGCAGTCAAGAGGAGGTCAACTAAAATGGTGCAGGAACTGCAAAAGAAGCCCTGCAAGGGCCGGCCCGGTGGCGCTGAGGGTTGAGGTGCTGGATGCCACACCTTGCGCTACGCCAGCGACCCGGGTTCGGGAGTGAGCTCATGTGCCGGGGGTCAGCAGGGGAAGGGTTGAGAATGAGTGCCCTCATGGCTCTCCTCCCCAGAAAGGCAGGGATGGTTGTTCAAGCAAGTAATTGTGCTGCACCCAGTGGGATCGGGTATTGCAGTATGCCAAGCAAGCACGAAGCTAGCATGGCTGATGCCGAAAGGTTGCTCGGTGCCAGTGCATTGACATGCACCACGCAAAGGGAGGGAGGGGTTGGGGGTAACGCACAGAAAAAGGAAAAAAAACGGTGCCGTGGACAGGCGACGGCACCTGTCCCCCATGCCGTATACTGGGCCAACCCCGACTGGCCTTTCAGTTCCTCCATCCGAGCCCTGCCCTGCAGCCACAGTCTGACTTGCAAGAGTGCCCAAGCGAAGGGGCAACCCACCCCGGGAGGGTTAAACCAGGGGTACTGGCTGCAGGGAGGGGGGAGAGAGGAGGCACAGATCGGGAGGGCCTTAGGTGGGCGGGACTCAGGACTTGGATGCCTGAGAGAGGTTCCATGGGACTGCGACCGAAGGAAAATAAAATTAAAAAAAAAAAAAAAAGCCCTACAATTTGAGTCTAAATGCAATATGTGCACTCTGGAATAGGGAGAGGGAGATATGATAGAGAACTTCAAATACAGTATCTCACAGGGGTAAATAAGGTACAAAAGGGACGTGTGTTTCAGAAATAAATGTGCTCAAGAACAAGGGGCCATGCTGGGGGGGGTTGACTCGGGAGAGATGAGAGGAAGTACATCCTCACAGAAAGAGCTGTAGATTCCTGAATCAGCCTTCTAGCTGAGGTATTGTGGGCAAAAAACAGTGGTGAGGTTCAAGAATGCATGGGTTAGGTGTAAGGGAATCTTAGAGGAAAGTAAAGACAGAAGGAGAAAGGGCATGAGATCAAGCTAGGTCTGTGAAGATACTGTAGGTATAGAACACTGGGCAGACTTGATGGGCCAAACTTCTCTTATCTGATGTCACATTCTATCTTTCCATGTTTATATGACATGTCAGGCAGTTTGAGTGAGGTGGACATTTTGTTATTCACAAATGGTAAGCATAGAGTTTTGGATCTTTGACATTTTTATATGGTAGATCATTTTATTTTACTGTAACTGGCAATTTTGTATGACAGCTACATCAAGTAGTTTGTAATATGTGCATTTTTCCCCCATTTATGAGTTGGGTTTAGTTTAAAACGAAACAATCCTTTAGAAGAGGAGGTGGGGGCTGGTCCAGTGGTGTGGAGGGCTGAGGCACTGCAAGTGCCTTACCTCCTGCCATGTCAGTGACCCGTGTTCAGGAATGGGCGCAGGTTGCTGGGGGGTTGACTGGGGGAGGGAGGATTGAGCATCTGGAGGACAGCTCTCCTCCCTCGGGAAGGGGGGAGTCTGTGACTCGCCGCTTGACCACCATATGGAGGAATCCAGCTGGTGGCACATGCAAGTTGCTCTGTGTGGGAGGCTTCACATCCAGAGCACCAGAGGCATCTCCACAGAGGTGGAACTTGCACAACATGCTCATAGTGCGTTTATGGAGTCGGGGAAAAAATGAAGGAAGATGAACCTGTCTATCACACCACGGCTGGCTGAGCTGGTCCTCGTCCAGGGCCAATCTGGATATGTTGACTGTGGGGGAGGATGGTCCTCCTTCTTCCGGTCCTGTGGTGGTGGTGGGGGCAACCCATGGGGGATACAGCCCTGGATTCTGGGGGCCACTGGAAATGGTTGTGGACGCCGGGAACATGGCAGATACAAACTGCCCATCCTGCCAGGAGGAATAAAAACCTATTTGGATATCTCTTTGCAGACAGCACAAAGGTTTGCAACAGGGTTGATACACAAGATGGAGTGAAAAGGATGAGAAGGGACTTGGCAGGGTTGGAGGAATGGTCAAATGTATGGCAGCTTTGATTCAACACAAAAAAGTGCAAAGTAATGCACCTGGGAAACAAAAACCCAGGGGAAGAGCACACGGTGGAGGGAGGGGTGAGATGCTAACAATAACAAAAATGAAAAGGGACCTGGGGGTACTCATATCAGATGACCTAAAGGTGGCCAAGCAATGTAAGAAGGCAGTAAGAAAGGCTGGGGGGATACTGGGATGCATAGGGAGAGGCATCACCAGTAGAAAACAGGAAGTTGTTATCCCTCTGTACAGATGATTAGTGAGACCCCATCCAGAGTACTGTGTGCAGTTCTAGAGACCCCATCTCTGCAAAGACACAGAGTGGAGGCTGTCCAGAGGAGGGCAACCAAAATGGTGCATGGTCTGCACCAGAAGACATATGAAGAGAGACCAAAGGAGCTTAATATGTATACCCTTGAGGAAAGAAGGGAGAAGTAGAACATGATAGAAACTTTTAAGAACCTCAAGGGAATCAACAAAGTCCAAGAGGGTAGTATCTTTCAGGAAAAGAGATGTGCAAGAGCAAGGGGGCACAATTTGAAGATAGAGGGGTGACGGCTCAGAGGTAATGTGAGGAAGTATTTGTTCATGGAGAGGGTTGTGGATGCATGGAACAGCCTTCCTGAGGAGGTCATGGAGTCAAGAACAGTGGGGGAATTCAAGAATGCATGGGACAGTCATAAGGCAGTCCTAGTGGGGGGTAGGAGGAAGTAGGCTGTTGGTTAACTAGGATCTGCAGCTTATCCATTAGGTAGGAAAATGGGCAGACTAGGTGGGCCAAGCGGTCCTTATCTGCCATCAAATTTTATGTTTCTATGAAAAAAAAAAAAGAAAAGGAGGTGGAAATTTTGTATATTGCATTCACTCATTTCATTTATTTGATAGATATACTGTAAAAAAAATTACAAAAAAGTTATACAAAGTCATTAAAATTAGGAAATTTTTATACAAAAATATATTTCAGTGTTTAGATGTTAAAAAGATATTTAAACCACTTTTATACATTATCTGATATTATGAACCATAGATATAACAATGTATATGAACAGTATGTATGCAAGGTTTTAAAGTGAAGATTATAAACATAGAAACATAGAACTTGACGGCAGATAAGGACCGCTTGGCCCACCCAGTCTGCCCATTTCCTTACCTGATGGATAAGCTGCAGATCCTAGTTAACCAGCAGCCTTCTTCTTCCCACCCCACCCCTAGAATTGCCTTATGACTGTCCCATGCATGCTTGAATTCCACCACTGAAGAATTTTTTTTCTCATTAATGTTTTTAACATTTAAATAGGATAAGACAATAGCCATATGCTGGCTCTCTATAGTCAGACCTTAATAACAGATACATCATTTTATAGTTTGTTTTAGTGTTATCTATTGGTTAAATGTTATTAGATTATACTTTAGATAATTCTAAACTACTTCAGCATGGAATGTAAATAAGATGCTGTAGGGTTTGGGTCTTATTACCTACATTCCCTAACCAGTGCATTGGAGCTTACAATCTCAAATTCCTAAATGGAAAAGGAAGCTTAGTTAGCTATAAAAAGAGAAGCCAATAACATTCATCCTTAAGAAAAATTAGGACCATAACAGCATATGATGTACAAAACATCAGCAAATACTTTGCAAACATATTATTAGTTTCCAGACAAGTAATCAGGTTTTGAGAAAGACCATTACATAGAGAGTAATGGCTAGGCAGGTGTGTGTCGTGATTTTTTTTACATACCCGAGGTGAGTGATGAGTCATAAACCTCGAGAGTGAAGCTTGAGAGTTTTATGAGCCCATCACTCACCGAGGGTGTGTAAAAAAACATCATGAACACATACCTGCCTAGACTTTATTGTTTATAATTGCTGGTGCATTTTTCTGTGGCACCGCAAGAGCGGTCAGTCAGCCCCAGTCAGTTCCCAATCTGACTGACTGCCAAAGCCCCGATGGAAGCGCGAGCACTGCAGAATCAACCAGATATATGTTTTGTTGTGAAGGCAGGATCAACCACATTAAAAAAAGACAAACTGTAGTACTTTACTAGTGTGGAGACGAGTCAGATGAACGATCAGTGTGGGTCTTCAGTAGCGCTGAAACAGAGCCACCATGGGGGCGCTGTGGGGCCCGAGCTTGTTGGTAGCAACTTCTAACATCTCTTGGGGAATTTTACAAATATTAAAATACTTGCTTTGGAGCTAGAGGTAGTAGATAATTTCAACATCATTGAAAAGAGGAGTGCTGAAAGTCTAAGATGGGTAACCCAAGAAAAGACAGAGGTGGTGGTACAGGAGGGAAATCATCTGGAACCATACAGCCCACGTGGTCGGCTCATGAGATGCAAGCCACTCCGATTCCTGAACCAGAAGAAAATATGACCTCCGTTAACCTGAAGTTGCAACGATTGATCTCTTCGGTATCTGAATTAAACACTAAAATGGACGTGTTTGCTTCATGAGTAACACTGGTGGAGAAAACCATGGAGGGATTACAAACAGAAATGTCGGACTTAAAGAGGAGTTCTGAGTCGACTTCAGTAGCCACCGCGGTGGTGCTTAAAGAAAATACCTACAGGTGCAGTTGGAAACCCTTGAAAATCAAGCAAGATTGTCCCACGTGCGGATTCTCAGGCTGCCTGAAGGCAGTGAAGGGGATCACCCCCTCATGTTTCTACAGGACTGATTGTAGGACAAAATCACACCGGAGGGTCAAAATCTGCAGTTTGGGCTACAAAAAGCTTATTGCATCACACCAAGAGAGTACAGGGAGGATTCTGAAACTCCTCACACCCTTCTCTTGGTTACCGACGGTGTGGGCACCAGGAACAAATACTAAGGATGGCCAGACAGGCGGGTCCTTTAGTCCAGGACGATCACCCCGTGTATTTATTCCTGAACATTAGTTATTCAACAAGAATGCGCCAAAAAAAATTTGACAGTGTCAGAAAACAACTTCGAGAGGCCTCAATCACTTACACCATTTTTTTTTCTGGCCTGCTTCAGAATAGTGCACAATGGAAAAGTCTGGGTATTTTCCGACCCCAATGAGGCTGGTAAATGGGCCTCTCAATTTGCCACAAGATGCCGGAGTTCTTCCCAAGATTCAGATGCTGAAGAAGGGGTCCTGGCAGAGACAGAAGAAGGTTGAACTGTCTAAAGTAATGTGCTGCTGTTTTGTCTAGTTACTTTAATTGAGATCTCACCGTGACTGTTTAGTTAAAATTCAAGTGACTTTTGAAAATCTAGGTCCCTGTTGAAAGGCTTCCTGTGATGGCTACTACTGGATTAATGTAGTACAAATTGCCCCTTCTCCCGATCTACTGTTTTAAGTTTTTTACGAACGTTATCAGGACATGCTGTGACGTGGAGCTGTAGTAGTAGTAGAGGGGTTTATATTTGGTTTTGTTGGTATTTGAATTCTGGATTCGTCAGCGAGTGTGGTCTATGTTAGAAACAGCCCTAAGTTTAATGATATTTTTCAAAGGAATGCTACTGAAATTATCTAGAAGTTATCTGCCTTTTAAAGATACTTATGAGGAAATTTATTTTCTTTAGAGATATATAGTATGATGCCACGAACCCATATAGGGTGCGACATATTGGATTTCAAACATGGACTTTTAGAACATTGCATTAATCATACTGCTCATGGACTTCTAACAACAGCTTATAACGATTAAATCTTTTAATGTAAATTTAGATCACCTTCTAACTAGGTATCAAAATATTTAGGATACAAAAATCATTTGATTAATGAGCATGTCTCTCTATGGTATAAAATTATAGATATTGTTGTCTCAGATATGAGCATGTCATTTGTGTACTAATGAGTGCAAATAAAAAAAATAAAATAAAAAAAGAAATGGAGCCGCCATGTTGGTGGGATAATCAGCCCACCCACACATAGACTGAGAGCCAATAAGGGGACACGTTAGACTTGAGTGACACCAAACACCCTGGAACTGTGAGGTTAGTTAAAGCAAAATGCTGTAATAATGGGTTTTCCGGTTATTACGGCATTTGAAACACACCTTTTAGTGGTGTGATAAAGGGGAGTCACCAGTAATTATAAAAGTTGAAATGGTCACTGGTAGGTGGGGTGTTCAGAACAGTCAGAATAGCTTTACTTGGGTCAAGAAAACTAGCAGATGTTCTACTTATCTATCATTTCCACATGAAAATAGAGCATATAATTTATCATAACTTGAGTCAGGATTCTCCTTAAAAGAATTTTCCATGCAGAATTTCTTTTCCTTGTTATATCTTGGGTACACAAAAATAATGTGCTCAAGACCATCTAGATCACACTTACAAACAGGTCAGCCTGGGTTCAAGTCCCAGCTAAGGCACTCACTTCTTTCTCTCCTCTGTTTGTATGTGTTCCATAAATATGCACACCGCACTCCTGTGTGATTGTTACAAGTAAATATTTGTGTTGCCATTGGGTTGTACATTTGAGAAAGAGTAATGTGCTTGGGGACAGCCCAGGTTCCAGTTGTGTCAGTGGCATAGCTAGTTAGCGCAATTGGAAAGGTATTCCGGGCAGCCTGGGTTCAAGTCCCAACTGAGGCACTTACTTCTTTCTCACCTGTTTGCATGTGTTCCATAAGTATGCACACCGCACTCCTGTGTTGTTGTTGTTTAGTTTATTTGATCAGCTTTTTATAGTCATTACACATTTTATAAAAACATCCATTAAAAAGAAATTCCAATACAACAGTCTTAACATACAGCATACAATAAATAATAAAACAGTAATAATTCATCATTCATATCTTCTTCTTTCCTATCATCCTTATTTAAAAATTAAATGAATCCATTCAAGCTCTTCCAGACACTTGATTCATTAAATACCACCTCACAGGTAAAAATTACCTTTAGCCATTAAATGCTACTAGCTCTTATACTCTAACTGCTTCAGTCTGCATGGACTAGGAAGCTATCCTGAACCAGAGGGATTTTACCACAAAAATGCCCAGTGCACCGTAAAGGAAACCCAGTGAGCATACATTGCCATACTACCGTTAGCCTTCTGTTACTTTTCTGATGCTAACCATGTTTCAAAGCACTTAATGCAATAGCTTTATTCCCTATATGGGAAATCAGTATATGCTTTAAAGGGACAATTCTCCTGGTGCACTGAAATACCTGATTGATGCATACCAGTTTTGACCTTCCTATTAGTCTCCCAAAGGAAGGCTTCCCAAAAAGGCTTTAATTAGGTAACTTTTGGTCCTAAGGCACCAAGAACAGAATAATCAGACACTGAATTACCCAAGCAACATGGGCATAGGGCAACTATGTGTCCCATCCCAGTCTGCACAATTTGCTATGATAACACCATTTTGCCCAGAATTCCTTAGATGCAGCCTTCTGTGGTTGACAAATTGTAATGTCCAGCAAATCCCCCTCACCTTCCCGGAACTTAATTAAAGTACATCCCAGGTACATGAGAACTACCCCCAGGGAAGCAAACTGTACAGCGATAAATCAAAGTAATAAATCAAGCATTTGTGTGCCTTAGTATCTGATCAGGTACTTAATGTGCTCATTTAAAAATTACAATAAGGGAATAAAACTATTTTAAATCAATCATTACCCCTCTCTGGTTAACTTTCCAAAAGACACCTAAAACTAATAACATTTAGAAAACACAATAATCTGCATTCAATATTTAAATATTCCTAGTTTAGAAATGCTGCTATTAAGTTCCCTCAAAACTTTGTATAGCAATAGGCCAGTACATATACTGAATTATTTAACTGACCAGGTAAGCAACTCAGAGCAGCCTGTTAAGAGTCTCATCACTTGACGCTGATTTAGATAAACCCACCTTAAATACAGCAATTTAAAACAAGAATACTTCATGCCCAACACATAGGGTCGCCTAAAATAGTGTCTCTCCCAAGCAATCTTGCAATGTTTGCGAGCCCTGCAAAATAGTTCAGAGTCCTTTATATTTATATTCAGAGGCAATACTCCTTTGTTATGGGGCCCAACTGGAGCTGGCCAGAGAGTCCAAACAAGAAAAATCACAAAGAATACCTGATGGGGAATGACCCCAATAATCCCCCATTGGTCGCTGGTGCAGCACAGCATCCCCCAGGGCTCTCCACAACTCTCATCAGAGTTTTTGAATAGATTTTAAACTTTGCTAAAGAATGAAATTTGGCTCTGTCTCCTCCCAGTGCAGAGTTTTACAGAATTTCGACATTCAGCCGCAATCCTCATATCCCATCTTCTACTCCATCTTCAATCCAGTCAAGAGTATAAATGCTTTGATCACACCTATAGGGAATAAGGAAAACAAGGAAAAACACTCCACTAAGAATAGTACAGTTTAGCTTACTGCAATAAAAGTGATACCCACTTAGTCAAAGGTGGCATACCTCTTTCAAGGTTTGGTCAAGCATTCTAGTACATAATGTGCTGCCACAAAGCTCTGCAGACGCTCTGCAGGATTCCATGCTTCCACATATCATCATAGCTTCCACCTAGGCCCAATACCACTCCAGCATAAGTCCACTTTCCTGGGCAAAACAGCTGAGAGCAACTCTCTGCTCTCACTTGGCTGAAAAATTATCTAAGCCGGCAAGCGTCTCTACTCCACGCTGTTAGCGCTACCTGTTAACAGTAAGCCATCACTAAATTCACCCTCATGAGTCAGGTGCCAGAATAATATTAGTTTCATTCAGGGGTTTTAACAAAATGAAACAAAAATAATTTTAAAAGCTACAAACAGAGCATTCTCGAAGCGTTGCGAGGAGCAGAGCAGCAGTGTGGCCATCTTGCTGCCCCCCCAGAGGAATGTCACAGTTTTTCCCAAAACCGCTCTACAAATTGAGCTGTGTGGTAGACCATGGAACCTAACAGCTGGGCAATCTGTACTGTGGTTTCCATTCCTTACCGATTTGGGCGCACTCCTGTGTGATTGTTACACGTAAATTATCTAGATCACCTCCACCACATTTACAAAATGGAGAATGAATTCCTTCTCATCTTTGTTTATAGCAGAGTTGATTAGAATAAAGCATTTCAAACAGAAATGTGCAATGAGATTTTCTTTTATCCCTATCCACTATTTTCGTCTGATAAGGTTCCATCTGGTAAATGCTCTTACAATGCTTGTATGCAATATTAATTTTACAGATATGAATCTTTGCCATGGCATGCTGTGCTGTATGTCCTTACACTTGTATCTAATATGCTCTACTAGAATTAGTTGTGGAGTTCTGTGAATCTCAGTCAAAATAAAGTGAAGTCTCGTTGGATGTAATCTAGACTTCAAGTATGCCATGTATGGGAAAACAAAACCCCTTAGTTATTATGAAACTTGTTCCTTAAAACATTGGTTGGGAAGACAATTTTCAGGCATTATTTGCAGGTCCATGATATATATATATTATTATTTTAGAAAAGACAGAAGATTCATTGGGATATTGTCCTAAATTCAGATATAAGAATGTGAGCAGGGATACCATTGGCAACTTTCAGTAAATAATGATATAATTTCTTCAGTATTATTTCAATAGATGAATAATCTGTAAGGCCCCATATTTCTGCTGCATACAATATTGCATTTCTAATGTTGCCATTCATTGCAGTTTGTAAACCCTTAACTGAATAGCCATCATAATTTCTCATAAAGCATTTAGCTCCATTAACTGAAGTTTGTAACTTTTTTTGAGGCATTTTGTGTGGCAGTTCCATTTGGTATTCATGGCAAATTGTAAACCCAAATAATCATAACAAGCTACTGTTTCAGTAGGTGAAGTATTCCACTTTGTTGGACATGGCCTACCTAGACTTTAGCAAGGCATTTGACACAGTCCTGCACAAAAAGATTAATAAACAAATTAGCCAGCCTGGGAGTGGGTCCCAGGGTGGTAGCCTGGGTAAAACACTGGCTGGACAACAGGACACAGTGGGTAATAGTAAATGGAGTCCACAGTGAAGAAAGGAGGGTTACTAGTGAGGTACCACAGGGTTCAGTACTGGGGCCGGTCCTTTTTAATGTCTTTATAAGTGACATTGCAGAGGGACTGGAGGGGAAGGTACAGTGCAACCTCAAAGATCCGAACCTCAAAGAACCGGACTGACCGGTTAACCGAACCCCCACCCAAGCGCTAAGCGCTGTTAACAATTATCGTAATTGCCACTGTAATTGCCACCTGTAGCTCGTTTCCTTGAGTGCTCAAAAACCGTTAATTGTCTTCAACACTGTCAGCACTAGCGACATGGCAAAGCTGGCTAACAAACGAAAGCGGGTAACATTGTGTATTGAAACAAAACTTGAAATAATAAGTAAAATTGAACGCAGTGCAAGTCTGAGCGCTGTTGCTGAGGAGTACGGAATTGGCAAATCTACTGTGTTTGATTTAAAAAAAGTCACAGGACAAAATTAAACAGTTTGCCCAGCAAGCCTGAGATACTGGGTCGGCTCAAACACGTTGCATTGTTCGAAAAGCAGCAAACGAAGAATTTGACTGTGCCATGCATTTGTGGTTCACCCAAGAACGCCGCAAAGGTACCCCGATCAGCGTGTCATTGTTAGCGAGAAAGCAAAACTTTTATTCAAGCAAATGTGCCCTGACAGTGTTGAGGGCGATTTCAAGGCTAGCTCTGGTGGTTACATCGCTTCAAAACCGACATGGCATACGACAGCTAAGTATGCAAGGAGAGGCACTTTCTGCTGATTGTGAAGCATCTCAGTGTTTTAAAAGCAACCTACAAAATCTAGTGGAGCAGCAGCAGCTCACAGAGAATCAAGTCTATAATGCATGAGAGAGGTCTATATTGGAGGCTGCTCCCCAATAAAACACTAGCAGATGGCAGCGAAAGACAAGTTAAGAACTTTAAGTCAAACAAAGATAGAGTAACATTAATGGCAACAGCGAATGCTAGTGGTGATTTTAAACTTCCACTACTGTTCATTCACAAAAGCACAAAGCCCAGATGTTTTGCAAACGTTACAATGTCAGGACTTCCAGTGCATTATTATAGCCAGTGTCGTTCTTGGATGGACCGAAGCATTTTCAGCGATTGGTTTTTTAAACACTTCGTCCCCCTGGTTAAAGAATATCTTAATTCAAAATCTCTGCCAGTAAGGGCAGTCTTGCTTATGGATAATGCCCCCTCACACCCTGCAGTCAAAGATCTTACTGCCGGAGATGGCAGCATTAAGCGCCTCTTTTGGCCCCCAAATGTAACAAGCATTCTGCAGCCCATGGACCAGGGCGTATTAGAGAACTTGAAACGCAGTTATAAGCGTGATCTGTTTGCCGCCTTCAGGGAATGAATGACTACAGGTGTTACACTGAGTTTTGTAAGTCCCTGACTGTAAAGGATGCCGTTTACCTTAGTGCAAAAGCGTGGGGTGAAATCAGCTCAGACTCCCTCTGTAGGTCCTGAAATAAGCTGTGGCCATATCCAAACGAACAAGAGAATGACGTAACAGTTGCCGACACCCAGATTAACTTTGGGGAGGAGTGTGACGCGCTTCAGATAACCACAGAGGAGCGGGAGGAGTGGATTCGTGCCAATAATGAAGAAACGGGGCATCAGATTTTAACGGACACAGACATCATTAATCTAGCACGAGTGAGTACTGAAAATGAAATGGGCAGTGAGGGAGATGAGGGGGATGAGGCGGTTACTGTGAATGTTCCTCACAGCAAAGCGGAAGAATGTTTCTCCGTTTGTGTTGAATGGCTGGAGCAGCAGCAAGAAGCGAGTCCAATTAACCTAATGTTACTAAGGGAGCTGCTGAACCTCACTGCTAAAAAACGTCACTGCTCACTGAAACAGAGCGCAATAACCAATTTTTTTAAAAATTCTGAAACCTAACCTTATTTATCTTCGCTGTATTTATATTAAAAAGTGATTTGGTAATGCAATAAGTCACGTTGTAGTCTTTCTTTGTCAGTTTCAGAGTTACGAAAATTTCAGAGATATGAACACCATGCATTCCCATGCTGTTCGTATCTCTGAGGTTGTACTGTATGTCTCTTTGCAGATGACATAAAGATCTGCAACAGGGTTGATATGCAAGGTGGGGTGGAAAGGATGAAAAGGGACTTGGCAAGGTTGGAGGAATGGTCAAATGTATGGCAGCTTAGATTCAATGCAAAGAAGTGCAAAGTAATGCACCTGGGAAATAAAACTCAAGGGGAAGAGTACACAATGGGGGGTGAGATACTGACAGCAACAAAAATGGAAAGGGACCTGGGGGTAGTCATATCAGATGACCTAAAGGTAGGCCAGCAATGAGAGAAAGCAGTAAGGAGGGGGGGATACTGGGATGTATAGGGAGAGGCATCACCAGTAGAAAACAGGAAGTTGTTGTCCCTCTGTACAGACAGTTGGTAAGACCACATCTGGAGTACTGTGTACAGTTCTGGAGACCCCATCTCCGCAAAGACATAGACAGGGTGGAGGCTGTCCAGAGAAGGGCAACCAAAATGGTACAGGGTCTGCACCAGAAGACATATGAAGAAAGACTAAAGGAGCTTAAGATGTATAGCCTCGAGGAAAGGAGGGAGAGGGGGGACATGACAGAAATATTCAAATACCTCAAGGGAATCAACAAAGTCCAAGAGGGTAGCATCTTTCAAAAAAAAGAGATGTGCAAGAACATGGCACAATTTGAAGCTAGAGGGGGGATGGCTCAGAGGTAATGTGAGGAAGTATTTTTTCACAGAGAGGGTTGTAGATGCATGGAACAGACTTCCTGAGGAGGTCATAGAGTCAAAAACAGTGGGGGAATTCAAGAATGCATGGGACAGATATAAGGCAATTCTAGTGGGGGGTAGGAGGAAGTAGGCTGTTGGTTAACTAGGATCTGCAGCTTATCTGTTAGGTAGGGAAATGGGCAGACTAGGTGGGCCAAGAGGTCCTTATCTGCCGTCAAATTCTATGTTTGTTATATTTCTGAAATGAAGTCGCACCTAAAACCACCATCTTTTTTTTTTTTTTTTTTTCTGTTTATCTGCAAAAATCTACTGCTGTGTATTTCTGAAAATGTATCCAGTTTCCTCTGTGGACCCAGTAAAGATGTTAAGATTAAGATAAGATAGTCTGCATAGATCTATTGAAGACATTTGGAGAATGAAAATCCTGGTTATACAGTTCCTCTATTATACTGTAAGACCCAGATATTCAATAGGGTTGCGCCATGCGCAATCCACTGATGTGCCCCGGTGTGATATTCAAAAGGGAAAAGTGTGTGGCACAAATCCCGGTGTGCCAGAGTGCATCAGTAATGTATGCAGGCGCAGGGTGAGTGGGGGCGTACCCATGCATACTCTGCACAGCCCGATATTCAGCCTGGGATGTGCGGAGCCATGCATGCACAACCCCTACCTGCACCAGCACAAAGTTGATCCCCCAAAAAAAGGAACAACGGATGGCCACCCACAGGTGAGCTGCCACATTGCAGGGCACAACACGGCAGCTGCCACCTCTGGGTGGCCACCCGAGCTCCGGCTGCACCTGGCAGCGCCCTCCCATGCCCGATCACGGGCATTTGTAAAATAAAAGAACCCCTATATCCCTGGTGGTCCAGTGGACCGCTGTCTGCCCAATCGCGGGCATTTGTAATAGTACAAAAGTAGTCTGTCCAATATCCCTGGTGGTCCAGTGGACTGCTGTCTGCCCGATCATGGGCATTTGTAATAATAAAAGTAGTCTGTCCATCACATATCTGGAATGTGTAGTACGGTACGGGCTGCACGCCTATTGGCTCACGCTATGGACCAATGGGCGTACAGCCCTACCTATGGTGTCAGTCGGCGGGCGGCGGGGGTGGCAGGCAGGTGGTGCTGCTGCCCGGCCAGCTGACCGGGGAGTGGCGGTGTGGCTCAGTGGGGGGGAGGGGGCACGCAGACCACCAGGGATATTGAACAGACTACCTTTTATTACAAATGCCCGTGGATTGGCAGACAGCTGTCCACTGGACCACCAGGGATATTGGACAGACTACTTTTGTACTATTACAAATGCCTGTGATAGGGCAGACAGCGGTCCACTGGACCACCAGGGATATTGGACAGACTACTTTTGTACTATTACAAATGCCCACGATCGGGCAGACAGCGGTCCACTGGACCACCAGGGATATTGGACAGACTACTTTTGTACTATTACAAATGCCCGCGATCGGGCAGACAGCGGTCCACTGGACCACCAGGGATATTGGATTCTTTTTAGTTATACTGAAGCCCGTGATTGGGCTGTGGGGCACATTGCCGCGCTGTACAGGGGGCGTCGGTCCCTGATGGCTGCTGCCTGGCAGGGCGCCAGGTGCAAGTCGCCGGAGATTGGCGCACCTGCATGCAAATGGGGCCATCATTTTTTTTTTTATTGGATATAATCGGAATTACAAACCTTTGAGTCACAGACTCTTTTGCAAAGGCTCCACGTCGGTTACATAGGGTGGAGGATAAACAAATACAGAGAACACACAATAAACAGGTAGAAATTCGTAACACAGTACTGCCAGTGCAGTCCAGGCATAAGCTTTGTTAACTGGTGACAGTAGTAGGCAACAATTCAAGATAATGATGCTGACTCTTGGGATCAATTGAGACCCTGTGTCGTGTGTATTGGGGGTATGGAAAAACCAGAGAAGGGCAGAGAGTTAGCCACAGTCGCATTTTTCTGACTCCCGGAGTTGAGCTCTGAGGGCTGTTTTGAATTGGGAGAGGCTGAGGGTCTGGGAGATGGGGGGGGGTGAGTGTTTAGCCAAAGAGGGGCATGGTAGCGGAAAGATCTTTGCCCAAGGGATGTTCTACAATGAGGGACCAGGAATGAGGAGGATGCTGCGAGTCTAGTGTTACGCCGGGGGGGGGCAACACAGACTATTGAGAGAAGGCCTGCGGGCGCTAGCTGGAGAAGGATCTTTTTCGCTAGCACGCAGGAGTGGTACTTAAGTCTTCCTTGGAAGTTTAGCCATCCAGTAAGTGCATAGAGCTCACAGGTATGTGTTAATCTGTCGACCCAGTGACTAGTCGGCAAGCTTTATTCAAGCGGTGTTGATGCTACGAAGGCTGTGGGTCCATGAGCCCGTATATCACTATCCGTAGTCTATTAGGGAGAGGATAGAGGAGGCGACCCGCGAGCTGCATGCCTGTGTGGGTAAGCAGTGTTTAAGCCTGTGGAGGATACCCACTCTAGTGTTAACAGCGGAGGAGAGAAGCTGAATGTGCTGATGGTAGGAGAGGGAGGTGTCTAAAGTAATTCCCAGATATTTAAAACACGTAACATGTTCAAGAGGGGTGCCTTGATTGTTTTTGATTAGGAGAGCTGACTGGCTGTGTGTACTTTGTCGATGTGCAAAGATCATGGACTTGGTTTTTTGGTAGTTGATGATCAGGCGGTGTTCAGTGAACCAGGTTTCTAGCTCCCAGAAGAAACCCTGAAGAGCTCGCTGGAGAGAGCTCGGCTGTGGGTGTTTCCAAAACACTACCGCGTCATCAGCGTAGAGTAGCAGGTTACCGCTACATGACTTGGGGAGAGAGTTTAAAAAGAGGATGAATAGTAGAGGGCCAAGAATAGACCCCTGTGGGACACCTGAGGAAACTGTTTTACGGGAGGAGATGGTGATATTTATCCTGACTTGCTGTGACCAGCCTGTTAGGTAGTCCTTGAACCAGACAGTAGCCTCTAGGACCACATTTAGTTGTGGAAGGACATTAAGCAATAGCTCATGACTGACCGTGTCAAATGCCTTGGTCAGGTCCACATAGATTGCCCCTGCTATAGATCCTTGGTCGAGGGCCTCATGGATGAATGAGGTGAGCACAGTAAGAGCTGTGACGGTACTGTGGCCAGACCGGAATCCGTGCTGTTCAGGGCAGAGAAAGTTGTGTTTAGACAGATGTTCTGATAGCTGGTCTGACACTATTTTCTCTAGGGCCTTGGAGGGAGGAGGAAGTAACGAAATTGGTCTATAGTTGGTTGTGTTGGTGGGGTCGCTGCTCTTCAGAATTGGAGTGATTATGGCTCTCTTCCAGGTTGTGGGGAACTGACCTAGGCATAAAGAGAGGTTGAGGATTTTAGTGAGATGGGGTAGTGTGACATCCAGGGTCAGCCTAATGAGTTTTAGATCTAGGGAATCATTGCTGTGCCGGGTGTTGGCAATAGCTTTAGAGATGTAGTGTTTTGCCTCGAGGCTGGAAATGACTCTCAGCGGAAAGGGTATAGTATTGTTTTTACTCGAGGTATCCATGGGAGTGGGAGGGGGGATTGTTTGGGAGTAGTTAGGGGGGAAAATATGGGAGAGGTCGGAGAAAGCAGAGTTGAGGGCTTCAGCGATAGAGGAGGGATCCTGGGATATCTCCCCATTTATTGTAAGCTGGGTGGGAGCGGGTGAGTGGGATTTACCATTTAGTTCCTTTATATTGTCCCAGAATTTTTTACCGTCTCCCCAGGAGGTGGTGAGGGTATGTTGATAGTAAGAGGCTTTTGCCTGCCTTAGGGCCCAGGTACATTTGTTGCGGGCCTCTCGGCAGAGTTGTCTATCATGGACGCTTTGGGAGTCAAGTGCCTTAAGCCATAGGTTATCCCTATGTCGGAGCTGGTTAAGTAATGATGTGGTGATCCAGGGTGTGGTTCTGCTTTTCACTACTTGCTTGGAGGGGGGAGCGAAAATGTCGAAGGCCATGTTGAAAGTGGTTATAAAGTGGGAGAGAGCCAGATCTACAGACTGCGTGGTGTAGATGGGGAGCCAATTGCTGGTAGATAGGTGGGATTTTAGCTTCTCTAAGCCTCCTCTTATCAGTCGCCTCTGCCAGGTGATTAAGGGGGGGCATGGGGTAGTTTTCCTGACCACCAGCAGATCACTGGGGAATGGTCACTGATAGCGTCTGGGAGGACAGTGGCTTTGGAGATGTTCTGTGGCCTGTTGGTGAAGATGAAGTCTAAGAGGGTGGATGTCCCTGTTCTATTGTCCCTTCTGGTGGGGGAGGTGACGAGTTGGGTTAGATCGTAAGACAGGGCAGTGTCTTTGAAGTTGGATGAGGCAGGGGATAACCAGTTGACATTAAAATCTCCCATCATGATAACTTCACTAGTGTTGGGTATGTGTGAGATACTGTGGAGGATTGAGTCAAATGCGAGTTTTTGGTTGCTCGGGGGGATATAGGCTGCAGTGATGTGGAGGGTCTTAGTACCCAGACTTAGTTTAACTGTTAGTGTCTGGGCACCGTATTGTGGTATTGGGGTTTGGACTTCAGTGGCATGAAGAGAGAATTTTACATAGATTGCACACCCACCGCCTCTCTTGCTGGACCTGTCAGCCCAGAAGATGGAATAATTCCTGAGAGAGACAGACTCATTTGGTATTCTTTCAGAGAGCCAGGTCTCAGATAGGGCTAGGATGTCAGGGTCATGCTGGGCAATCCAGCCTTGGAGGGATGTGTGTTTTTTTGGTAGGTTACATATATTAAGAGTAGCCAGCAGGAGGTTCCCACTTGGTCTGCTAGGTGGGGCCACAGTGCATGGCAGGCCAGGGTTGGGGTGGATTTTGCCAGACAATAAGAGAAGTAGTAGGGCATGCCGTAGGAGGGCTGACCTACAGAGTTTGGACGAGTGACGCTGGGTTTGGTAGGGTGTAGGACTTTTTGCATTAGGGGTGGGGACAGGGAGATAGGGAGTGATACAGGCTAACATGGTGGGAAGAGTGAGGGGGTCTGATGTGCGGCTGACAAGGGAAGTGGGGGGTTGGGGTCTGGATGGGGGGAGAGCCGAGGTACAGTGAGTGTCCTGTGTGAGGGTGTGTGTTAAGTTGAGTGTGAGAGTATAAAAGCCAGCATGCTCACCAAGGCTTATGAGAGAGAGGTTGGGGGGACACGGCTTCTCGTAATCGTAGGTAAGGATTTGGTGTGCCTGAAAGTTATTGAAAACTAGTTTTGGTGCCTCTGGGGGGGTTGCTGAGCCTGCTGTGTGGTCCTGGAAGTCAGGAGGGCTGCTATAAGCAGGGCTAGCATTATGAATGTAGAGAATCTGTGGTGCAGATTAGCGGCCTCTAGTGTTGATTTTGTATAACCTGCAACTGGAAAAGTGGGCTGATAGGTTATTTTCAGCCAGTCACCTGACCAAACCTAGCTATAAATTTGAGAGCCGACCAAGGGGGGTGGTGGGGAGCTGAACACACAGCGTTCGGCGGGGCTAAGCCTTTAGCAGCACAAAAGAATACTGTTCGGCGGCTTTTAAAGTGCAGCTTGCAACGGTCAGTCAAAAAAGGCGCCAGAAGCAGGATCCCTCCAGCAGTCCTGTGAAACGGTCGATTGCAGCCAGGAGACTGGGCAGAGAGGTAATTACCTTGTGGCAGCTTCTGGGTATCGCCGGCAGGGAGGGCTTCAGGTACTGGTCCTCGCAACCTCCGGGCTCCTCGGGGGAGGGGGGCGCGTTCCTTGTGGCAGCTTCTGGGTATCGCTGGCAGGGAGGGCTTCAGGTATTGGCCCTCACGACCTCCGGGCTCCTCGGGGGAGGGGGGCACATTCCTTGTGGCAGCTTCTGGGTATCGCCGGCAGGGAGGGCTTCAGGTACTGGCCTTCGCGACCTCCGGGCTCCTCGGGGGAGGGGGGCGCGTTCCTGTGGGAGAGGGAGAGAGACGGGAGGTTAAATAGGCAGGAAAATGGGAGAGAGATTAGCGTTGGGGGCGGGCCGGCACTGGAGTGGGACCATGCACAGCAAATGGGCTTAGGGCTGGGCTGAGAGTCAGGAGTTGTAATTTAACTCTTTTACAATTTAAGTCTGGCTACGCAGTGCAACAACGTCTGGACTGAACACAATTCAACCTTAATGATACACTTTTCCTAAACTCCCTCAGTTCAGCATGTGCAGGGCACAATGAAAGCCTTTAGCAGCAGAAACTCCGAGTTTTTGGCCATTTTTACTTGGGCTGCTAGCCCAGATTAGCTTACAAACTATAATTACCACAGTACAGCTTGTACAGTGAAGAATTAATTCTGACACAGCTTGGCACCTGAAACTCTGAGTTTTCTGCGGCTTTCCCAAGGGGGCTTGCACATTAAATCACTCAATTCAGTTAACAGTTACAGTTCTGCCTGAGTAGGGTAAATTTGGTTCTGTCCACGCCTTTAGCAGCACAAAAGAATACTGTTCGGCGGCTTTTAAAGTGCAGTTAGCAGCGGTCAGTCAAAGCGCCAAAGCAGGATCCCTCAGCAGTCCTGTGAAGCGGTTGATTGCAGCCAGGAGACTGGGCAGAGAGGTAATTACCTTGTGGCAGCTTCTGGGTATCGCTGGCAGGGAGAGCTTCAGGTATTGGCCCTCACGACCTCCGGGCTCCTCGGGGAAGGGGGCGCGTTCCTTGTGGCAGCTTCTGGGTATCGCCGGCAGGGAGGGCTTCAGGTACTGGCGCTTGCGACCTCTGGGCTCCTCGGGGGAGGGGACGCGTTCCTTGTGGCAGCTTCTGGGTATCGCCAGCAGGGAGGGCTTCAGGTACTGGCCCTCGCAACCTCCGGGCTCCTCGGGGGAAGGGGGTGCGTTCCTTGTGGCAGCTTCTGGGTATCGCCGGCAGGGAGGGCTTCAGGTACTGGCCCTCGTGACCTCCGGGCTCCTTGGGGGAGGGGGCGCGTTCCTTGTGGCAGCTTCTGGGTATCGCTGGCAGGCTGAGCTTCAGGTACTGGCCCTCGCGACCTCCGGGCTCCTTGGGGAAGGGGGGCACGTTCCTTGTGGCAGCTTCTGGGTATCGCCGGCAGGGAGGGCTTCAGGTACTGGCCCTCGCGACCTCCGGGCTCCTCGGGGGAGGGGGGCGCATTCCTTGTGGCAGCTTCTGGGTATCGCCGGCAGGGAGGGCTTCAGGTACTGGCCCTCACAGTCTCCAGGCTCCTCGGGGGAGGGGGGCACGTTCCTGGCGCAGTTTGAATATCTGGTCCTTTATATACAAACTGAAAAGAAGTGGTGCCATATTGCAGCCCTGTCTAACTCCTACGTTTGTATGAACTGGGGCTGCAAGATTGCCCTGAAGATTATACTGAACTTTGGACCATGTATTTTCATGGAGTCTAATGACATGCAAATGACCCCATTTGCGCCTTGCATACATTATGGCCCCATTTGCATGTGCACTTTTGAATATCGCAGTTGCTGCGCATAGCGCAATGGAGCTTGCGCTAGCGCATCCCCCTGCTCCACTATGGCCACTTGCACTGGTGCAGTGCCACTGCGCCATGCACACTGCGGGTGGCCAGGGTGCGATATTCAATGATGCTGTGCCATGGCGCAGCTCCATTGAATATCACCCAGTCAACGCCCCTGCGCAGCCAAGTTGCGTTGCACCCAAGCTCTCGCCACAGCCTGGCGCAGTTTGAATATCTGGGTCTTTATATACAAACTGAAAAGAAGTGGTCCCATATTGCAGCCCTGTCTAACTCCTACGTTTGTATGAATTGGGGCTGCAAGATTGCCCTGAAGATTATACTGAACTTTGGACCATGTATTTTCATGGAGTCTTATTAAGATGCCTAACAGATGTTTGTCTTTGCCATATTTCATCAGTGTGGTCGAGCTTTTTTAATGTTAACATATTTAGTGATTAAATGCTGTAAAACTTGACAGTGCTATATTGTGGAGCAACCTTTCCTGAAGGCATTTTGGGCTTCATCCAGAATATTTTCTCATCCCAAATTTCTAACCTGTTAAATTGCAGTCTGGTGAAAATCTTCTAAGTAATATCATTTAAACTTATTGGGCGATACATTTAAGAGTGAGTTAACTGCTCTTTTTTGTGTATTGGATAATTTATCTTTCCTTACCATGAGCAGTTTTGTATGTTAATCATGATATGGTTACATAGACACATATAAACTGACGTCTGATAAGAAACACCCTGCCCACCCAGTCTGCTCATTTACAGTATAACAGCGTATTCAATGACTATTATGACATTTGTCCAAATCAGGCAAATAAATAAAATTTCTTAAAAGAATGGCTTGGTTATTTTTTAAATACTAAACCTTAGAAATAATATCAATAAAAAAGTCGTGTCTGTCTATAAAATCTGTTTTTTGAGCAAGATGTTAGCAGAAGTCAGTTACATAGCAACCTAGATACATAGAATTTATCTACAGATAAGGACAGCTTACCACAGCTAGGCAGTGAATGATTACCCTGCATATTATATTTACACATACCCTACCTAGTCTACTGCCACATCCAACTCCATGATTGAATACCAGTTTTCCTTTATACCTAATCATATGCTTGCCAGAAGATCACTGCCAAGCGGTCCAGACCATGGGCAGTGCCCAGTATCAGACTCTCATGGCGTCCCTGCACAGGGGGTATGAATGCTTCCCCCCTCGATTGTTGATGTAGTAGACAACATTGAGATTGTCTAACTGGATAAACAACTGATCTGGAAGGAGGTGGTCCTGAAAAGCCTGCATGGCCTACTGGACCACCCACATCTCGAGGATGTTTATATGGAGGGACGTCTCTATCTGGGGCCATGTCCCCCGAGTCCGGAAGGGACCCAGATGTGCACCCCATCACAAGCCGGAGGTGTCCATAGTGAGATTCTGCTGGGGGACAGAAGATCAGGAATGGAACCCCTCTTAATAGGTTTTGGGGTTCCATCCACCACTGGAGCACCTTTTGCAGACTGGAGAGGAGACCAGCACTAGTTGCTCCAGGTTGTCCATGTGTTGGTCCCTCTGCACCCAGAGTGTCCACTGGATCACCCATATGTGCATTCTGGCCAAGAGGACTGTGACAGTGGCTGCAGCCATGAGACCTAGTAGCCTCAAGTTCACCCTCGCAGACACATAACGGTTCTGGGCCACCTTCTGAGCCTGGTAAATGAGGCACTCTGCCCTGTCTCAAGGCAGGAAGGCCCTGCTGTGTGCTGAGTCCAGGACTGCCCCTATATACTGCAGCTTCTGGGATGGGATCACAATGGACTTGGGCTAGTTCACAGTGATGCCAAGAGAGTGAAATAACAGGGGGTCCTCTCCAGCGTTCAGAGGAGCTGATCCCAGGACAGAGCTTTGAGGAGCCGGTCATCCAGGTAGAGGAAGAAGTATAAGCCTTCTCACCAAAGGGCAGCAGCTGCTGCTGTTACACATTTTGTAAAGACCTGTGGCACAGAGGATAAGCCAAAGGGCAAGACTCTGAATTGGTAATGTTTGCCCTGAAAAAGAAACCGGAGAAACCGCCTGTGAGGAGGACAAAGATATGCACGTAAGCATCCTGCATATCTAGGGACCACAGACTTTGAAGAGTGACCATGTGGAATTTTTTGTACTGGATAGAAAGGTTGAGGTCTTTGAGATCTAGAATAGGCCTCAGATCTTCTGTTCTTTTGGGGACCAGGAAGAACCTGGAATAGAATCCCCTGTTCTTCTGCTGCCTGGGCATTGGCTCGATGGCCCTCTTCCACAGAAGGGACTGTACCTCCTCCCAGAGAACCACTGCATGGGCCAGAGGGTATCGGAGTCTCTGAGAGCTGTTCTACGAGTTCCAGAGTATGACCCCTTTCTATAATCTGAATAATCCAAGCATCTGAAGTTACGGTTCTCCATTTACTGAGATGGAGAGAGAACTGACCTCTGACCACCACCTCTTGGTTGGGGACTGGAAGAGTGGCAACTGTGAAGGAGTCAGGCAGAGACAGATCCGGCTGCTGGGGCTGACCCATCACCTCTGGCTCATTTTGCAACAGGACCCAAGGAGGAGGGGGTAGGCAGGGCAGAAGTGGCCTTCCATTTGCCCTGGGGACAGGAGCCCACACCGGACTTGTGGAACACCTAGGCACTATCTACTCCTAGGCTGGGTATGGTAGAGTGAATGGATAGACTTAATAACCCTACCAGAGGCCTGTAAGTCATTAATGATGTCCTGAACATCTAGCCTGAAGAACTTTTGAGTCACTGGAGGGGGCATTCAGCACCTTATGTTGGACATCTGCCACGAAACCTAAGACTCTCAGCCAGGCATGCCTACAAAGGCAAATACCTGTGGCAATAACCCTGGCACTAGTATCAGAAAAGTTGTGCAAGTCCCTGAGGAGGTGTTTACTAATATTCTAAGTGGCCTGTAAGAACTTGAGAACCTCCTGTTTCTGGGAACACTCTGGGAGGGCTTGAGAAGTTGCCTTGCCCTTCTTCAGATGAAGTTCTGGTACATGACCATATGGGATAAATAATTAGCAATCCAAAGTTCCAAGGTGAAAGAGGCGTAAACTCTTTTACCCCAAAGGTCAATCCATCTGGATTTCCTGTCAGGGGGCAGGTACCTAAGGTGCTTGGGCACCTTGGATCTGTCATGTGCTGCTTTGATGACCACAGAGTCAGTCTCAGGTTGGGCACCATAATAAGGCAGGCCCTGAGGGGCATGATAGAGTTTATCTGCCCTGCGAGGTATGGCAGGAACCCTGTCTGGGCAGTGCAATGCCACAGTGGTGGCATTCCTCAGAGGTGGTAGAATCGGAGGAATGACCTTAGGAGAAGATTCTGGGATCTCCAAGAAGCCCACCAGATCTCTCCTGGTGGTATCCTCTTCCTCAGTATGGAAGCCCACAGCTGTGGACAGCTGTTTTATGACATTGAAAATGGTAGGATCTTCAGGTGGGGACCTGGGAGTATGTTTAACAGAGCCCTCACTCACTGAAGAAGCAGTGGGCCTATCTGAGGAACAGGGTGGGACAAATCACTTTTTGACCTGGTGGCCAGTTTGGCCACCATACCTGAAAATCTGCTGGCCAAAACTTTTTTTAGGTGGCTAATTGTTTTACGCCCACTATACTATAAAATATGGTGCCCATTTTTATGTTGGCTTGCCGCGCAAGCTCAAGCCAACATCTTGGGAGAGTGCAGAGTTGGGGGGCGCGGCTGCTGTTGGGCGATTGCAGGGCACACATCAGTAGGTGCGTCCCTCATTCCCCAATCAGCCTGCTTGCCGGCGCCACACCCTGCATACATAATGGGGTGAGCACATCTAAGCAAAGGTCCGCTGCAATCCCAGGCAAAGCTGCGTCATCGCATGGCGGTCCTTTGCTGCCGTCTTCGCCATGCATCATAATTTGTGGTCGGCGGCGGTGGCTGCTTCACATCTGCCGACATCAGGGTGCCCAACCTCTGTCGGTAACCCCGCTGTTTTTGTGTGCCGACAGGGAGCCTACCCTCGGCTGGCATAACCCCCAAATGTTGAATGCCGAGGGGTGCCCAATCCCCGGCTTGCGGCTGCCCTCCCTGTTGTCTTTGTGTGCCGACGGGGAGCCCATTCCCCATCAGCATCACTTCAATTGTTGAATACCGAGGGGGTGCCTAATCCTCTCGGCTCGGCCCCCCGCTTTCTTGTTTGCTGACGGGTGCCAATCCTCGTCGGCATTACTTTCTCCCTCCCGTGTTGTGTGCCAATGAGGGTGCTCAACTTCTGTCGGCTACCGACATCCCCCCAAACAGTTACGTGGCACGTTAGGAGCCCACCCCAGCATGCCAAATGCCCTGGAAAACGAAAACTGTCCCGCGATGGTTTTACCTGGTTTTTATTTTTTTATCCTGTAAAACGAAAACCATCCCTCATAGTCTCGATGCCCCTTCCCCCACCCGCAGCCACCAACTGCGCACCCTGCCTCCCCTCACCCCATACTTACCTCCGAGTCCGGCGTGACAATCTTTGGTGGAACAGGAACACGTCTGCACTCTTCAAAGCCGACCACGAACTGAGGAAATGCCGGTAAGCTGTATAATGGAATGAATAGGGTTTTTTCAACTTTGCTGCATATCTTGGGCATTTCTTGGAATTTTGGCACCAAATTTTCAACATGGGGTTTTGGAGCCTGTCCTCATGAATTCTATCACTGTCATGGCGCATCGAGCCTTGAAAGGTGATTTCAAGAGTCACCGCGCCGAAATCACCTTCGAGATCCATTAACAAAATGACAGTGCCAGTGTTCGGAGGTGGCCTCTCAAAAAGCCTATGTTCCAAAGTTGGTGGAAAAAGTCCAACAAATGCCTGTTTTACGAGCCTGCGTTGCGCAGTTGCTATGCAGGCTCGTAACGTCACGCATTCACGCATTCACAATATTTTAACGCCGGATTTTCAGCATTGATATTTTTGTACACCTGCTTGTGAACAGTACAGCTGTCATTTTCCACATCCTGCCTGAAATGTGTTTCTGCACATCCGGCGCACAATAGCGCAGTCGCTGTGGGAAATCAGTGTTTGGGCCAGATTATGAAAATGACAGTGGCACAGTTCATGAGCAGAGGTCCTAAAATGCCTATGTTGAAAATTTGGTGATGATACTCCATAAAATGACTGTTATGAGCGTGCGTTGGCAGATTGCACGCACGCTCGTACTGTCGTGCATTTGTGATATTTTCACTCTGGATTTTCACCATTGCCATTTTTCCACACCGCTTGATGAACAGTACAGCTGTCATTTCACATATCCTGCCCAAAATGTGTTTTCGCACTTCCGGCGCAGAATAGCGTGGTCGCTATGTGAAATCACTTCTTGGGAGGAAATAATAGTGACACTGTACATGAACAGAGGTGCTAAAATGCCTATGTTGAAAATTTGGTGCCGAACACCCATAAAATGGCAGTGTTGCAAGCGTGCGTTGCATATTTCCCAAGCACCCTTGTAACTTTGCAAATCTGGTATATTTACATGCCACATTTTCAACACTGGCATTTTTTTTACACCTCCTTATGAACTGTGCAGCTGTCATTTTTCACATCCTGCCCAACATGTTTTCCTGTACTGCATTACCAAGCACCCAAAGGGACACCCTAATGCCTGTCACTCTCTGCAGGGTGGGGGTGGGTTGGCATCCGTTCAATACTTCACTGCCATTCCTATGATGCATCTCTCTAACTCCTGCACTGCCAATGCCAGCAAGCCAACATTCGGCATTGACAAATACTTGTTTTAACTTGCCTTTCAGCAGAGGAATTCTCTATTAACCTACATTGGGAAAGTCTTTACCAGAGATCCTGATGAGAATTAGCCTGCCAGAACAGCATCAAGTATTACACAGGAAGGAGAATTTATGAAGTACAAATTCAAAGTCCTGGCCTGCCTGTCTAATCCAAAAAGGGAAGCAAGGGTGGCACAACTATGAGAAAATGAGACGAAAATCACCAAGAGGGTAACTAACTACTGAAGATGGGAGTTCCTTGTACTTGTTGTGCCTGATGTTCTTGAATGTACCTTGTAATCTCCTGGGTCGCACCTGAAAATAGACACTTGGTCATCTAGTGTGCTTACCTGGTAAACAACAACAAATAATAGCCACCACGTACCTGCTGCAGCAAATTTTTGAATCTCCACTAAAATGTACTGTAACTCTGTGCAATCGCAGTGCTATTCCATGCCACAAGTGCAAAAACACATTTTGGCCAGGATTTGAAAAATGACAGCTGTGACGTACATGAGGAAGGGTAATAAGAAGGCTATGCTGAAAATTTGAGGTGAAAATATGAAACATTTCTAAACTTATGAGAGTGTGTGTAATGAAATTGCAACAGAGGGTCATACCTTTGCCAATTTTACATATTTTGACCCCAAATTTTCAACATAACCTTCTTATGACCCCACCTCATGAATAGTGGCCCCTGTCCTCTAAGGTGTGGAGAATCTATGTGATGTGTATCTGGGGCACGTAGACCCTCTGTGGCTGCTGCACCCCCTGTGCCTGATTCTCCAGGGGGGCGCGGGGCTGATATGCACCAGTTCCCCATCCTGCCTGCGATCTCCATGTGGAGCAGTCCAGGGCATGCCCATGCTCTGCACTCATTCTCGGCACAGCAGTGCCAGGCGGGGGAAACAGGCTCATATGTACCTACAGACATAGTTGGGCGCACTCCTGAGTCCCCCACCTCACTCCAGCCCATGGGTACCCCTTTGGAGGGCTGGAGGCAGCTGTCTGGACACCCACCCACCCCGCTGCCATGACCGCGGTCACCTGAATGCTGTGGCACCTCAAGGGTGCAAGTGACGAGCCAGTGGTGGACCAGGTCTGGGCATACCATTGGATGCCTGTCTGTGTCTGCAGATGGGACCCTGTGTACTGGCACACTGGGGCTGTGGAAGGGGGTAGCGTGGTGGCCAGTGGACATGAATAAGGCCACCATGCATTGGCTCGTGGATACAAGAATCTGCAGGTGGGTTATGCGCCTCTGGCGCGTTATTTCTTCCCCTTGGAGAATTCCCCCCCAAATAATGACTGTCATTATGCAAATTACACCCAAAAGATGAATTCACCAAGTGACTGCAAAATCACCTTTCAGGCAGGACTTGCATAGTGACAGTCATATTGTTCATGAGATGGGGTTCCCAAAAAGCTATGTTGAAAATCTGGGGTAAAAAAATTGCTGAATTATGAATGAAAGTTGAAACTCCCATGAAATACATTCCACCACATTTGCCTTAGTTTTTCATATTGCAGTTGCCATTTCTAGCAGCAAGACGTGTCTTTGATCGGAGAGCGGATCTCGAACCTGGGACCTGCTCAGGTGAGTAAGGGTGTGTGGGGGTGTACTAGGGGGTATGGGTTGCTGGGTGCTCAGTGGGAGGTGGAGGGGGCTGATTGGCAAGGGACTTTTTTTTTAACAGGTTTAAAAAAAACATTTAGGGACCATTTTCTTTATTGCAGGTTTCTTTTTTTGCTGAATTGGGGGGGCACTAGACACCAGGGACAAATGGCAGCACCGGGATGGCGATCAAAGAACTGGAGATGAAGGGAAGGATCACTAGACTACCATGGACAAATGGCACCATTGAGACACAGCAATTGGAGAATGGGGGAGGGACCACTGGACTACCAGTGGACCAAATGGCAGCACCAGGACACAGCAATCAGAGAAAGGGTTGGGGGGACCACTAGGCTAGCAGGCACAAATGGCAGCACCAGGACACAGGTCAGAGAATGGGGGGCAGGGACCACTAGACTACCAGGGACAAACGGCAGCACCGGGACAGAGATCGTAGAACAGGGGAGGGACCTCTAGACTACCAGGGACAAATGGCAGCACAGGGATGGTGATCGGAGAAAGGGGGTTGTGGGGGAAGGAACACTAGACTACTAGGAACAAATAGAAGCACTGGGATGGCGATCAGAGAAAGGGGGAGGGACCTGTAGACTACAAGAGACAAACAGCTGCACCTGGACATGGATCAGAAAACAGTGGAGGGACTACTAGACTACCAGGGACAAACGACAGCACCAGGATGGTGATAGGAGAGTAGGGGAGAGGGGAGGGGGGAGAGACCACTAGACTACTAGGGTACATAACAGCAGCATGAGGAGTGTGATCGGAGAACAGGGGAGGGAGATGGACTACGAGACTGCCAGGGGACATAGGAGCAGCACTGGAATGGTGATCAGAGAACAGGGGAGGGGGGAGGGACCACTAGGCTACCAGAGGACATAAGGGGAGCATCAGGAAAAAAAAATTATTTTGTCGCAAATTGCAGGAAAAGAATCCTGTTTTGAGATTAAACAGAATCCTCCTTAGAAATCTGCAACACTGGATTCTTCTTTCATGAAAGAGACCACCTGAAATTTGCACCAAAAGAATTCCTGGGATAAAATAAGCACATTTCTGGACATTTTTAAGAAAAAATGTCCTCAGAATCAGATTATTCTGGCCTCAGGTTAACACAACTGCTGGTGTTTACCAACGGCCAATATTTTTTAAAAATATTTAAGTTTGTTTGTCTGGTTAACTGAAAACAAGATGGTGGCAGCACAAAAGAGCATTTCCTATTTGCAAACTAGGATGACGCGTTTCTTAATGGGATGTGTCGACACTGTTGACCCGGTGTTCGCCTTGATTGTTTGTTGCTCCTTGTCAGAGGGAGTCTTCTCAGATGCCTTGAAGGAGGCGCTGGTGAAGCCCATTCTGAAGAAGTCATCATTGGACCCTGACATCAAGGCGAATTACTGACCAGTCTCCAACCTACCTTTTTTGGGAAAGGTTGTGGAGAAAATTGTGGCTCAACAGTTGGGAGAACACCTTGTGACATTTGATATCTATGAGCCGCTCCAGTCATTTTTTTGTGCAGGACATCTAATGGAAACTGCATTAGTTCAGGTGCATAATGATCTCTTTAGGGTGAGGGATCGAGGTGAGGGGACAATTCTCATTCTACTTGATCTCTCTTCAGCTTTTGACATGGTGGACCATCGTGTGTTACTCGACCGCCTGAGGGCACTGTCATCTTCTGGTTTGAGTCCTTTTTGACTAACAGAAGACAGAGGGTGGTGATGGGGAATATTTCCTCGTCCCTGAGCCTTCTGTCTTGTGGGGTACCTCAGGGTTCAGTCTTGCCACCGATGTTATTTGCCATGTATATGCTGCCCCTGGGTGAGATCATTAGGAGGTACAGGTTGGGGTTTCATTGTTATGCCAATGATACTCAGCTGTACTTATCCTTTGCCCCTGGGACATCCAATACAATGGAAATATTAAACAACTGTCTGGCTGAGATCAATGACTGGATGGCCTCTAGCTGGTTGCCACTGAACCCCGGTAAGACGGAGGTACTGGTGGTGGAGTCGAATGGGAGGTGTGAGAGGATGGCCACTGGGGCATATACGGGACTAGTTCTAGGGTATGTCCCATTGATGGCCTCCTCTAAGGTGCGAAATCTTGGCGTGGTGCTAGACAATGGTTGACAATGGAACATCAAGTGTCATCCGTTGTCAGGGCCAGTCTTTTCCATCTGAGGAACATTGCCAGGATTAAGCACCTGATTCCGCCTCGGACCTCCCCACTTTGGTACATGCATTTGTAACATCTAGGCTTGACTACTGTAATGTGCTGTACCTCGGGGTCTCTGGAGGCACCCTCTGTCGACTGCAGCTGGTGCAGAACGCAGCTACCAGATTGTTGACTGGACAGTCGAAATACTGTCACGTCACCCTGGTGCTGTGGGAATTGCACTGGGTGCCAGTTCGATGAAGGGTGCTTTTTAGGGTGGGCTTGCTCACCTGTAAGGCCCTACATGGACTGGGCCCTTGCTACCTGGTGGACCTTCTTACACCCGCTACCTTGGTCCTCCCCCTGCAATCCTCCACAAGAGGTCTTCTGTTGATTCCCAGGATGAGGTTGAAAATGACCGGTGATAGAGCTTTTAGTATCACCGGCCCCGTCCTGTGGAATTCGCTTCCACTATTGATGAGGGAGGCCCCTTTGGTGGAGACATTTAAAGCCCACCTTAAAGGATAACTAAACAACATTTTGACAACAAACTATTCAAAAATCTGACTCCATAGGTGACTGAAAGGAAAGGCTGCTGTATTCATTAATGCTAAAGCTACAATTATATAATTTACCTAAATGTGGTTCCAGAGCATTTAAAAATTGTAAAATCAGCCTTCTAATTTCAAAAAAACTGCCTTACCTGCTTCTTAAAATGGCTGCCAAATGTGTTATGTGATGACATCATCGGAGCCAAAGTCAGAGAGATATATGACTCTCTATAGTGCTAAGTAGTTCTTTTTCCCTTTTGTATAGAATTGTTTTACCTAAATGGTTACAACCATGTGCATTATTTTGTATAATACACATGTTAGGCTATGGTTGTGTTCATTTTGTTTACTTTAATGTGCTGAAATTGTGTTTTAATCCAATAGACATTCTCAGTGGCAAACCAAGGTGCAGTACAAATCTTGCATAATCTGGTGGTCTAGTGGTTATAGCGGATCTAGGATGCTACAATGGGGGTGCTGGGGTGGTGTGTATGCTTAATATGCACTTTTAAAAATTTTTATTAAACCTTTATTTTTCCTGCTATTATTCTTTCTAGTACGTTTTTGACAGAACCTACAAATGTAATCTATAGTTTGAATGTAAACATTTGTACAATCAATATATCAGATTTCTTCAACAAAGTGAAATGCAGCAGCAGCAGCAGCAGCAGACAAATACATTACTATGTGTGTGTTGGGGGGCTGCAGCCACACCCTTCACCACCCCCTAGATCCACCACTTCTTTGTAGCAAAGTTCTTGTGCAATCCAATGTTAAGAGTTCATACCTTCTCAAAAATCAAATATATGCTTGTCATGTCTTCTTTTTTATGGGAAGTAATAGTAATAAGAATCAGCATGTATATAGTGCTTTTCACACACATTGTATCCCAAAGTGCTTTACAGGCAGTACTAGACTGGTAGTGAAGTGACTGAACGTGTATTGGCAGCCATTTCGTACATTAATATCCACACACAGTTTTGGACAATCGCAAGAACTGGCTTTATGGGAAGGGGAATATTGGCCAGGACAATGAGGCCAGGTAGTGATCAAGGTGCTGGCAGCCCCACATCTTATTTCTCGCAGTAATTTGCTCATATTTCTCTCCTTCTGTCCCCCCCCCTTCCCTGATTATAGCAGTACCTTGCAAGAGTGGCCTTCTCAGTCCCCCTCTTGTATTCATTCTTCACTATTCCTCCTCACACCGAAAACTGGTGAGCTCATCACCCTTCTGCATCATGAATGCAAGTAGTACAGTCCCTGTTTTATTTTGACATATCAAATATAAACATATCTTTCCAGTAAGTCAGGCTCATAGCAGCAGGGAACAAGGGGAATTATGGGCTTTCCTATCCTTAAAAGAGCTAGGCTACCTTTGACTAGGCACCATTAAATGATGGGTGTGCACATCAATATGCACATCATTAAATAGTGCCTAATCATAGGTGGCTTAGATCTTATATGGATAGGAAAGCCTATTGTTTCACTTGTGCCATGCTGCTATCAGCCTGGCTTACCAGAAGATCATGTTTATTATTAATATGTAAAGATAACATGGGAGATTGTACTAACCACATTCATGATGCGGAGGGGTAGTGAACTCACCAGTTTTTGGTGTGGGGAGCAGGTGAGAAGAATGAATACCAGAGAGGGACTGAAGAGGCCATTCTAGCAGGATACAGCTATATTCAGGTTAGCTGAAGGCATGAAGGAGGACGTTGAGCAGATCACTGTGAGATCTGAAATGTGGGGCATTCAGCATCATGATCACTACCTGACTGTGGGTGAGAGTAGACAGCAATGACAAATACTCAGAGTGGAAGGGCTGCACCTAAACTGTTACTTTAATTCAGTGTGGGGAGATTACCATCGGGTTGGGGGGGTGGTGTTGACGTTTGTTTGGACAGTATTGAGGGAGTTGTGTATAGCTCATTCAAGAGCTGGAATGGTGGTAGCCAGCCAACTCACATTATGGAGTAGAGCATAAAAAAGTACTGGGAACTGTCCTGCGGGGTTCTGCAGATCACAGGTGAAGGAACAGACTGACACTGGAAGTTGAGTGGATTCGCTCAAGATATTAGTATGCCTCTCCTGCTAATAATATTGTTATCAATTGTAAGTGCAGCCCTTATGAGGGCATGAACAGCAGTTTTTCTGGGGGGTCATAATGCTTATTGCTTGGCCCTCCAGGAAGACCTAGTTGTTGGTTAATGAGGAGGGGGAAAAAAACAACAGGGAACTGTACATACTACTTTCACTGTGCAGAAGGGTGGTGATCCACTCAATGTTTACTGTAGGAGCATAAGTCAAACATTGAGAATGTGGACTGGAGAGTGATTTGTGAGGCATTTTTTAACAGTGCCAACTGATGATGCGTATCGGTATAGGTGCGCACAATTCTCTGAGGTACAAGATTACAATCTGAGGTGTGATAATTCTCTTCATGAAGCTGTAAGCACATATGCAGCTCCATGCAGTACTACAGACAGGGTATGGATGGTGGGGTGTTCAACAGAAATCAGGCTAGGTGCAGGGGGTTCCCGTGGAAAAAGAAAGCCTTGTTTGTGGATTATCAAGAGAGCATGAGCTTTGGAACTGAACCAGACTGGTACTTTGCTGTGACCCTGAGCAAGTCACTAAACTTCCTTGTGCTCCCAGGCCACACCTGTAAACAACCTTTTAGCTTAGTGCATCTCTCCTGGTTAACAAAAAACAAAATTCAGTGCATCACATAACCACTAGATCATCAGGTATTTGAAGTGCTGTACTGCAGTTTTCCAAAGAAAAAGCTGGATTGCAAAACATTTTCCACAAGTTAAAGTAAACAAAATGAACAAAATCATAGCCTAACATATTTACTGAGCAAAATAATCCATGAGTTAATACATGGTGTTGATCATTCTGGTACAACAATTCAAAACAAAGAGGGAAAGAAGAACTAGTTAGCACTATATAGGAATATATGTGGGTCTCTGTCTCTGACTCCGATGATGTCATCGTGACTCATCACTTAACACACTTGGCAGACATCTTAGGGAGAAACCAAGGCTGTTTTTTTGAAAGTGAATGGTTGATGTTTACATTTTTCAAAAGCTATGAAACTGCATTTATGTTATTTACATAAATGCAGTTTTAGCATAAATGTAAACAGCAGCCTTTACCTTTCAGTGATGCCAGATTTTGAAGTTTGCAGTTTTAAAAAATGGCTTGTTTGGGTACCCTTAAGTGTAATATGTTTAGCCAGGCTTAGAAACATAGAAACATAAAATTTGATGGCAGATAAGGACCCCTTGGCCCACCCAGTCTGCCCATTTCCCTACCTAGTGGATAAGCTGCAGATCCTAGTTAACCAACAGCCTACTTCTTTCTACCCCCACCCCCTAGAATTGCCTTATGACTGTCCCATGCATGCTTGAATTCAACCACTGTTTTTGGCTCCACAAGCTCTTCCGGAAGGCCTTTCCATGCAGCCACAACACTCTCTGTGAAAAAATACTTCCTTACATTACCTCTGAGCCGCTCCCCCCTCTATCTTCAAATGTGCCCCCTTGTTCTTGCACTTTTTTTTTTTTTTTGAAATTACTAATTTTTTTCTCCTTCCTGCCTGCCATCCCCGACCCTTCAGGAGCCTCAAGGCAGACATCCCTCTGCCTTTCACCCTGCCCGTATGACCCTGCAGGAATCCCATAGAGCTACGGTTTACCCCCCGAGCGGGGATGAGGCAGAGCCCCCTTACCCCAACATTCAACTTTCGTCAGTCTGGGGGCCATCGAGCGGGCGAAGGCACATCGAGGGCACGTCTCTGGAGGCTCCATCTTCCCGGCGATGGCAGGCATTTTTCTGCTTTTCCTCCCACCCCCTACAGTGTAGGACCCCTGACGTGGCAGCAGGCCGACGCCACGCTAGTCGCGTCGGCAGCCCTTCCTCAACATTGGGCTTGTAGCACTCCGAGCTCCGCTGAGTCAGACAAGTGTTCAGGCTATAGCCTTAACCCTCCCGGAGTAGGCGAGCTGTCGTGGGGCGCTCAAGCCTAACTCCCCCCGGCCGGCCCACCAGTGACCCAAGTCCGCTCCCGAACCCGGGTCGCCGGCGTGGAGCGAGGTGTGGCATCCAGCACCTCAACCCTCAGCGCCACTGGGCCACACACCTCTTTTTTTGAAAGATGCTACCCTCTTGGACTTTGTTGATTCCCTTGAGGTACTTGAAAGTTTCTATCATGTCCCCCCTCTCCCTCCTTTCCTCGAGGCTATACATATTAAGCTCCTTTAGTCTCTCTTCATATGTCTTCTGGTGCAGACCCTGCACCATTTTAGTTGCCCTCCTCTGGACAGCTTCCATCTTGTCTATGTCCTTGTGGAGATTGGGTCTCCAGAACTGCACGCAAGTACTCCAGATGGGGTCTCACCAGCTATCTGTACAGAGGGATAACAACTTCCTGTTTTCTACTGGTGATGCCTCCCATGCATCCCAGTATCCCCAGCCCTCCTTACTGCCCTCTCACATTGCTTGCCCACCTTTAAGTCATCTGATATGACTACCCCCAGGTCCCTTTCCATTTTTGTTGTTGTTAGTATCTCACCCCTCATTGTGTACTCTTCCCCTGGGTTTTTGTTTCCCAGGTCCATTACCTTGCACTTCTTAGCATTGAATCTAAGCTGCCATACATTTAACCATTCCTCTAACCTTGCCAAGTCCCTTCTCATCCTTTCCACCCTACCTTGTGCTTCAACTCTGTTGCAGATCTTTGTGTCATCTGCAAAGAGACATACTTTTCCTTCCAGTCCCTCTGCAATGTCACTTATAAAGATGTTGAAGAGGACCGGTCCTAATACTGAACCCTGCAGTACCCCACAAGTAACCCCCTTTCTTCAGAGTGGACTCCATTTACTATTACCCTCTGTGTCCTATTCTCCAGCCAATTCTTTACCCAGGCTATTATCTTGGGACCCAGCCCAGGCTGGCTAACTTGTACATTAATCTTTTGTGTGGGACTGAGTCAAATGCCTTGCTAAAGTCTAGGTAGGCCATGTCCACAGCCCCTCCCTGACCTACTACTTTGGTCACCCAGTCAAAGAAATCTATTAGATTCATCTGGCATGACCTTCCCGCTGTGAATCCATGCTGCCTTGGATCCTGTGCCCCTCTGGCCTCTAGGTACTCGACAATACTTTCCTTCAGAAGTGATTCCATCATTTTCCCTATCACCTAGGTTAAACTAACAGGTCTGTAGTTTCCTGCTTCTGCCCTGCTCCCACTTTTGTGAAGGGGAATCACATCTGTCCTCCTCCAGTCCTCAGGTACCACCCCATCTTCCCATGATTTGTTAAAGAGGGTAGTCAGTGGTGTCACTAGTTCTACCCTTAGTTCTTTTAGAATTCTGGGATGAATCTCATCAGGCCCCATTGCTTTGTCTACTTTCAGTTTTAAGAGTTCTTTCAGAACCCTTTCTTCTGTAAATGGGCTGGTATCAACTTCTGTATCCAGAGTGTTTCTATTGTTTGTTTTAGGTACCTCTCCCTCTTCATTTGTAAATACTGAGCAAAAATATTTGTTTAGTATCTCTGCCTTTTCACAGTCACCTCTGCCCACCCCCTCCCCTTTATTAAGCCTCACTATCCCTCCCCTTAGTCTTCCTTCGCTCCCTGATGTACCTAAAAAAGGTTTTATCCCCTTTCTTAACTGAGTTGGCTGTCTTTTCCTCGGTTCAGGCCTTTGCTGTTCTGACTGCCTTCCCACCCTCCTTTTGCTTTAACTGATACAATTATCTGTCCTGCTCCTTCTGTGATTCCTTGTACTTTCTGAAAGCTTTCTTTTTCTCTTGAACCTTCACTGTCACCTCCTTTGAGAACCATAGTGGTTTCTTACATCGTTTTGTTTTGTTTATTTGCTTCACACAAATGCTTGTTACCTCTGTGATGGCAGTTTTTATTATTCCCTATTGTTCTTCCACCCCTCCTTCCTGCCCATTTGCTAGTGCATTCCTTAGGCACTCACCCATTCTGGCAAAGTCAGCCCTCCTGAAGTCCAGTACTTTTGCCTTTGTATGGCTTGACTCTATTGCTGTGTTTATTGTGAACCATACTGTTCGCTGGTCGCTAGTTCTGTACTGGATGAGAACATAGATTATCAGTCCCTTTTTAAAGGTAAAGAGGGTGATTATTTATATGCAGGATACTGCTTTTTTTGATATGTGATTATTTATTGTATGGTGATATATAATGGTAGCACGGTAGTGCTGCCATAGTTAGGGTTGAGGAGCCATTTACATGTTAAACCGAAGATTTTGCACCTTAATAACTTTGCAACTGTTCAACAGATTTGCCTGAAATTTGGAATACATGATCAAGAACCATAGATCTTGGGATGTGTCAAATTTCGTACTGTTCAGATACACGGCTGCAGAGTTATTAAGCGTGATCTGCACGCGTGTTTACGCTTTTTTGGAATTCTTTGGTCATCTCTAGAGGTTGCACGGTTTGTGTGACCAGTCCAAAATCTTCAGGGAATGTGCGGCTGGTGTCCCGATATGCCTTTTGAAGATTTCTTGAAAAAATATTAAACGATTCGAAAGTTATTCAAAAAACAAGTTCCCATTATAAGTCAATGGGAAAAGTTAACAAAATGTTCGACAGTGTCGCAAATGCAGTTTTTACTTTCGCAAATGGCCCTTTTACTGTCACAAATCCACCATTTTGTTTTCAGTTGGTCATCAGAAAAATGCTTGACATTTAAATTTGGGACCCTCTAGCAACCAAATTCTTTTTGTATTCACCTAGTCGGACCCTGAGGATGCCTTTATTTTGGGGTAAAACACCCCAGAAATATGTTTTTCAGATTTCTGGAAAAAGTACTTTCGCACTTGCGACAGTGTCGAATGAATTTGCAAAAGCTTTCGCAAAGTTCGACAGTACTTTTCCAGGCTGTGTGAAAATGACAGCAATTTTTTGGCGCCCTGCTTGTCTTTTGGGCTGAAATTTGGATAGAATGCAGCCAACATCTCACAGATGTGCCTTTCAGTGTTTCGGTGAGTTACAGCACTCCAAAGTTGACACTTTTTTTCCATAGAATAACATTATGGCGTCCGCCGCATTACAGGAATTCTTTGCTGCCCTGCTGCAAAATAATGGTTTGGTCTTTTGGGCTGAAATTTGGAGAGAAGAAAGCCAGCATCCCACAGATGTGCCTTTTACTAGTTTGGTGGAAAAATATTACAGGGAGCAAAAGTTAGGCATTCCGAACTTCTCTTTAGTTCCCATAGGATAACATTACGGCGTTCGCCGTGCCTTTCAGGGCCCGTATCTCGGAAATAGTGCGAGATACGGTCTTTTTGTCAAAAAAATGCTTAGCCCTCTAACAGGGGGCTAAGTATACAACTAGCCAGGAAAGTCATAAATCATATGACTTAAATTTTTTTCTACTTCATACGGTTCCTGAGATATAAGCAATTTACTATTCCAACTCCTCATTTTCTGCTCCCCGACCCATTATTATGCATACATTCTTTGTACTCACTGTCTTTCTCTATGCAGCTTTTGGGGAAAACTAGCCTGTGCGCTTACATTACTGTTACCCTTACTTCTTCTGCTTGCGGTTCCGTAATCGTTTCACTTACTGTTCCCGTCTACGTCACCATGTGCGTTACCCTTCGCATTTCCATTTGCGTTATTTTAACCATTTCTGTCTACAGTACTATTTATCTTTCTATTTTGCTTTGTGTCACCATGCACATTACCATTTGCGTTTGCGGGCGCCGTGTTACTATGTAACAAGACATCACGTGGTGGGAGAGCGGGGCTGCATTCCATTCACTGTTTCTCATTATACTTCTCAAAAAGAAGGGAAATTAGAGGCAAAAAACTCCATTTAATGCATTAGTTAGGGTTGTTCCACAGCGACAAAAGCAAGGAGATTCAGCGTTAGGGTTGAAAGTTCCCCTTGGACCCCCCTGCCCACACCCTCAACCGGCATCGGGGTGCGCATTCGGGTTGTCGGTCCTAACTCTCACCCCATTCACCTATACCTCTGCTTCTTCACACATCTGATGGGGGTGAGAGATTAGGGCCGATGACTGCACACCCCGATGCCGGTTGGGGGTATGGGCGGGGGTCTAAGGGGGCTTCAACCCTAACACTGAATTTCCTTGCTTTGTCAGTGTGGAACAACCCAACTAATGCATTAAATGGAGTTTTTTTGCCTGTTTTATATATATATATATATATATATATACAGTATATATATAAATTAACATTTTGTGTGTTTGTATGGCACCCAGAGCCTCTGGGATTGGGTACCAGAAAAATAAAATTTGCCTTGCCTTGCCATGACACTTTCATGATAAAGAAATTCATATAAGAAGTTGTACTGAAGTGCTTCTGCTCAGGATGAAGCTCAGCAATTCTTTAAAGCCAGGGAAAGCTCCAGGAATTGATAAAATATTGGCTGAAGTATATGCCTTAAATCTTGACTGGTGGGTCCCACTTCTTTTCAATTTATTTTTCAATTCTTGTGTACATAGTGACTGTATTCCAAATTTCTGGAAAGGAAATACAATTGTCCCTTGTATTTAACAGGGGAAAAGAAGTAATCCTGCTTTGTATCTCCAGATTAACTTTATAGACATTCTGACAAAGATTTACACAAAAAATGTTTTAAAAAGGCGACAAACCTGGGTGAATGATGACTTGCTGTTCAAATTACAGGACAGCTTTCGAGGTGGATACTCCATGCTAGACCATTGTTTTGTTTTGAGTCCTATAATCTATGAATACACTCAAATCCGTAAAGCAAAGAGTGTATGCTGTGCTTATAGATTTATCATCTGCATTTGATTCTGCATCCCTCAGCCTATTATGGCAAAAATGAATCATTCTAAATAGTGATCTGGGTCTTCTGCACATTATCATGATGCAGTCTTCTGATGCATGGACAAACATCAGATTTTTCTTGCAGTTGCAGTGGCAACTAACTGATCCTTTTTGTTCCAACAAGGGAGTCAAACATGGCTGCCTATTGATGCCCATGTTAATCGGTACATAAATTACTTTTTAAGGAGACAGGGCCAACAGGATACCTGAGAGGATGTATCAAGTTGAGCTCCATTGTGTTTGGGCCTTTTGTCTTGAATTTGTAATTGTTCTACTTCTTCTATCTGCCCTGCTTTATTTATTTATTAAAATAACTTTGGAGATGATCTTTAAGAACAAGTGCTCATTTACAAAGGTTCCACGTCAAATACACAGTCAAAAAAGACATTACAATAAGTAGTTACAGAGGAAATGTGGTAAAGTCTGGCTCAAAGCACTTAAAACAGAACAATTATATACAGTTTTGGAAAAAAAACAAAAACATGCAGATCATTGTACAAGAAGTCATAGGATATGTACAGACAGAAATCGAATAAAACAGTTTAACAGTTACAATTGCATTGGACTGCAAGGGCAGACCACAAAGATCTCGTAAACTGATTAATCTTGGGGGGGTTCAGCAGTGTATCAGGCAGTTCAGCTAACCAGTTAGCAGCCTTTATTCTTCTTGGTAAAGATAGCCAGATAGTGAGTGCATGAAGTGTACAACTATGTGTGTGGTTATCAGCACCAAATACAAAGTGGCATGCTGTATTACAGATCAGCTTTGCTCAAGTTTAGCACTGTGTCACAGGCAGATGCATAGACAGGGAGGCCATAATCTGTAAGTGACAGAATGGAGCTGGCTACAATAAGGTGTTTAGCATCCCCAGTGAGATTGTTCTGGTTATGGTACAGGGCACCCAGTCTTATGTTAACTATGGCCACCAGATTGTCAACATGGGGAGCAAGGTGTCATCCAGTTACTTCAAGGTATTTGAAGATCTTCACCTGTTCAAGGTTTTGCCCCTGGCCATTCTGGATGACAAAGGGTGGAATATTCCTCTTCTGTGGGAGACTAGAAGAGCATGGTCTTTGTCTTTTTTTTGTAATTGAGGACCAGTTTGTTGTTGGAGAAACAGCTTTCTAGAGACCTGAAGTTACTTTGGAGAGTGGCGGTGAATATGTCATGGTCAGGGTTTTTGGACTAGATGACAGCATTATCTGCATAGAGGAATATATTGGCTGTCTGACAGGCATCAGGCAGTTGATTTAAGAAGAAGCAAAATAGGAGTGGGCCCTAGATGGAGCCCGGGGGGGGGGCCCATAAGTACTCCCCTAGTGCCTTACAAAGATTTATCAATCTTTACATGCTGGAAGCAATTGGTGAGATAGCTGTGGAACCAGTCAACTGTGTTCTGTGACATACCCAAGCAAAGGAGTTTGCTAAGTAAGAGATTATGGTTGATCGAAGGCCTTAGTAGGGTGTGTGTATGTGTGTGTGTATATATATATATATATACACACACATACACATATATATATATGTGCATACATATATAAATATATATATATATTATAGTAGCGCGGTCGCACCACTATAGTTAGGGTTCTGTGGTCATTTACATACTAAAGTCAAATGTTTGGGCGTTAGTAACTTTGGACCCGTTCAATGGATTTGCCTGAAATTTGGCATGCTCGTTGGGCATGGTATATCTCTTGATCTGCCAAATTGCGTTTCGGTCGGAGTGACAGTCTTTGTGTATGAAAGCGCTGAAAAATGCAAAATTATCCATTTTTGGAGGCACCTTTTGGGATTCTGAATGTGCTCCTGCACAGCCGTCGTGTGGTGTACCGCTCTGTGAGATGGCTTGTTTGAATGAGCTTTGGTGGCTGAACATGCCACTTTTCATTTGGTGAAAAAATATTAAGGCATTCAAAAGTTACGGCACTTTTAAGTTCCCATTATAAGTCAATGGGAAAAGTTATATGTATGTTTTGCGAAAAAAAGAATGGGGTTCTGGCCATCTCGTCCCGCCTGGTGGTCAAAGAATCTGCAGCCTCGTGGTTCAAGAATCTTTGTCCCCAAGGATTTTTTCAAATTCTTTGATCGCGAGGTCCGCCATCTTGTTTTCAGTTTTTCGATCGGAAAAATACAAATATTTTGGCTCAGGGGTCACTTCTGAAGTAAAACTTGGATGGGTTTTACTCAGGGGGCCCCAATCTATCTAGCCATAACTTTGGGTCCATCCAAATCAGTCTAAAAATAGAGTTATTAGCTTTTAAAATCTTCATTTGCAGCTCGCTAATGATCTTTGATTGCGAACCTGCAAATTCTTTGATCGCGAGAATCTTTGATCGGGATCATGCATCGCGAGCGAGGGACGAGATGGCCAGATTTTAAATGCAATTTTTGTAGCTCAGGGGTGCCCTATTAAGTTATAGAAGGGTGGGTTTTGTTCAGGGGGCTTCGCTCTGCCCTATGCGTATAAAAACACTGGTAGTCTAGCGGCCCCCTCCCCATCATAATGATGTAGATAACGATGCCTGTTATTCCTGGTGGTCTAGTGGCCCCCCCAATGAGTATCTTATTAATATGTTTATTTTTCATCCCTAGTAGTCTAGTGGCTCCCCCCATGTGTGTTAATTTATATATTTTTCTGTCATATCCCTGGTAGTCTAGTGCAACCCCCGATCTGTAGTTCATGATCATTATTATTGATATCCCTGGTAGTCTAGCAGCCCCCCATCATAATAAAATAATTGTGCATTTTCAATTTCCTGGTAGTCTAGTGGCCCCCCCACCAGTTGTTCCAGCCACAGCACCCCCCACCCTTCCCCAGCCGCCGACTTGGCACAGCCACCTCTCACTTCCACGGCCAGTCGCTAACTGTGTGAATTACGAGCGCTAATTCAAACAGGTGCTCTGAAACTATTTCTGAGTGCCTGTTTGAATGAGCACTTGTAATATACGCAGTCGGCGACTGGCCATGGAGGTGAGAGGTGGGCTGTGCCAGTCGCCGGCTGGGGAAGGGTGGGTGGTGCTGGTGGGTGGGGGGCCACTAGACTACCAGGACATGGATAATGCACAATTATTTTATTATGATGGGGGGATATCAGTAATAATGATCTTGAACTACAGATTGAGGGGGGCACTAGACTACCAGGGATATGACAAAATATATAAATTAACAGACATGGGGGTGGCCACTAGAGTACCACGGATAAAATATAAACTTATTAATAAGATACTCATTGGGGGTGCCACTAGACTTCCAAGGGATAACAGGCATCCTTATGTGCATCATCATGATGAGGAGGGGGCCACTAGACTACCAGGGATAATGAAAAGTACTGTTTTTTTTATTCGGATGGGTAGAAGCCCCCCCCCTGAGCAAAACCCACCCTTCTATAACTTAATAGGGCACCCTTGGGCTATAAAAAAACTATTTTGAAATCTGGCCATCTCGTCCCTCGCTCTTTGTTCACGAGCGAGCAATTTCTTTGACCGTGAGTGTGCAAATTCTTTGATTGCGAGATTCTTTGATCACGATCATGCATCGCGAGTGAAGGACGAGATGGCCAGATAAAAAAATCAATTTTCTCAGCTCAGGGGTGTCCTAGGAAGACAAATGAGGGTGGGTTTTACTCAGGGGGCTTTGTTCTGATGAACCATGGTGGTGGTTTACCGCAATTATTTGAATTTTGTAAATTACACAACTTTTTATTCGTTGGTCGTGACCCTGCAAATTCTCTGATCGTGAGATTCTTTGATCGCGATTGTGCATCGTGAGCAAGGGATGAGATGGCCCAATTTAAAAATCAATTTTCTCAGCCCAGGGGTGTCCTAGGAAGTCAAATGAGGGTGGATTTTACTCAGGGGGCTTTGTTCTGTCAGACCGTGGTGGTGGTTTACCACACTTCCTTCAATTTTTTGATTTATAAGGTTTTTAAATCTTTGTTCGTGAGCCTGCAAATTCTTTGATTGTGAGATTCTTTGATCGCCATCATTGATGGCCGACTGGTAAAGTGCTGACCGGGGGTAGACAGAATTCTCATGGGAATGTGAGCAGGGGAAATGGAAGTATACGGAAAGGGTGGAAGGTAGTCCTGCTAAATGCCAGGAGCTTGGGCAATAAAATGCCTGAGCTCCAGACGATGCTAACTGAGGGAGAAGTGGATGTGGTAGCGGTCACTGAGACCTGGGCCACCGCAGGGCACGACTGGGACCTGAGCCTGGAGGGTTACACCATGTTCAGGAAGGACAGGGGGGAGGGAAGGGGAGGAGGGGTAGCAATAATAGTCAAAAACTGCATTGGCATAGGAGGAGTGGAGGAGGCGGAGGGAACTGTGGGGGGCGATTTGGGTCACCTTGATAACAAATAGGGGCAAGAGAGTAAAAATAGGAGTGGTGTACAGACCCCCTGCGCTGGCGGAGGAGCTGGAGGTGAGTCTGGTGGTAGATGTTGGGAGACACTGCAAATTGGGCAGGGGAAGAGTGGTGGTGTTGGGGGACTTAAACATGCCAGGAATGGACTAGGAGACTATGACATTCTCGGTGGCCAGGGAACAGAGGTTGTTGGATGTCTTTCAGGATGCATTCCTAACTCAGCAGGTGGGGGAACCGACCAGGGAGGCACAGATACTGGATGTGGTCCTAGCAGACAGTGACCAGATTGGGGGCCTGGAGGTAAGGGACCCGTTGGTGGGGAGTGACCATGCCACGGTCTGGTTCTGCCTGGACCTAGGAGGGGTAGAAGGCTGCACAAAGACGGAGGTAACTGACTTCAGGGTGGTGGATTTCAAGGAAATGGGAAGGATCCTGAAGAAACATTTGGATGGGATTGGGCCAGACATGGACGCTGACAGTAGGTGGGAAATCATCAGGAGGGGGGTGCAGAATGCTACCAGCACCTGTGCAAGAGTAAGACGAAAATGTGGTAGGGCCCGTAAACCCTGCTGGTGGACCAGGGAGGTTCAGGAGGTGGTGAGGGGAAACAAGACGGCTTGTAGCCATTTCAAGTGCTCAAGGAGTGAAAGGGATAGAGGGGAGTACGAGCTGATGGCCAGAAGGGCCACTAGGGTGGTGAGGGCAGCTCAGGCAAGGAAGGAGCAGAACCTGGCCAGGGAAATTAGGAGAGGGAATAAGGGGTTCTTTAGATACACTGGGGAAAAACGAAGGGTGAAGGGGCAGATTAGCAGGATTAAAATGGGAGGGATGGGCACAAGATCTGGGGGAGCAGGCTGAGGTACTAAATGAGTACTTTGCCTCAGTTTTCACCAAGGAAAATGGGGCGGCTGCATCATACATGGGAGGAGATGGTGAAACTGTGGGGGGGAGGACCCTTGCTGATCATCAGGTCTGGGGAGAGGATGGGCTATCACTGGCAGGAGGGGGGAAGGTAAGGCAGGGGGACGAGGTAGCGGAGGTGGAAATCATGGCAGAGAGAGTGAAGGAAGCCCTCAGGTACCTTAAGACGGAGAAAGCACCGGGGCCAGATAAATTACATCTCAGAGTGCTGAAGGAACTGGCGGATGTCCTGGCGAAACCCCTGGTGGAGCTTTTCAGCATCTCTCTGAGGACAGGGTGGGTGCCCCAGGACTGGAAGGTGGCGCATATAGTGCCTGTCCACAAGGGGGGATCAAGGGAGGTGGCAGAGAACTACAGGCCCATCAGCCTGACATCGGTGGTGGGCAAGGTGATGGAGGGCATTGTGAAGGAGAGGCTGGGGGGGACCTGGAAAAGTCAGGGTGCCTGGACGATAGACAGCATGGATTCGTTCCAGGGAAATCGTGTCAGACAAACCTTGTGGAGTTCTATGACTGGGTGACAACAGCCTTGGACATGGGTAGACCGGTGGACGTCCTCTATCTTGACTTCAGCAAGGCGTTTGACTCTGTTTCTCACGGGGGCCTGTTGAATAAGCTGGGAGAAATGGGGGTAGGGAATCAGACGATCAGATGGATAGGCAATTGGTTTCAGGACCGGACCCAGAGGGTCGTGGTTGGCGGGATAGTCTCATCCCCAAGGAGGGTCATTTTTGGGGTCCTTCAGGGATCAGTCCTTGGGCCCCTCCTGTTCAATGCCTATGTCTCTGACATAAGGAAGGGTATCAGGAGTGACATGAGTCTCTTTGCGGATGACTCAAAACTGGGGACAGTGGTGTATGGGGAGGAGGGGAGGGTGGCCCTACAGGGGTACCTGGAGGCTCTGGAAAGGTGGTGTAGAAAGTGGAAGCTGAGGTTTAATGCAGGGAAATGCAAGGTACTGCATCTGGAAGCCAGAAACCCGGGCCAAGAGTACACACTGATGGGGGAAATGCTACAAGTCTCAATGGCTGAGAGGGACCTGGGGGTGGTGGTGGATGTCAAGATGAACAACTCTGAGACTTGTAGGAGGGCAGCGGCCAAGGCCAACAGGATGCTGGGATGCATCGCTAGGGGGCTCACCTCCAGAAGGAGGGAAGTGATACTCCCCCTGTATAACTGCTTGGTGAGGCCACACCTCGAGTACTGCATGCAGTTTTGGAGGCCACACTTACAGAGGGACACTGAACTCCTGGAGAGGGTCCAGAGGAGGGCAACCAAAATGATCAGGGGCTTGGGGGACAGGACCTATGGGGAGAGGCTCAAAGAGCTAAATATGTACACATTGGAAGAGAGAAGGGACCAGAGGGACATGATAGAGGTCTTCAAGTACATGAAGGGGTTAAATAGGGGAGAAGCAGTCAAGGTGCTTCGAAGGAAGGGTGGGGCAACTAGAGGGCATGGGTGGAAGCTGGGGGAGATTCAGGAGAGAAAGGAGGAGGTGCTACTTCACTGAGAGGATTGTGGAGCCATGGAATGCGCTGCCCAGGGGGCTGGTGGAGGCAGAGACGGTGGAGGGGTTCAAGAGGGGGTGGGACAGGTACAGGGGAAGGGTTCTGGACGCAAAGTCCTGTGCAGTGGGAATATCCGGGACTGGGAAGGGAGAAGCCAGAGAGGACGAGGGGGGCAGCAAGGGCAGCTCCCAGGGTGGGGGCTGACCAAATGAGCAGACACAAAAGACCGTTAGGCCTATTCTGCTGGCATTTTAGTATGTTAGTATGTTTGATCGCGAGGGAGGGACAAGATGGCCAGATTTTTTATAATGGAATACATAGGGAAATTTTAGTAATCTTTGATATTGAATATCTTGGAAACGGTTTGGTCTTTTAACTTGAAATTTAGAAGGAAGAAAGGTAACAGCCCACAGATGTGCCTTTTCATGATTTGTTAAAAAAATATTACAGGGCGGCAAAGTTACAGCACTACGAAGTTGACACCTTTTCCCATAGGATAACATTACGGCGTCCGCCGCATTACAGGAATTCTTTGCCGCCCTGCTGCAAAATAACGGTTTAGTCGTTTGGGCTAAAATTTGGAGGGAAGAAAGCCAACATCCCACAGATGTGCCTTTTGGTGGTTTGGTGAAAAAATATTACAGGGAGGCAAAGTGACGGCACTCTGAATTTGACACTTTTTGCCATAGGATAACATTATGGCGTCCGTCGCGTCTTTCAGGGCCTGTATCTTGGAAACGGTGTGAGATATGGAGTTTTCGTCATGGGGGCTAAGTACAAAACTAGCCAGGAAAGTCATAATTCATACGAAATTTTAATTTTTTTTCTACGTCGTACAGTTCCTGAGATATAAGCAATTTAGTATTCCAAGTCCTAATTTTCTGCTCCGAGGTTAATTATTAAGCATACTTTCTTTGTTTTCACTGTGTTTTTTCAATGCAGTTTTTGGGGAAAGAAGGGTGCCCTTCGTTACTGTGTCAGTTAGCGCTTCAGTTGCGCCCGCTACTGCCTCGCGATCACCTTTCCTCGTTCACGCCACCGCGGTGGGGTTACGGTTTATGCTGCTTGCAATTTCATGCTTCCATTTCGCTTGGTGTTATTGTTACTGTTACCATTACCATTTGCATTTGCAATTGTGGTACCGTGCCTGTGCGCATTACGGTTTGCGTTTCCGTACCCACTTGTTGGCTTTATTGTTGCTGTTACCGTTACCATTTACGTTTACAATTGTGGTACCATGATCATGCGTGTAACAGTTTGCATTTCTGTATGTGCTTGCATTTGTGTTTACATTTCTCTTTCATTTGGTGTTATTGTTGCTGTTACCGTTACCATTTGCGTTTACAATTGTGGTTCTGTGACAGTGCGCGTTACGGTTTGTGTTTTCATATGCGCTTGCGTTTCTGTTTACTTTGATGTTATTGTTGCTGTTACTGTTACCATTTGCATTTACAATTGCAGTACCGTGAATGTGTGCGTTACCAGTTGCGTTCTGTACGCAGTTCTATTTGTGTCTCCGTTTACGTCACTATTTGCTTTGGTATCAGTTTGTGCTTGCATTTCTATTACTGTTTGTGTTACCATTTACGTTTGTGTCACCATGTGCGTAACCCTTTGCGCTTGTGTTTGCGTTGCACTTACTGTTATTATAGTCACACAAAATCACGTGGGGTTCGGGCCCCGCGCTCCCACCAACTTGTGCAACTTTCTGCTTTTCTATTCTTTCTTAAAAAGTATGGAAATTCTATGCAAAAACTTTGTTAATGCATCAGTAAGGTTCTTCTACAGCAACAGGAGAGGAAATTAAATTTTCACCTGCATTCCCCACCTCCACCTGCCCTCATTTAACAGTATCAGGTGCGCGCTGTCGCTCGCCGTCCCAACTCTCACCTAATCCCATGTGTAAACAAGCTGAGGTGGTGCAGTGTAGAGAATGGGGTGGAGTTAGACAGACAACCCCAACGCACACCCTGATGCCTGTTGGTGGGGGCAGGGTGGGTGGGATGCAAGGGTGGAACCCTAATGTCAAATTTCCTCACTTTGTAGAAGAACCCTAACTGATGCATTAACAAAGTTTCTTGCATAGAATATATATATATATATATATATATATATGCACATATATATATATATATATATATATATATATACACACATATATACATATACATACACACACACACACACATATATATATATTTATATATATATATATATATATATATATATATATATCCTACTAAGTCCTTCTTGAGAGATATATATATATATATATATATATATATATATATAGTTCCAAAGAGGTCACCATTGTCAAGGGCCACATAAGCATAGCGGGTATATTCCAATACTGCTGTGTTGGCACTGTGGAGCTTCTGGAAGTCATGCTGCTATACACACTGCACACTGTATTTTTCGAGGTGCGTGACAAGTTGATCAGAGACTGTTCTCTCGAGGGCTTTGGATGGGGGGAAAGAATAGAAATGGGTCTGTAATTGGCATGGCTAGTGCAGTCTCCATATTTGAAAAACTGTTGTAAGCAGCACTGATTTCCACTTCTCAGGGAACTGCGAGTAGCACAGGGAAAAATTACAAATTCTAGAGATGGGGTGAGAAAGTTCCTCTAACGCCAAGGCAAAAAGTTTCATATCAACTGTAAGTTACTTTGTTGGCCTGAGATAAGGCCAAAAAAGATTCACAGCAACATAGACAATGATGGCAGAAGAAGACCAAAGGTCCATCGTCTGCCCTGAGACATATTGTCCATACTGGGTTTTATCACTCCTGGTCCACCCCCGTGCTTTCCTCTCTACTGTTACCAACCTGAGCAACCACTAAACCCTTCACTTTGTCCCAACCACGCTTGAAACCATTTACGGTCTTGGCACCCCCCCACCTCCGGTGGCAGACTGTTCCACAGCTTCACCACCCTTTCCACAGACTAGAACTTCTTCACATCCCTTTTAAACCTTCCCCCCACCAGTTTCCATTTGTGACCTCAGAATCTTGCCTCTGTACTCCTGCTAAATAGTTCCCTGCAGTTCACCTTGTTTATTCCCTTCAGCAACTTGAAGGTCTTTATTGCATCCCGCCTCTCTTGCAGTTTTCTTTAGTTAGTACATGTTCCGTGCCTTCAGACAATTTTCATAAGACATACCTTGTTGGTCCAGAATCCTCTTGGTCACTCTGCTCCTCTGAAATCCCTTGATGATTTCGTACAGTGACTGGGAGGAGCAGCGGGAGGCTAGGTGGCAGGTCTGACGGTTGGTACTGATCCAACTATTTAAAAAATCTTCTCTATTGTTCAGATTACAGAAGACAAAATAGACGGACTCAATACCAAATATGAGGCTCTGGATAAAAGAGTAACTGCTGCTGAAATGAAGATTGAAACTAATGGAAAGAACATTCGGGGACTACCAGAGCAACTGGCTACTGCTACTTTGAGCTGGTTGGAGACAATGGAGAACCAGATGCAATCTGCCAGTGTTTTTATTTTGGGTCTATTACAATCCCACTGGGTTAACTGGTTGCTATTTTTAATGATTTTCATTATCCCTGGCACTGCCTGCAGACCAAGTATCGGTCTGGAGAGCATTTAGCTCCCACAGCACAAGAGACAAAATGGTGGAGTATCAGTCCCAATGGTGGTTATGCAGCTTATGAGTCCAGAGGAATGTTTGATGCTTCTAGTGCCGAACAGAATCAAAGGAATGCAGGATTTAAGCGGACAAAATACATGTTGTTTCCTGATGTGGCTCAATCCCAGCTTCCATGGTAGGGCCTGTTGATTTGCAAGCTTTCTTGGTAGGACCTGTTCATTTACAAGGCATCCATTTACAACATGGTGTGCCAGTCCATTTGTTCCATGTGGCCCAGCTCAGACGTACCTATGAGGGAAACCCTATGTCTTTACAGATGTTGAAAGTGGTGGGCCTCTGTTGGAAAAAATACGGAGAGTGCAGGACGAGGGGTAGAAGGGTGGCACTGACTGATTTGTGATTGTGGTACATAGGACAATGTGATTTCATTGCCTGGACTTTGTTATATTCTTTGGGCTTTAAAATAAGAGGCTTTCCATTTAAATACTTGAACGTTGTTCTGGGATTTTGAATGGACTGCTGGCTAACTAATGTTTAGGGGTGACCAAAATGGCCACCCCAGCACCACTGGGCTAACTGGTTGCTGTTTTTAATGATTTTTGTTATCCCTGGCACTGCCTGCAGACTAAGTATCAGTTTGGAGAGCATTTTGACTCCCGCAGCAGAAGAGACAAAATGGTGGCAGATCAGTCCTGATGGTTGTGCAGCTTGGGATTCCAGAGGAATGTTTGATGCTACTAGCATCGCACAGGATCAAAGGAATACAGCATTTAAGGGGACAAAATAAATGTTGTTTCCTGATGTTGTGGCTCTAACCCAGCTTCCTCGGTAGGACCTGTTGATTTGTAAGCTTCCTTGGTAGGACCTGTTCATTGGTAAGGCATCCATTTTACAACATGGTGTGCCACCCATTTGTTTCATCTGGCCCAGCTCAGACCTACCTAACAGGGAAACCCTATGTCTTTACAGACATTGAAAGTGGTGGGCCCCTGTTGGAAAAAATATGAAGAGTGCAGGACAAGGGGTAGGAGGGTGGCACTGACGGATTTGTGATTGCAGTACATGGGACAATGTGATTTCGTTGCCTGGACTTTGCTATATTCTTTGGACTTTAAAATAAGAGGCTTTTCAATTAAATACTTGAGTACTGTTCTGGGATTTTGAAAGGACTGCTGGCTAAATAATATTTAGGGGATGGAGGACTTCATTTATTGTATATACCTCTCTTCTTTGACATGATGTTTTTGTTTAAAATGTGGCCATTCCCTCCTCTCCTGATTTATGTTGGTTCCTATGTGGGTTACGTGGGCATGTGTCAGAAGAGGTTCAGGGTTTTTATTTTTTGTATTGAAGATTTATATTCTTTTCTACTTTTTCCCCTTGCAGCCCCTGCTGTAGCTTGGTAAAGGGGTGCTTAGGCTATTTCTTTAGTGCATTAGGAAACCCCCTGTGCAGATTTTTTTTTGAGAATATACAGTATGCACAAGAGGTATCTACTTTATTCTTTAGGGATCTCCTACTCTGCCAGCTAAGCTCCTTTAACTTATGTATCCCAATCAGAGTTTTGATGCTGTGTTACAGGTTGGTGTGAGAGCTTTATGTAGTTGGGGGAAGGGGTGCATCATTCCGCTTCTCCAGTCTTCATTAAGTTCAAGTTTTCCATGCTTAACCTTGGTACAAAATGGTCACCCTGGAAAAACTGAGTTAACTCAATAAAAAGAAAGATAAAAAAGTGGACTTTTTGGGCTGGCCCAGTGGCTCGGAGGGCTGAGGCACCAAGCCTCACCTGCCGCCACACCAGTGATCTGGGGTCGGAGTGACCTTGAGACATCAAGGGTTAGCCGGGGGAAGGAGGCTTGACTGCTCTCCTCCTCTGGGTGGGAGAGTTGGGTAGAGCCTGCTGCTTGCCTGTCTCCTGGTGGAAGCTGGGGGAAAGGCAGCTTGGGCCACCAGATTGGGGAGATGGGGCAGATGTCAGAGCGTGGCATATGCCTGGATGTCATTGCATGCCAACTGGAAAATCGCCGGCAACTGGATGACGGTGGGCGCCCACAGATCTCACTCCCTGACTAGCTGGGTTCACTCCTGAACAAGGGCTGACCAGGTGGTGGAGAAACAGAGAAAAAAAAACGCTTTTTGAACTCACTATCTTCTTTTTCACAGAATTCACCAAAAGTCCCTCCATTGGTGTATACCGGAGATTTTATATTTTCGTCCCCAATTAAATCTGGTCTCCAGTGGTACTTTCTGGTTAGAGGCAAAACTGAAAGTAAACATGGAGAAAACAAAAAATAATGCAGTTTAGCCCTAAATCTTCCTTTTTATGGAAGTTTGAGGGAAACATACTAGAAGTGGTGAAGTCATATGTTTATCTAGGCTTTGTTTTCTCTTCCCGTCTCAGCAGATCTGAACATTTCAGTTATAACACAAACAAAAATTGGAAACAACTCTGTTGGGATTAGGTAGGTTCAACAGGAGATATAGTGGGAATATGGTAGAAGCAGCCATAAGAGTAACTGATATACTATGTAAGCATGAAACTCAATATGCCGATGTTCGGCATACCGAGTAAACTGGCCCAGAAGACACTGTCCTGAATCACTGAAATGCCCGACATACAAATTACGGGCATTTCCGTGATATTAACTGTGAAATGCAGGGGGATTCACCCCCAGCACCCCCTATGTGGGGGGCTCTGCTTCCCATATCCCCGTAACTAAAATATCCAACTCTGAGGGGGAGCGGACCCTGGAGTAAAATTATAATAGTTACGGGGGGGTGCAGTGTGTAAAATGGCATGACCCGGACCAGAACCCGGGTCACGCACAGTATGCCGGCTGAGCACCCAGTGGTATTTGCCTCCACACCACTGGGGCAGCTTGGCCAGCAACCCCATCCAGCTGTCCTTTTCTGAAGCTCCAACATGGTCCATCACATCCACTTCCTTACCCCGTTGGAAGCACTAGCGTCGGGCATAGTAGCGTTGGGTTACCGCCGCATTCGGGGAAAGCTGACCGGGGTAATGCATGTTGGGCTGCAAAGGTTCCAGCAAACGTAAGTATACCAGAGCGACACATTCAATATTGTCAACAAATATATTTTTCATGGGGGCTACTCACACTGGCCCAGCAGGTAGCACTACGCACTCCTGTGCTGGCAACCTGGGTGTGGAAGTCAGCTCAGGAAGCCAACCTGATGGCCCAGGGGCTGGGAAAGTACTCCCAACCCGGGGAGAGATGATGTCAGGTTCCACTGTGCTGATAACCCCTGTGGTGGGCAGTGGGCCAGGGAGCTTGCTGCTTGGCAGGGGACACCAATGATGTGTCAAGGCCTGCAGGGGCTGCACCTATCATAGGAGGTAGGTGGGGATGAAAACAAAAAACTGAGTGGTGTATGTTTTGTGAAGCCCTACCTGCTTGCCTCCTGCCTGTCCCATTGCCCAGACCGCCTGCCGATCTGGATTTCTGTCTCCAGGATGGGGGTTTGCCCACCCCCTCCTGGCCTGTCCAAGGGGGGGAATCCATAGGGTACATACTGGTAGGTGGGTCTGGGAGAGATAGGGTTTGGTTGGGGGTAGGAGGGACAGGACTGATAGCCACCTGCGCACATGCAAGGGACAAAGAGCTTTAATAAAAAAAAAAAAGTTCTGTGGTCAAGGTTACGGATACAGCAAAACTCGATTTATTTAATAAATGCTTGAAGTTCTGGAAAAAAATTCTGGTTCTTCCACAAAGTATTTCTGCCTGTGTTATTACAGCTGAACTAGGGCAAAGATAGAACATAGCAGACATACAATAATTTTTTCCAATTGGCTATGCCCTGTGAACTTGGTAAATCAAGGTCTAGTAATGACGGGCTTGATCTCAAGCTACTAGAACTTACACTTGATGTTATCCTTGCTCCCCTCACCAAAATTATAAATCTATCCCTTGTAACTGGGAAGTTCCCATGAATCTGGAAAGCAGCGGTAGTCATACCTGTACACAAGAGTGGTGATAGAACTAATCACACAAACTATCACCCTATATCTATACTCCCCCCCCCCCGTCGAAGGTGCTGGAATGTATTATTTCAGACCAACTAGTTGAATACCTTGACAGATATCAGCTGCAATACCGTTAATAGCACGGTTTCTGGAAACAGCATTGTACTTCTACTGCACTTGTGGAATTCACTGGTTACAACCATGGCGCTCTTGATTGGGGGCTCTTGGTGGGGGCTACATATATAAACCTCACCAAGGCATTCAACATAGTTAACCATGAGCTGCTCCTCTGCCAATTATCTACTACAAGTCTCTCCCCTGAATCGATGACCTGGTTTAGTAGCAACCTCCAAGGGAAGAGTACAAAAAGTCAAAATTGGTGATGTCTGCTCTGATAACCACTGTGTCTCCACGGGTGTGCCCTAGGGTTCCATCCTTGGGCCCTTCTTTTTAGTCTTTTTATTAACTGGCTCCCCTTAGCCGCCAGTGACCAAGTGGTGCTGTACGCAGACAATGCTGTACTTTATTCGTGCCACTCAGACCCATGCCGAGTTGGAACACCAGATGCAGACTAACTTCTTCAAGGCTGAAAAATGGTTCTCAGACTCAAAGCTACTCCTAAATTATTAAAAAATGAAAACTATGGTTTTTGCTTCCAACCACAACAAACATAGGAACATCCAAAATTCCCCCCTTAGAGTTGGTAAACCACTTCAGATATCTGGAAGTAACACTAGATAGCACCCTGTCCTACTCCACTCATATGGACCAAGTTGCAAAAATGTCAAACGATAAGCTGGGTCTACTCTATAGAAACAAGCTCTGCCTTACGAGTGATGCCCTAAAAACAACAGTGTCATTGACTACGGATGGGTGGTATATGGTGCTGCATCTCCCACGGCTCTTAAGAGACTTAAAACAACCCTCAACAAAGCCTGCAGGCTTGTGTTGGGTGTGCACCATTTAACCCATACATGCGAGTTACATGTGAGCTACACACCCAAAGTAGCCTAGATTGTCACATTCGGTACCAGACATGCCTGCTCGCCAAAAAATCAGTACTTGACCTTACCCCAACTGGAGTAAGGAACCTCAAACAATCTAACATGTCCAGGTATACTAGGGGCCATAACGGCCAAACCCTGAAAGTTCCTTTCCGTAGAACCTCTCAATGTCAAAGATCCTTTGAATATCATGCACCAATCTGGTTCAACTCTCTCAGTGAAGAAGTACTTGTGGAAACCAAACTTGGTCTATTTAAAACAAAGCTCTGCTCTGCACTAACTCTGGCCAGTGCCTGCATCTGTGACTCCTAGCTCCCTCCCTCTATTGCCTTGACTTTCTCCTTTCTATCTCTCCTTATCCCCTTTCCCTCCTCCTTCCTCATCTCATCTTCCTTTAAGTTCATCTCCACTCTCCCTCTAATCACGACACTCCCCATTGCCAATCCCTCTCTGGCCTCTTTTTAACTGATGAGTAAACTGGCCCTGCTGCTCTTAGTTTCCAGTACTTACTCCATTCTTCCATATTTTCCACTTTCCCCATTACAGTTTCCTCCTCTCCCTCCCATCACACTCCTCTCTATTCATTTTTTCTCCTCTTCTTAACCACCCCCTGCCTTACTTCCCTCCAACTTTAACCTGTAGAACCCTATGTTCCTCCTGCAATCCATATCCTGTAATAAACTGTACCAAATTTAGCACTTCATGTAGCTTAGCTACACTCCTTGTGCCCAAACTTGTGTTTGCACTTTGACAGTAGACCTGTTCTTATTTGAACAGGTCTGGCAACTTTGATATTTTTTGCTGGAAGTTTGTACAAGCCTGCTTGCTTATCTTAATTAGTTCACATGATTGTCTTAGTCTGTTCTTTCACTACTACTTTAACTATATGTATAATTGTTTCACTGTTTTCTTACTTGTCATGACGTGGATCATCTGTAAATGAGTCTATGACTCAAAGGTTTATTCCAAGATTGAAATAAATAAAAACATGTCTGCACTTCAACGTCCTCTTCAGGCATGTAGGAAAATGCTTGAATTTAGAAGGGCAAGCCTAAATGCCACCTTGATTTAATTTTGGATCAGGTAGGGTTTGTGGTACTTTACTGTTTAGTCAAGCCTAGGTTTTCCATCAATCCAACATACTGTTCAGTCGTACATGAAGAGTGTGCAACATTGAGAAGCAAAAGGACCTTCATCTTCTGCCAACTTTAAATTTTAGCCCATGGCTGGCAGACAGAAAGAAAACTCATGAGCTTGAACCATACCTAATTTCTGCTGTCAACCCTCACTTACTCCAACCCTTTACAAAATTCAGATTCCAGACTTCTGATTCAAATGTTTTAAGAGCTAGACATGCTGGAACCCCATTCAACTATGTCCCAACAATGTATGTTGTTCTGTCCTCACTATAGCCTACAATGAAAGAAGTGGTTAGGTCCCTTTTTGGCAAAGTCATTGGATCTCCCTGCAAAGCAATTACATTTACCTGGTCAGGTACTGACACTGGACTAACAAGAAATTGTGCAAAATTTGTTACATTTATAAAATAATTCGGGAGACAATAGAGGTGACTTATCAGACTGTCCCATTGGGACTACAATTCTATAAATTCACGTTGATGATTAATTCTAATGTAAAGCACACATGATATATATTATGTATTTTATTTAAAATTTGGTAACCAGGAAAGGCACACTGAGCTGAAGCTTGTTTCCAGGTGCGATCCGGGGACAAAGGGATACAATACTCTAAGGGTCGCACCTGGAAATGAGCCTCCGCTCAGTGTTCTTTTCCCAGTAACCAATTTTTAAATAAATAAACAAATAAATACAAACAAATGGGAGGAGACAAAGAAACATTACATAGTAGCTATAGGCAGAAAATACAAAATGACTATAAATAAGCACAAAGTTATAAATACTAGCATCATTCAACATTAAGCTGTATAAGTCGGGAGGCTGCTTATAGGACCATTAGGAGACTAGGGATGTTGAGGCAAGGAGGTATGGGAGGAGGAGGGGTATGGGTAGTATAGAGTTGCTATGATGTTTCTAAACTGTTCTGTCTTTACCCGTTTTCTTTTTACATCATTGTTACTCTGTAATGACTTTTAAGCTGATGAAATACTTTTGATTAAAAACTCAGGAAGCAATTATAGCTCACAAGGATCACTATGGTAATTAGGTTTGTGGTGAGACTTTAGCCAATTTGTTAGTGCCTTATACTGTAGTTCCTTGTGTTGTATATAAAGTGGATACATTTTGTTTTTATTATCTTATGTTCTGTAATTTTCCCCCATGGATGTAGGAAAGAAATGCGTCTGAAGAATCTTAGTAAGAGAATGGAATTAGGTGTAGACATTGCTGTATTATCCTTTATTGACAAGGATTTATTTTTGTAAGATTTCTTACATAATGGAAAACATTTTTAAAAACATCAACTTTTATTACTGATGCTAATTATTGGTTTTAATCATAATCATCCTAGACAAGCGCCCAAATTGTGGGAACAAAAAAAAACAACAACTGGATTTTCAATCTTGTCATAACTTGTGGTTAAGGTTTAAAATCAAAGTAAATACTTTAAACTTCTTTGGAAAATTAATCAGGTTTGTCCTACAGTATACCGTCTATTGTTTAAAATGGTCCAAATAATTTACACATGACCATGAGGTGCCAAGAAGTAATAAAAACAGATATTTTTATTTTAATACAAAATACCTCAAATCACTAAAAATTACTGTGCATTAGAAAGTACATCAACATATTTCTGAGCAAGCACAAATGTGTAAAATCTGTGGGAAAAAAATGCAGCACACCCAGCTAATTCTTACTATAAAAAAAGAGCAATTTAAAATGCTAAAATATTACAAGCATTGTTTTGTATATAGCCATATTTCTGAGGTAAAAAGATCCCCCCAATTACCATTTTTTTTCCTATGAACAAGTGAAATTTGCCAGCAGATAAAGGCCTAGAGGTCTATCAAGTCTACTCGAATGTGCAGCTAGCACCCCTTATTCTGCAGCTGCCCCTCCCTTCCACCCTTCCCCTTCATTAACCCTCCCCCTTGTCCTGTCCCATCCCCTTTTGAAGCAGTCCACTGTTCTACTGGATACCACTTCTGCAGGTAACGCATTCCACCCAGTCACTACCCTCTCTGTAAAAAAGTGTCTCCTCATATTCTAACACCTTACACTGTACTGAAATAGAAATAAAATTAATTTAAATTTTATTTTTATTTACTCAGGATAAGGTCACTAGACAAGCCTTTTTCTGGACCATCCTGCCAGTTCATTGCATAACAGTTTCAACATAAATATACATTACACAGCTTACAAAAGTGCCATAAATAGGAAATACCACATTATATGCAAAAATGCAAAACTTCCACTGGTGTGACTTAGCAGTAGGAGGGAGTGGACGTGTTTCCTTTGAGCACCTGGAAGACTCTTAATTTTAACATCTTTATTGCTGTTTTCAAACCTTTTTTTGGCTGTCTGTGCTGTTTATTCCACCACTGGCTGGCCCCATTATCAGGGAGCGATACCCCCAGCCCCATCACCCCAGCTATGTATGAACTTACCATCCAGCTTGTGCCTTCCCCACGGCTTCCTCTCGGGTGAGAGATGCACCATGTAGCCAGATGCAGAGCCTGCGACTGGTCAGTCATGTCATGCTGGCCAGCCCTTTTCCTCCTTCTTATATGGTCCCCTGGGAGGACAGAAATGTACTGCCATCTAGATGGCCCTATGCATCCTCCCACATGTAGGACGCCGGCAACCGTTGTTCCTTCTACCCCAGATTTTAGCTGTCCCTTGGCACTCGACCCCCAGCAAACTGTTAGGGATCAAGAGTACACTGGTTGTAGCCTCCCTCCATTCCTAGAGGAGGAAAGCAGTCCACTGGAAGCTCGATCCTCCCACCCGATCAACCCTCCAATGTCCTGTGTTTGCTCCCGATCCTGGGTTGTTGGCGCTCTAAGGACCGATGCTTTAAAACAATTTAAACTGTAAAGCAGCTTATTGGTGTCCCGGTTCATTTTGCCAACGTGGGTAAGCCAAACGGTGCTGCCAATAATCAAGACATTTTCAAGCCCAAGTCAAAAGCTGTTAGGCCTAAGCAGGTGGATTCGGCAGTGGGGTCAAATTCTGCTGTGGAGGAAGCGGTCATGCTTCTAACTTTAAATGTGATTCAGTAGGGGGTGCTGTGGAGCCTTAGCTATGCAGCAGCAGTTCTGAGCAACTCCCACCATTGCTTTTCCATTTTGGATTAAACTATTTGCACCAACTTGGGCTTTTCAAACTAGAACCATCAAACAGAGCAACAAAAACTTTACAAAATGAGAAATCCTTGCAGCAATATGATCTCAGGAGACTCTGGAAAAGGTAAAAATCTGCTGGTACTTAGAGCTCATGTTTTGGGGTAACTGGCCTTGGCCATGGCTGAGCACAACTCGGAGGAACTGCTGGATATACTAGGTCTGGAAATTACATACTAACATACTAAAATGCCAGCAGAATAGGCCTAATGGTCTTTCATGTTTGCTCGTTTGGTCAGCCCCCACCCTGGGAGCTGAACTTGCTGCCCCCTCTCCCTCTCTGGCTTCTGTCTTCCCAGTCCTGGATATTCTCGCTGCACTGGTTTTTGCTTCCAGAACCCTTCCCCTGTACCTGTCCCACCCCCTCTTGAACCTCTCCACCATTTTTGCCTCCACAAGCCCCCTGGGCAGCCTATTCCATGGTTCCACCACCCTCTCAGTGAAGTAGCACCTCCTCCTTTCTCCCCTTAATCTCCCCCAGCTTCCACCCATGCCCTCTAGTTGCCCCTTCCTTCGGAGCACCCTGACTGCTCCTCCCCTATTTATCCCCTTCATGTACCTGAAGACCTCTATCATGTCCCCCCGGTCCCTTCTCTCTTCCAATGTGTACATATTTAGCTCTTCGAGTCTCTCCCCATAGGTCCTATCCCCCAAGCCCCAAATCATTTTGGTTGCCCTCCTCTGGACCCTCTCCAGGAGTTCGATGTCCCTCTTAAATGTGGCCTCCAAAACTGCATGCAGTACTCGAGGTGCGGCCTCACCAAGCAGTTATACAGTGGGAGTATCACTTCCTCCTTCTGGAGGTGAGCCCCCTAGCGATGCATCCAAGCATCCTGTTGGCCTTTGCTGCTGCCCTCCTACAAGTCTCCGAGTTGTTCATCTTGACATCCACCACCACCCCCAGGTCCCTCTCAGCCATCGAGACTTGTAGCATTCCCCCCCCCAGGGTGTACACTTGGCCCGGGTTTCTGGCTCCCGGCTGCAGTATCTTGCATTTTCCTGCATTGAACCTCAGCTTCCGCTTTCTAGACCACCTTTCCAGAGCCTCCAGGTCCCCCTGTAGGGCCACCCTCCCCTCCTCCCCATACACCACCGCCCCCAGTTTTGGGTCATCCGCAAAGAGACTCATCTCACTCCTAATACCCTTCCTTATGTCAGAGATGTAGGTGTTGAACAGGAGGGGCCCAAGGACCGATCCCTGAGGGACTCCACTAATGACCCTCCTTGGGGATGAGACTATCCCTCCAACCACAACCCTCTGGGTCCAGTTCTGGAGCAAATTTCCTATCCATCTGATCATCTGGTTCCCCACCCCCATTTCTCCCAGATTATCCAACAGGCCCCTGTGAGGAACAGAGTCAAACGCCTTGCTGAAGTCAAGAAAGAGGATGTCCACTGGTCTACCCAGGTCCAAGGCACTCGTCACCCAGCCATAGAACTCCACAAGGTTTGTCTGACATGATTTCCCTGGGACGAATCCATGCTGTCTATCGTCCAGGCACCCCAACTTTTCCAGGTCCCCCCAGTCTCTCCTTGACAGTGCCTCCATCACTCGTTGCACCACCGATGTCCGGGCTGACGGGCCTGTAGTTCCCCGCCACCTCCCTGATCCCCCTTGTGGATAGGCACTATATGCACCACCTTCCAGTCCTGGGGCACCTACCCTGTCCTCAGAGAGATCCTAAAGAGCTCCGCCAGGGGTTTCGCCAGGACATCCACCAGTTCCTTCAGCACTCTGGGATGTAATTTATCCGGCCCTGGTGCTTTCTCCGTCTTAAGGGACCTGAGGGCTTCCCTCACTCTCTCTGCTGTGATTTCCACCTCCACTACCTCGTCCCCCTACTTTGCCTTCCTCCCACCTGCCAGTGATGCCCCCCCTCCCCAGACCCGCCAATCAGTAAGGGCCTCCCCCTCAGTTTCACCATCTCCTCCTATGTAATTCAGAGACTAATTTCATCAGCTGCTGATTTGAGTGGAAATATGGACACCTTTAATAATTGTATTATCCAGATAGAAACCACAGTAGCTGAAGTTAAGCAAGAACTCGGGGAGACACAAAAACACGCGGTGACAGCTTCATCAGTGGTGGCCACTCTAATACATAAAAAAAAGAACAGTTATCTACTTACAGTAACAGTAGATCTTTGAGAGAATCTCTTTTATCAGGTCACCCCTATGGCACTACAAACCACCAAGCACTATGACCACACGGAAACTTTTGCAAGCAGTCCACTAGGGGCTGCCCATGATGACATCTGACGTTGGCACTCCCATATAAATGTGGGCAGCCTTTCCCTCCTCAGTTCCCTGCCAGAGATCATGCTCGGAGGACCTCCCTTGTAGGGAACCAAGAGAGAACTTAAGGCTCTGCCGACCAGGTGAGGCAGGGAGCAGCAGACAGACCTTCATGGAGAAGGAGACAGCACTTACAGAGCCCTAGGACCCTCAGGGGGATAAAGGGTGGGACGGCATGTCCTGATGAAAGAGGTTCTGTCAAAGAGCTACTGTTACGGTAAGTACCTAACTGTTCTATCTTCTTCGAGGATGTCTCTTTCATTAGGTTACACCTATGGAATAAATACTAAGCAGTACTGATAGTGAACAGTCCTCTTTGACAAAGACAACCTGAGTACCACTAACCTGGTTCTGTCTGCTCCTAAACTTCTTATTTCTCCCTCTCTTCCCTCTCAAGCTCTCCAATCCTTATTCCTTGCCTTTGACACTGCCTCTGAGTTCCTTTTCCTTTTCTGTACATAAATGTTACTGTTTAAGTTGTGGCCTTGTTAAACGGCTTACTGATTGTTTGTAACACTGTCTACTATGTTTTTGTACTTAATGACGTGGAACCTTTGTAAAAGAGCCTTGGCTCAAAGGTATTAATTCCTAGAACAATAAACTATAAACAGTCTGGGTGGCTGGAGCCAACAGGCCTAAGAAAGAAGGCCTTGAAGCACAGCTGGGCCAAAGCCAGCCCTTTTTCGGGATGTAATGTCCAGGCTGTAGTGTGTAGTGAAAGTGTGGACAGTACTCCAAGTGGCAGCTGCATAAATCTCTGCAACAGACACATTTTTGAAACAGGCAACAGAGGTGGCCATGCCTCTAGTGGAATGACCATGAACAACACCAGGAAGTTTCTTACAGTACTTCCTGTAACAGAAAGTAATATAGTTGGCAGTCATTTGGACAGGCACAGTTTAGAAACAGCAGCACCCTCTTTCCCAGGGGCGACGTAAACAAAAAGCTATAAGGACTTCCTGCAGTCCTTTGTATGGTGTATATAGTACCCGAGTATTCTATGTACAGCTATAGTATGCAGCAATGCCTCCCCTGGACTGCCATGCTCAGGATAATAAACTGGCAGGTGGATAGTTTGATTTAAAATAAACTCAGACACCACCTTTGGTAGAAACTTTGGATTAATACGAAGACACTCTTTGTGTAAAAATCAAATAAGGAGGCTCACAGATTCGAGCGTGAAGCTCTGAAATTCTTTGAGCAGATGTAATAGCAACTGAAAATAACACCTTCCAAGAAAGGAAGTGTAATCCACAAATCACGGCTGGCTCAAAAGGAGCCAAAATTAAGCTTTTTCAACACAAAATATAGGTCCCAAGCAGGGACTGGATTATGGATGGGAGGCTTCAGATGTAGAATGCCTCTTCAAAACGTACGGGCCACCTCCAGATCGGCAACCATACAACCCTCAATAGGCACATGGAAAGCTGAAATAGCAGACAAGTGCACTTTGATAGAAGAGTATTGTAAGCCTGCATCTGACAAGGACAGCAGATACTCCAGAACTTAATTTACTGGACAGGTAAATGGATCCAAGTGATGAGAAGCGGCCGAAAAAGCAAACCGCTTCCACTTCACAGAATAAGTGGCCCTGGTGGAAGGCTTTTTAGTGGCCACCAAGACATCAGCCACCTTTTAAGAAACTCCAAATCTAGCAATGGCTGTGTTTTCAGGAGCCATGCATGGAGGGAAGTGACTTGAGGTCTGGATGGACTAGGGTTCCCTGCTGTGACAGTGGGCCCTGGCATAAAGGCAGGTGTACTGGTGGTTCCACTGCCAATTGCTGCAGTAGGGGGAACCAGATCTGTCAAGGCCATAGGGGAGCAATGAGTATCAGAGCTGCCCTCTCTATTTGGAGCCTCAGTAGCACACTCGAATTACAGGGAAGGAAGGGAAGGCATATAGGAACCTCCCTTTCCAAGAGAAGGACAACATGTCTCACCAGAAAACTCCAGAGCCTTCAGTGCACAAGCAAAAAAGCAGCAGTATTGTGTTGTGTAGGGGTGCAAAAAGGTCCAACTCCAGATGACCCCATCTGTCTAACAGATCTTCCACTACTGAGGTCAGCAATTCCCATTCATGCATTCTGGACTGTGACCTGCTTAGCCTGTCTGCTAAGATGTTTTGGGCACCTGGGACGTGTACTGCTGACAGTTCTAGACCCCAATACCAGACTCTTATTGCTTCCCTGCACAGGGGGTAAGAAAGAATTCCCCCTTGCTTGTTGATGTAATGCATCACACTGATGTTGCCCATCTATATTAACAGGGGACCCAGGGACGGGTGTGTCTGGAGGCCAGTAAGCCATACAGAACAGTTCACATTTCTAGAACGTTTATGTGGAAGGTGCTCTTCATTGTGGTCCATGTACCCTGTATCTGAACAGGCTCCAGAAAGTGCCCACCAACCCATTCCTGAGGAGTCTGTAGTTAAAATCTGATGAGGGAGGGGAGGGAGGGAGGGATCAGGAAAGGAACCCCCTTTAGCAGATTGCTGGGTTCCATCCACCACTGAAGCACCTTGCGGACAGGAGAGGTTACAAGAACCTTCTGTTCTAGATCGTCTATGCGCTGATCCCACTGGACTCTTAGGGTCCACTGAGGAATCCTCATGTGTAGTCTGGCCAAGGGTACCATGACAATGGCCACTGCTATCAGGCCTGGAAGCCTCAGGAATGTCCTGGCTGTGACATACTGGCTGTTGTGGACCATCTAGGCCTGCTCAATCAGGCTTTCGGCTCTGTCCAGAGGCAGAAAGGCTGATCCTTGGACTGTGTCCAAAACTGCCCCTATATACTATAGATGCTGGCTAGAGGTCAAGACAGACATTGGTACATTGACAGTAACCCCTACAGCATCAAACATGTGTCTTGTGTGGGCTAGGGTGTGTAAGTATCCCTCCTTGGAGTGAGCTTTTAGTAGCCAGTCATCCAGGTAAGGAAAGACGTAAAGGCCTTCTCTGTGACAGGCTGCTGCTACTGCTGCTAAGCATTTGGTAAAAATCTGGGGTGCAGATGATAAGTCAAAGGGCAATTGGTAGTGTTCCCCTTAAAACAGAAACCTCAAATATTTCCTGTGAGGTTTATGAATTTTGATATGAAGCTAGGCAACCTTTATGTCCAGAGAACAAATCCAGTTTCCTACCTGCAGTAGTGGGAGTAGGCCTTACGGGGTGTCCATTCTGAACTTTCAATAAAGAAGTTCAGATCCCTGAGATCCAGAATAGGTCTCAGATCTTCTGTCCATTTTGGAACTAGGAAGTACTGAGAATAGAACCCGTTCCTTTGTTCCAGGGGAACAGGTTTTATTGCCCTTTTCTGAAGCAAAGTGTGGACTTCCTCCAGGAGCAGAGGCATATGATCTGAAGGATAATGTGAGGGCACTGGGCGATGATCTGGAGGGAGTTCTAGAAGTTCCAGAGCATTGCCTTGTGCTTCTATTTCCCAGGCATCTGAAGTCACCTCTCTCTACTGGTCCAGGTGGAGGGAGAGACAACCCCAAACAACCACCCCTGGAGGCTGGGGGAGTACAAGGGGTCAGGCAGAGCCAGTTATGGTGGCACTTGCCAAACCACCACCTCTAGGGGCTTTTTAGTGGGCACCTGGGGTGGCTTCTGGGGTAGGCAGGGCTCCTGCTCCTCTATCCTTACCCTGTTGTCTGGCAGTGGTATGGTGTCTAGTACTGGCTGGACAAAAAGGAAATGGAAATTGCATACTTACCATAATTCTTGATCTTCTTGTATATCTTCACCATTCATCACTGGTAGGTATACGCCAGAGGTGCTATGACCCCGCGGAAGTTTTCAGCTTACAAAAAATATATATATTGTTTGGGGAAGGGGCTGGCGTTGAGGCCAGTGCCACCCACAAGGACAATGCACAGCGTGCTGAATGAGCATCAGCCAGTAACCAATGCCGACTCCTCCCTCGCCTCAGTTCTGTCTGCCAGAGAGAGTGAAAATTAGGAATAGAGAAAAAAAGAGGGCGGGGCAAGGGAGCCCAAGAGATAGTAAAAGAAAAGGATATAAATGGAAAGGAGAAAAAGTCGACACAGGAGGAGGTGGAGGTTACCTGAGGGTGTGGCGTAGGGGAGGGGCCCCAACCACTGGGCAGTCCTAGGGGATACCAAAGTGGGAAGGGTTTAGGAGACAAGAAGAAGAAAGGACAGCAAAGGATGATGAGAGACCCCACAACACCCCACTCCTCCCAGGGAGAAGAATGGAAGTCAACGGCCACCTCCACCTCTATATTCACCAGAAGGTCCTTAAAAAGGGAAGACAGGCCTGTCTCCAAGTGAGGCGAGACCAGGTTGTTCAAGCCAGGCTAGCCCAAGAAAACCAATCCCGAGGCTGAAAACATAGGAGGCGCCAGACAAAAAAACCTTGAAAGCAGGGTGTCGGGGTCTCTGAAGTTGTCCTAGGATGCAGGGGTGGTGACAGAGTCCACCCTGGGACAAAGGACATCCCAACAGAATTTCACATCCAGGCATTACTACACCCTGAAACTGATACCAAGCCAAGGCAAGGCAGAAGTCCTGGAAGGAGAGGTACTATCCTAGGCCAACCGGATTGGTTCAAGGTGAAGCGGAGGGGTCCTTGGTTCCCCCACACCCACTGGATTGAGAAAATCCAAAGAGGACCAAACTCCTGTCTTGTCAGAAGGCAAAATGAAGGAGAAAAGAGGGACCTGAGGAGCCCCCATTGTCAAGGGCAGAAAAAAAATGGGGAGGGAACCCTGCTAGTCCTCCCCTCTTCAAGGAGAATAATCTGCTGGAGAAACAGGAGCAGAGAAGCAAAGACCTACCTGCACAAGGTCTCCATGGAGGGGAAAGTAAGCAGGGAGGAGGCACTGCTCTGAGGTTGAGGCACCAGAGGGGAAGTGGGCAGGAAGCAGTGATGAATGGTGAAGATATACAAGTAGATCAAGAATTACAGTAAGTACATAATTTCCATATCTTCCTGTATGTATCTTCTCCATTTATCACTAGTGGGTGAGTACCAAGCCTCCCGAAGGGGACCTGGCACATCCCTGAGGGCAGCCATTCCCTCAGCCCCTTGTGGGGAGAACCACAGGGGGAGAAGTCCCCTACAGGCCTGGAGAGGCCTGAGACTGGTCAGGATGAGATGGGGACGCTTGTGACCTGGGAGAAGGAAGGCGCCCTGCCAATTCCCATCTCACCTTGCGGGAGAAAAAATGGGCTCATTGGAAAGGGGAGGCAATCACCCTACGCCAGGCCAAGGGTGATAACCTAGAAAGGTGAAGCCATGCTACCCATCATATACAGACTGCAGATCCTGCCAACCTAGAAGCTACCTTGCAATCCTCCTCCAACTGCTTCCCCCTCATATTTCTGTCCTGCGTCATTCATACCTAAATTCTCTGCCTTTCACTCCTCTCTGTAGTGTCCCTTGCACAGTCTCCCAGGCTATCACTAGGCATACAATGTGGCATCCAAACCGGGGTTCAAACCAGGTACCTTTCACTCCAAAGGCAGCAACCCTACCACTGTGCCACTGTCAGCCACAATGTTAGGTGTCAGCAAGACCCACTCATACCTGCCCATGGTCACATCTACCACCAATGTACTCCCTCACAACACCCATCCACACAAACTAACCATAATATTGTTGCTAACCACGTTTACCCTGCTCAGCAACAAACCCCTAGTTGCCTCTGGTGTGTACACACCTTTGCTGCTGGAGGAGCACCTCACCTCACCTCTCATAGCCTCTCTGTCACCCTCTCTCCCCATAGCCCCCCCACACGACTCCCCTCTACCCTTCCCCCCATCTCTCTGTGCCTTGAGCCCTCTATGTCTGTTCCTCAACCTGGCCATCCCAGCCCTCGTGCAGCTGCCCATTCCCTGCTCATCACCTTCTATGCTCGCCAGCCGCCGCTACCCGACAAAACGCCACCAATTCATGGCCCTTGTCAGGATCTTCCATCTGCTTCTTCTTCTATCTGGCGAGGTTCACCCCAATCCTGGCCCAGCAGCACACACCCCCCCCCAACTGCGGTCACCCACGGGGCTTTGAAAAGTCTCTATGAATATTTGCAGCCTGCCTAAAAAAAAAGGCACCCCTGCAATGCTGGACGGCACAGCACCAACCAGACATTCTGGCTTTAACAGAAACCTGGCTGTCAGCCAAGACCCCAGACTCATTTGTCTCTATTCCTGGCTACTCTTTCATTAGGCTTGATCGTAATGGCAAGAAAAGCGGTGGCTGCGCCTTCTATGTAAATGACTCACTGCATTACCAAGCCCTGCCTGCACCCTCCCTAGACCATGGTGACCAAGCCCTCTCAATAAAACTCTCCCCTGATCCAAACCATGCTCCTCTTACTCTCACCGTCACCTACATCCCACGCCGCAGCCAATCCCCTGCCTGTAAAGCGCTCTCTGACTACCTAGCCAGCCACCCCCACAAAATGTAACAAATCCTAGTTGGGGAATCTCAACATAAACTGGCTGGCGAGCGCATCAACACACACCAAAGATACCTTTGCTGCGTTAGATATGACCCAACTGGTATCTCAGCCTACCAGGGCCAACCCCACTAATGGAACCTACACCTTACTAGATATCCTGCTCAATAATCATCCCCACCATATTACCGACCTGGGTGTTCTACCCAATGCCTTAAGCAACCACTCCCCAATCATCTTCAGCTGGTCCTGTCAGCTACCTAAACCACCACCAAATGTCACATTTCATCGTCTACTGCACCCAGGAGGCATAGCCAAACTCAAACAGTGTCTAATTAACTGGGACTGGTCCCTTATTTCCCTAGCCCAGCACAGAGATGATGCACTGCATTACTTCACCACCACCTTTAATACCACCTGTGATGCTTTTGCACAGACCATTAAAGTGACCACTAAGAAACATACTGCCCCCTGGATCACCCCAGAACTCCTACAACAGTTCAAAATGCATTACAACGCGAAAGGCAGGCGTATAATGCTGCCCGCAATAAGTGTACCTGGGCAATCCACAAGGTCAAGGTGGAGCACTACAGAACCGCCCTAGCCACCTCCTGGGGTAGCACAAGAAAGTACTGGGATAACATCAAGGAGCTTAATGCAAATCCCGCTCCCCCCCCACAACTTAGTGTTAATGGTACTACCACCACAGACACACTTCACATAGCTAACTGCCTCAGTTCCACCTTCCCAGACCTCAGCTCAGTCCTCCATAGCAACTTTTTCGATCCAGTTCAGCCTACCCCACCGCCTCAGCTCCTCTACCCCCCATTCAAACTCAGAGTCATTACCCCTACAGAAGCGAAAGCCTACCTGTCCAAAGCCCTCCAGAGCTGCAATTACTGCAAAGATGCCTTCGATATGTGTATCCTATACCTTGCGCTAGACTCAGTTATCTCCCCACTCACGGACCTTCTAAATCTGTCCCTGCACCTGGGACAGTTCCCAACCTCATGGAAAACGGCAGTGATAACACCAATATTGAAATGTGTCAACAGCTCCCTTCCAAACAACTATTGGCCCATTTCAATTCTCCCCCCACTCTCTAAAGCCCTTGAAAAGATCATGGCCAATCAGCTCACTGACTACCTCCTCATACACAACCTCTTATGTAGGGAGCAGCATGGTTTCAAAGCTGGTCATAGCACTACGACTGCCCTCACAGAATTCGTTAACTCCCTGCACTCAACGCTTGACAAGGGGCACCTAGCAGGGGCCGTGTTTATAGACCTCTCAAAGGCCTTCAACACGGTTTCTCACCCCCCCTCCTTAACACATTACAACAAATTGGGGTCTCTTATTGTCCACTCTCATGGTTCTCCAGCTATCTTTCATCTAGAACCCAATGTGTTAAAATTTTTTTTTTAGTTATTACTTTTCTCTCCTACCGCGGCTTGTATCAGGAGGTCATCCCCAGCCCGTTCCAGCGTCCTAGCCAGCAGCTGCCCCCAGGCTTATCCCCGGCAGGGTCAGCGGGGGGGTCGATCTCCCCCACCGAGGACCGGATTAGGTGGCCAGCACTGTGGCTAGCCAGGGCGGAGCCTGCGAGGTGCCCTCCGCCATCCTGCACAGTGGTATCTTTTTCTCCTGTTCTCCCAGGAGTCGGGACCGTGCCATGATGTCAGCGGAGTGGAGTGCGCACGCATCCGCACGTACTCCCTCCAGATGTCTGGCTCAACTCTTCCCTACTTGTGGTGTGGCACCCTGTCCTCCAGCTTCCGCCGGGGGGCGAGCAAGCGCCGACCACCAAGAACCCCCCTCCCCGGAGAAGGAGAGCTGTCCGTCAGATGCTCAATCCTCCTCCTCCTCTGCCGACCCCTGACAGCTCATGCTCATTCCTGAACACAGGTCGCCGGCGTAGTGCGAGGTAAGGCGCCAGCGCCTCAGTCCTCAGTGCCACCGGGCCGGCTCCAATGTGTTAAAATTCATAATACCATATCTACTATACTGCCTGTGCTCTCAGGAGTTCCCCAGGGATCTATCCCGGGTCCCCTGCTATTCAGCATCTACCTCAATGCCCTGCCTAAATCCTGCCCTGGCAACCTTCTCCTCAACGCAGACAACGCTGTTCTTTACGCCGCACATCCTGATCTTCTCTCTCTCTTCAGCGTACCTTACAAAACTCCTTCTCTCAGACTGAACACTGGTTTGCTGAACACAGATTGTTGGTCAACATTAAAAAAACTAAGATGATGCTCTATGCCCACAGCCAAAACAAATCAAAGGATTTCCGCCTGGAAATACTCTCCGCCTCTCTCATCTCCTGGAACAGGTCCAAAAGTATAAGTATCTAGGTAATACATTTGACTCTTCCCTCTCATTCCACGAACATAGAAAAATCCTCACCTCCACCACCAACACCTGCATTGGTCTCCTTTACAGACATAAAGACTGCCTGCCAGCTGAAGCTCTTCACCTAGCCATTACCTCCTCAGTCTTATCACTGGTGGACTATGGCCTCACAATCTATGCTGCCGATGACTCTACAGCGCTTCATCAAATACAAGTGGTCATTAATAAGACCTGCCGGCTCCTCTGTGGTGCCGACAGAAATACACATACCTGCCCCTATACGCGCTCACCATTATCCTCTCCTTTGAGAAAAGACTATTATACCAGACCTGCCTCTTCACCCAAAAAATCCATCTGGGTTTAACCCCAATAGGTGTCATGGCTTCCCTTCAGGCAGCCACCATCTCAGCGTTACATGGGCCACCCCAAAAACTATCTGGAAGGTGCCTAGGGTCAGGACCACCGTGGCCCAGTGATCCTTCCCCCTTAGAGCTCCATCCTAGTACAATGCCCTCCCAACAGCCGTCACATCAATCACCAATCTAGATCCTTTTAAAGCTGCCTTAAGGGCCCATATTCTCTCCTCATGTCAATGCCAGTATAACCGGTAACCTGTGGATCCTGCACCATGACGCTAGGCCATGCACCCGCCCTTGGCCTGGCAGTGAAGAGCCCTCTCTATTTCTAGCCTGCAGACTCCTCACCTCCCTCAGTTACCATGTGGTTGCACTGGACTATGAATGCATTGTATTATGTATAAGATAAGGCCCCCTGAGGCAGCTTACTACCAACTCATATCATGCATTGCTTTAGCTACCAATTGTATAGGTCTTAACCGCTCATTAGGTAAATATGTTGATATCTCTGCCCTGTTTTAGCTACCAAATGTATGGGCATTAACCAGTGCTCATTGTACTTATACTCTGTATGACTGCTCACCCACATTTATTCTATGTATGTACTGTATGAATGTCTATGTTTTATTCTGACGTGGAGCCTTTGGAAACGAGTCTATGACTCAAAGGGTTGTAATTCCGATTTCCTAAATAAATAAATAAATACCTCATTAGTGTCATAAGATGCCCTTGAAAGATGCCTCGCTAGCTCTAGGCCAGAAGCAGAAAGACAGATGGCCTGCCTGGTTGCCTCCAAATCAGGCAGAATAGCTAGGAGTTGTCCCAGCACCATCCATAAGTGTCTAGCACAGACAGCCATCTGGGCCTGATGTGATGAAATACAAAGAAGGGGACGTGCTGAGGAGAAAACCCTTCTCCCCCAGCGGTTAAACTCAGCTGAGTCAAACTTTGTGGGCGGTCGTGTCTCGGGCCACGATGCCCAGAGGGGGCATCCAGTAACTCTGTCCCCAAAAAGAGATGAGGCAAGGTGCCTGGAGACCCCTGGGGGGCATGATACCTACTCTGGCAGTACCTTGGGGCAGAAGACTGCAGACCCAATGGGATGCTTCCTGAAAAGGAACAGGCCATGGAGGAATGATCACATTCTCTGAGGAAAACTCTCCCAGGAGAGCTCATGTCACATGGGCAGGATCACAAAATGGGAAATGGGAGAAGAAGCCAGAAGGGGAAGGAAAGAAACATATTCAATTCAGTGCTTTAGAGTAACTGGTAATTGCTATTTTTCTTTTAAACTTAGATTGTGGGCTTTTAGTGACACTATACTTTCTTTCTTGTCTTTACTTATAATTGTTTTTGGGCTGTTGAAAATTTAAAACATAGTGTTGGTGTAATTCTGTGCTGTCTTTAATTGCTGCAAATTTTATCTTGGCTTGTCTGACTGCCCTGTAGTTGGGTGAAGGGTGTTAATTGTCTGGCCTCTGACCTCAGCTACGTGATAACTGGAGGTGGGGCTTAGTCAGAGTCAAATTAGCAAGCAGAGTTTTATTTTCTCAGAAGAAGCCAGAAGGGGAAGGAAGGAAACATATTCAATTCAGTGCTTTAGAGTAACTGGTAATTGCTATTTTTCTTTTAAACTTAGATTGTGGGCTTTTAGTGACACTATACTTTCTTTCTTGTCTTTACTTATAATTGTTTTTGGGCTGTTGAAAATTTAAAACATAGTGGTGGTGTAATTCTTGTGCTGTCTTTTATTGTTCTCCTCCCCTTCCCCAACTCTTAATTATATACCCTGTTAAATCTGATTGACAGGAGCTAAACACAGGGTATAGTAAGGGGTGTAGTAGGAGGCATAAGGGGAAGAAGCCCACCCTCAGCACGCATAAGTGTTTTGACTCATCTATTTGTTTATTGGTTTCTTTTCTTTAAAAAAAAAAAATTATCTGAGGATCAGTGGCAGGATTTTTAGTACAGTAAATTAATAAAAGGGAACTAGGAGAGCTTCAACAGCAGACAAGTAGTGGAATTGCAGTATAATGTGGGAGTGGTGCAATGCAGTGGCTGGGGCAGCCATATCAGGCAGACCTTCTGGACACTGAGGTGCTGCCCTATCTGCATGCATCTCTCTGACTGCGGGATGAGGTAGCCAGACTCAGAGCGAAGTAAACTGGGTCAGGAGTACCATCACCCCTATCCAGAGACCACCCAGTCCAATGCAACTGCCTCAAAGGATGCAAGAACAAGGAGCACTTGGATGACAGTGAGCTCAGGAGGGTTAGAGCAGTCAGGCAGAGGCACATCCCAGATCCTATTCCACTCAAGAACTCATATGCCACACTGGCAAATGAGGACAACCAAATAGAGGTACCCAGAGAAGTGGAAGGAAAGGATGTGGAGGTTAGCCAAGGAGGTAACCTCAGCGGGAAAGCAGTGGACCCCAGAGGAGGAGGAAGTGAATCCTGGTGGGGGACTCCATCATAAGAGGGATCCAGCTAGGAACACAGGAGGGGGAGGACAAGGAGGTGAGGTGCCTACCAGGTGCCATGGCATGGAGGGATGGAAGGATGAACCTGGGGATCACTGGGAAGGCAAGACGGGAGGGTGAGCTGGATGTCATTATCCACCTAGGTACCAATGACCTGGCAAATGGGGAGCCAAAGGAAGTTCAGGAAGAGTTTAGGAAACTGGGGAGGGGTCTCAAGCAAGTAACTACTGTCACTTTCTCAGAAGTACTACCTGTGAGAGGCAAGGGAGAGCATAGGAGTGCATGCACCAGGAACTTTAACTCATGGTTAAAGAACTGGTGTTGTGAGGAAGGGTTTGGATTCATTGGTGACTGGGGACCCACCTGGAGGGATGGAGGTTTGTTCAAACCTGACGGCCTACATCCATCCTGGAGGGGAATCCAAGCACTCAATGATAAGTTTAAATGCTACATTGACAAGCATTTAAACTAGCAAAGGGGGGTGGCAGGCCAGCAAGGATGGTACCTACTTGCTCACCCCCCACAGCTAGCAGTGGAACCAGTGAACCAGAGGAGTGGCTATCTCTGCAAAGCAGTGTGCAAAAGATGGAGATTAGTGCCCAAGAGGTGGATAAGCAGAAAGGGGCAAAATTCAGCAGAAGGGCAGACAGCAAGGAGAACCAGGGATAAATGACAACCAAGGAAGGGGCTGGAGCAGAACAGTGAAACAGTCTAGGGAGGTCAAATCATGGAAAGCCATGTGTGCAAATGCCAGAGCCTTAGCAACAAGATGGAAGATCTGGAGGCTGTCATGGTACAGTCAGACCCTGGACATTGTGGCCATCACTGAAACCTGGTGTAATGATAACCATGACTGGAGATGGCCATACCTGGCTACAACATATTCAGAAGAGACAGAGCAGGCAGGAAGGGAGGAGGAGGCACTGTGTGAAAAATGACATAAGGGCCACAGAGATCCAGGAGGAACAAAATGGGGAGAGATACTGTGGGTTAAGCTGGAAAGGAAAATGGGACAGCTATCCCGCACAGGTGTGGCCTATAGACCACCAGCCCAGGAGGAAGAAACAGATAGGGATGATGCTAGCCATCCAAAGGATGGCAGACAAGGGTGAGGTAGTACTGGGTGGAGACTTCAATATTCCAGACGTGGACTGAGCATCCCAGCAGCAGCATCAACAAGGAGCAGATTTATCCTGGACTCCTTCAGGGTGCCTTCCTCAAGCAACTGGTGATGGAACCAACTCGGCAGAAGGCAATACTGGACCTTGTGCTCACAAACAGGGACAGTGTGATGGGGGTAACAGTGGGGGAGCATTTGGGAAACAGTGACCACCAGTCATTGTGGTTTGAAATCACAGAAAGAGCAGAACCAAACCACACAAAAACACGTATCCTGGATTTTAGGGGGGCAGACTTTGGGAAAATGGGGAGATACTTGAAAGAGGCATTAAAGGGAATGGGACAGGAATCAGGGGTTGAGGAACAGTGGGCAGTATTTAAAATGGAGATTACAAGAACGACAGAGTTATGCATTAAGCAGGTTAGCAAGAGGAAAAGGAAGAGGAGACCATTATGGTTTTCCAAAGAGGTAGCAAAGAAAGTGAAAGCAAAAAGATTGCATTCAGGCAATACAAAAAGACACAGGCAGAAGGGGAGAGAAGTACCAGGAGAAGCAAAGGGAGGCAGGGAGGTCAGTAAGGAAGCTAAAGCTCAGACAGAAGAACACATTGCAAAATCAGTGGGTAGAGGGACAAAACCTTTACAGGTACATAAGTGAAAAAAGAAAGACAAAGGAGGGATAGTGAGACTGAAGGGGGAGGATGGGGCCATGGGAGGATGACAACAGTAAAGCTGACATATTGAACAGGTATTTCTGCTCAGTCTTACTGAGGAAGAGGAGGGTAATGGGTCTGAAGGAGTACAAGGGTGAGAATGGTGCAGAAATGGACACAAGTCCCTTTACACGAGAAAGGGTCCTGAAGGAACTGGAAGCAATAAGAGTTGATAAAGAATGAGCCATGATGGGTGCACCCCAGGGTCCTTAAAGAACTAAGAGAGGTGGTGGTTGAACCTCTGGCTATCCTGTTTAGCCGATCACTGGAAACAGGGAGGTACGCAAAGACTGGAGGACAGCAGATGTAGTCCCTATACAAAAGTGGGAAAAGAGGAAGCAGGGAACTACAGACCAGTCAGCCTCACCTCGGTAGTGGGGAAGATCATGGAAGCACTACTGAAGGAGAGATTGGTGGAACATCTAGTTGTCAATGGACCACAGGACCCAAGGCAGCATGGTTTCACCAGGGGAGGTCAGTCAGACCAACCTCATTGAATTTTTGACTGGGTGACTAGGAGGTGGATCAGGGGAGGCAGTGGATATGGCCTATCTGGACTTCAGCAAGACCTTTGACACTGTGCCCATAGGAAGACTATTACACAAACTGGGGAATATGGATGTGGGCAGGACAGTAGTGTGGTGGGTAGGTAACTGGCTGGGTGGCAGGACACAGAGGGTGGTGGTAAATGGCCGTCACCCACAGAGGGAAGAGTGACCAGTGGGGACCACAGGGACCAGTGCTGGACCGGTCCTATCCAACATCTTCATCAGTGACACTGCGCAGGACCTAGAAGGCAGAATTTCACTGTTCGTGCTGATGACACAAAGCTCTGTAACAGAGTAGACACACCAGAGGGTGTAGACAGAATGAGAAGGACCTGCAGAAACTTGAAGAATGGTCAGGGTTTGCAGTTGAAATTCAATGCAAAGAAGTGCAAGATAATGCTATAGGGGGGACAAAACCCCTGGCACAATATATCAGTTGGGGGGGAGGATATAGCATGCACCAAGCAGGAAAGGATCTTGGGGTTGTCATCTCTGATGACCTCAAGGTAGGGAAACAGTGTGACAAGGCAGCAGGTAAAGAAAATAGGATGCTGGGATGTATAGGCAGGGGCATCACCAGCAGGAAAAGGAGGTCATAATTGCCATAATACAAGACACTAGTGAGGCCCCCACCTGGAGTACAGTGTACAGTTCTGGAGACCATACCTACATAAGGACATAGACAGGGTAGAGAAGGTTCAGAGGAGGGCAACAAAGATGGTGCATGGATTGCATCACAAGTCCTATGAAGACAGGTTGAAGGAACTGAACATGTACTCCTGGAGGAGGAGGGAGAGGGGATATGATAGAGACATACAAGTATCTTACAGGAAGAACAGGGTGCAGGAAAACACTATTTTAAGCGAAAAGATGTTCCAGGACTAGAGGGCATGGGATGAAGTTGGAGGGAGGATGATTCAGAGGAAACATGAGAAAGAATTTCTTCACAGAACGGGTGGTGGACAAGTGGAACACCCTGCCAGAGGAAGTGGTGGGGCTGAAACAATCACGGATTTAAGAATGCATGGATAGACATAAAGGAATTCTGGAGGTCAGGGGTAAGGGCAACAGACTTCAGGAAACAAACTGAACTGATAAGCTCAAATGGGCAGACTGGGTGGGCCATAGGCCCTTATCTGCCGACACTGTCTATGTATCTATGTATCTATGGAAATGTGGAGCTCCTCCAGCAACCTCAACAAGAACCGCTGACAGCTGGTGAGATCAGCATCTGAAGACAAGTGGACCGAGGAGTCTTCTTCCTACAGGGAGGAAGATGAGGAGGCGGAGGAGCCCGATTCAGATCTGGGTGCAGCAGGGATTTCTGGTCTATAAATGACCTGGTCCAGAGCTGTAAGATAGCGAGGGAATGCTGCAGCCGAGCCTCTGAATTGGTCCCAGAAGAATACTAGTGAGCCAGAGGAGAAACCCTGCTAGGGCTTCGGGAATGTTCACACATTCCCTTCCTGCAGGGTGGGGCTGCACAAAGAATCCACAGGAGGTCGCACAACCATGCAGGTAAGGCCTGAGTGGTTTCCCAAAGAAGAAGCCCCACAGGGAGAAGACCAGGACTGGTCTGGCCCTTGTGGGTAGCCCCCTAACCCCACTAGATGCAGGACACCCCAGCTGAGGAGAGCAAAAAATTGAGGGATCAGCACTGTGGCTCCTACCAGAGCCACCAGCAGCTCTGAGAGAAGACCCTCGGGCCATCCCAGGTGCTCTCAAGCCTTCCCCCTCAGAAAGAGACCTTCCCCATGTCCGTCCCTGAAGCATCAAGGGGGTCAATGCCAGAGGAGCCACAGGTGTCTACGAGCTTGCCACAGCAACCCCCTGAGTTAGCCCCTAAAAAGGGAATAGAAGCCCTGCCGCTCCCAGCTTCAGTGCCGGATTTGGCCCCCACAGAGATGCCAACCCCGACGGCATCGGGAGTAGCGCCACCCCAGACCCGCACCATCTCCCAACCTCGCTCCATCATCAGCATCACTTTCTCTACGGCACCAGGGACGGCGCCATCTTCTGTTCTACGCAGTAATTGGGATGGCAGCTTTGCTTCACAGCACTAGGCAGCGCGCCTGTCCTCAAGGGTGCTCGTGAAAGTCCCCGGCACTGATGCCAGAGGACTCTGAGATGGTGGCCCCAGAGACAGAGCCAGTCAGAAGAGGAGAGGAGAAGAGACCTTCAAAATAGTGCTGCTAGGCCTTGTAGGGTGACCAGTTTTTGTCAGACCCATCCTCCCCCTCCAAAGAGGAAGAGAGCAGTGTGACCAGGAGAGAGGCTACCCCTCGCACCCTACCATGTTCAGCACCGCTCGTGGTACCGACAGCCGTGCTACACTCTCAGCACTGTCCTGCTCACCAGCCCCGGAAACAGTGCCAGGAGCTTGAGCAGAGCCGGCAGACAGAGTCAAGAGCCCCACCGGTTTGGATCCAGCATATAGCTCTGATCGCGACACCGGGGAAGGCTGTGGCTCTGAAGAGGCTGACGACTGAGAGATGTGCTCAACCGACCCCCCCGGAGGTCAACTGTCCACCCAACCCCACTAGTGAACCAGAAATGCCAGTGAGACCGGCACTGTTGACGGCTCGCGGCCCTCCAGTACGTATAGTAATGGAGGGCAACCTGGGGGAAGGGTTCAGAGTTCTTGCCATGGCATCCCGGGACCGATGGCACCCTCTGAAGGTAGGAGGTTTCCAACCCACCTTCAATGCGTGCATTTCGAGGACCCACAGTCCATAGAGAAGCACGCGTTGCAGTTGACCATGTCGTGCTTTGGGCCCAGGCAAGAAAGACATCAGCCATGGTGATCTGTTACAGAGATGGACTTGCCGCAGAGGCACCGACGCATAAGGGCACGTCCCATCTTAGATTTCGATTTAGGCCCTGGATTGGACATGATCGACTGCACACAAAATTAAATAAAACAAAGAACAGACTCAGCACCGTAGAAATGAAATAAAATAAAAGGGAACGGTCTCATCCATTTGCTGCTCTACAGAACTTCGGTGGCTTTGACAATGAACTACGTAGATTGCGCTTCAGCTCCCACGAGGTGCACTCTCGACAGCCGGAAAAACAGAATTGAGGTGAGGGAGGAGTCGGTGTTGGTTACTGGCTGATGCTCGTGCAGCACGCTGTGCGTCGTCCTCGAGTGCGGCGCTGGCCTCGATGCCTTCAGCATATACCCACCAGTGATGAATGGTGAAGATACATACAGGAAGATCCCTCTGTCTGCTCCTTGGTTGGGTATGATAGAGAGAGTGTAGTGATTTTAGGGTTCTACCGGAGGCCTGCAGATTAGAGAAGATATCTTGAAGATCTGCACTAGACAGCTTGTATCCTGTGAAAAAGGCACTGAGAATGGACTACTGTATGTCACTTGCAAAGCCAGCCACCCTGAGCCAGGAGTACCTCCAGAGGCATATTGCTGGGGGAGCAGCTCTGGCTGACGCATCAGAGATGTCATAGTCTTATGTAGCAGGTGCTTTCCTACATCAGCCCCTGTTGTAAAAGCTCTGAAAAGCTCCTGTTTAGGTGCACCTTCTGGGAGAGCTTGAACAGCTGCTTTATTTTTTTTCCAATTGTTTAACCAGGTAAGACTCACTAAGCTGAAAGCTTGTTTACAGGTGCAACCTGGGAGCACAGGGAAGTTAAGTGACTTGCTCAGGATCACACAGTATGCAAGTGGGGGCTGTGGGATTCAAACCTAGGTCTCAAGATTTGCAGCTCAGAGCCTTAAACCACTGCGCTATACTGCCTCCCTTTTTCTCCAGAGTGTATTCTGGCATTTGACCATATGGGCCTGGTAATTTTCAATTCTAAGGCCCAAAGGGGCAGAGGCATAGGTTCATTTGCCCAACACATCAAACCTCCTTGATTCCTTATGTTGGAAGTGACCAGTGGCCAAGGTTTTAGTGACCAGTGACCAAAGTTTGATACAAGTTTACCAACAACATTTATATATATAGTTGGCTAACCAAAAGGTTGAGAATATAGAAAAGGTGTAAAAAGGCTTGCAGAGGCTGCACGTGGCTAATGACGGGCTGCAAGTGGCTAGTGAAGGGCTGCAAATGGCTAGTGGATAACTACATGATACCACCATGTAAATTAATATGTATGTAAGTGCAAGGGTTTAAAAGGTGATTATTGAAACCATGCAAATAATAATGATACCACCATGTAAATTAATATGTATGCATGTGGGTGCCCAGGTTTGCCAGGTAGTGAGGCCCTGTAAATGAGACTTGTAAAATAAGTAATGATTAATAGCTTTGATCTGCTCAGCAGAAACACATTGTACAAAACCTGTCTTTCTGTGACCTAAAAGGTCATGGTTAAGATAAGAGGCATCTGCTTCAAGTACCCAGTGTCTAGCCTTAGCTGGCACAGCTCCTCATCTCTTGATGATTAGAAAATGGGCTTTTTATTTGGAGGCATCTAACTGGCTGGTACCCATTCCACAGGGGCACATTAACTTTCAATAGATGCCCACCAAATAAAAAGCTCCAGCACATACCTGCCTCATACCCAGGCAAGTATTCTAGTGCTCAACCTGCTTCTTCATTGGCTGAAGCACTGAGCACACAAATTCAAACCATTTAGCGAGACCCATCATGTCTGCCACACTCAGCACCCCAAGAAATGTATTTGCCATCGTTTTCTCTTTTTGTTTCTCCCCCCAACAACAATAGGCACATATCTTACATTAATTTCCTTTATTATTTACTGTTCATTTAGGGAGCAACGGGCACAATCTCCATGATCCACTCACCCCCCCAAAGAGTTACCCGACAACAGCTAACAGCTGTAAGGTTCCTGCCACAAAATCAAGTTAACTAAATGGAAACATCCTATGGCCGCCCACCCTCTCAGCTTTCTCCCACAGTATTCAGCTGTCAGTCCATTTAGTTTTAAATAGAAACTTACACCTCAGAATACATGATGCCCGGCGAGCTCCCGATGTTCTGCTACTACCCAGTTAACAAAAACTAAATAAAATAAACTTTGTCCCTCTCAATAAACTCAAGACTGCTCTGCTCCAAGGCAAACTCTGCTCATTTTAAGTCTGGTATCGCTGCTCCATGGTCCAGTCAACGCAGAAAGTCCCACTCAGCGCGATGTTGATGTTCCCCTCGGTCGCTGCTGCTGCTGTTCCCTGCTTGTATTCATCACCCAAAAAAATGAAATAAACAAGGCAAACCTTGCCTGTATTTTGGAAAATTAAAAACAATTTCCCTATTATACTTCCGCTTTTACGCACGCCCGACGTAACATCTGATCTCCCAGAGGTAACAGCTCCACCGCTACAGTAAACAAGAAAAAAAAAAAGAAACAGGCTGCAAATATTAGAGAAAAAACCAGACCCCCAAAAAATTTCAAACGCAAGCCCTGTATGCCAGTAGCGGGGGCGGGGGTAGACATGACAACCAACAATAAAAAGCTAAACTCCTTAGTTCAAAAATTTTGAAAAAGCAGGCAAAGAAACTATTTTTTTTTAACACTGCAAATAAAATACTTAAGATATTAAAAGTTTTATTATGCAAACTTGTTTATTTCAAGCATATAAAATGCAGTGCCTATTTCTAAGTGCAATAATACCCTCCAGGGTGGCGGTATAGGCAATACCAGACCTTCCAGGGCTTAAGGTTCCCATGTTGGCCATGTTCAGTATTGCCCAATACCACCCACCCTGTCAGGTATTATTGCTTGCTTACTTGTGTTTAAAAATATGTAGAACAAAAAGCTGATAAATAATGATATCCTTGCTTTGGCTACTATCTACTAAAAGGTTTTTTTTTTTTGCAGTTCTAAGCAATTTATTTTAAATAGAGTAAAAGCCCTTTTCTTTTTGTTTCTTATCTCCTAAAGCATGTTATTTTTAATGAGGTAAAATCCCCTGACCATCCAAGGGTGATGAAAAACAGAACTCCCCTGTCTTGACAAAGTGTCAAATGTATCTTATGACCGAGGTATTTTATGGCCTATGTACTTTTGAACCCTTGTCTCATGATGTTACTGAATGATGTAGTGTCTAGGCTAAAATTTGCTATCAGAGTTTTGGAAATTTCCACTATGCATTTTTGCTGTACACAATTTGGGTATAAGTACAGGACCTGGGAGTCATGTCCCGTGTCTCTTCGAGAGGAAATGAGTCTAAAAGATCTGACTATCCATAGTGCTCGATGGATCCAGAGAGAAGGGGAGTATATTTTCATTTTCTCTGAAAATCTGTAGCCCTGTAATACAAATATTACTAGCTGTTTAGATTGCATGTTAGAAACACCCCAGTGGGACTGCCCCATTGGCTGCTTAGAATTAAATTGTAATAGGCACACCCAGGCAGTAGCAGGCTATCTGATGCCTAGAAATAATGTTAGCATATCATGACAGGATGCATTCTTATTGTTAAAATAGGATTTTTCTGGTTTCTCTTTATGTATTGGGTAAATAGTTAATTTGGCTCTAAGCTTAAATGTTTCTAATGTTTACAAATTTTGCTAGAATGCACCTCTTTCTGTGAATTAGGAATATTCATCCTGGCAGAGTGCATCTTTATTGTTACAATAGAATTTTTCTGGCTAGTCTTGTTGACACAATACGAATAAATTACAACTAATTTGGCAAAGAATACAGTGTGGTGGCTTTATTGAATTACTGAGAATTACCAACCAGGAACCTGTATTGTGTGTAGACTCATTGTCTCAGTGAGGCATATTTAGTTTGTTTACACTAATCAGGAGGAAGAGGCTAAGATGTTTTGGTATCTTGGATCCATCATGGGCAGGATTTATGACTACAGAAGCCATCTCAGGTTGGCCTGCAAAAAAAGGTTTGCCTGAGGGGGCCTGGTAAATCTTGTCTGCCTTTCTAGGTATGGCAGGAATCATGTTGGGTCTATGCCAAGCAAAGAGGGTGGCATCCTCCAGGGCAAGGAGGAGTGGTGGAATAATTATGGCAGGGGTGTCAGGCAACTCCAAGAAATCAACCAGGTTCTTTTTAGTCATGTCCTGGTTCCTCCAAATTGAACCCCATGGCAGCCTGCAATTGTTGCATTATGGTTATGACAGATGGGTCCTCGGTGGGGACCGGGGGTGTAAACCACCGAGTCTTCCCTACCTGTGGACAGAATGGAACTATTCCTTTCAAAAGGGCTTTCCACATAAACGTCAGCCTCCTCCTCTTCATCCTGGATTATAAGGTCAGGATTATTCTCTAGATTGTCATTGATCTAGTCGATGGGATGAAGGGAGCATGCTGGTGAGGCCCTTGGCACTCGAGAAGGGGGCTGGGACACAGCCTTAGCAGGTGATGGTGTGGGGGTTTGACTTAGAGACCCCGTAGATGTGACTCCTGCTACAGGAGGAGGTAGAAGATGCACATCAGTATATCCATAAAGGATGGGAGTACCACATGGACAACACCTGTGAAGTCGAAGGGAACACCAGTAGATGCTGAGGGGGGTAGCAAGGCCCCTGATGTTGACAGCGATGTGCTAGCCATACTAAACTTGGTGGCACCTACAGACTACCCTGACCTGGATGGAAGGTTCATGGTCTGGGCAGTGGGTGGCATTGCTGTCGAAGCGGTCGATGGTGCTGAAGTGGTCGTACCTGTATAAAGGGGCCAACTGGAGCGAACCGGGGAGGCCTTGTCCTTTTTTTGCTCTCTTTCCCAGTGTTTGTTCTTATGTGACCCAGATGTCTTCTCCCAGGACTTGGAAGTCTTGGATCCCGAGGAGTAGGCCGGCAATGTGGCAGAGCTCGTTTGCTGGAGCTCCTTCTCCATTCGGGCTACCTGCAGCTTGAGGTGGGCTGTAGGCCCTTATCTGCTGTCAACATTTATGTATCTATGAGGAGGTGCTTGCCAAATCACCCTTATAGCATTGCCGGATGGCTGTGTTGAACACTCTGCAAATCGGGTATGCCTGTACATTATAGTCTGGGTTGAGGCAACACATGCAGATGTGTGTGAATGTCTGGCATATATCTTTTCATTGCATTCACAATAACGTAACCATTTTGATGATTCCTTAGTCGATATACATGCCATTGAAAATCACTTTAGGAAAGTGGTTACTAACTTGTGAGAAAAACAAGAAAAGCAGCGACTCTAACAGCGTTGTTTCCGTGCATGGTCCAATGAATATGGTAGATTGCGGGAAAAGAGTTGAGGGAAGGGGCTGCCCACATTTACATGAGAGTGGACATCTCACATCATCGTGGGTGGCCCTAGAGGATTGCTTGCAGAAGTTTCTGTGTGGTCCTAGTGCCTGGCGTCTTATAGTTCCATAGGTGTGGCCTGATGAAGATATCCTCAAAGATTAGCATTACATACATGCTTAGAGACTCTTGAAAACCAGGCCCACTCAGTAAATGTATGGGTCCTGGGGCTTCCAGATCATCCCCGTTATAATCATATAAAAGTGACTCCTGGAAAATGTAAAAGTAGAAGGTGAGGACTTTACTTTGAGGATCCAGAAGGTTTACAGGATCACACCCCATAGCAGGTTGTAAACAGCTATTGAATCGTGAACTCTCCTGATAATGAGTGTGGGGATGAGAGAATTCTGCAGCTCGCTAGCTGTATAGATCAACAAAAGTTCACATATTTCTGGATATTTCTTTTGCAACCTATCAACAGAGGAGAAAATCTGTCAGTGTTCACAGTGGGGCACTTTGAATATGGCCCCACCCTATCTGACTATGCACAGCCCAGTTTGCGCTGTACTATTCATGTTAACACCATGCTAACCTTTTTTCTATATACAGGTTTTTATCCTCCTTGCAGCCTGGACTCCCTTCCATCCTGCTTCGCTGACCCCCACCATCCCCCACCTCCCCAGGACTTACTAGCTGGCTATGTTGCCCAACAGCTCCCCCCCATGGCAGGGTCAGCAAAGGGAGGGTTGACTCTCCCCCAAAGTCAAGTTATCTGGTTCTGACCATTGACATGCTGGAGGCGAGTTAGGGGGTCAGAGGGCAGGACTTCATGAACTCCTACTCTGTTACCATTTTCCTCTGAGTTTTTCTCCCAACCCCATGTTGCTGGGGCATGCACATCAGTGTGTGCGCATGGAGGCATGCACATGCTGCAGAGTCCCGTAGCATCTCCCACTTCTACTCCTCCCATCCCACACTACCCCCAGGCCTGCAGCTGGAGGCAGTCATTTGGTAGAGCCAGCAGTCCTCCCTTTCTGGGAAAGGAGAGCAGTCCCCAAGGCGTTTGATCTTCTCCCTCCCAGCCCAACCCTTGGTGTCCCGTGCTTGTTTCCAAACACAGGTCATTGGACAGCAGCGAGGTGTAGTGTCCAGCACTTCAACCCTCAGCCCTACCATGCTGGCTCCATGCTAACCTTTTGCATGTTGGGCCCATAGGCTGTATTACCATTTTGAGGCACTATTAAGATCTGAATGCAGAAGCAATATACTGTTAAAAGCCTTATAATTATGTAACTGTTTTTTAGATAGTGTTCTGATAGCAAAGAAAAAAGTGAAACATTATCTAAAAAAGTGGATTATGTTCCTCAGTTTTTGAGTACTATTACAAACAATAACCAAGTTGAATGACTGTTTTTTTTTTTTTTTTTTTTACAGATGAGAAAAACAGCATTTGAGTTTTGAGGATTCTGGATAGATTTCAGTATTAAAGCCCGCTCTTGTTTTCTCATTATACAATACATAATATGATTTTCATATTAGTTACAAGTATTATTGTAAAATATGTAATCGTGTGTAATTTTAGCACTACTCCACTGAAGAGAGGCATATGGGTTAAAGAGCTAGTGCACAGCAAATAACTAATATTAGTTTTTACAATCGGTCAACCATTATCTTTGATATCTGAGGTACTTTGGTTAATTAGAAGATTGTTTAGCTGATGTTAGTAGGTGTGATGTGTGGGACTGCACTTTGCCTGGCAGCTGACATATCTGGAGGTCAGATGACAAGAGAAAATAATAAAGACATAATAAGTATAATATTTATTGATATGGTGAGTGGGTGGTGTCATCAAGGCAAACGTCAGGAGGCATAGGAAAACCAAAAGCAGTTATAAAATTTGCAAGTAGCGTTTTATTATTTTCAATAACAATAAAATAAAATTGTGCAGGATAGCTTTTATACAGGCAGTTCAAACAAAGCAAAGTCCTTCATCTGAATGTAGCTCTAAATCTAAATTTAGCTCTCTCTAACGCACATTGCTGCTCATTTTATAAGAAGGCTTTGCCTGGCAATTAATTTCTGCATCCTGAGCTCGTTAAGAGACATCCTGTGTCTCATAAAATGTATCAGAATATTCTCAATTTCTTTCCTTCCAGGTGCAACAAAACAGAATATGGTGTACCAGAACTAATCTCCTGTTGGCAGCTCTAGAAATGAGTTTGTGGAGGTCAAACTGCATCTCAGAGTTAACCCCCTGAGTTCCAAATAACTTTCTGCAATCATTCCAATATAACTATATACATTTTCAAACCAAGAAATCCCAGTTTCACACAAAGATTCACATATATTTTATAACCATAGATAAGCAAGAGGGAAGAAAAGATAGAAACAGCAAGTGAAGGCAGGGAGATGGCGTGGGAGGGGGGGATTTTGAGACTGTCAGAGTGATCGGTGCCTAGGTCTCACAAAAAAATCTGATTGTGCAATCAGACAGACAAGAGACAGAAAAGGAGTGACAAAACAGATCCTTGCTTTTAACTCTCTCAGCATAACAAATGGGACAGGGTCTTTTTCAACCCTGTCACAGGTGGCTCTAGCTTTTCTGCCTTGCTTGGATGACAGCAATCACCAGGATGGCCCCCTCCCCACTACATTTTACTTCTCATCTAGAAGAAAAGGAATTTTTTGGAGTGAATGCATGGCTTTAAAGACCAGAGACAGAAAAAAGACAGAAAGGGAATGGTAAGCAAATATGAAATAGATATGTTACAATGCTTTACATCCACTTTAAACCAGTTATAGGTATCATCGATCGGTGTATGTGTATATGTGCACACTTGAAAGGGCCAGAACCCTGTCCCATTTTTATAAGGGAAAAAGGAAATTTCTAAAAACTAGGAGTTTGTTAAAAAAATAAAATAACTTTAAAGGCAGTAAGGAGTTACTGTCTTCCAGCCTAAGAGGAATTTTTTTTTACTGTACTTCATCTTCTACTGCTGGCTGGCCCCCATTGGTCCTGCTCCCTCACCCAGCACCATCGGCTGCTTTCTCTGGGACTTACCTCCCTTCCCAGGTGCACCATGGCTTGTCCCCTGTTGAGGAGAAGGGTGGCTACCCCTGGATGGAGACTTGGTGAGTGATCCGAGAGTGCCACAGTCAGCAATGTGGGGACTATGGTGGTAGTAGTGGGGAGGCAGATGTCCTCCTGCAGCCACTATTTTCCCTTTTTTTTCCCTTGGGGCACAGAGTACATTTCCCAATGCATGCGTACACTGTGCATGCACTTCACATCAGAGTGTGGCGGCTTCCCCCCTCCTTGCTTGTCGGCTCCAATACACTGCCCCCTGGGTCACGCAGGTTGTAATACAGCAGTGGAGACTGGGCACCCACCCTCCCTAAGGTGGAGAGCGCCCAGTGGGATGCTCATCTCACCTACCCGGCTGGCCCTCCATTGACATGGGCTTGTTCCTGAATCCAGGTCATTGGTGTCATGAGTGGTAGCACTATCACTGTGCCTGCAGGCTGATCCAGAATTGTTTTTCTTACTTGTTTATCTTAGGACCCTCAGATGGGACATCTTATTGAGTGTGATGTTCTAAGGATAAAAAGTCAGATCAGAAAATCAATAACAAGTCATAAAAGGCTGCAGGAGGGGTCAGTTGACACTCTAAACTCTCTGACTGGATTGTGGCCACTCATGCCGACAGGATTACCAATTGTAGAGTCCTGCCAGATGTCATGAGTGACCACCATCCAGTCCAATGTGAATGATCCGTTAAGATGCAGAAGGGGCCCCCTAAGTACATTGAATTTACAAATCTAGCTCAATTAACTCCTGCACTGGTAGAAGCTGCATGTATGGGGATATTGACTGGTCCCTTTTTGACTCTTTAAATGATATGGATCAACTATTAAAATACTTTTTATTTTTTTCAGTGTACAACTCCATAGTCAATAAGGTTGCCCCTCTCAGAGAAAATCAGAATTAGAGCTAACAAACACAAATGGGTAACTAAAGATTTGCTTCATCTCATGAGAATCAGGGGTAACACTTAGAAACAGTTAAAATTCATAAAGATACCGTTTCCTTCCAAAGCTACAAGACTCTTAGAAATAAATGCAAATCTGAGATCAGGAGAGCTCAAATTCAGTATTGTTTAAACAAAACACTCTCTTGGCAATCTGAAAAAATAGATCCTATCCCCACTATACAACATGATGAACACCTTATTAGCGACTCCAATTCTGTTTCAGAACTTTTTAATAATTATTTGGGGGACCTCAATATTTATAGAACACCTTTAGGCCCAGACAATCTTTCATCTCTGAAGAAGGATTACAATGATGTTCATTCAAAATTTTATTTTTTCCAAGTTACACCGGATTTACTTAAGAAATATGTTCTCAAACATGATCCCAGGCCTTCTATGGGACATGATGGTGTCGATTATAGAATTTTTAAACTGGGGATACGTTTTTTATTCATACCCCTTGTCACTCATTTTCAATTTTTTTCTTTGTCACAGTATTTTTCGCTGAAATTGGTGACCATTAAACACATACTTAAAAATGGCAACCCCGGCTGGCCCAGTGGCGCTGAGGGTTGAGGCGCTAGACGCCACACCTCGCACGACGCCGGCGACCCGGGTTCGAGAGCGGACTCAGGTCGTCGGTGGGTCGGCCGGGGGGAGATAGGCTTGAGCGTCCAACGACAGCTCGCCTTCCCCGGGGAGGGATTCGGCCGATGCCCGACACTTGCATGACCCGGAGCAGAGGCTCGAGGAACTGCAAGCTCCACTTGGGGATGGGCGCCCATTGAGCAGCATGGACATCGGCGCCTGTGTCATGATGTCAGGGGAGGTTACCTGCTGCTCGGGGAGGGAGAAAAACATGGAAAAAGCCTGCCTCAGCCAGGAAGATGGGAGGACCATGGCCGTGCCCACGATTTGCCTGTGCCCACCCAGCAGACCTCAGACCGACGAAACGTAAGTAACGGGGTTTGAGCCCCCGCCTCGTCCCGCCCGGGGGGGGTAATCCATGGCTCCATGGGGCCAGGGGTCTGCTTGGGTAGGGTTCGGGGCAGTGGGATGTCCAGTTGTCCCCCCTGAAGGGTCGGAGGTGGCAGGCTAGGGAGGAGGAATAAACAGAAATTTCAAAAAAAAAAAAAAAAATGGCAACCCAGCTCTTGTATCAAACTATTGACCTATTTCACTTCTAGCGCCAATCTCAAAAATTTTGGAAAAAATCATACTGGACCAAACTCTTGAAAAATATAATTTACTCACTGATTGTCAACATGGTTTTAAATCAAAACACAATACAGAGACACTGTGGTGGGGTTGGCAGGCCGCATTCAGAGTGCCCTTGATAAGGGGCACACTGGTGTGGCTTTGTTCGTGGACCTCACCAAGGCCTTCAACCTAGTTGAACACAGTTTGCTACCTAGCATTCTTCGAAGGTTTCATTTTTCAGAGGATGTTATTAAGTGGTACAATGACTACCTTTCTAATAGGACACATCATACCATAATAGGTACTAAGTTTTTCTCAGTCTAGAATTATTCAATGTGTGTGCCCCAGGGCTCAATCCTTGGGGCCACTTATTTTTTTCACTCTAACTCTGCTCCCAGCATCTGCACACGGACTAGTATGATCCTGTATGCAGATGATACTGTAATTTACAGTCTGGGATGACATCCAAACGATGTTCTCCATAACATTCAAACAGATTTCAACCACTTTCAGGACTGGTTGTCACTCAATCATATGTTACTCAATTCTAAAAAAACAAAAGTAACGCTTTTTTCCTGTAAGAGGTATAAGGCTGATTAACTTTTACCCATTACAGATAAGAAAATGATCATCGAGTTGATGGAGGAGTTCAGATATCTGGATTATTAGGCAGTAGATTAACATTTGAGTCTCATATTAAATACCAAAGAAAAACAATTCATCAAAGACTAGGGCTGCTGTATTGTGTAAAATCCTGCTTAACTTCGGACTCCAGAAAGCTACTTGCACACAGTTTCTTGCTCAGTCTTTTAGAATATGGTTTAGTAATTTATATTTCTACCAGCTGTAACATATTGAATGGACTCAAGGTAACTTACAATTCGATTCTTAGATTCAAGCCAAATGTCCACTTTCATACTCACGATCGTACATTGTTTAAACAATATTCTGCATTATGTTTTGAAAATAGGATTTTGCATAAAATGGGCATTTTCCTTTACAAAGTTATGACTAGATTATATTATCCTTCTGTTCTTGAATTGTTTCCCAGATTTTCTAACTTCTTGGTGACCAGATCCCAATCCAGATTCACCTTTCAACAACCACTCTTCAAAAAAGCTTTTGGACAAAGGGCCATTCTGTACAGAGCTCCTCACTTTTTAATACCAATTCATCTTAAACTATTGCATGTAAAACTGGTGTTTTAAAACCTGTTTTAAACTTTGGCTCTTAAACAAAAATGAATGTACTTGTACAATGTAGTAATTGATGCTGTATGTATTTTGTTCTGTTCTCATTGTGTTATTTAATTTTGTGTGCATTTAACTTGTCACCTGTGAAAACAGGCAGTTGTTGCTCATCAGGCTCACAAGTATAAAAAATAAAAATGAAAAAAACACGCTGAGAGCAATAAACAGCTAACCTAGTCAAACAGGTTAACCTGAAGTGGCAAGTTAGTACTTCTTACTGCTTAGAAGGGAGGAATATAATTTTTATACAAGCAGGAATTTTTTTTCTGTGTGGAGTTTTTGTGGCTTTTTCCCCTCTGACCCCGGCAGACACGCATGTGGAGGTGCACATGCACGCTGGGTACTGGCTCAGCCCCTTCTGCCCCACCCCTGGCAATCGCTGCCACCCCCTCCTGCCTATGCTTCCTATCAGACCTCCACCCAGTGGGAGCGGAACTACGGGGGGGTGGACAACCACCCCTGGAGGGAGGGATTTGCCGTCAGCTGCTCGATCCCAGTCTCTCCCCCTCCCATGCTGGCACCCACAACGACCTGAGGTTGATCCTGAACCTGGGTCGCCGGCGCGAGGTAAGGCATCCAAGCCCTCAGTGCCACGGGGCTGGTATAAGCAAGAATTTTTGGAACTGCTATGGAATGCAAAAGACTTAGCTGAACTTTCTATTGATAAAGAACAGTTACGTAAGAACTTACCGTAACAGTAGATCTTTAAGGGGATCTCATTCATCGGGTCACACCGTAGGAAATTCACAGCTGGTGAAGCAGGATCCACACTGAAGATTTTCAGCAGTACAACTGGGGGCGCCCACGCCGACGTCATCAACCCTGTAAAGGCATGAGCGGCCCTGCTCCCTCCTCAGTTCTTTCCCCTGGAGACAAAAGTAGAGTTACCAGATGTCCTCTTTCATGAGGACATGTCCTGTTTTCCAGCTGCCAAATATTTTTCATACACTTTCTCTATCCTGTTGCATTAATATTATTTTTATATTTTTTGTACTCTCTCCTACCCTAGGCCTCCTTGTAAACGAGCTGTGAAGGCGGTGGAGACTTTAAACCTATTTACTCAGGGTCTGGCACAAGGGCTCCTCAGGGGAGGGACTAAGTGTCCTCTTTTTGGCATCCTAAAATCTGGTACCCCTAGAGAAAAGGAGCATAACTCTAGCCATGGGGGACCGAGGAGAGAGAGAGGGAGAGGTGCCCAGGCCTATAAGAAAGGCTGGATACACCAGATAGCCAGTTCCAGTAAAGAGTCTCAAAAAGGGGGATGGAGGGAGGGAAGACATACCTGAAGACTGAGATCCCCTTGAAGATCTACTGTTACAGTAAGTTCTTACATAACTGTTCTTTCTTCTTTGAGGGTATCACAGTCATCAGGTCACACTGTAGGAACCAGACCCAAGCAGTTACAGATGCAGACAGACAGTCTGGGCTGAAGGCCAACCTTAAGCTTAAGACAGGAGGCACTGCAGCATAGCCCTGCCAAATCCTGCATGGGCTCTAGAGGCAAAGTTCAGACTGTAGTGCCTGGTAAAAGTGTGGGCGGTACTCCAGGTGGCAGCTGCACAAATGTCAGTGGCTGAGACCCCTTGGAAACAAGCCACAGAAGTAGCCGTGTCTCTTGTGGAATGAGTTTTGACCACTCCAGGCAATTGTTTGCCATACTTGTTGTAGCAGAACACAATGCAATTAGCCAACCATTTAAATAAAAATTGTTTAGAAACCTGAACTCCCTCTCTACTTGGGGTGGAAGAAACAAACAACTGCTTCGACTTTCTACACTCCTTGGTTCAGAGCAGGTAATATTTCAAGGTTCTGCACACATCCAACGTATGGAGCAGAGCTTCCCCTGGAATGGCATGCTTTGGAAAAAAAAAAACAGGAAGATGGATAGACTGGTTTAGTATAAACTTAGACACCACCTTAGGGGGAAACTTGGGATTCATGTGCAAGGACACCCTGTCTTTTTGAAAAATCAAATAAGGCTCCTCACACCAGAGGGCCTGAAGCTCTGAAATTCTTTGAGCAGAAGTAACAGCAACTAAAAATAACACTTTCCAAGAAAGAAAGCATAGCTCTCAAGTTGCGGCTGGCTCAAAAAGGAGACAGGGTCAATTTCTCCAAAACAAAATTAAAATCCCAAGCCAGGACAGGAGAATGGATTGGTGGTTTCAGATGCAGGATGCCCCTTAGAAAAGTACGGGAAACATCCAGCTGCGCTATGGTATAGTCACCAATGAACTCATGAAAAGTCGAGACAGCCGAAAGGTGCACCTTGAGGGAGGAGTACTGGAGACCTGAGTCAGACAGCGAGATCAGGCAGTCCAGGATCTGGCTCACTGGACAGGTGAAAGGGTCCAGATTATGCTTGGCAGACCATATGGCAAACCACTTTCACTTCATGACATAAGCAGCTCGAGAGGAAGACTTCCAAGCGCCCACTGGGATGTTGGCAACTCTACTAGAAAGCCCAAATCTGGTGATGGCTATGTCCTCAGGAGCCAAGCATGCAGATGGAGGGACCTGAGGTTTGGATGGACTAGGGTCCCCTGAGCCTGGGTCAGCAGGCTCCTTCAATACTTGAGTATGCACACAAGGACAGTAGTACTCGGAAAAAAAGTCAAAACTCTCACCACAGGTTTCAGGCACACACCAACCTCAATAAAGGGACGTCAAAGTCTTTAAATACATTTAAAATTCATTCCTTTATTGAAAAGCACACGTCTCGCCTGTCGTGTTTCGGCCTTCTGTGGCCTTTCTCAAAGGCTAAGCACTCTAAAGCTTTTTGCAGTTAAATACAAAAATCCAAGCATGTGACATTATGATATCATTAATTAAAACTTCAAACATTGGTTAAAACATTTTTCAAATCCTGATTGGATCGAGACATACTTGCATTCCAAAAACACCTTTAGTGAAATGAACCCACTAAAAACTATAAATACCTTAATTATTTACAATAATAGACATAGTCCCCAGAACTTAGACTGAATAGAAAAAATATATAATATATAAAAGCACTATGAGGAATGGGACATGGGGGGAGTACTGAGAAACGTCAGTACTAGACAGAACTCTTAAAAACTGTCTGCTTATATCATAAACATCTGATATGTACATTTTCAAATCTATGCGCCTCACGTGATTATAATCAGTTATATAAAGCTATTCGTTATCTCACATAGACTAGTACTGATTTCATAACAGAACCAAAGAAGAGTTTAATGTACATCTTTCAAACTTAAAACCAGCACGGATCCTCCTCTCATATTAGGATTTTTTCAGATATGGTTGCACGTCTAGACTAGTGTTTTTTTTTTTTTGTACTTTCTCTATTCACCTTTCCCCACCCCTGACCTTCACTCAATCAGGACCCATCAACCTTCACATTGCCCCTTTGTTGCCCCAGGAGTCTGCTCCTAGATTGACCCCCGCACAGAGACCCCAGGGTAAGTTCCCGGTATACTCCCTGGGCGGGGCGAGGGAAGGACTCTCATTACCTTCCCCTGAACGATGGTGGAGCAGGTGGTACACACCGGAGTCTGCCCTGGTGGCAGCTGGTGATATGGTCCGGCGCTGGAGGGGCCATCATCTAGGAGTGACAGGGCCATTTTCCATATTTCTGTTAAGCCCTTACCCCACAGTTGCCAGCACTCCAGAGAGCCAATTGGGAGGCATGCGTCAAGATGCAACTCCTCCCAGGGCCCTCGGCTGACGCTGACCCTCTCAGTGTGTGTCCCGACTGCATCACCAACCCCGGGTTCACCAGGTAGAGGGCGATATAGCAGCGGGACAGATGCACCATCCACCCCAGAGAGGGAGAGCTGCCACTGGGAGCTCAGACCCTCTCTTCCCCTGCCGATCCCTGGTGGCCCAAGTCCATCACCGAACCCGGGTCACCAGTGTGGAGTGAGGTGTGGCGTCCCGCACCTCAACCCTCAGCACCACCAGGCCGGACCTCTAGACTAGTGTTTAACCCTGGCTTTTTATTTGCCTTTAATGTCAGGATCCAAAGGTTTTCTCTGGTCAGCATTAAGTTATCATAATCCCTTCCCCTTGGGTTGTGACTCACTCTGTCAATCGCCATGAACTTACAGGAATGTGCTGTGTTCCCTGTCGTCTCCATGATATGGGCGGCTGTAGCATAGGAGTCATCTTTACTGGTGATCACCCTCAAATGCTCTCCCAAGCGAACTTTAAAGCTTCTCTAGGTTTTTCCTATATAGAAAGCTTTGCAGGAGCATATCGCCAAATAGATGACTCCTTCGGTACTGCAAGTCATGCACTGTCTTACGTAGAATTTTTTCTCTACATTGCAGCTGTTAAACTCTTTACCTACCATCACATGGCTACAATAAACGCATTTCTTGCTCTGAAAACACCATCAGGTCTGATTTAACCAGGTCATAGGGTTTCTTACTTCAAAATGACTATGCACAAGAAAATCTTTGAAAATCAAGGCTGTTCCATAGCACATCCGGGGTTGGACCTGACTGGCTGTTTTTAGTCCTGCATCTGTCGCTAACACATACCAGTGTTGTTTTAGGATTGTTTCTGACTGAGAGGCTTGTGCAGAATAAACTGTCACAAAATTAAACCTGTCGTCCTGATTTATTTCTGTCATTCTATCTTGTAACAAAGTGTCTCTGGTTGTGATGCCCCCCCCCCAGCTTTTATTATCTTCCCTGTGCTGTAGCCCCTCTGTTGCAGTCTATTGGATAGTTCATCTGCTCCCTTTTCAAAACTCTCTTCTGTTGTGCAATTTCGCCTGACCCTTAAAAAAATGAAAATTATGTACCTACTGTAATTCTTGATCTTCTATTGCATCTTCACCATTCATTACTGCTGGGTGTAAGCCAGAGCTTTTTTTTTGGGGGGGGGGGAGAGGAGTCGGTACCGATGGCGCCACCCATGAGGCTGATGCACTGCGTGGCGCATGAGGGTTGGCCATTAGGCACTGCAGACCCCTCCACCACCCCAGTTCTGTTCTGCCAGACAGGATGAAACAAAGGGGGACAGAGAAATCCAAAGAAGAGGCAAGACAGCCAAGGGATAAGAAAAGGAAAGGATATAAACTGAAAAAGGAATAAGCCGACCAGAGGACAGAGGGAATAGAACTTCTCTAACTGGCCTTAGGGCCCCAGCCCTTGGGTAGCAGCATAGGAAAGAAAGAGCGAAAGAGAGAGAAGGATATAATATATATATAGGGGAAGAAGGGGAGACCTCTGCCATGCTAAGCCGGAAGACCACTGGCTTATTTTTAGCCTCAAAAACCTGAGAAGTATGAAGACACAGGTGCAAGGATCACATCAATTTCAGGGACCACTGGACCTAGGTCCAGAAAGAGAATTTGAGATGCTTTTGGATAATATAAGCATGGCGGGGTCTGATTCCCCCTTCACCCCATAACCCACATTCGGGATTAAAGTCCTGGGGCATGGCCCTCTCTAGCTTACCACCTGAGGGCTTAGCCAAGGTGGGAAACCCCTTAAACAGGAGAGGACTCTGTCCAGAATGACCACTATAAGCAAAGGGACTGTGAGAAAGAAGAAAGGGGGGGGGAGTCCCTAAGAGTCCTCCCACGGGATGCACCGATAAAGTCCCCACCCTTAAGTTGACAATGGACCAACAGATCCGTGCCAAGACATGGAATGGCCCCTACAGTGTACTCCACTGAGAATCCCAGGGAGATCCCGCCAAGGCCAGGGCGAAGACCCTACTCGCCGCCCTCCTAGGCTGGGTGCTCTGTGACTTTACACAAGGAAACAGAGGGCCCTGAGGTACCAGGGCGACTCTGCCCCCAGCTGGCTTGAAAGAGGGGTAGGGCAAGCAGGGTGGAGGCGATGCCCAGGAACTGAGGCCCAGGAAGGGAAGGTGGGTGGGAATTAGTAATGAATGGTGAAGATACAAGAGAAAATCAAGAATTACGGTAGGTACGTAATTTTCATATCTTCCCTTGTTAATCTTCACCATTCATTACTGCTGAGTGATACCAAGCCCCTCCCGGAGGAATACAACCACTGCCTTGAGAAACAAATTCCTCAGCCTAGTGTGGGGAGATGGGAAGGGAGACCCTATCGCCATAATAGACCAACACGACCTAAGGCTGGTCAGAATGAGGAGGTGTCCCCCGTGGCTGGGGGCACGGAAGATGCCCCTGTAAATTCCTCCTCGCCCTGAGGGAGAAAAGGTGGGTCCCCTGGAAGGCAGAGGAAATCACCCTATGCCGGGGGAACGGATGACAGTCTAGACAGGTGAAGCCATGCTGTCCGCCTGATGCAGATCACTGTTCCTGCCACTTTGGAAGCCACCTCACTGGCATCATATGATGCCCTTGCTTGGTGCCTTGCAAGCTCCAGACCCTGTGCAGAGAGGGCAATGGCTTGTCTAGATTCCTCCAAATCAGGAAATGATGCCAACATCTGTGCCAGCATCGACCACAGGTGCCTGTTGTAGGCAGTGTGGTGAGCCTGATGTGAGCTGATGCAGAGCAGTACACGAGCTGAAGAGAAAACCCTTCTTCCCTAATCGAACTCAGCAGAATCTGGATCCAGTGGTTGGTTGCGCTCCAGGTGTTGAAGCCCAGATGGTGTATCTAAAGCTGTCAGCCTTGAGGGTGGGTGAGGCAGAGACCCAAGAGACTCCTGGGGAATGCAATACCACCTCCTGCAGTCCACTGGGGCTGGGGACGAGGCGGCTGGTGATTGCCAGGTGTGGATAGATGCTTCCTGGAAGGGAATAGGCCAAAAGGGCGCCACCAGGTGGTTTGCACAGAACTCGCTCAAAAAGGAGTGCGTCTCCCGCTTGGTATTGCGTCTTACCACATAAGAAATATGGAGCTCCTGAACCAATCTTGAAAGGAACCACTGGTATTCAGTGAAATCAGTGGAGGAAAGGTGGACAGAACTTTCCTCTTCCTCAGATGAGGAAGCAGAAGAGGCAGAGGAGCTTGGATGCTCAGAGTCCTCCTGCGACGGTGGAGACAGGCAACATACCTGTTCGTCCATGGCTCTAACATACCTAGGGAAGGCCACCGCAGTGGCTCTGAACGTCTCTCAGGTTAAGGGTCTGTAGGGCCCACATAGCCTGGGAGAGGGGGAGGTGTCTGCAGAGGAAATGGAGAAGGGCACCTAACCAAAAGTGCAAGTCCTCTGCCAGGGTGCTGAGACCTCACAGATCCTCCCACATGGGGGGATCCGGGGGTCGACCTAGTCAGCGTATGCTGCAAATGTGAAAACAAATCCCGGCTGAGCCCTGAGGGGGAATCTCCCCTGTGGTGCGACCTGGGTTGAATGGATTCAGAAGCGCAATCCCCAGTGCTGCCCACTAAGGGCACCTCTGAAGTCTCAGAGGAGGAGAAACAGGGCTCAGCACTGCAACTCCTCCCCCGCCCGCAGTGTGGTGGAAGAGGGCCCCAATGCTTCACCATGGCCTCTCAACTCCTAGGACTCCAAGGCCAGCCTCTTCCTCGAGCTCAGTGCCAAGGGGTCCCCAAATCCCACAGGGCCCCTGAGGGAGGCCGCAGAAGAGGGGGTCCCTGTCCCAACCATGGCAGCTAGGGTAGCAACAGAGATGGCAGCTGTCCCAGCCCCAGAGGTCGAGACCATCACCCCAGGCACCTTGGACCCACTATCCGCCATGGGGCCCCCATCACTGGAGTTGACGTGGGGCCCGCAGAGACCATGGAATCCGGAGTGCCCAGGAGATGAGCAATGGGGCACCTGGTGCTGTGTCCAAGAGGGCTCCCTGACTCCGAGGAGTGGAAACGCCAATCTGGGTCGGCCAGCGAATCATCGCCCTTTGAAGAGGAGGAAACTACACATACCGCCAGACTAGTGACCCTGGGAGCCCACCACCATGGCGCTGCTGTGATTACTAGCACTCTGAGCAGGCGCCGAACACGTGATAGCTCCGCGAAGGCGGCACTGAGGGTCTGCAGTGCGGGCCCAGCAGCGTGGCGGTGCACCTGACCTGGTTCCACAGGGAACCAAGCTGTTCCTCTGGCACCGCGGAAGAAACCTCCTCTATGGCAAGGCTAGAATCAGAAGAAGAGGTTTCCTCTTCACCAGGCCGTATATATCCGGAGGCAGGGTTAAGAGTTCTTGCCATGGCATCCATGGAACGATGCTGTCCTCTGAAAGTCAGTGGGGCCCTGCCGGCTTTAGACGTGCAGATCTCAAGAATGCGGCAGTCCATGGAAGGGGCGTCGCAGTTATCCATACTGTGGTTGGGACCCAGGCAACGAAGGCAGACGTCATGCTGGTCCATTGCAGAATAATGCCAACCACAGAGACACTGACACATGGGAGCACGGCCTGCTTTGGTTTTCTTCCTAGCCCCTGAACCACACATGATGCCAGAAACAATTGACCAAAACTCACAGAAAATAGACCCGGTGCCGTTGGTAAAACAAGAAAAGGAATGAGCTTACCGGGGTTAATAGCATCAGGTGGACTCTCAGAACCGGGATAGAGGAACGAACTTGTGGCAGGAACACGGCGTCAAATTACAGGCAAGGCCTAGTGATGCAGGAGTTATTCTGGAGACCTGTGCAGCAGATGCACCTCAATGGTGGGAGAAAACAGAACTGGGTAGAGGAGTCTGCGGTGCCTAATGGCCAACCCCCCGCGTAGGCCTCGTGGGCAGTGCCATCGGCACCAACTCCTCTCCCCAAAAACAAAAAAGCTCCCATGCAGGTGCGCACCTCTGGCTTACACCAAGCAGTAATGAATGATGAAGACTGACAAGGGAATATCTGCCCTTCAGGGATATTACTTGGTACATGTGGCGGATGGCACCTTGACGTCAGGAGTAATGTGTTGCCATCCACCTTTTTTTGACAAATGTCACTCTCCATAGTACCCTCTGGTGTTCCCCTTAAGTTCAGGTCTAGGTATGAAATCATTTCCTTGCTACCCTGGCATGTGAATTTCAAATGTGGGTTAGAAAGGTGTAAAAACTCTACAAATTCCTGGAATTCCCCTAGTTTTCCTTTCCATGTAACCAGAACATCATCTGTATAATGTTTCCACAGAGAAATCTGTGGTAAAAAAGCATTTTTCTCCCCATTCAAAAACTGTTTTCTCCTCCCATTTTCCCACATACAGGTTGGCCATAGAGGGTGCACACCCTTTAGTAAGGCATCTGACTCAGTGCCACATGGGAGACTAGCATGTAAGCTAAGGGGCACAGGTGGGGGTAAAATTGGTGGGATGGGTGGAGAAAGTACAGTTACATAACAACTTACCGTAACAGTAGATCTTCGCGAGAGGCTCTTGCAGTAGGTAATTATATATAGGACTGACGTCAGCAGGCGGCAGGACCCCACGGAAAAATTTCTAGCTAGCAGTCCCTGGCGAGGGACCTCCCCCACGTCAGGTGACCGGCGTCAGACGACGTCGGTATAAAAGGGCGGTCCCGGACGCCTGCCTTCTAGTTCTTTCCCGCCACAGGCCCGGAAGGCCCAGACGAGAGAGAAGCAGATATTTCCTTCAATGGAAAAGGAGCTGAAAAAGCCTAGGGGGATGGAGGGCGGGAAGGTATTACCTACTGCAAGAGCCTCTCTCGAAGATCTGCTGTTATGGTAAGTTCTTATGTAACTGTACTATCTTACTTTGAGAGGGCTCTTGCAGTAGGTAATTACATATAGGACAGAATCCCAAGCAATCTGGAACAAATGAAAGGCACTACTCCAGAAGTAGCAAAAAACCTTGCCAACCTCAAGACAGGAGGCCTTGCAAGACCGCTAGCCTGAAGCCTGCTCTATGGCGATAGGCAATGTCCAAACTGTAATGTTTCGTAAAGGTATGGACGGAAGTCCAAGTGGCGGCAGCACAGATGTCTGCCGCAGACACATTCTTGAAACAAGCCGCAGAGGCTGCTACTCCATGAGTGGAGTGACCTCTGACTTGACCCGGAAGGGTCTTGTTGTACTTGTCATAACAGAAAGTGATGCAATGAGCCAACCACTTTGACAGGCATTGCTTGGAAACAGCATTGCCTTTCCTTTTGTGAGCAAAAGAGACGAACAACTGATCAGTCTTTCTGAGATCCTTTGTCCTATCGGTGTAGTATCTCAGAATCCTGTGAACATCCATGGTATGGAGCAGATATTCTCCCTGGTTGGAGAACTGCGTGAAAAAGGCAGGTAACTCTATAGACTGATTTAAGGTAGACTCCGCTACCACTTTCGGAAGAAACTTAGGGTTCGTGCGAAGAGCTACTTGTTCCTTGTGAAAAATCAGATAGGGGATTTTACACATAAGGGCCTAGAGCTCGGAAATTCTTCGAGCAGAAGTAATGGCCACCAAGAAGAGCGTCTTCCACGACAAAACTTCAGATCTGCGGAAGCCGCAGGCTCGAAGGGAGGAAGGGTAAGTTTCTCGAGAACAAAGTTCAAATCCAGAGGGAGGCAGGAGTCTGGACAGGGGGCCTGAGATGAAGGACCCCTCTAACAAAAGTCTTGGATACCTCTAATTGGGCAAAGGCTTTATCAGTGAAAGGAACATGGTAGGCTGAAAAAGCGGCCATGTGAACTTTCAAAGAGGAATGACTGAGACCCAGGTCGAAGAGGTGACGTAAATAATCGAGCAGAACGGCCACAGGACAGGAGCAAGGCTCCACATTCCTGGAGGCAGCCCAAATAGAAAATCTCTTCCATTTCATGGCGTAGGTGGACCTAGTGGAGGGTTTTCTAGCCTCCACCAGAATCTCGGCCACTTTTGGAGAGATGCCAAAGCGAGATTGGGCTAGGTCTGCAGGAGCCATGCATGAAGTTGAAGGACTTGAGTCCCTGGTGGACCAGGGTCCCCTGATCCTGGGTCAGCAATCCTCGAGATAAAGGAAGAGGAAGAGGAGGAACCTCTGAGTATTGTTGTAGAAGAGAGAACCAGATTTGCCTGGGCCAGAAAGGAGCGATCAGAATCATTCTCGCTCCTTCCATTGCAAGTTTCTGCAGTACAAGAGGGACCAGAGGAATTGGGGGAAAAGCATAGACGAATCTGCCCTTCCAGTTTAGAGACAGAGCGTCGCTCCAGAAAGTGCCTCACTCTGGAGCGAGCGAGCAAAAGGTGGGAAGTTTTGCATTTTGGGAAGAGGCGAACAGGTCTACCTGTGGAGTCCCCAAAGCTGGAAGATGTTGTCTAGAACCTTTGGTCCAGCTCACTCGTGTGGCAGAGCCGAGGCGCTCTGAGCTTGTCTGCCAGGAGTGGTAATAGAGCTCCTGGAACATGAATCGCCCGTGGGGTGAAGGTTGTGAAGCATCACCCAGTCCCAAACTCTCATAGCTTCCCTGCACAGCGGGTAGGATCGAGTCCCTCCCTGCTTGTTGATGTACCACACCACGCACATGTTGTCCGTTTGGACAGCTAGGTGACTGGGAAGGATGTATTGGAGAAGGGCTTGAAGAGCATATAGAACTGCTTGTAGCTCTAGCACATTGATGTGGAGAACTAACTCCAATCTGGACCATAAGCCCTGGGTTCGGTGAGAACCCAGATGGGCTCCCCAACCTTCGCCTGATGCGTCCGTGGTCAGAGTCTGGGAAGGGGGGGAGGATGACAGAAGGGGATCCCCCGAAACAGGTTCTCTCAAACCATCCACCATTGCAAGTCTCTTGTCATCGGCGAGGAGATCAGCACCAGATGATCTAGGTCGTCTATGAGTTGATCCCACTGAGAGCGGACAGTCCACTGAGAAATCCTCATGTGGAGCCAAGCGCGTGGAACCGTCGGGATGGCTGCTGCCATAAGCCCCAAAAGACGGAGAACCAACCTCGCTGGAACCTTCCTGCGTTCTGATAGCAGGGAAATCTGTGACTGGAGAGAGAGGCCACCCTGTCTGGAGGAAGAAAGGCCTTGCACACTGTCGTATCAAGGATTGCCCCGATGAACTGAAGTCTCTGGGAGGGGTCCAGATGAGACTTGGAATGGCTGATGGTGATACCCAGGCAAGTGAAAACCTGCGGGGTGAGGGAGAGAAAATGCAGGAGTTCCTCCCTGGACGAGGCCACCAGGAGCCAGTCGTCCAGGCAGGGAAACACCTGAACTCTCAAAGTACGCAGGTGGGCCGCTACTACCGCCAGGCATTTGGTAAAAACTCGGGGAGCCAAGGAAAGACCAGATGGAAGTGCCCGGAATTGGTAATGGTCCCCCTGGAAAGCAAACTGGAGGTACTTGCGATGCGAGGGACGATTGGGGATGTGCAGATATGCATCCTACATATCCAGTGCACAAAGCCATTGACCCGGCCGAAGAAGGGGCAGAAGGGTTTGAAGGGAGAGCATCCTGAACTTCTTGTATTCCACGTAGAAGTTCAGGGAGCTGAGATCGAGAATGGGTCTGAGATCTCCCGTCTTCTTTGGTACTAGGAAGAAATGGGAATAGTAACCCGTCCCGTGAAGGTGAGGAGGAATGGGTCTATGGCCTTGCCTTGAGAAGGGCAGATATTTCTTCCCTGACCAAAGGAAGATGGTCCCTTGAGTAAGAGGACTTCAGAGGGGGGTGGCGTGGAGGTTTCTGTAGAAACTCTATGGAGTGCCCCTCCGCGATAATCTGAAGCACCCATGAATCCGATGTTATCCTCTTACAACCCAGAAGGTGGAGGGAGAATCTCCCTCCTACCGGTTCCTCTGGGGAGTCCGGCGGTGGGAGAGGGGAGGAGTCAGGTGGTGTGGGGCAGCGCCGCAGCTGGGGCACCCGCTGCTTTTGTGAGGGGCCTGCGCCAGCTCGCGAGGGCCCTGCGTTTAGTGGCCCGCCTTCCTTGGGGTTTCGCTTGAGGCTAGCTGCGTCTGCGAAAAGGACGGCGCTGCGGGGGATGGGGACGGTACATGGAATCCACAGATTTCAGAGCCATCCCCTTCTCCTGCAAATCGGTGATGATGTCTTTGACATCACCACCGAAAAGCACTGAACCCATGAAAGGTGCTTCCTGGATTGCTGACTGCACCTCCAGGATCAAACCTGACACGCGGAGCCAGGCGTGACGCCGAAGACTTACAGTGAACGCGGAGCTCTGACCCGCAGTGTCCACTGCATCGTAGGTCGTCCTCAGGATGTGACGACTGGCTGAACGAGCAGAACGGACTTGGTCAGCTAACTCCTACTTGACTTGGGAGTCAGGTAAGGAGTCAATCTTAGATTCCGCCTGGGTAAGGATAGCCTTCTGGTAATCCCCCATATGTGCTACATAATTCAGGGCCCTAATTCCCAGTGTGGAAGAAGCGTATATTTTTCTTCCATACTGATCCAGAAGGCGATATTCCTTATCCGAGGGAGACGAGCTTAAATGTTTAGGGTGTGCTGACCGGCCGTGAGCGGCGCTAATCACGACCAAGTCTGCACGGGGGCGAGAATCAAAAAAATCTACACCTTCCGGAGCCTGGTATAGCCTGTTGGACTTCCGAGGAAGCGGGGCTAAAGCCGACAGTTGTTTCCAAATGGTGGAAACAAGTTGGGCATGAGGCTCGATCCAGGGTGGCATTAGAGTAGGGGCCATAAGGGGCAGGTCCAGATGTTCGGCGAGTTTAACCCGCTGAGGATCTGGTTCCAAAGAACGCCACTGATGTACTTCCTGGATCTTCCTGAGCAACTCCGTGACGGAAGGATCCTCCGGAGGAGACTTCGGAGGAGTCCTCGGCCGGGGCTTGGACAGAGAGCGAGGCTTGTCGTCTCTCTCGGAGCATCCGTCGGAGGAATCCGAGAGTAAAGAAGAAGAAGAATTAGAAGCAGAGTAAGACTCCCTGACTTGTCTAGGGGAGGAACGGGTTCCTTAGGGGGAATCCTTGGACGTGTGTCCTGCCCCTCTCTGGATCCAGAGGGAAAAGCTCGGGAATCCGGAGGCAGAGAGGGAGTGTGCCGGCCGTCTGGGGCGTACGGGGGCCGGAGGTGGCACCGTTGCCATAAGGCGGCTCTCGACTTCCTTGGTGAGCTGAGCCTTGGCATCAGTCCACCAGGAAGCCAGAGTCTCCTGAAGATCCACCGGCGGCCTGGGGGGTGGTGGAGGAGGAGGAGGGGGATAATTATACAGATTATATCCGTAAGGTGAGTATCCGTAACCCGACTGCGGGAATACCGGTGCCGGGTATTGTGGCGTCAGGTACTGTGGCGTTGGGTACTGCGGCGCTGGATACTGCGGACCCGGGTAGGCCGGCGTCGGATAGGACGGCGGATACTCAGGTACCGGAGGAGCAGCCAGAGCAGACGGCCCAGTAGGGAGCCCCACGGACGGATCAACAGTGATAGACCCGTAGAGGTTGGGCCCGACAGAGGAAGGATCACCCCTACGTCCGTTGGTGGGCGCGCTGGAACCAGCATCGGCGGGACCGGTGTCGGGGCCAGCGTCGGTGGGACTGGCGTCGGGACCGGCGTCAGATCCGGTTCTGTAGGAGGGGGGTCTGATGGCAGAAAAGCATCCTGTGCATCGCCCGGGGACAGAGGGGAAAAGTCCCCGGGGTCAGGCAGGGGCGATTTGGGCTCCCTGGACGGCAGTGAAGGCTGCGGGGAACCTGGGACGACAGACGATGGAGGGTCTGTCGTAGGCTCCAACGCCCGGCGCACGTTGGAGGAGCCGACGTGCGACTTAGGGGCTGAATCCCGGCGGATGCTAGAGGAGCCGGCGCCTGGCTTAAGGGTCCCTCATTGAGGCAGGCCGAGGTGGGAAGCGGCCGGTCCGAGGGGGCGTGACTGTGCGCCGCCCCGAAGGGTCGGGCGTCTTATCGGTCTTCTCCCGGCGGGCGTCAGAGGAGCCGACGTTCGGCTTATGGGAGGTGCCCACGCCAGTAGGCCGCAAGCCTGCGGCAGTACTTGGGGCAGAGGCCTCCTTTAGCCCGGAGGCACCCACAGGACCTGAGCGCGAGCCCGACGGGCGGGCCGACGCCTCCTCCAAAACCTTGGAGGCTGCCGTCGGGCGATCCCCCGGAGGGGACGTTACCTGAACCGTGACTCCGGCCGGAGTCGCGGACGAGGAGGCCTTCTCCCTGTGCCTTTCTTTGTCCTGCTTCTTGTGGTGTCCTTCTGGAGAGGTCGACGCCTACCTAAGCTTCTTCAACTCCTTCTCCATTGAAGACATCGTCTTTTTAAGCAGATGGGCTTCCAAAGACTGCTGGCGTCGTCTGCGGGTAGCTGCGTTGAAATGCAGGCAATGCGGGCACTTGTCGACCGCATGGTCAGGGCCTAGGCAAAAAAGGCAGAGAGAGTGACCGTCCTTGTGAGGCAGTTGGGCGCCGCACGAGTCGCACTTATTTTTGGAAGGGGACGACATAAACCGACGTTCACCTGACGATATAGTAATAAATGCCAACAATTTTCGTAAAAACGACGAAAGAACAGGGCTGAGTACCTAACTTTACCAAGGAGGAGCTGCACGAGCTGACAGCGGAAAGAACTGAAGGGCGGGCATCCGGGACTGCCCTTTATACCGACGTCGCCTGACGCCGGTCACCTGACGTGGGGGCGGTCCCTCACCAGGGACTGCTAGCTAGAAATTTTTCCGTGGGGTCCTGCCACCTGCCGACGTCAGTCCTATATGTAATTACCTACTGCAAGAGCCCTCTTGAAGCAAGATCTGGCTGCAGGGACGGCAGCATATAGTGGAGGTGGGAGGAGAATTATCATCCCCAAGGGCAGTGATGAGCAGTGTCCCACAGGGGTCAGTGCTGGGGCTGGTGTTATTTGGGGTATTTATTGCAGACATCTTGGTAGGCATAAATAGCAAGATCAGTCTATTTGAGGATGACAACAAGATGGAAGCAGTGGTAGATGACCAAGGGGGGGGGGTGGCAGGGATTGCAGGAAGATCTAAGACGGCTGGAGACATGGTCTGACATCTAGCAACTTGTTTTCAATGCCAAAAAATGTAAGCTGCAGCATTTCAGGGCAAAGAATCCAAAGAGGAGCTACCATCTGGGGGCGGGGTGCAGCTAGCTGTGACTGAGGGGGAGGAGAAATATCTGGGGGGGGTGCTCATTACGGGAGCACTGGACAACTCAGCACAGTGTAGGAAAGCATCAGCAGTGGCCAACAAGATGCTGGGTTGTATTGCAAGGGGTATAACCTCTAGGAGGAGGGAAGTGATTCTGCCACTATATACAGATCGCTGGTCAGACCCCACCTAGAGTACTGCGTTCAGTCTTGGCATCCTTACCTAAAGAGAGACATTATATTGCTGGAAGGGGTGCAACACAGAGCAGCAAAGATGATCCTGGGTCTGGGGGAGTTACCATATGAGGGTAGACTGAGGGAGTTGAACATGTACTCTCTAGAGGAGAGGAGGGACGGGGGATATGATTGAGACCTTTAAATAGATGAGAAGAATAAACAGGACAGGCACAGAGGGACTGCTCAAGGGGAGAGACACTTGGGGTCATGACATGAGATTAGAGGGTGGAAGGTTTAGGAGGGAAATGAGGAGGCATTTCTTTACAAAAAGGGTGGTAGCAGAATAGAATACACTACCAGCAGAGGTGGTGGCATGTAAAACAGTGGGATGCTTCAAGAGGGGCTGGAATAGGGGAAAAGGGAGGGTCATGGGAGGGAGGGGTAAGGTGGGAGAGGCAGCTGCAGAGTAGGAGTGCTAGCTGGAAAATTGAGCAAACACGATAGACCAAATGGCCTTTTTCTGCTGGCAGTTACGTATGTCACCCCATAGCCATCCCTTTTATTTGCAAAAACATCTCATGATCAAACACAAAGGTATTACATTTTAATACAATCTCCAACATTTTAATTAGCAATTCTGTGGGCGGGCAGTCTGTTTCTTGTTCTTTATTTAAAAAAATAATCAGCTGCATCTAATGCTTCTTCATGGGGTACTTTCATATATAATGATTCTATGTCCATGGTTATAAGGTACACGTTTTCTTCTATGGACGTATCTGAAACCAAATTCAGCACTTCTTTTGTATCTCATACATAGGAAGGGAGTTTTTCTACCAGCGGTTTCAAGAACGAGTTACAAAACTGGGAAAGAGTTTCAGTTAGTGAGCCGATACCGCTCACTATTGGTATTGCTGCCCTGATCAGGCATGACTCCCACTTAGGACTGCATCCTGTGGTTCAAGCCCAGCCTGCTGCCCATGTACCGCTTAAGCCGCCTGCTTTCCCTGAGGAATCTGAGATGCCGCAGGTGTACTGTGTTGCTGTCTGCCTCTGAAGCCAACCCGCTAAGCTGCAACCCGAAGCAACTAGGAGCCACAAGTAGCCCCAGGTTCGACTACTGATCTTTGTTCGAACCACGCTGGTGGTTCAAATCCTGACTGATCGCTGCAGAGGCCACCTCCCTTGCCAGGTATCGCTGCCCTGATCAGGCGTGACTCCTGTTTAAGACCGCTTCCTGCAGTTCAAGCCCATCCTGCTGCCTGTGTACCAATTGAGCTGCCTGCTTTCCCTGAGGAATCTGAGATGCCGCAGGTGTGCTGTGTTGCTGACCGTCTCTGAAGCCAACCGGCTAAGCTGCAAGCAGCCCTAAGTTCAACCACTGATCTTTGTTCGAACCATGCTGGTAATTCGAATCCTCAACGATTGCCACAGAGGCCGCCTCCCTCGCCAGGTATGGATGCTGCTCCCCAAGCCCAGTGCTCGTTTGCTGGGGACAAAGGACTTTGAATCTTTTGGCACCTTTCTGAGTGTTTGTTTACTGGGGACAAAGGACTTTGAATTTGTGGCACCTTTCTGCTTAACCTCCTGATTGGTGCTCACCACCTGTGGCCCATTTCCTACTGGCTGTAAAAGCAATCCCCCTGCAAACTCTAAGCTCTGTTATTTAACTGTCAGGTAATTTTACAAGCTAGGAGCTCTTTTAAACTTTATTTGCTTTGGCACCCTGTACTTAAAATTTAAACTATAGTACTCTTTTAAACTGTTTTTGTCTTGGCGCCCTCTGTTTAGCCTTACTGGGGTCAATCTCAGTCAGAGTTATCCCTGCTGACTACTTTTAATTTCTGTGAGCAGTATTTACAAATTTTAAAGTGTATCAATTTATCTGTTTGCTTGCTGAGTGCTAACTAGAACATCAGCTAGTGCAGGAGCTGACTACATTTATTTTGTGAGCAGTATTTAGGTTGCAAGAAAAACCGTTCAACAGGCATAACCCGCTTGACGTATCGCCCGGCTCCCCTATCTGGACACATATAGCTAAATAGCCTAGGTTCATCACATGGGCAAAATTTACTAAGTATCCAATTGGCCATTAGCTCCTATACCAAACGCCCACAGGGGGCGTTGTCAGCAGCTAGTGATCACGTATTGCAAAATCAGGCCAGCAATAGGACAAACTTATGTTGCTTAGTAAAATTAAATCTGAACCTTGATAGAAGGACCAAACAATCCAGAGGGACAGGAATTACTTAGTGCTACCTTAGCAGTGATCAACAGAAAACAACATTGAATAACCAAAAATACACCGAAGGGGCCAACAAACTGCCAGAGACATTATCACCCATTGCAAGATGGAAAGCGGGGTAGTTTGTGCAGCTGTCTACATTCTGGTAGTCCTCAGCTCTGATCACATCCTACATTGCGTGGGTCATGGGCTGGAACAGTGAACCACATCTGCTCATCCTGGGGGCATGATGAAACTACCCCAACTCCCTCCTGCTGCATAGGATATATGTGTATGGGCTCAGGCAACAAGGGACGCTTTGTAATATCATGTATACCAGGAAGTATGAGAGTACCCCATCTATCTATACCAAAGTACCTAACCAAGCTACTTATGCACCTGAAACTAATGATTGGTGGGGACATAGAAAAAAATCCTGGCCCCCCTCCTATCAACACACTGCTATCCATGCAAAACGGGGCCCAATAGGACACTGCAAACAGGATAAAAATAGCCCATATGAATATAAATAGCCTTATGCTTAAAATCCATGAGCTGGAGGCCTGGGCAAGCCTTTACTTACCAGACATAATAGCGGTAAGTGAAACATGGCTCAAGCCTACAATGCTAGACCGTGAGGTAGGACTAACAGGGTATAAGTTTTTTAGGCAGGATCGACTAAAGAAAAAAGGGGGAGGGGTTCTGATCTATGTTAAATCAGCTGTTAATGCAACTCTGATAGCCACTCCAGACCTAACCCCCTCTGCCTGCGAGGCACTATTCATTAAGCTTTTCTGGGGGGAATGAAACTGTTGCTGGATGGGGTGGTGTATAACACCCCCAAATCTCCACAAGAATCGTTGACCTCACTATTAAAAGCCCTCCCAAACCTACCCATAGGGGAAAAAATAATCATGGGGGATTTCAACATCCACTGGGGGTCCTCTAAAATTGGAGAGGTGAAAACGACCCTCCAAGAGGCAGCCCTGACCCAACTAATACAAGACCCTACCAGGCAAAACACAAAAACAGGTAAGCACACCATGCTCGACTGGCTACTTACCACTAACTCTGACAGGTTCAACTTGGTAGAGACATTTTCTGACTCCCTGAATGTCCATTCCCCCATGTATGGAATGTGGAGTAATGCTTTCACTTACCCCTCCCAGAATACTCAGGACCAGGGACTTCTCAAAATTCGACCTACGTTCCTTCCTCAGTACCCTGGCTAAAGTAGACTGGCGGCAAATCATACATGCCCCAAGCCTAGATGATGCTCTTGATTTCTTCATCATTAACTTCTTGTCCGCTGCCAACAAACATGCTCCACTAAAACAGATCACAGCTAAAGGTCAGGAAGCCAGATGGTGCACCTGTGACCTCAGAAAACTCATGAAGAGTAGAGATGCAGCTTGGGGTACCTTCAAATCCACTGGCCAGTCTTCTGATTGGTAAAAGCTCAGAGAAATTTGGAACATGTGTAAGCTTGAGCTAAAAAGAGCCCAAACTCACTACCTCCGAGAACTACAGCATAGCAACCTATCAGATCCCCAAACATTCTGGAGGCAAATCAACAATCTAATCAAGAGCCAAAACACTCAGGAAGGTGGTGATACAGTGGCAAAAGGTAACTGCCACAAGACCCTGCAAGCTGCCGCCAAGGCTTTTAACACATTCTTCATTGAACTGGACAAGTTTAAAACATACCTCCTGGGCCACCCACATCCCCTCACAACCCTGGTAAACTGAACCCCAACATCTCAGAATTTCACCTCCAACTGATCACCAAAAAAGAGGTCCTGAAGTTACTAAAGGGGAATCAAACCCTACTGATCATGACAAACTCGAGCCAAAGCTTCGCCACCTCGCAGCCCCTGCCATAGCAAAACCAATAGCATGGCTGTTTAATCGATCTCTCCTTAAAGGCCAAGTGCCCTCACTATGGAAATTGACCCTTGACTTCCCCATTCACAAGGGGGCCCGTGTGAACAAGTTGAGAACTACCGCCCAAAGTCTCTCCTGTCAATCCTTAGCAAAGTGCTAGAGAGGGTTATCTACCATCAAATAGTGGAATATATAGAGAGACACAGCATTTTCACCATGCAACAATATGGATTTTGAAAGAACCATGGCATGGATACAGCACTGATAGCTCTCACCAGAGATATTCTCAGTGCTGGATAAGGGGATGCTCACTGATGCGGTCTTTATCAACCTCACCAAAGCATTTGACCTAGTGGACCACCAGCTCCTCCTGGCTAAACTGAAACAGATTAGCCTGGACAGCCACACAGTTCAGTGGTTCACTTCCTACCTTCAGGACAGAAACCAACTAGTGAGATGGCAGGGTGCCGTATCAAATAAGCGTCCAATCCTGGATGGGGTACTCCAAGGATCTAACCTGGGGCCTCTGCTCTTCTCACTGTTCATCAATGAGCTGCCTAATTACTGCAGTGGCTGCAAAGATCACCCTATATGCGGATGATGCTGTGCTATACAGGTCCTCCAGCAATGCAACTATCCTAAATAATCTCTTAAAAAACAACCTCCTGACACTGGAGAATTGGCTAAACAATAACAAAATGGTGCTTAATGGAAGAAGAACCAAGGCCATGTTATTTGGTCTGAAAAAACTGGGATCAGACAGGTCTAATATGCTAGATCTCTCTCTAGCCAATGGGTCCAAGATTGGTGTAGTTGAGTCCCTGAAGTACTTTGGGGTCACCCTAGACCAAGACTGCACCTTCAAGGCTCACATCACCCAGCTCAACAGGACCCTGAACTAAAACACTGACCTCCTGTATCGCCTCAGTCCTTTTCTCACTCAAACCTTCAGACGCAGGATATCCTCCTACCCTCCCTACTACACGGGTCGTCTGTACTGCCCTCGGCCAAAAACACTGAGCTGCAGAAATTAAGAACCATGTACAACAGGATAAGCAGGTTTCCGGCTGAGGCTCCAGCGAGAGAACACCACTGTCAAGTCCTCCAAACCCTAGCCTGGCCCACCCTGGACTACAGGCTAAAATACTCATCTCTTTGCCTAGCTTACAAGCTCAGGCAGTCTAGTGCCCCCACCCCCAAGTCTAGTAAACCTCTTGGTGCCCAAACTAAGTGGCTGACCTCTAAAGTCCTCGAGTAGGCAGCTCTTAACAATATCCAGGACACTATCAGCCCATGGGTCCAGGTCTATCTTCAATCTCATCCCCCCGCTGGAACACACTCCCAACCACCCTACAGGAAAGTACCTCACTAAGTGACTTGTAAAAAGGCCTAAAGACCTATCTACTAGGGCTCAACCAGTGCAACTGCTACCGCTGACATTAAGGCACTTTCTGTGCCCGCTCATCCTCGCCAGCAATGACCATGTTCTAAAGTTGTACCCCACTGTCACGTACAAAGATATATATATATATAATGTAGTATAAGGAAAAATGCCTATTTTGTCTTATTGTCAATCATTGTCTCAACACTTGATGGTGCTCTAAAGATGTATATAGTGTCATGTAAGGAAAAATTTCTATTTGTCTGCTTTTAAATTCTAGTATCTAACATTTGATTGTAAATACAGCCTCTGGTACTCTACAAATCCCACCCTATGTAACTCCACAATGTAAGGTATTCTATTTATCTGTAATGAATCCCGGGTCACCCCTGAAAAAGGGACCTGTATTGGTCTCAGTGGGCCTACCCGGTCAACAAACTTAAATAAAATAAATAAATCTGGGGGACTGTCTAGAGTTTTATGTACTTTCGGAAGTACATAAAACATAGCCAGTATACGATACTTGGTCGTTAGGAATTATTTTGTCTTGTTCTCAATATCACCTTTATTCAGAGCATCAGCCAACATTTCATCTATGCTGTACTTAAAATCTCTAGTGGGATCCTGTGTGATTTTTAGATAGAACTCATTATTTTTTAACTGTCTCTGTACCTTTGTAACATAATCTTTCTTGTTCATAAGGACAACAGCCCCTCCCTTGTCTTCTTGCTTATTAATTCATGGTCTTCTTGCAAGCTTTTAATTGCCGCTTTCTCTAAATTAGTCAAATTATTGAAAAATCTGGGTTGTGGTTCTTCAAAGAATTTTTCAAGATAATTTTCCATCAATTCCTTAAATGTTGTAAAAGCGGCACAAAAGGAGCACAAAAAGTTGAGGGAGGTTTAAACTTGTCATGAGTAGTACTCATGTTTACTGTAGCTTGATCTATGCTTTTCTAATTTAAAAAGGCTTGCAGGTTCAGTTTCCTGTAACTTAAATTTAGATCGATAAGTGTTTGAACCCTAACCATGTGTGTAGTAGGGACGAGGCCGAGGCCTTTTTTCAACAGGTCTGATTCCGCCTGTGTCAAATTGTGAGTTGATAAATTCATAGTCTGTATGTCCAGAACTGTTTCACTTACCTCATCCGTCCCTGATATTGTCTCCTGCTGTAATGTCTCCCTCAGTTCTGATAGTAATAGCCTCCTCTGTTGTGTTCTCTGTCCCCTACCACGTCTTGTCCTCTTCCCCTGCCTCCGAAGAACTCTCGTGAGGGGTCTTGTAATCTCGGGCTCCTCCTCAGTGTGACCGGTAGTTACTGAGGTTGTTGTTGCATTGGGGGGGTCCATACTGTGCCTGTCCCGCTATAAAAAAAGGCCCTCTCACGTTTCCTTCATTCTCTGACTCACTCTGGTCAGTACTAAAATCAAATGAGACATTCCTATTGTGTTTCAAAATACCCTTGGGCTTTGCCTTTTTCCAATTATAGATGGTTCCCCTTACTACGGAGAGTGACATTTACTGAAAAAAGGTGGATGGCAACACATCACTCCTGGCGTCAAGTTGCCATCCACTACACGTATCAAGTAATATCCCTGAAGGACAGTTTTTAAGGATGAGGCAAAATTGCACAACAGAAGAGAATTCTGAAAAAGGAGCAGATGAACTATCCAATAGACTGCAACAGAGGGGCTACAGCACAGGTAAGATAAAAGCCGGGGGGAAGTGAACAGTACAACCAGACACGTTGCTACAAGATAGAGTGACAGAAATAAATCAGGACAACAGGTTTAATTTTGTGACAGTTTATTCTGCACAAGTCTCTCAGTTAGAAACAATCATAAAACAACACTGGCATGTGTTGGCAACAGATATAGGACTAAAAACAGCCAGTCAGGTACCACCCTGGATGTGCTACTGAAGAGCCACGATTTTAAAACATTTTCTTGTGCATATTCATTTTAAAGTAAGAAACCCTACAACTTGGTCAAATCAGACCCGAGGGCGTTTTCAGTGCAAGAAATGCATTTATTGTAGCCATGTCACAGTAGGTGAAGAGTTTAACAGCTACAATGTAGAGAAAAAATTCTACATAAGACAGTGCTTGACTTGCAGTACTGAAGGAGCCACCAATTTGGTGATAGGTTCCTGCAAAGCTTTCTATATAGGAAAAACCAAGAGAAGCTTTAAAGTTCACTTGGGAGAGCATTTGAGAGCGATCGTCAATAAAGATGACTCCTATGCTACAGCCGTCCATATCATGGAGGCAACAGGGAACACAGCACATTCCTTTAAGTTCATGGTGATTGACAGAGCGAGTCACAACCCAAAGGAAGGGGATTGATAACTTAATGCTGACCAGAGAAAACCTGTGAATCCTGACATTAAAAACAAATAAAAAAACAGGGTTAAACACTAGTTTAGACGTGTGACCATATTTGAAAAAACTCTAATATGAGAGGAGAATCCATGCTGGTTATAAGCTTGAGAGATGTACATTAAACTCTTCTTTGGTTCTGTTATGAAATTGGTACTAGTCTGTCTGAGATAAATAGCTTTACATAACTGATTATAATCATAAGGAGCATATATTTGAAAATGTACATACCAAATGTTTATAACATAAGCGGATTGTTTTTAAGAGTTCTATCTAGTATTGTCTTTTCTCATCCCCCCATGTCCCATTCCTCATAGTGCTTTTATATATTATATTTTTTTCTGTTCCGTCCAAGTTCTGGGGACTATGTATATTATTGTACATTATTAAGGTATTTATGGTTTTTAGTGGGTTAATTTCATGCAAGGAATTTTTTGGAATGCAAGTATGTCTCAATCCAATTAGGATTTGACAAATGTTTTAACCAATGTTTGAAGTTTTGATTAATGATGTCACAGTGTCACATGCTTGGATTTTTGTATTTAATTGCAAAATGTTTTTAGAGTCCTTAGCCTTAGAAAGGACCACAGAAGGTCCAAAACACATCAGCTGGGACGTGTGCTTTTCAATAAAGGAATGAATTTTAGATGTATTTAAAAGACTTTGGTGTGTGCCTGAAACCTGTGGTGAGAGTCAGCAGGTTCCTGCAGAGGGGGAGAGGGACCGGAGGTTCCTCCGCCAGCTGCTGTAGTAAAAAAAACATATCTGGTGAGGCCAGAATGGAGCTACCAGGATCATGCTGGCCCCCTGCCTCTGCAGTTTCATCAGCACCCTCTGAATCAGCGGAAATGGAGGGAAGGCATAAAGGAACCTCCCACTCCCCGAGAGGGACAACACTTCTCGCCAGAAAACTCCAGGCCCTTGATCTAGCCAGCAGAAATTGGTCAGTTTTGCACTGAGTCGGGACGCAAAAAGGTCCAACTCTGGATGACCCCATCTGTCAAATAGATCTTCTGCGATGGATGAGAAAAGTTTCCACTCATGCATGCTGGACTGAGTCTGAGTGAGGCTGTCTGCCGGAGTGTTTAGCACTCCTGGGTCATGAATCGCAGAGACGGTCTGGCCTTGGTCTAGCGCCCAATACCACAATCTCATGGCCTCCCTGCATAGGGGGTATGAATGCATTCCCCCCTGCCTGTTGATGTAGTACAGTACAAGGAGGTTGTCTGACTGAATCAACAGCAGACCCAGAAGAAGGTGGTTCTGAAAAACCTGTATGGCATACAGAACTGCTCGCATCTGCAGGACATTGATGTGCAGGGAGGTTTCGATCTGGGAACAAGAGCACTGAGTTTGAAAGGGATCAGACGAGCCACCAGCCCAAATCGGAGGCATCAGTGGTCAGGATTTGCTGTAGAGAGGAGTTCTGGAATGGGACTACTTGAAATAGGGCCCAGTGGGTCCATCCACCACTTGAGCACTTTGCAGGCTGGGGAACAGACCTGCACTAACTGGTCTAATTCATCCATTTGCTGGTCCCACTGTACCTGAAGAGTCCACTGGAAGATGTGCATGTAGAGCCTGGCCAGTGGAACAGTGGGGATGGCAGCCGCCATCAGCCTCAGGTACACACAGGCAAGAATATAACGACTCTGGGCCACCTCCTGAGCCTACGTAATAAGGCACTCTGCCGTTTTGAGGCCCTTCTGCTGAACATCAGCAGCAAAGCCAGAAACCCTCAGCCAGGAGTGCCTACGGAGGCAGATACTGGTGGCAGCAGCCCTGGCAATAGTGTCAGAGATAATCATAGAGGGCCTGCAGGAGATGCTTGCTAACATCCTCAGCAGTCTGCAAGCATTTGAGAACCTCCTGCTTCTGGGTACCATCTGGAAGGGCCTGAGTGGCGGCCTTGCCTTTCTTCCAATTGGTATTCTGGTACTTTACCACATGGGTCAGGTAGTGGCAATCCTCAGCCCAAGGGTGGAGGAGGTATAAATCCTCGTCCCAAAGATCAATTCTGTGTGACTCTTTGTCCAAGTGGAGGGAGCTAAGGAGCTTGGGGACTTTAGACCTGTCATGAGCTACCTTTATGACCACTGAATCAGTTTCAGACTGGGCAGCATAATGTGGAAACCCCTGAGGGGCATGATAAAGTTTATCTGCCCTGCTGGGCATAGCTAGCACATCAGGCCTGTGCCAAGCTGCAGTAGTAGTAGCATTCCTCAAAGCAGGCAAAATAGGAGTAATGATCTTGGGAGGAGTCGCTACACAAAATCCAACAAATACTTTCTGGTGGCATCCTCCTCTTAAGTATGAAAGCTCATGGCTAAGAACAACTGATTCATGATACTGAAGAAGGTAGGGTCCTCTTTAGGAGACCTAGGAGTGTGTTTGACAGAATTCTTGCTGACTGAGGAAGCTGTGGATCTGTCTGAGGTAAGGGGTTCTTCCTCCTTCTCATCAGGAAGAATAAGGTCAGGGTGGTACTCCTATTCGACATCAACCTCTTCCAGATCAAGGCCTGACATTTGAGGTGCCGGCGACAGCTCACGTCTTGGGTGGGGGGTTGACGCAGCCATTGAGTTGGGGTTGACAAAGGTGATGTAGGCGCCTAACTGGTGGACTATCACCTGAAGTGAATTTAGTCAAAATTTTGTTGAGATCAATGACAATCTCTCCTCGGTCCCCCATGGCTAGAGCTATTCTCTGTTTGTCTCTGGAGGAAAGAACTGAGGAGGGAGCAGGGCCGCACATGCCTTTATAATGCTGATGTCAGCAGACGAGATTGGTGTGGGCAGCCCCAGTTGTACTTCTGAAAATGTTCCATGTGGATCCTGCTTCACTGACGGTGAAGCTCCTACGGTGTGACCTGATGACCGAGATACCCCTAAAGATCTTAGGTAAAGCAACTGCCAAATCAATTTTTCCAAATCTCTTTACCATTGTGAAGCCATCCAACAAAACAGATCTATTTTTTATTGTTGCGTTTTGAAACAAAACTACTTGCACCTTACACCTCTTCCTGTGGTCTGGCTATAGTTCCTGACTCAATGGTCTACCACAGTGCGCACAGAGTAAACTTTGGCCAACGCAGTATCTTCCATTCACAGTGTACGTGCTCATATCTGCCCAGCCCACCCAGCTCCATCACCCACCTTCCCCAGGAACTTGTACTGGCCTCCATCCCTCATGGCTTGCCGTTATGAAGGGGCCTTTGGGGATATACCCCTCTAGATGTCCGGATCCAGTGGAGAATGGTGCCAGCGAGGGGTTGGCAATCACCTGCACAGTCAACATTGTTTTCCTCAGAAATTCTTCCCCAAAACCTTGGGGGGGGGGGGCCTGCCTCGAACAGGTGCAGTGTGCTCCTGCTAGGAGAATGAGCTCCCGGCATACCAGCAGAAGCCGCTGCAGCACCGGAGTATGTCATCTCCCTCAACCCAGTTGGGAAATTCTGCCATTGACAGCGATGTCCCCAGCCTGGCCGCCTGACTGTAGGCTCCCAAGTTCGCTCCCTAACCCAGACTGCTGGCATGGAAGCATGATACGCTTCCTTTGGGCTGTCAGGCAGCCTCTCATCAAAGCAACTGAATCTGTATCAATCTGTTATTAAAGCAGTAGTACTAGATAAAATAAATCAGATCTTCTGCAACAGGTTGTTCCCTGTTGAGTACTTACCTGGTTATCTTTCTTGTTTTCACTGTACTATCACCCCATAATTTGCTCCGTTTTTCTTTGTTTTTGTTTACATTTCTCCCACCCGCCATGTTGAACTGGAACCCTCTGCTGCCAACTGCACATGTGCATGACTCAAAGTACTACACAGGAACAGTGAGAACACGTAGTACATGGTCCCATGGAAGTAAACAAAAGACATGATGCAACATGAGGGGACAGCTCAGCTGCAAATTAGGCACCAGCCATATTTATTGTGGATCCACAACAATGGAAATAATTTTTAAATATCGCTAGAAAAAAATATTTACAGATATGGAAACCGGAACTCTGGCTGCATGCTTCCAGCCAAAAAGCAGAATTTCGATAATCACTCCCTTATTGTCTAGTACTGCTGCTTTAATTGTAGTAACAGTCATAGCAATTTAAGTAAGAAGAAACTTTAGGTCAGTCATGTCTGCCCCCCATGAAGTAAGGTTAAATATGCTGTGCAAACATGTACTAATTTAAATGGATTACTTACATTAACATCAGATGGTTTTAAAATGGCAAAATAACCTTAAAACAAAACATACCACTATGTTGAGGTAAAATGCTTAACTGAGTTTAAATACTACTCCATGATGATGCAGGAAGTTTTACAAGACTTTTTTTTTGTCAGTTGTATCAAAAAATTTAATTAGAAAAGATACAGGATATTTTTTTTGCATATAAAAGTTGCTTTCTCAAAGCTGTACATATACATTTATACAGTGTACAGTAGGTCAACCCCTCAATGAGTTTCATCCTCCAAGAAACTGGAGTCAAACTTCATACAATTAGTGAACCATCATTCCAAAAGCCCTCCCCCATGTCTTCCAAGACTCTTTGCCCGTTCTTAGTTGCAATTGCATGGGCCACAAAATGGGGCACAGTGAGGCACCCCACTGCACAGACTCACAAAATTGCTAAACTGAGAACAGATTTGCATCAGGGAACTTGGCCACCGCCCCCCGCAATCTTGGAATGCAAATGAGGCATTCCACTTGTTTTGACAGTGTCAGTGGCTCAGTAGGTAGCACACTCGCCTCTGAGACCAGGAGAGCAAAGGGCTGTGGGTTCGGTTCCCACATCTGGCACTTGGGTTAACATCCCAATACTGACACTGTAATGCAGCATGAGGGGGGGTGCTGCACTTCTGAGGTGCTGTCTTTCAGATGAGACGTTAAACTTGAGGTCCCATCTGCCTGGATTGGTTGTAGTTTAGGTGGATGCTAAAGATCCCATGGCACTTATTGAAAAAGAGTAGGGGAATTTCCCCGGTGTCCTGGCCAAATTTCTCCCATTCGCTAAAAATACCATCAACAGCTTAATCTGGTTCAATTTCAGTTGCTTACCATCTGTATCTCCCTTCCCCTCGGTCACCCCTGAAAAAGGGACGTCTAGGCCCAGTGGGCTTACCGGGTCAGCAAAATTCAATAAATAATAAATACTGTGAAACTGACTTTGCACACAGTAGTGGCATGCAACACAGGCTCATACATGTATGGACATGGTGCCATGCAGCATGGAACGTGTACCCCTGTACCTTTAACCTGCATGTGGACTGTTGGTACTGTCCATTGGTCTGTCCCCTGCCAGTGTCACTGGTACTCCAGTGGACCCACCAACTTAAACCCCAGTAATAATATTCCCTGGCAGTCTAGTGGATTCCCCTCTGTAGCTGTGTTCCCACAACAATGTCTTCAAAATTCTGCGTCCTTGTCTATCTCCATCCCCCACTATCTCCTAAGGGGCTGGCCACACTTCTCAGATGCCCCTATAATCTTTCCTAGAAAGGATTTTGGGCAGGGAGTGCTGCAAAACTGCAGCAGCAGCAGTAACAGGTAATGCGAATGGCACTACATGCCATATTCATGCATATCCCACCCCTTCCACGCACCAGTGGTTTGTTTTGGTTATTCACTTCTGTACCTCCATCTGGCAGGGTGAATGCACCACCTTCTGGCCATACAGGCCATCATGGAGCCGGATGGAGGAGATTTATCTCCTTAGTTGCCCCCCAGCTGCTTATCCCACCCTATGGGGTTGTCAGCTCAATGACAGCATGTCCCAGCAGAAGTGCCCCACCATGAGCTATACAGCATTCTTCCCAGCCCTGTTGCTCCCACCTGCCTATCGCCTGTATTTCTAGTGTTGTCCGTGACAGAGCAGACAATGCAGCCCTCCCTCCCTCGAGGCACCCATCCCTTTTTGATGTGCACTGGCACGGAGAGACTCTCTAAATTCCTCAGAGCATAGCTTTGTGGGGGGATTGAGGATGCAGATGATTTACTGCCAGTCCTCTGCAACTGAACATTGGGCCCTCCATATTTTTTAGGACTCCCCCCTAATTTGCCTTTTTTCAACATTCCCCATGCTTTTTATGGCACCATTCCAATCCCCCCTCCCCCACAACCGTCAAACAGAGAGCCAACTATTCCACTTATTCTTTATGTATTTCTACTATCTTGCACTCATTCTGACACATAAATTAGAGCCCTTTGAAAATCTCCTAGTTTAGTAATCCAGCTCGGGATATCTCCGTCATTTGAGGGTTCTGTTCTTTCTTCAGATACACAGCCTCACCATTTCACAAGTGTCCTGCACCTTTAATAATGGTGCTGCAATCACATCTGTAACAGCAAGATCTTTTGTTCATGTTCTCCTGTTTTTCACTTTTTACTCTTGGGCAGTGGATGCAGTCTGAGAAATGACCACTTTTGAGCATTTATTTGAAGAAGCTAAGGAACAATCGCAGTTGTGCTGCTGTATTCTTGAATCTTTCTGTAAAGAGCTTCTTCCTCTGGGCAGTTTACATCTTTTGTAGCAGAAACTAGGTACAAAGGATAATCTCTGGAAGACAAAATTGAGTAGGGCTTTCTTAATTACTGTATGTATTAAGTTAGTACTGAATGAAATAAATACTCATATACAAACTGGTTTAGCAACTGCTGTAAGAAAGGAAAGCTGTTTACATTTATACTTTAATTATCTGGAGTATTTCCTTCATAGCGTCCCACTTTGTGATCTCAAGTCCAGAGGCACTAGGACCCCACTGACCACAGAACCTTGGACCCAGACACGTTGAGGATACCAACGTTACACATGGGACCATGTCATTCATAGACCCCATAAAAGAACCATCATTACTACGGTGATGTTGAGGGGTTGTGGGATAACAGATGGACCAGACACCAAACTTCAAGTTCAACACACAATCTCTGTGTGATGTTTATTCAAAATACAGGAGATAACCTTAAGAATTGGCATATCCCTTCTTCAGGGCATCAGTTTGCAGCAACAGACTATGTATGTTCTTCCTCTGCACTTGGCCAGCACCTACTGGCACTGATCTAACTCAGCAGTTGAGATTCAGCCTCCATCCCATGCCGGCCTTATTTGCGTGGGTGGTGGGGGCTCAAATAAAAAAAACAAGCAACCTCAGTGCAGAAGCACTGAAACATGGGTTACCCTAAAGGGAATTGACAATAAGCCAAGTTTCAAAGAAACACATCACATATACTTCCCTAATGCAAAGCATCATGGGATATGTAAATCACTATGAAATATTAAACTTGTTCAACTTACAGCAATTTACATGCATTTTAAATAGCACAACTAACTAAATTTCTATAATAGTCACCTAGTACTTTTTTACCATTATCAAAAACTCCTAGTGCCATGGTATTTTCAACATTTACACATTTCATAAACATAAGGTGTATATAGATCAAGGTATTTTATAACATAGTGCAATTACATACCAAATCCAACAATGATAAACACAACCTGTTTTACATATGCTTGGAGATCACCATAATACCCTCCCTGTACGAGGGCCTGACAGGGAAAAGTAAAATTAAAGAGGACACTATAGCATAGTCAGGAAAGGGAAGGGGATGCCCATAGGTGGTCAATCTTATGGACTAGAAATTGTAAAGGATAGATTAGGCTGAGAAATAGATGAACTGTTACAACAGATTTAAGAAAAGGTCGGTCCTCAAGAGTGACAGGAGCTCCCTGTTACACATCCCCCCACCTTAAGAGTGACGCAGTTATTGCAGACTGCTTACCACCTTCCTGTCCCAGGAAGGGATGGAACTTCCACTCATCCATCTTTAGAAGCTCTGTCTCAGGGTCCCTATTAACGATAAACATAGTGGTTGTCATAATTTTTTACCTTGAGGCAGTAACACATTTCTCAACAGAGACCAATGGTACCTTCTCACCTCCTTTTAGGGAAAGTCCATTATATTTCTTAATCAAAAATCTGGACGGCTGTAAAGTCCAGTACCATCGAAAGACTTTCTCTGGGGTGAGTAATTACCTGCTTCAACCCCACCAAACATATCGGTTTTAAGCAGGGGCCCAGTCCTGGGTTCAACCCCTCTACATAAACCCACTATGTCTCTTGATTCATTCATTTCACTTGCTACTGATATAGACACCTGAGGGCAGACACTCTAGATGTTACCCCAACACAGGTTCCTATCCATTTTCCACCCACCTCCTCTCCTCTGTAGGTTTTTCATCAAAAAATAAAACACATACACCACCTCTTTGACCTTAACATATTATAACATTTTGGCAATATTAGTATATTTAGCCTGCAGTATACCCCAGTCAATACTGTTAATAGATTTGGCTGCATCAATACAAGAAAAAATTCATTCAGCCTCATAGGCTTCTTCTTGCCTGCTTGGAGTCTTCAACCCCAGCACAATATTACTAGGCACAGTCTTACCTGGGGTCTCACATTTAAGTTCCATACTTGCATCTCCGACTTCCAACAGGCAACATCCTGGGAACACAGGCAACAAAGGAATATCCTGCTCAATCAGGGGGTCCTTCACAAACTGAGCACACGAAAAAATCTTCGGCAGGAACCTCTCTAGCACTCTCGGTGTTCCGCCTCTTTGTATAGTCAGTCTGCCTCCAGCCATTGCACACTCATCCAGTGGATCATTCTCATCAGGGTCTCCACCACCTGGGTATTGTCTCTCACACCTCCAGTCTCAACCTGCATCTCTTTGTCATCTTCAGGCTTGGCCTTCCTCAGAGCTCCCAGGTCTAGTCCAGGCAGCAGCTTCTCTCCATCTGTCAGCCATGGTTCTGGTCAGAACTCCATGTACTTTCTTCTCCAGCAACTCCTGGGGCATCAGTCCACCTGGGATATCTGGGTGATATCCACCAGAAAACGTACCTCTTCGGCTAGTCCAGATGCTTCCAGCAAGTTATCCCACTTCTAACACCAAGTCTGTGGAGGAGTTGTGGGATAACAGATGGACCAGACACCAAACTTCAAGTTCAACACACACTCTCTGTGTGATGTTTATTCAAAATACAGGAGATAACCTTAAGAATTGGCATATCCCTTCTTCAGTACATCAGTTTACAGCAATAGACTTTGTATGTCCTTCATCTGCACTTAGTAAGCACCTACTGACACTGATCTCTGATCTAACTCAGCAGTTGAGATTCAGCCTCCATGCCTATGCAGGCCTTGTTTGCGTGGGTGGTGAGGGCTCAAATAAAAAAAAACAAAAACAACAAGTTAAAGACAAAGAACCTCAGTGCAGAAGCACTGAAACATGGGTTACCTCAAAGGGCACTGATAATAAGCCAAGGTTCAAAGAAACACAACATCACACATACTTCTCTAATGCAAAGCATCATGGGATATATGAAAATCACCATGACATTTCAGACTTGTTCAACTTACAGCAATTTACATGCATTTTAAATAGCACAACTAACTTAATTTCCATAATAATCTCCTAGTACTTCTTACCATTATCAAAAACACCTAGTGCCATGGTATTTTCAACAGTTACAGGTTTCATAAACATAAGGTATATACATCAAGGCATTTCACGACATGGTGCTATTACATACTAAATCAAACAATGATAAACACAGGCCTGGGTATTCAAAGGCGGGTATTCAAAAGGGTTGCACCACACTCAACCCTGTCGTAGCGCCAATATTAAAAGGCGCGTGGTAATGTATGCGGCGCAAGTCACAGAGGACATGCCCATGCATATGAAACACATCCAGATATTCAGCCCGGGATGTACGGCGCATAAGCTGGCACAAACCCGCCTTGCACCGCTCGGGGGGGGGGCGCAAAGACATGCCTGGTAAAACCAGGAGCAAGTCCTAGAAACCCACAGGCGAGCTGCCGTATTGCAGGGCGCAACATGGCAGCTGCCAGCTGTGGGTGGCCACCCACCTACAACACTGTCCACAAGCTCCCTGCCCTGGGAGCTCCATGCTCCCCGGCCCAGTCACCCGATCACGGGTATCTGTACAATAAATCCCTGGTGGTCCACTGGACCACTCCCCATCGCCCAATCGTGGGCATCTTTACAATACATCCCTGGTGGTCCAGTGGACCGCACCCCATAGCTCGGTCATGGGCATCAGTAAAGAAATGTCTCTGGTGGTCCAGTGGAAACCCACCCCCCTCCCCACCCGCCAACTGTGGTTCCCCCGCCACCCAGCACCCCCTCAGTCAGCGGCAGGAGGCAGCACCCCAGGTGTACAGACTGTACTGTACGCAGTCAGTCAGTGGGCGGCATGCGGGTGGGGTGCTGCCGGGTTCCGCTGACTGGGAGGGTGCTGGGTGGTGGAAGACCACAGTGGGTGGGTTTCCACTGGACCACCATGGAGATTTCTTTACTGATGCCCGCGATCGGGCATGGGGGGGGTGTTGCGCTGGACCACCAGGGATGTATTGTACAGATGCCCGCGATCGGGCGATGGGGAGCGGTCCACTGGATCACCAGAGATATTTGAAACACATGCCTGCGATCTGGCGTATGGGAGCGGGGCTGCCAAGGGACTGCAGGGCATCGGTCCCCGATGGCTGCAGCCTGGCAGGGCTCCAGGCGCAAGTCGCCATGAATCGCCGCTCCAAATGACATGCAAATTGCCCCATTTGCATGCCCAGTGCTGAATATCACAGTTGATGCACCTAACACTGGCGCATCCCCCTGCTTCCCTTCTGCCACTTGCACTGGCGCAGTGCCACTGCGCCATACACAGTGTTTGCGCCCCTCAGTGCCATATTCAATGGTGCTGAGCCATGGCGCAGCACTGCTGAATATCGCCAAGTCCATGCCCTGGTGCAGCCCAATTGCGCTGTGCCCCTGTTTGGTGCAGTTTGAATATCCAGGCCAACCTGTTTTACATATGCTTGGAGGTTACCACAATAACCTCCCTGTAAGAGGACCTGAGAGGGAAAGGGAAAATTAAAGGGGACACTATAGCATAGTCAAGAAAGGGAAGGGGGTGTCCATACATGGCCAACCTTATAGACTAGAAATTGTAAAGGATAGATTAGGCTAAGAGACAAAAGAACTATTACATCAGATTTAAGAAAAGGTCGGTCCTCAAGAGTGGCAGGAGCTCCCTGTCACAGGTGACTAATTTAAACTTCTAACAGGAGTCTAATAGTGATATCATACAATTCTGCAGACTCGCTAGCAGTACCTTGGGAGGCTGGGTTTAGAACCTATTTAGGAAAAAGGTTCTGCAAGGCTGCAATTCCGTCGGCCTGGTGGCACTGAGGATTGAGGTGCTGGATGCCACACCTCGTGCCACGCCGACGACCCGGGTTCGGTAGCAGACTCGGGTTGCGGGGGTCAGCAGGGAGGGAGAGGGATGGAGCGTCAATGGAGCTGCTCTCCTCTCCTCTCCCAGGGGAGGCATATGGGTTGCCGGTGTCCCAAGTGGCCCCCAATGGAGATCGTGGGTACTGAAGGATGACAGTTCGCCAATATGGGCGGGCGCGACATTGTGAGGTTGCCATGTGCCATGACGTCACAGCACTCTCATCTGGGGAAGGGACAAATGGAAAGAAAACCCTCCAGAGGGACAGTGGAGATGATGGGCGTCTGTGGCATGGCCCATCCACTGCCGGCCCAGTTCACCAAGATTTCCTGGTAACCCGTAGGCTACGGATCAGCCATGCTGGGAAAGCTGGGGTCTGGTCTGGGCAGTGCGGATGGGAGACTTGGACGTGGGGTTCAGGCAGGAGTGAGTGGCCCTTGCCCAGTAAGCACCCCAGAAGGATACCCTGTTCTGTAGGGTGAATAAATAAGAGTCGGGGGGGGGGAGGGCTGCAGTTCCAAACCTGGCATTCCCTTCTGAAATGACTGTCCAGGCAATAATGCCTTGTAAAGTAGTAGTAGTAGTTTTATTTATATATCGGTGCCCTTGCCCATAGGCTCAAGGCGCCATTACAGACACAGAGCAGTAGGATCACGCATCTTCATAAAATCTCAAAACAAGATAAACTCAGAATAAATGAATAAAATAAATATCAAAAGGATAACAACTTATTCTTAATTACATAACTCAGCCATAGACTGGGAATAAGGAAATGCCTGAGAAAACGAGTATGTTTTCAGACCCTGCTTAAAGGCCTCCACTGAGGGGACCTCCCTCGGGCTCTTGGGAAAGAGTTCCAAAGGAAAGGGCCTGCCATCTCAAATGTCTGCTCCCCTGAGGTTTTTAAACTTGCCCTGGGAACTACGAGGAGGCCCTCCTCAGTGGTGCAAAGAGGGTGCGAGGATAAAAGTGTGTACTATAGACCTGGTAGCTGCTTTATGAATCTCCTGAAGGGGGATACCCTTTGTGGCTGCCACCGAAGCAGAAGCAGCTCTGCACTCTTAGGATTCTAGGTGGCTGCCTACCAGCTTTTTCATAACAGACCTGAATAAGAGATTATACACCACCTGACAGTTTTCTTTGCTGCTGGTTTGCCTTTGCCTACCTTGCCATAAGTGACAAACAATTTGGTGCTGCCGGTTCTGGGGCTTTTTGTTCTGTCCAGGTAGTACCTCAGTGCTCTTTCCAGATGCAGGCAATGTAGTTTCAGTTCACCTCTGCTTGAGTGGTTTGGGAAATGCACAGGTACAGTAACCAACACAACTGATAAATTGGTAATAAATACAATTGATTTCTGCTTGTAGCAGTTTTTCTTTTTTCTTCTAGGTTGCGGCAGCGGGGAACGCATGGACTGGAGAGCACATAAGTCTCCGCTCAGGGCAGGGCACGGTTGCATTTTTGCCTGCCCTCGCCCCCAATAACTATAAAGGCTGCAAAGCCACAAACTGACTGACATCGCAGGCAGTAGGCAAGGGGTAGCTCTAAGGGGGGTGTTAAAAGAGCACACTGGGTAGTTGTTAGCTGATGGTCTGGGGATATTTGAGTTGGTGAAGAAGGGATAGAAAGTATCCACAGCTAGTAGGACAGGAGAGGGGAAAGGAGAGAGAGAGAGACAGAGAAACGAATAAGGGCTGTGGGAAAATTGGGCATCTGGGAATGTAGTGTTACTAGCAAACCCCAAGGGGCAGGAACAGCATTACAGAAGGAAGAGTAGGTAGGGAGGATATAAGGTGGGGAGTGGTGCAATGTAGTGCTTCTGGGGCAGCAGTCTTCCGGAGAACCTTCTGGAGGCTGCACTGCTACCTTATTTACTTGCACCTCTCAAGGCTGAAGGAGGAGGTCACCAGACTCAGAGCCAAGCTGGCCTGGGTCAGGGAGAACCTTCCCCCCCCAGACACCACCTAGTCTACCACCACTGCCCAGAGGTTGCCTAGAAGGAAGGGCAGAGGGACGACAGTGGGCTCAGGGAAGGTTAGGGTAGAGGACAGCAGGATCATCCCGAAACTGATTCCACTGCAAAACTCGTATGCCATCCTGGCGGAGTGGGAATGCCCAACAGAGGAACCTGTAGCAGCGTCCGGAAGGGATGCGGGAAACCTCAAAGGGGGGGGGGACAGGAGACCCAACAGGAGGAGGAAGCAAATCCTGGTGGGGGACTCCATTATAAAGGGGGTTAAGCTGGGAACAGGTAGCGATGAAATAGGGGAGATCCGGTGCCTGCACAACGCCACTGCATGGAGGGAAGGAACAAGTATCCAAAGGATCACTTGGGTAGTAGGAAGGGAGGGGGAGCTTGACATCATTGTCCACCTGAGGACAATGATCTAGGTCAGAGGGAAGCAGCAGAAGTGCAGGAGGATTTTAGGAAACTGGAGAGGGGTCTTGGGCAGGTGGCATGATCTGTAACCTTCTCAGAGGTGCTACCAGTCTACGTCATGGGAGAGGACAGGATTTGTTGCACCAATTAATTAAATGCTTGCCTGTAGGATTGGTGTGGAAGGAAGTGGTTTGGTTTCAATGGGGACTATGGTGGCACCTGGAGGGATGCAGGCCTGTACAGCAGGGCTGGCCTATATCTGTCCAGGAGAGGCTCCAATGTCCTCAGTGGGAGGTTTAAGTAGTACACGGGGGATCATTTAAACCAGCCAAGGGGGGAGGCAAAATAGTGCAGGCTAACATAGTCTGTCCCTCACACAGGATCAGCAGAGGAACTATTTCAATCAGAAGAGAGTAAGATAATAAATAGAACCACGGAGTAGGAAAAAATAAGGGGAAGGACGTGGGAATGGTATCGAGAGGGAGAGTGGGACAATTGAGAAGAGGCATATGAAGGGAAGGGGAGCGATGGAACACACTGGAAAGCAATGTGTGCAAACGCCTGTAGACTTGGGGAAAAAGATTGCAGATCTGGAGGCCACCATGGCAGAGGCAGACCTGGACTTAGTAACCATCACAGAGACCTGGTGCAATGAAAACCAGGACTGGGATCTGGCTATTACAGGTATTCTCTGTTCAGAAGGGACGGGGAGTAGCTCTTTATGTGAGGAGAACATACAGGCAACAGAAATACAGGTTGAGAAGGGGGTGGAGGTACTGTGGGTCACCCTAGAGAAAAGGAAAGGGGATGTTATTCATATAGGGGTGATCTACAGACCCCCTGCTCAGGGGGGAGGAAGTGGATGATGAATTTTTTTTTTTCACTTTATTTATGCCCGGACTCCTCCGAGGCATCCTTCGGAGGTGCCCACACAATCCTGCCCCTACTTCTCCCCGCAGTGACCAGCCACCATCGGTTCTCCCTCTCTCGGAGGAACTTCCCAGCATTCCGGATCAACCCCCCGGAACCGGGCCCACCCGCCCTCAGCGGCTCTTTACTTAAGTTAGAGGGTCCATCCCCTCGAGAGGTCGGCCTGGATCCCCGATGTGGCATGGTCCTGCATTGGGGACGAGAGGGAGATCACTGGAACCCTCGTCATCTTCTCGGGATCCGGGGTATATTTTAGTAATTTTTCCCTTCCCACCCCTCCGGGAACTTGCAAGGCAATGTAATGCCGTGACTCCGCCCACCCTAGCGTTTACCGTGTTTGCCCATTTGGTACCTAGCCTACCACCAGAGGTCACTTGGAAGCGGCAACACTCCCACCCTCCGGGGAAGAGAGAGCAGTCCCAGGGGCTGATCTCTTCCACCCCTGCGACCCCGGCTTGTTCCCACACCTGGGTCGCCGGCGTTGTGCGAGGTGTGGCGTTCAACGCCTCAACACTCAGCGCCACCGGGCTGGCAGTGGATGATGAATTAATAGAAGAAATTCAGAATACGACTCAAAAGGGGAAGGTACTACTAGTTGGAGACTTCAATCTACCAGATGTAGATTGGAGCATGCATACAGCGGCAACTACCAGGAGCAGCAACATACTCAATTCTCTACTAAGAACCTCTGTTAGGCAACTAGTACAGGAACCCACCTGTGATGGGGCAATGCTGGACCTGGTATTGACAAATGGAGATAGCACTGTAGACGTCAAGGTGGGTGACCACCTGGGAACCAGTGACCACTGTACAGTACAGTTTACCATAAGGACTAAGGTAGAAGTAAATAACACCAGAACTAGAGTTCTAGACTTCAGGAGGGTCAACTTTGAGGCAATGGGGATGCACAGGCTGGGATAGGGGAACTTGAGGGTGTGGAGATCCTGCGGGCTAAAATTAAGGGGGGGTATCAATAAGGCTACAAGTCTCTGTATCCGGCAGGTTAGCAACAGTAAAAGGAACGAGGCCTGTTTGGTTCTCAAAAAAGGTGGCGGAAAAGGTAAGAGCAAAAAAGCAGGCCTTTAAAGATACAAAATAACTTAGAAGGAGGAAGATAGAGAGATCTATCAGGAAAAACAAAGGGAGGTGTGAATGGCAGTCAGGAAGGCTAAAGCACAAACAGAAGAAAAGATTGCAAAATCACTTAAGAAGGGGGTTAAGTCATTCTTCAGAAACACAGGGGAAAAGAGAAAGGCCAAAGGAGGGATAATTAAGCTGAAGGGGGAAGGGTGTGTGTGTAAGAAGATAATCAAAAAGCAGACATGCTAAATAGATACTTCTGCTTAGTATTTACAGTGGAAGAATCAGGTAATGGACTAATGATAGAAAATAAGGGAGCAGAGGTATCAGAAATGGACATAAGCCCTTTCACATTAGATGAGGTCCTCGGAGGACTATCACGTTTAAAAATGGATTCGGTTATGGGCCCTGATGGAGTATACCCCACAGTGCTGAGGGAACTCAGGGAGCAGCTGGCTGCACCTCTGACAGCCCTTTTCAACCTGTCTCGGGAAACAGGGGTGTTTCTGGGAAACTGGAGGAGGGCTGAGGTTGTCCCACTGCACAAAAGTGGAAGCAGAGAGGAGGCAGGGAATTACAGACCTGTCAGTCTGACTTTGCTAGTGGTCAAGGTTTTGGAGACTGTGGAAGGGTGCCTGGTATTTGTGTTCATATGCTCACTGTTTTCTAAAAAGTCTACTGCAGTAGCATATCTGTCTTTTCTCTTTCTGTAGTGCCCCATTTTCAGGTTGGCCACCTGAGCGCAAAATGGGTGCTTCTTTACTGTATTCTTTTTCTAGCGGTCTGGTGCTTTTATTTTTTCCTTTCTGCTCTGCATAGGAACAAATACCAGTCTTCCCTTGTCTCATTCACTGAGGTATACTGCGTTTCAAATCATAGCTTAAGCACAGGAACTTGGGCTGGAGCTATTCGAACCTGCGTATGAGACCTTGGGTGTAGCTGCTAGTCTTAATGTGTTTTGTGTTTGTTTAGAAAGCCCTGCTCCCAGACTATTAATTAAAGTACACTGGGATGAGGTCTGGGAACAGGTAATTAAGCGTAAGAACCAGTAAAAAGTATAGTAGATTGAGTGTTTGAAGTATAGATACACCTCAGCTAATCCTGTCTGCTTTTGTTTCAGTGTTCAGCGCTATACAGAGCATCTTGGACATACTGACTCAGTCTTGGGTGTACATTCTCTTTGTAAATAGCTCAAATGCAAACGTTATAAAGGGGTTTTAAAGCCACTGTGTTGAAAATTTCAGTTGTGGTTATAAAAAGATATAAGTACACTTTTTAGAGTGATAGAGCATGACGTTTACAGCATGAAGCACCTTACTGGGCAGTTAGAATTCAGAAGTTGTGTGCTCCGTGCTGTGAGACTGCTAAATATCGCACACTCTGAGACATTGTGTGAGGCAGTCTGCAATATTATCCCCAAAGCTCATGCTGTCTGTGGTTTTGGTTAGTTAGCATAAGATAGTTTAGCCCTTTTTATTTTTGGGGTTGTCCCTTGTAAAACAAACAGCCTTTCACACTATTAGAACCTGAAGTTCACTCCTACCTGAAAACACAGGGACTGGGTGTGGTGCTCTCACTGAGGCTGCTGTTTCTGCTGTCTCCTTAGGAGGCAGCCGCCCTTTCCTTCACTTAGTTATAGTTGAGGAGGGGAGGAGCCATCTGTTCCTGCAGCAAAGCTGTTTTTCTGTTATTGTTTTGTTTTATGAACTTTAACATTAGCAAACATGTAAAAAGGTAATTGATTCAAGTTGAGCTCATGGTATTAAAATAATAAAATGATTGTGGGCTTTTTGCTGTAATAGTTGGTTTGAGGAGGAGTCAGCAATAGTCACATGTTTACGCTTTACTATAAATGAGGTATCCTTTCAGGAAGACCTCAGATTTGTCTGGGATCTGGTTACTGCCCCTCTGTTTAGGTCTGCTCCTTTTCAGACCTGTAGCCAACTCTATGTGCTGGTGAGGTGATTAGTGCTGCCTGTACCTCAAGAAAGCAGGAGCTGAAGACTATTTGATGTTGTTTTTGTTCATTTTGTATTTTATTTGCCGAAATGCAGTTGATTTTGACGGCTTTTTAAGTTGTTTTTTTTGTCTGCAATAAATTTCTGGTCTGGCAATTGCCTTTATAGCACCTTACATCTCTGTGTCAGTGTCCATCAGTGCGCCTACAAACCACGACACTGGTGTCAGAAGTGGGAGGTGGATTGCAGGCCCCAGTGTCTCGTAAGGCTTGCAAAGTATCTGCCCAACAAGCCTCTGCAAATCTTGTTCTCTTTGCCTGTCCATCGCGAACTGCTTCACACACAGCCAGCGCAATAAGTTATGTATGTCCTCTGGTGGTTCAACAGACACCAGGTCAGCAGCAGCAGCAGCAGTAGCAAACTCCTCACCATTTTCTTCCTCTGGTCCCTCCTGCTTCTCCTCTTTTACAGTCCTCCATTTAACACCAGGTCCCAAACCGGGCAATGGGACTTCACCAAGCTTCTGAGCCATCCTCCGGGTCAAAACACCTCCTGGAGTACTCAATTTCTAGTCATCCACAGAACTCTGCATACAGTAACCACCTCCTGGCAGGCACCAGTTTCATCAGTATATCCCACTGCTGACACCAGTGTCGTGGTTTGTGGGTGCACTGATGGACACTGACACAGAACATCCATCTCCTTCTATGTTTCTATTGGCCAGGTATACATACCCAAGTGGCAGAGTTTTGTTGTAGTTGCCCAGGGTAACCCATTCCTTATAATGGTGCCACCCCACCCACGGTAAGACCTACTTCTGTTTCTACTACTACTACTGCTACCACCACTGAAACCCCTGGGAACATTAGGACAAGTGCACCTCGACCCTATAATCCCAATATTATTTGTAGAGAGTACTAAGGGAGGGGGCACATTGCGAGATTTTGCCCCAAAAGAAAGAAAACCCCAGTGCAGTTAGCCTTGGCCAATATGGGATGTTTTACTACTCCAGTGACATTTGGGGATATCACCATTACTGGGCTGTTGGACTCTGGCAGTAGATAGACCCTGGTGTGTGGTGACTTGATACAGCAACAAAAGAAACAGGGGCCCCAACACCTCTGTTGTGTGTATTCATGGGGACATTCATCAGTATCCAGTCACTACCCTAGAGATGCAAATTCAAGGAAGGACACATGCCCTTACTGTGGCTGTAGTTCCTCACCTACCCGTACCCGCCATTATAGGGCAAGACTACCCAGATTTTCATAGTCTGATAACTGCTAGTAACCCTTTGTGTGCTATGACAACTCGAGCCCAAACTAAATCGGATGAGCAATGGGCCCAGTTGTTTCCATTCAAGGAAGACATTTTTGGGGCACCTGGAAAGAGCCCGAAATCGAAAAGGGAAAAACGAGAAGAAAAGAAACGATGGACTAGAAAACAAAATAGTGATGTTTCTCATGTCCATGATGCTGCTATTACTGATGTTAATATTGCAAAACCTGATGTGCATGACCTAACTATACAAGATGGAAAAAGTTTTTGTTTAGAACAACAAAAGGATGAAACACTAACCCCTTTTTTTTCAGGTTGTGGGGCAACAAGACAGGGAAGGGCCAGGCACCATTATAAGGGATGTGTTACTGTATAGATGTTGTAAGCATCCATGCACTGGGGAACAAATAGATCAGCTCCTAGTGCCTACTCAGTACAGGGAAAAGTTGATCTCCCTGGCCCGTGATATACCTTTGGCTGGACATCTAGGACAAGACAAGACAGTGCAACGTCTCCTCCTACGTTTCTATTGGCCAGGTATACATACTCAAGTGGCAGAGTTTTGTCGTAGTTGCCCAGAGTGCCAGAAGGTAACTGCCATTACCAAAAAAGATATGGTCCCCTTACATCCTTAACCCCTTTCAGTAGACTAGCTATGGATGTTGTGGGACCTCTCCCAAAGAGTGCAAAGGGGAATCGTTTTATTCTGGTTCTGTGTGATTCTTGTACTAAATACCCAGAAGCCATACCTCTTAGAACTGTTACAGCTGAGAAGATGGCAGATAAGCTTCTCAAAGTCTTTAGTAGAGTGGGGATACCCAGAGAAATACTTACTGATAGGGGGAATAATTTTTGTTCCAAACTGTTGGGACGCTTCTATATGACACTAGGGGTGGAAGCTATTCGTACTACCCCCTATCACCCTCAAACAGATGGGCTGGTTGAACGATTCAACCAGACCCTGAAGAGGATGTTGCAAAAGTATGTCGAGGATGAAGGCAAGACCTGGGATGTATACCTCCCATTCTTACAGTTCGCTTATCGTGAGGTACCCCAGGCCTCTACTGGCTTTGCACCCTTTGAGTTACTATATGGGCGACATCCTAGGGGACCACTCGATATAGTGAGAGAAGACTGGGAAGACAAGAAATACAGGTTACTCACCTGTAACAGGAGTTCTAGGAATGGTATGTGTTGTTCATCCACACTGTCTGGCAGGTTCCTTGCCGCTTTAAATCTTGCCGGGAGGTCTTCAAGCTAGCTCCTCCTACCCACCCGGGTGGTAAAACTCTCAGCTCCGCCCCATGGAGCCAGATCTAGCCTGCTGGAAGCCAGGTTGTCGCGTCAAGCCAGGAAGGTCGGTAGTCGGGTGGATGAACAACATATACCATTTCTAGAACTCCTGTTACAGGTGAGTAACCTGTATTTCTAGGGACATGGATATGTTGTTCATCCACACTGTTTGGCAGACTCCTAGCAGTTCTCCAGGAAGAGGAGGAGGAAGGCAAGGCGCACACCCCCTACTTAGGGAATAATGACTGGAGAACCAAGGCCCCAAAACCAGCATCCCGGTGTGACTCAAGGTCGATGTGGCAGTGGGTGGTGAAGGTGTGTGCTGACTTCCAGGTAGCAGCCCTGCAGATTTCCTGGATAGGGACGTCCCTGGAAGCAGCCACCGATGCAGTGGTATGGCGGGTAGAATGAGCTCTTATCCCTCTGGGAGGCTCCATGCCCGCCAACCTATAGCAGAGATCTATGCAGGAGGTGACCCACCCGCCTATCATCCGCTTGGCTGCAGGTCTGCCAGGTGCGGCTTCAGCGTAGGTGATAAACAGGTGGCGAACCTCTCCCCGAACTTCAGCCGTCTGCTCCTTATAGTAAGCGAGCGCTCTTCTAGGGTCCAAAGTATGGAGCCTATATTCGGCCTCCGAGGTGTGATTGGGGTAGAACAGGCAGAGTCAACACCTGGTTGAGGGAAACTCGACACCACCTCGAAAGGAACTTCGGTGGGGGCGAGGACAACCTTGTCCCTGTGGAAGACCAGATAACGACACTCGATGGAAAGTGCCTGGAGCTCTCCCATCCTTCTGGCTGACGTGATAGCCACCAAGAAGCCGGTCTTCCACGACAGGTGAGAGATGTCACACCTGTGCATTGGTTCGAATGGCTTGCCCATGAGCTTAGCCAGTAGCAGCAGTAGATCCCATGGAGGTGGAGGTTCTCGCACCGGAGGGGATATGTGGTCAAGGCCTTTGAAAAAGCACCCGACCACCTTCTCCTGCGCCACTGACTGCTTCCCGGTCCGCACCCGGTAAGCAGAGATGGCTGCCAGGTGCACCTTAAGGGTCGTCGACTGAAGCCCTTGCTGAGAAAGGCTCCACAGTTAGTCCAGAATGCTTGCCAAGGAACAGGAGGAAGGGTCCAGGCCCTTGCCCTGACACCAAATGGAGAATCTCTTCCATTTGAAGGCGTAGCATTTCCTGGTCGACTCCTTACGGGACGCCTCAACAACGTTGAGGACCTCATCGGAAAGACCCAAGGCCTGGAACTCTAGCTGCTCAGGAACCAGGCCGTCAGGTGCAGGGATTGAAGGTCTGGATGAAATACATTCCCCTGATTGACTGAGATCAGGTCCGGGCGGGCTGGAAGCCGCCTTGGGAGCCTGGAGCTGAGACTGAGGAGATCTGGATACCAGAACTGGCGGGGCCAGTCTGGGGCTACCAGAATCACCTGCGCCTTGTCCCTCCTCACCTTGAGAAGCACCTTGTGGATCAAGGGAAATGGGGGAAAGGCGTAGAAGAGGCCTGGGGTCCACGGCCTTGAGAAGGCATCCCCCTGCAGCGAGCCCTGCTGAGGGGGGCGGGCATGAAACAATCTCAGCTTTGCATTCTCCCTGGAGGCAAACAGGTCCACCTGAGGCATGCCCCAGTGGGAGAACAGATCTTGTACTACCTCCGGCAGGAGAGACCACTCGTGGGACGCAGCCCCTATCTGGCTTAGGGCATCGGCCAGGGTATTGGAGGCTCCTGCCACATGGATGGTAAGGAGATCCGCCTCCAGGCTGCGCACGAGTGACCAAATGCGGAGAGCTTCCCTGCACAAAGGCCGGAGCGCGTCCCGCACTGGCGGTTTAGGTAGTACATGGTCGTGGTAGTGTCCGTCTGGACCTGAACCACTTGACTCCGTAGAAATGGAGCGAAGGCGGTGAGGGTTAGACGAACTGCTCAAAGCTCCAGCAGGTTGATGTGGCATCGGGACTCCCGAGGGGACCAGAGGCCGTGCACTCTGTGCTCCCCCAGATGGGCACCCCAACCCATCAGTGAGGCATCGGTTGATAGAGAGACCGTCGGCTCGGGGCAGACAAATGGGATGCCCTCCTGCAGATGTGCTGGAATGGTCCACCACTGGAGAGTGTTCCACATCCCCTGGGTCTCTGTCACTAGCTGACCCAGAGGATCGAAGTGCTGTGACCATTGGCTGGCCAGCCCCCACTGAAGGGGACGCATGTACCAACGGATCACACTGCCATGAGGCCCAGGAGGTGCAGGAAGTCCCGGGCAGGACGCAATTGCCCAACCTGAAATGATTGGGCAAAGGAGGAAAGAACCTCGGCCCTGTCCGCCGGGAGCCATGCTCTGGCTTGAAGAGAGTCGAGCTTTGCCCCGATGAATTGGATCACCTGCTTTGGCACGAGTTCCGACTTGGCCTCATTGATGAGGAGGCCAACCTGAGAGCAAACCTGGAGGGCCAGATCTCTGGACTGTTCCACCTCCATTCTGGAGGGGGCTGCAATCAGCCAGTCGTCCAGGTAGGGGTACATCTGGACCCTTCGGCACCGCAGAAATGCTGTCACCACTGCCATGCATTTGGTGAAGACCCTGGGAGCTAGGGAAAGGCCGAAGGGCATGGCCTGGAACTCGTAGAGGGATCCTTCTGCCCTGAAGCAGAGGAATCTCTGGTGGGACGGACAGATTGGGATGTGAAAGAACGCGTCCTGGAGGTCCAGAAAACAGAACCACACACCTTGTTCCAAGGATGGGATTATCTGAGCCAGAATGACCATCCTGAAGGTCCGAGACCTTAGGAACCTGTTCAGGTCATGCAGGTTGAGAATGGGGTGCCAGCCCCCCGTCCGTTTTGGGACCAGGAAGTACCTGGACACAAACCCCGGGTCTGGAGGAGGATCCGCCACCTTTCTGATCACCTCTTTTTCAAGGAGCAGGGCGACAGCGGCTCGGCGAGCCGACAAAGAGGCTGCGGACCCCGCAGCCCCCAAGGGGCGACGGCTCGGAAGGGCGGGGCCTGCTCCAACTCCAGGGGCAAGCCCTTTCCTACCACCTCCAACACCCAACGGTCTGTGGTGATAACGGACCAGGCGGAAAGGAAGGGGCGGAGCCGTTTCCCCAGGGAGGGAGTGATGAGGCTGGGGGCGACACCCCTCAACCCGTCACTGGGCAGGCTTAGAGGAGGGACCGGCTGAGGGACCTCCTGGGCCTTTACCTCCCTGCTTCCTATTGGAGGAAGCCGCATGCTTGGGTTTGGGATGCCAATCGCGAGCTTGCTGGCCCTGGTGCTGGTGCTGTTGGGCCGGACGTGCCGCAGGCGCAGAAGGACGAAAGGACTTATGCTGCTGTTGTCGACGGCCCTTGTCCTTCTGGGTGGAGGTGACCAAGTCCAGAGTGGCACTGGACTTTTCGATCCGCTGGAGGTGACCTTCCACTCCAGGGCTGAGGAGGTCAGTCCCCAGGAAGGGGACATCCGCCAGTTTGTGCTGGGTATCCGCAGTGAAGGTGGATATCCTCAGCCATGCTCTGCGGCGCATGGCCACCGCGGCCTCAACTGATCTGGCACAGGAGTCTCCAATGTCCAGAGCTGTTTGGAGCTGCTGTTTAGCCACCGCCCTTCCCTGGTCCCATACCTGCCAGACTGTGGTCTGCAGGTCGGCCGGGAGATGAGGGATCACCTCGTCCAGGGAGCCCATGAGGGCATGGGAGAAGTGTGCCATCAGCACGGCCAAGCTGGGCTAGCGGAGGCCAAAGGAGGACGCAGCGTACACCCTGCACCCGGCATAGTCCAGCTTTTTGGACTCCTTGTCGGGGGGGCTTGTCCACATCTCTAGTGTTCCCGGAACGCTGGAAACTGCTGTCGGTGACCAACCCCTCGGCAGAGGGGTGTTCCGAAACACCGGGCAAAGAGCCAGTAGGGACCACATACTTCCTGGCCATCCTGGTCGAAGGCACAGGACAGGAAGCAGGCCGCTGCCAGAGCTCCAAGGCTGGGCCAACAATGGCTTCGGCCACTGGAAAGGCCTCCGTGGGTGAATCCCTCGGTCCAGTATCTCTGTTAGGGGATAAGGCTCGAGCTGCATCCGTGGACTCTGAGATGAGCTGAAGCAGACCCATGAAGGACGATGGGCTGTGCCCATCGACTGGCTCCCGGAGGACTCCAGGTCAATGGGCCTGGAGAACAGGGAGGAGTCGTCGTCGGATTCCGAGGAGTCTGCGAAGAGCTGCCTGGGGCCTGAGCCACCCTCCACCTGCCGAGGACAGTCGGGAGTGAGGGTGACCGACAACCTGTGGGGCAGGCCCTGACCCGACCGAGAGTCTTTGGTCAGCACCCCCGATTTCAGTTGTGGAGGCGGAGGTTCCACCACAATCGGTGGGGCAGCTGGTTTCGGCCGAACAACTGGCCCAGGCTTGGGCACCTCGGCTACAGCGAGGGGTTGTTTCGGCCACTCGGGTGACAGCCACTTGATGGCTGGGGAAGGCGACGGCATCGGCTTCAGCTTATTCCTGGACAGAAGTAACTGCTGCCACATCAGGTCCTCATAGCGTCGACACAATTTAGCTTAAAACCTCTCCTCTTCCGAGGAAGGCGAGGATGAGCGGCGCGCTGCTTTTGTGCCAAGACGCCCGATGTCGGGCGGGACGAGAGGATATCTGAGACGAGAACCTCTGTGTTTCCGAGGGCCGGGCCTGGGAAGAGGCGGGGGACACCAGCTCTTCCCTCGACTCAAAGCCTTGACAGGGGACTGTGGCACGGAGGCACAAGGCAGATCCTCGGTCTCCACCGGAAGAACCGGTGAAGAAGGGTTGTCGGCTTCACCAGTCGACAGCCCGTCTGACAGGCCGAAGAATCTCGACGCATCGGCGGCCGTCTCGGCCGGCTGACCCGGACGAGGACACCATGAAGCCAGCGGCCCTTAGCGCAACCTCGACCCAGTCAAGTGTGGGCGCTGTCTGGGGAAGGGAGCTCTTCCGCTCCCTGACGTCGACGGTGGGACTTACCTTTTGAGTCCTTCTTTTTGGACAGAGAGGAATGTCCCGATGGTCCCTCTCCCTTCGTGGAAAGGGATTGGCAAAGTTCCTTGAAAGAAGCTGAATAAGAGGTACCTAGAGAGAGCGGGATAAATGCCACGACTGAGGAAGAGGATGATGCGGCCTGTGCCGCCTCCTCCTTGAAGGCTATCATCTGCTCGAGTTGCTCAGCCGAGCCAGCTGCCACGGTAACCGCTCAACGGGCCTCCTTCGATTTCACTGGCGGGTAGCGCTTCCCGGGGCACCCAAGCTGTAACCAGGCAGTGCGGTCTTCCAGGACGTTGGCCGAAAACGAACAGCATAACTCACACACCTGCGGGTCTTGGTCTAGGCCGAGGCAGTAGACGTACGTGAAGTGCGGATCCATTCTGGACATTTTCTGCCCACAAGGGCACTGCTGAAATCAGGGAGTCTATTTGTCCATCACAGCCACGAGGGAGAAACTTGACCGAAGTCTTGAAAATTTTAAAATAAGTTTCGGGTGAACTGAAGAATTAGGATCCAGTCTACATGCACAGCGTTAAGGAGGGAACCTGAGCTTCCAAGCGGTAAGGAAGATCTGGCGTCATGGGGCGGAGCCGAGAGTTTTACCACCCGGGTGGGTGAGAGGAGCCAGCTTGAAGACCTTCCAGCAAGATTTAAAGTGGCAAGGAACCTGCCAGACAGTGTGGATGAACAACATATCTATGTCCCTAGAAAGAGGTATCCACTAGCACCACCCTTGACTATATGATTGCCTTACGGAACAGACTGATGAAATACATACGACTGGCTCACCAACAAAACATAACTAAACAAGCTCTCCAAAAGGAATATTATGATCAAGGTGTGGGGGACAAATCCTTTGAAACAGGTGACAAAATTCTGTTGTTACTTCCCTCTAGCACTGATAAACTGCTCATGAAATGGCAGGGCCCTTATGAGATTTTTAAGACGGGTTGGCCCAGTGACATATGAGGTAGGAACTCCTGATAGGCAACAGAAAAAGAAAATATATCATGTGAAAATGTTAAAACGCTGGGTTGAAAGGCCTGTGGTTGGATGTTATGTGTATCCTGAAACGGAAGATAGTGAGCTTGAGGTGGCCTATGATAGGTTGGAATACCGAGGGGAGTTACAGGAACTCACTATCAATCCGACCCTAGATACTCAACAAAGGGAGGAGTTAGATCACTTGCTAGATGAATTTGAACATACCTTTACCTCAATCCCAGGCAAAGTTACTGGTATACACCATCACATAGAAGTCACCTGCCCCAGCCCTATCAGACAGAAGCCATATCGGCTACCAGAGAAGGTCAGAGCAGAGGTTGTAAGGGAAGTGCGGAAAATGTGTGAGCTAGGAGTAATAGAACCATCCACCGGTGAGTGGGCATTTCCCATAGTGGTAGTTGACAAGAAAGAAGGTGGTATTCGACTCTGCCTAGACTTCAGGAGGTTAAATGCTGTGTCAAAGTTCGACGCCTATCCGATGCCTAGGATTGATGACATCATAGATCGATTAGGGAATGCCAGATACATATCTACCTTTGATTTAACAAAGGGATACTGGCAGATGCCATTGGATGAGGTCTCTAAAGAGAAAACAGCATTTAGCACTCCTGTTGGTCTATATCAGTTCACTACCATGCTATTTGGTCTGCATGGGGCCCCTGCAACCTTCCAGTGGTTTATGGACAGAACCTTACAAAAACATTCTCCATACTGTGCTGCATATCTGGACAATGTAATTGTGTTCAGTCCTACGTGACAAACCCACTTAGAGCACTTGCAGGCAGTATTACATACTATAGGCCAAGCAGGGCTGACCATCAACCCCACCAAATGCTTTATAGCAATGAGTGAGACTAAGTATTTGGGGTTTATTATTGGAAATGGGCAGGTGAAACCCAAAATCAATAAAACAGATGAGGTGGCTAACTGCCCCAGGCCTGAAATGAAAAAACAAGTACGGTCATTTCTAGGCCTAGCCAGGTACTACTGCCGTTTTGTTCTCAATTTCTCCACTCTGGCAGCTCCTTTAACAGAGTTGACTAAGAAACACAGGGCCAACAAAGTTCAATGGTCCCAGGAATGTGAAAAAGCCTTTTGTGAGATCAAAGCACACCTTTGTACAGCACCCATATTGAGAAGTCCAAACTTTGCCCTCCCATTTACTGTGCAAACAGATGCCTCAGATTGTGGTTTAGGAGCAGTACTCTCTCAGACGATAGAGGGGGAAGAACACCCCATCATCTATCTAAGTAGAAAAACACATGAGAGGGAGACTCGCTATTCGGCCATCAAGAAGGAATGTCTAGCAGTTAAATGGGCCATTGAAGCTCTCAAATTGTATCTGTGGGGCACGAGGTTTGAGGTCCTTACTGACCATAACCCCTTATGTTGGTTAAACTTCATGAAAGATAAAACCCCTAGAATTATGAGATGGTACCTCTCCCTACAACCTTATAGGTTTACTGTACACCATCGTCCAGGTTCAGCCAATAGGAATGCTGACTTTATGTCCCGTTATGGGGTGGAGCAAGTAATGCATACACAGTCAGACCACGGGGGAAATGTACTTGTATGGAAGGAAGGATATAACCACTTTTCTTTGTATTTGGAGTGACAAAAGGGTCCCCGAGGTGGAGCTTTGGGAGTGGGTGGGCTAAAGCTCCATCTCTCTCCCAGATACGAGAGAGAGATCTGACATGTTTGTGTATGCTGTTAGGAATCTAACCTTCTATTATTAGGAAAACTTAGGGATTGTTAAGAAACCCCCTCTAGTTTTCACTTAAGTGGGGAGGAGATGTGGAAGGGTGCCTGATATTTGTGTTCATATGCTCAGTTTTCTAAAAAGTCTACTGCAGTAGCATATCTGTCTTTTCTCTGCTTTTTCACTTTCTGCAGTGCCCCATTTTCAGGTTGGCCACCTGAGCGCAAAATGGGTGCTTCTTTACTGTATTCTTTTTCTAGCGGTCTAGTGCTGTTATTTTTTCCTTTCTGCTCTGCATAGGGAACAAATACCAGCCTTCCCTTGTCTCATTCACTGAGGTATAGTGTGTTTCAAAATCATAGCTTAAGCACAGGAACTTGGGCTGGAGCTACTCGAACCTGCGCATGAGACCTTGGGTGTAGCTGCTGGTCTTAATGTGTTTTGTGTTTGTTTAGAAAGCCCTGCTCCCAGACTATTAATTAAAGTACACGGGGATAAGGTCTGGGAACAGGTAGTTAAGCGTAAGAACCACTAAAAAGTATAGTAGATTGAGTGTTTGAAGTATAGACACACCGCAGCTAATCCTGTCTGCTATTGTTTCAGTGTGCAGCGCTGTACAGAGCACCTTGGACACACCGACTCAGTCTTGGGTGTACATTCCCTTTGTAAATAGCTCAAATGCAAATGTTATAAAGGGGTTTTAAAGCCACTGTGTTGAAAATTTCAGTTGTGGTTATAAAAAGATATGAGTACACTTTTTAGTGATAGAGCATGACGTTTACAGCATGAAGCACGTTACTGGGCAGTTAGAATTCAGAAGTTGTGTGCTCCGTGCTGTGAGACTGCTAAATATTGCACACTCTGAGACATTGTGTGAGGCAGTCTGCAATATTATCCCCAAAGCTCATGCTGTCTGTGGTTTTGGTTAGTTAGCATAAGATAGTTTAGCCCTTTTTATTTTGGGGTTGCTCCCCTTGTAAACAAACAGCCTTTCACACTATTAGAACCTGAAGTTCACTCCTACCTGAAAACACAGGGACTGGGTGTGGTGCTCTCACTGAGGCTGCTGTTTCTGCTGTCTCCTTAGGAGGCAGCCGGCCCTTTCCTTCACTTAGTTATAGTTGAGGGAAGGGGAGAGGAGCCATCTGTTCCTGCAGCAAAGCTGTTTTTCTGTTATATTGTTTTGTTTTATGAACTTTAACATTAGCAAACATGTATAAAGGTAATTGATTCAGTTGAGCTCATGGTATTAAAATAATAAAATGATTGTGGGCTTTTTGCTGTAATAGTTGGTTTGAGGGAGGAGTCAGCAATAGTCACATGTTTACGCTTTACTATAAATGAGGTATCCTTTCAGGAAGACCTCAGATTTGTCTTGGGATCAGCTGGTTACTGCCCCCCTCTGTTTAGGTCTGCTCCTTTTCAGACCTGTAGCCAACTCTATGTGCTGGTGAGGTGATTAGTGCTGCCTGTACCTCAAGAAAGCAGGAGCTGAAGACTATTTGATGTTGTTTTTGTTCATTTTGTATTTTATTTGCCGAAATGCAGTTGATTTTGACGGCTTTTTAAGTTGTTTTTTTTGTCTGCAATAAATTTCTGGTCTGGCAATTGCCTTTATAGCACCTTACATCTCTGTGTCAGTGTCCATCAGTGCACCCACAAACCACAGCAGAGACACTACTGAAAAAGAGGTTGGTGGAGCATCTGGAGGCCAAGGGGCTGCAGGATCCAAGGCAGCATGGGTTCACAGTGGGGAGATCCTGCCAGACTAACCTGATCGAGTTCTTTGATTAGGTGACCATGGTAGTGGATTGGGGGGGGGGGTGCCATACACGTGGCCTACCTGGACTTCAGCAAGACCTTCGACTCCATCCCCCACAGAAGGCTAGAGAACAAACTGAATAGCCTTGGGGTGGGACTGAAGATAGCTAGATGGGTGAGAAACTGACTGGAAGATAGAAGTCAGAGGGTAGTGGTGAGTGGTGTGCACTCGGGGGAAGGCAAAGTGGCTAGTGGAATGCCACAGGGATGAGTGCTAGGTCCAGTACTCTTAATTATATTTATCAGCGATATAGTTGACGGGCTGGTAGGGAAGGTGTGTTTTCTTCGCAAATGATACCAAAATTTACAACAGAGTGGTCACTCCGAGATGGGAGGTGGGGTGGAGCATATGAAGGAGGACCTTAGCAATCTGGAAGAGTGGTCAAGGGTCTGGTAATTGAGCATTAATGTAAAGAAGTGTAAGATCATGCACCTGGGGCACAGAAACCAAGGACAAAAAAGAAGGGAATAATTTGATCCAAGTCTGTCCGGTTTAGCACCATCTATAATCCACTCCTCCTCCCCCTTCATGTCCAACCTTCTCCCAATGTCAGGTTCTCTGCAGGCGAAAGGGCACTAAGATAGGGTTGCCATGTATTATAGAATTGATCCCACCTATCCTGCATTACATAGGTATGAGTCTTTCAAGGGTAAGAGCCTGTAACACCAATGCCTTCCACTGTTGTATAGTGGGCTTAGCTGCAGACACCCACGTATTCAGAATACAGTGTCTGGCCATATAAGTATGACCCGAAGCCATCTAGGAAGAGGGGCCCGGTCTGCCTCCCCTACTTCCTCCACTCCAAACAACATTACTATAGGTAGCTGTGGGAGCCTTCTGCCTGCAAGGGTCTGAGCCTCCGCCACAATTTCCCTCCAGAATTCCTGAAGGACAGGGCAAGACCAGACATAGTGCTAATAGGAGGCCAGGACAGTGTTGCAGCGAGGGCACCTCGGGGAAACCGCAGGATTCAATTTGTGAACAATCGAGGGTGGGCAATATAGCCTATAGCAGAACTTATAAAAAAGATTCTTTATACTTGTTACAAATCTGGATGCCCTGGTGTAACTGAGTCATCATCCTCCAGGTATCCTCCACAATGGGGATCCCCATATCTCCCTCCCACAGTTGTCTAGTTTTCTGGGTCATATCTACGAGCCGCTGCCTACCTGTCCTAGCCACTCTTTGTATTGTATCTTTGGGGTTATGCCATCCATCTTGTATTAATTCCTCCACTTGTCCCAATATAGAATCTGTATCACACCTTCTCCCCAGGGTTCTACAATGTTCCCTGATCTACAGGTAATGGTAGACATGTTGGTGCCCCAGCCCTGTCTTAGCACGAATGCCTTCAAAAGAGTCCAACCCCTCCTTAGCATGCAGGTTCCTTAAACACATTATGCCACCCATCTCCCATTCCTTAAATCCAGGGTCTGCCAGGCCTGGGACTAAAAAGGGGTTTCCAACTATTGGAAGAAGCAAGGTCTCCTCCGTTTCCTCCCTCTCCTGGTGGGTCAGGCGTCCCCAACCATCCAGGACTGACTTAACCAGTAGGTTCGGTTTAAGCAAACCCGCATACGTCCTGTATCCTTTCCTTGAGAGATAGATGGACACCAGCCCAGGACACCCCCTCTCTTCAAGGTCCAACCAACCTGCTTCCAAGGGTCTGCCCATCCAATCCTGTAAGTAGCGACACTGTATGCCCAAATGATAAATTCTTAAATCAGGGAATTGCAGCCCGCCCTTATCCATCAAAGCCTTTAAGTGAGCAAGGCTCACTCATAGTCGTTGGCCCTGCCACAGGAATGTCGAAAATACCTTTTCTAAACGGTTAAGGTCTGCTCGTGTAAGTCCCACATGAAGCATTTGCATACTGTATAAAAGCCAAGACAGTGCATTCATTTTCAGCAAGTTTATTCTCCCTAGCCATGTGAGGGATAATTTAGCCCATGTCCCTAAGTCAGCTAAAATCACCTGCAGCAATGGGGTGTAATTTAGCTTATAGAGAGCCTTTATGTTATTCCCCAAGCTAATACTCAAGTGAACAAAGGAGTCTTGAACCCTTCGAAATCCCCAATCTGTATTCCCCTCCTTCTCTCCAGCTGCAGGTTCCCCTATTCTAAGCTCATCTGACTTATTTAAATTCAATTTATAACCTGAAAATTTAGAAAACTGATCTATTAGATTTAGAAGTGGTGGCATAGATTGAGATGGCTTAGTAACACATAGGAGCATGTCATCAGTGTACAGAAAGAGAGCTTGTATTCTCTTCCCGACTGGCCCCAAACCCCGGATATTTCAGGGTCTTCCTAATGGCAACAGCCAGGGGTTCCACAGCAAGGGCAAATAGGAGGGGCAACAGAGGAAACCCCTGCCTAGTTCCCCTCTGCAATGTAAAGCTGGTTGTAAGGGTGCCATTAACCAGTACCCTGGCTGTAGGGGCATTATGCATTATCAGGATCAACCCTATGAAATCTTCACCCAGACCAAACCGGGTCAGAACCTCCATTAAGCATGGCCATTCGACCCCATCAAACGCTTTTTCTGCGTCCACTGACAGGACATGAACTGGTTCATATCCATTCGATGCACCCCAAATCACATTTAGGAGGGTTATGATAGGAGTATCTGTTCCTAATGAACCCGACCTGGTCTGGGTGAATCAGCCCTGGGAGGAGCTTATATAAATGACTCGCCAAAACCTTAGCAAAAATCTTGGAGTCACAATTTAGCAAGAAGATGGGCTTAAATGATGCACATTCAAGCAGGTCCTTGCCATCCTTAGGGATCAGGCAAATGATCGCTTCTTTCCATGTATGAGGTAATATCCCCTCCTCCTCCTCCTCCCGAGCTTCATTAAGTACTGCCTCCAGGTGACTAAAGATATGTGGTTTCATAACCTTATAATACTCTGCCAAGTAGTCATCTGAGCCACTAGTCTTACCTCTTTTTACTCCTGCAACAGCTGTGGCTATTTCCTTCCCTGTTATTTTAGCATTTAGCCACACTCGTTGTTAAGCAGATAGTTTAGGCAAGTCCAAATTGTCTAAAAAAACTTGCATATTGGTCCTCGTATCCTCAGTCTATGTTTGGTACAGTTCTTCATAGAACCTTTTAAACCTGTCCCTAATAAGCTTTCTGTCCTTCTGCAGCTGACCATCTGGCCCTTTAATCGTGGAGATCAGATAGGAGCTCCACTTCCCCCGAATCAAATTCATCAGTATAGTGCTGGGCTTATTCCCCCATTCATAAAAATGTTTGCGGATGAACAGACATGTTTTTCTGGCTTCCCCCAGCAACAAATTATTTAGGGCCTCCCTTGTCACCATTAATAAATGGGGAGCAGCGTCTCCCCCTCTCCCAGGGCCACCTGTCTCTCTAACACCCTAAGCCGTCATTCGAGGTTCTCCCTCCTCTCCCGGGTCTGTCGCCTATGGTGCACCACATAGCTAATACAGCCCCTCATGTACGCCTTCCCAGTGTCCAAAAATGTGGCCTTGGAGGGAGCCGTATCTAAATTATCTTGCACGTATTGCTCCATTGGTCTTGCAGGTATTCCCTAAAGGTTTTGTTGGCCAGGAGGTAATTAGGAAACCTCCATGATGGAGATTCAGCCCTTTCCTCCCGCAGTGTAAGGGACATAAGCACCATGGCATAGTCAGAAATGTGAATTGGGCTATGTTTAGTCTGGGTCAGCCTAAAGTACCAGGTTCTCAGAATATAAAGGTAATCTAACCTCGACCACGTTTTGTGAGGGTGTGAGAAAAAGGTGTACTCATGCAGGGTAGGGTTGGCTGTTCTCCAGGCATCAATGAGATCCAGGCCAGCCATTCCCACCATCCAGCTACGAACGGCCCCCTACTAGTACCCCTGCCCTTGTAGTCATCCAGCACAGGGTTCATCAGGCAGTTCAAATCCCCTCCCAGGATTAGCCCTAGGAATTGTTCCGTCACGAGTACTGCTGTAAAGGACTGGTAGAACACGGGGCCATGCACTGCAGGCACATACACACTTACAAAAGTTATCTTTCCCCAAGAGTTCACCCACCACAAACACGTAGCGGCCATGTTCTGGGTCCGCTACTACCCTATGCAGTTTAAATGGTAATCGTTTGTGCAGGAGAACTGCAACCCCCTGCTTATGGGAGGTGAAGGATGCTGCATAGCACTCTCCAGCCCAACCCCTTTTCAGTTTGGCATGCTCTTTGGTAGTGAGATGGGTCTCCTGCAGCAAAGCGACGTTTACATTCTGACGCTTGAGAGCTGTTAGCAACATAGTGCGTTTAATAGCATGGAGATCCCCTGTACATTCCATGATGCTATAATTAGCTCCATGGGGTTAGCCATCGTCTCTGAGCCAGCTTCCATCCAGAGCCAAGACCTCCTGGGTCCAACCCCCCTTCAGCATACTGTAATGGTCACATAGTAATTTGGAATCATATCTGGATCATGTGAGTAACATAAAACAGTGTAACAAACAGTAAATATCAACTATATACATCCCCAGTAGCCCTCCTCCTTCCCTTCCCAGTCGAACCGTTATGGAAAATGAGTTATCACCCCGTAACTAAATTGCATATAGCAAAAATGTTACACTCCCTCCCCACATGTCAGTAAGAGTGCATCCCCCGCCCCCAAGAACATCGCACTTAATCGCATTATCACATATTTAAACAGGATACAAGTTAAACAGAATACAATTAGGGAAACTTCATAATGGACAGAGATATATTGTAACGCCCCTGTAAAGATCACTGGTCAGACCCTCATCTTGCCAGCCCGATGGCGCTGAGGGTTGAGGTGCTGGATGCCACACCTCGCGACACACCGGCAACCCGGGTTCGGGAACAGACTTAGGCTGTCGGGGGTCGGCAGGGGAGGGAAGGGACTGAATATCCAGAGGACTGCTCCCTGGGAGGGTTCCAGGGCCTGTGCCGCTCCTAGGTGGCCTCTGACGGCATTTGGGGGTAACGCACTGGAACAAGTGGCACTAGTGAATGCGGGGGTGGAGTTGCGGCGGACATTAGGCACGTTGTGCCAAGGGACGTCACTGCATGTCTGAACTCCAGGGGCAACAAGAGGAAAAAATCCTGTTTTGGGGATAAGCAAAGGCTCCTCCAGTGCCACAACCACACTTCCACAGTCGGGCCTTTCAACCAGGGGCTCCCCTCTGACTCTGGCCCAGTGTGTTAGATTGTAGATAGAGCACCAGGGCGATGGCCCCACCTCGGGGGGGTTTAGAGCCGGGGGATTCGCTGGGTTAGAGCGGCCCTGGTGAAGGCTTCAGACAGGAGGTAGAGTTGCTGGTGAGTGAGGCAGCTGGAAAGAGTTCCCGGAGACAGGTGCAGAAACAGAATTGGAAAAAAAAAACCCACCCCAATTTTAAGAATAGTGTACTGTTCTGATCCCCATCTTGGAGGAGAGATATCAACAGGATTAAGAAGGTGCAAAGAAAAGTGATCAAGGTGGCCGAGAGTTTGGAAAACATGGGCTATGAGGACCACCTTTTTTTAGCTCTGTTCATCCCAGATTATTCCTGAAAACAGACATTCATTTATTGTCTAAAAGACATAAATAAATAAACACATAAACTCCTCTGGCTGCTAATATTTTCAACGCTATGTACTTTGGTAATCCAGGAATGTCATGGCCTTAAGCCGTATACTAAACCTGCTTAAACACTGTACCGCTCTCTTGGAGTGCTGAAGTTATTCTCTCTCCAGCACTTCTGTAACTGAAACTTCCATGTAACTTCCCGGCCCAGTGCCATGGAGAGCCAAGGTATCCATGCCTTACCTCCTGTCACACCGCCAACCCGTGTTCGCGGTGCAAGTGGGCCGCTGGGGGTCAGCCGTGGAGTGAGAGGATTGAGTGTCTGGAAGACAGCTTTCCTCCCTGCAGAGGGGTGGGATTGGTGTCCGCTGCTTGCCTGACCCCTAGCGGTGGCTGGCGCAGTGGACCCATAGCCAGAGGGGGCGGATGCGGGGAAGATACCCGGCGAGCCACGCGTGGAAGCATGCGTGGCTTGGTCATTGATGTCATTCAATGCCACTGCATTGCACTCTGGGTCGGGCTGAAAATGCGGAAAAATCCTGACCGTCAGGATAATGCCGGCCTCTTGCAGGCGCTGCACCCAGCCAGCTGGCACCTTCAAGAAAGAGCCAGGAGGTAAGTCCAGGATACGCCGGGGTGTCGGGGCTGAGGGGGGCCGAAGGAAGCCAGTCTGGAGAGGGAGAAACAAATGAAGAAAAAATAAAATAAAAAATAAATAACCTTCCATGTAACTTGGTTTGTATTTACTGTTTTGTATGCCTGTAACTATCTGTAACAAATGTATTGTCTTGAATTTTTGACTTGGAACCTTTGTAAAGGAGCCCCTCGGCTCAAAGGTATTAATCCGAAACTGAAATAAATAAATGAACTGTCACAATTAGGACTGTTTTCAATGGAAAAGAAGAGAACCAGGAGTAACATGATTATAGTTGTCAAATATCTGAAAGCGATAACATAATCTGACCAAATACAACTCTTTCAGGCTAAGGGGGGACCTGGAAAAGTCAGGGTGCCTGGACGATAGACAGCATGGATTCATCGCAGGGAAATCGTGTCAGACAAACCTTGTGGAGTTCTATGAATGGGTGACGAGTGCCTTGGACTTGGGTAGACCAGTGGACGTCCTCTTTCTAGACTTCAGCAAGGCATTTGACTCTGTTCCTCATGAGGGCCTCTTGAACAAGCTGGGAGAAATGGGGGTGGGGAACCAGATGATCAGATGGATAGACAATTGGCTCCAGAACCGGACCCAGAGGGTCGTAGTTGGCGGGATAGTCTCATCCCCAAGGAGGGTCATTAGTGGGGTCCCACAGGGATCAGTCCTTGGACCCTTCCTGTTCAACGCCTATGTCTCTGACATAAGGACATGTATCAGGAGTGAGATGAGTCTCTTTGCGGATGACTTAAAACTGGGGGCGGTGGTGGATGGGGAGGAGGGGAGGGTGGCCCTACAGGGGACCTGGAGGCTCTGGAAAGATGGTCTAGAAAGTGGAAGCTGAGGTTCAATGCAGGAAAATGCAAGGTACTGCACCTGGGGGCCAGAAACCCGGGCCAAATGTACACCCTGGGAATGCTACAAGTCTCGATGGCTGAGAGGGACCTGGGGGTGGTGGTGGATGTCAAGATGAACAACTCGGAGACTTGTACGAGGGCATCAGCCAAGGTCAACAAGATGCTGGGATGCATTGCTAGGGAGATCACCTCCAGAAGGAGGGAAGTGATACTCCCTCTGTATAAGTGCTTGGTGAGGCCACACCTGGAGTATTGCGTGCAGTTTTGGAGCCCACACTTAAAGAGGGACATTACACTCCTGGAGAGGGTCCAGAGGTGGGCAACTAAAATGATTTGGGGCTTGGGGGACAGGACCAATGGGGAGAGGCTCGAAGAGCTAAATATGTACATATTGGAAGAGAGAAAGGACTGGGGGGACATGATAGAGGTCTTCAGGTACATGAAGGGAGTAAATAGGGGAGGAGCAGTCAGAATGCTTCGGAGGAAGGAGGAGGGGGCAACTAGAGGGCATGCGTGGAAGCTGGAGGGGGAAGATTCAGGGGAGAAAGGAGGAGGTGCTACTTCACTGAGAGGGTGGTAGAGCCATGGAATGCACAGCCCAGGGGGCTGGTGGAGGGGTTCAAGAGGGGGTGGGACAGGTACAGGGGAAGGGTTCTGGAAGCAAAATCCAGTGCAGCGAGAATATCCGGAACTGGGAAAGGAGAAGCCAGAGAAGGCGAGGGTGGCAGCAAGGTCAGCTCCCAGGGTGGGGGCTGACCAAACGAGCAGACACGAAACACCGTTAGGCCTATTCTTCTGGCATTTTAGTATGTTAGATGTACATGGATGAGAGGCAATGGGGCACACAATGCCTTTGAAAAGAGGAAGATTAAAGGGAAATATCAGGAGGAACTATTTCATAGAACAAGTGAATACTTGGAATAGACTTCCAAAACAAGTGGTGTAAGTCAGCAGTGTTTCTGTTTTCAAGCTTAAATTAGATAATTACGTACTAAGATGCCAGGAGAGTAGGCCTAAAGGTCTATAGAGTCTGCTCAAAAATCAGCACCCGGTCAAGACACCGTTGCTACCCCACCGTAAATCCCCAACCTCATCCCCATCAGAGTTACACCTCCAGATCTGGCGTTTTCAGCTTTGCCTTACCCTTATACCTGTCCCAGCCACTCTTGAATCCCTCCTACCAGTCCCAGTCCCTCTTGAATTCCACCACTGTATCAACAGCCACCAGTTCCGCAGGTAGTGCACTCCATGGGTCCACCACCCTCTCGGTAAAGTAGCATCTCCTAGTCTCCCCCTGAGCCTCCTGCCAACCAGCCTCATGGAATGTTCCCTGGTGATCCCTTCCTCCCTCTGCTGGAATATGCTATTTGTGCTGACCCTGTTCACTCCCTTTAGATATTTAAAGACCCTGATCATATCACCCCTGTCCCTCCTCTCCTCCAGGGAGTACATGTTCAGCTCAACTAGTCTCTCCTCATAGGATTGTTCTCCCAGGCCCTGTATCATCCTGGTCGCCCTCCTGCAACGTCCTTCCTCAAGTACGGGCGCCAAAACTGCACACAGTACTCAAGGTGCAGTCTAAACAGGCAGTTGTACAAAAGGAAAAGTACCTCCCATCTCCTCAAGGTTATCCCCCTGGCAATGCACCCAAGCATTTTATTTGCTTTAGCTGCAGCCCTCCTACACAGCTCAGAGTTATTCATTTTGGCATACATGGCCACCCCATGATGGCCCCCCCCCCAGAACCTGCAGTTTCTCCCCACCCAAAGAGTACTCATGATCATGGTTCTTAAGCCCCAAGTGGAGAACACTGCATTTCTTGGCATTAAACCTCAGTTTCCAAGTGCATGACCACCTCTCCAGAGTCTCCAGGTCCCCCTGTAGAGTTCTTCCACCCTCCTCCCCATCCACCACTACCCCCAGCTTCGAGTCATCAGCAAAGAGGCTCATCTCACTCCTGATACCGTCTCTGATAACTGAGATGTAAGCATTAAACAGGAACGGGCTCAACTCTGACCCTTGTGGGGCCCCGCTAATGACCCTCCTAGGAGATGACACATCCCCCATGACCACCACCCCCTGAAACTGCCCAGTTAGCTAGTTCCCTATTCATCTCACCATCCTTTCCCCCACCCCCATTCCCCCCAGCTTGTCCAGCAACCCTGAGTGTGGCACCGAGTCAAACGCCTTGCTGAAATCCAGAAAGAGGACATCCACTGGCCATCTCTGATCCACCACCTTTGTCACCCAAGCGTAGAACTCCACAAGGTTAGTCTGACACAATCTGCCCTGAATGAAGCCATGCTAGTGGCCATCCAGATGGCCCCGTGCCCCCAGAAACACCTCCAGTCTCTCTTTCAAGATGACCTCATTCATCTTGCCCACCACCGACGTCAGGCTGACAGGCCTGTAGTTACCCAGCTCCTCCCATGAGCCGCTTTTGTGGATAGGCATGACATAAGCCATTCTCCAATCCTGAGGCACCCAACCCGTCTGAAGGAAGGAGTTAAAAAGGTCCGCCAAAGGTGCGGCAAGGGCATCTGCCATTTCCTTCAGCACCCTGAAATGAAGGCCATCTGGATCCGGTACCTTATCTGTTCTCAGGGACTTAAGGGCCACCCTCACCCTACCGACAGGAATTTCAATATCAGAGAGCTCCCCCCAGTCTCATTCCTAGCCCGCCTCACCCCGTCTGGTGTTGGCCCTCCATCATCTATTGCGAAGACTGAGGCAAAGTATTCGTTAAGTACCTCCCGTCTGCTCTCTGGCCTCCTCGGCCCACCCACTCCCTGACCGCAGTCTGCTAATAGTACAGTTACGTAAGAGCTTACCGTAACAGTAGATCTTTGAGAGAGGCTCTTGCAGTAGATAATTACATATAGGACTGACGTCGGCAGGCGGCAGAATCCCACGGAAAAATTTCTAGCTAGCAGTCCCTGACGCCCGCCTTCCAGTTCATTCCCGCCACAGGCCAGAAGAGGCCGGACGAGAGAGGAGCGGATATTTCCCTCAATGGAAAAAGAGCTGAAAAAGCTTAGGGGGCTGGAGGGCGGAAAGGTATTACCTACTGCAAGAGCTTCTCTCGAAGATCTACTGTTATGGTAAGTTCTTACGTAACTGTACTATCTTACTTCAAGAGGGCTCTTGCAGTAGGCAATTACATATGGGACTGAGTCCCAAGCAGTCTGGAACAAGGAGAAGCACCATGAGGAGGAAATCTACTCCAAGTAAGAGCTCTAGCTGTGCAAGCCTTAAGATAAGAGGCCTTGCAGGCCAGCCAGCCCGAAGCCTGCTCTACGGCGAGAGGCAATATCCAAACTGTAGTGTTTGTAAAGGTATGGACGGAGGTCCAGGTGGCGGCAGCATAGATATCTGCCACTGACACATTCTTGAAACAAGCCGCTGAGGCAGCGACTCCTCTGGTGGAGTGGCCTCTTACTTGACCCGGCAGGGTCTTGTTGTACTTGTCATAACAGAAAGTGATGCAAAGAGCCAACCATTTAGATAGGCATTGCTTAGAAACAGCATTGCCTTCTCTTTTGCATGTAAAAGAGACAAACAATTGATCGGTCTTCCTGAGATCTTTTGTTGTGTTAGTGTAGTATCTCAGAATCCGGTGAACATCCATAGTATGGAGTAAATACTCCCCCTGATTGGAGTACTGCGTAAAAAAGGTAGGTAACTCTATGGACTGGTTTAGAGTAGACTCCGCTACTACTTTAGGGAGAAACTTAGGGTTAGTGCGTAGAGCAACACGTTCCTTGTGAAAAATCAAGTATGGAATTTTACATATCAGGGCCTGGAGCTCGGAAATTCTCCAAGCGAAAGTAATGGCCACCAGGAAGAGAGTCTTCCATGAAAGGAACTTCAAGTCTGCTGAAGCTGCCGGTTCAAAGGGAGGCAGAGTAAGTTTCTCGAGAACAAAGTTCAAGTCCCAAGGGGGGAGCAGGAGTACGTATAGGAGGTCTCAGATGGAGGACCCCTCTAAGAAAAGTCTTAGAGACCTCCAGTTGAGCAAATGTCTTGTCTGCAAAGGGGACATGATAGGCCAAGATGGCTGCCATGTGGACTTTCAGAGAAGAGTGACTAAGACCCAGGTCAAAAAGATGGCGTAGGTACTCCAGCAGAAGCCCCTCTGAACAGGAAAAGGTTTCCACGTCCTTAGAGGCAGCTCAGATAGTGAACCTTTTCCACTTCATGGTGTAGGTAGATCTAGTAGAGGGTTTTCTAAGCTCTACCAAAATCTCCGCCACTTGGGGAGAAACCCCAAAGCGGGATTGAGCTAAGTCTGCAGGAGCCATGCATGCAGCTGAAGAGATTTGAGGCCTGGATGGACCAGGGTCCCCTGATCCTGGGTCAACATACCTCATGATAGAGAAAGAAGAAGAGGATGATCCTCCGATTATTGTTGTAGAAGAGAGAAACCAAACTTGCCTGGGCCAGAAAGGAGCAATCAGAATCATTCGTGCTCTTTCTGAAGCTAGTTTCTGTAAGACTCGTGGGATAAGTGGAATTGGAGGAAAGGCATAGACGAATCTGTCCTTCCAGTCTAGAGACAGAGCATCTCTCCAGAAAACACCTCACTCTGGTACAAGCGAGCAGAAGACAGGAAGCTTTGCGTTTAGAGGGGATGTGAACAGGTCGACCTGTGGTGTTCTCCAAAGTCGGAAGATACTGTCTAGGACCCCTTGGTCTAGTTCCCATTCATGAGCCAGAGCAGACGAGCGACTTAGCTTGTCTGCCAAGGTGTTGTCGACTCCCGGAACATGAATTGCCGTGAGGTGAAGGTCCTGTTGTGTTGCCCAATCCCAAACCCTCATTGCTTCCCTGCAAAGAGGGTAGGACCGAGTCCCCCCCTGTTTGTTGATGTACCAAACCACGCACATGTTGTCCATCTGGACAGCTAGGTGGCCGGAAAGGATGAATGGGCGAAGGGCTTGGAGAGCGTACAACACTGCCCAAAGCTCGAGCACACTGATGTGGAGTGTCTGTTCGAGCTTGGACCAAGAGCCCTGGGTCCGATGGTGACCTAGATGGGCTCCCCAACCTTCGCCCGAGACGTCTGTGGTTAGAGTCTTGGGGGACGAAAGAAAGGAACTCCCCGAAGCAGGTTCTCTCGAACCATCCACCACTGTAAGTCTCAGAGCATCAGCGAGAAGACTAAAACTGGGTGATCTAAGTCGTCCACTAACTGATCCCATTGGGAGCTGAGAGTCCACTGAGAAACTCTCATGGGAAGCCGAGTGCGAGGAACTGTCAGGATAGCAGCCACCATGAGCACGAGAAGGCGAAGGACTGACCTTGCACTGACCCGCCTGCGGCCGGACAACAGACTTATTTGAGTCTGGAGGGTGGACGCCCGGTCCGGTGGCAGGAAGGCCCTGCCAATGGTCGTGTCTAGAATCGCCTCGATAAACTGTAGTCTCTGAGATGGGATCAAGTGAGACCTGGAATGGTTGATGGTAATACCCAGGCAGGCGAAAACCTGCTGGGTAAGGGTGAGGCAGTGCAGGAGTTCCTCCCTGGATGAGGCTGCCAGGAGCCAATCGTCCAGGTACAGGAAAACCTGCATCCCCTGGGTATGCAAGTAGGCCGCCACCACCGCTAGCATTTGGTAAATACCCGGGGAGCCGAGGAAAGGCCAAACGGAAGTGCCTTGAACTGGTAGTGGTCCCCCTGGAATGCAAAACGAAGATACTTGTGATGAGACGGGCAAATGGAAATGTGCAGGTAAGCATCCTGCATATCCAGAGCACATAGCCATTGTCCAGACCGAAGAAGGGGCAGAAGACTCTGCAACGAGAACATTCTGAACCTTTTGTATTCCACAAAACGATTCAGGGAACTGAGATCTAGAATAGGTCTGAGATCTGTCTTCTTTGGGACCAGGAAGAAATGGGAATAGTAACCCGTCCCTTGAAGATGAAGGTGGATGGGTTCTATTGCATCTTTCAGTAGCAGAGCTGAAATCTCTTCCTGGACCAAGAGAGGATGTTCCTGTGAATATGACGACTTTGGGGGGGAGGGGGCGAGGCAGTTTCTGTAGAAACTTTATTGAGTGTCCTTCTGCGATCAGTTGGCGCACCCAAGAATCTGATGTTATCCTCTCCCATCCCGGAAGGTGGAGGGAAAACCTCCCTCCTACCGGTTCCTCTGGGGAGTCCAGAGGCTGTGGGAGAGGAGAGGAGTCAGGTGGTGTGGGGCAGCTGAAGCACCCACTGCTATTTTGGGCGGGGGGGGGCTTAGCAGCTGTGGGGCCCGGACGCTTTGTGGCGCTTCCTGGGGCTCTCACTGGGGCCAATTCCGTCTGCGAAAGGGACGGCACCGCAGCTGGTGAGGGTGGTACATAGAGTCAACGGACTTCAGTGCCATCCCCTTCTCCTGCAAATCAGTGATGATGTCCTTGACACCGCCACCAAAAAGCACCAACCAACGGAAGGGCGCTTCCTGGACAGCGGACTGCACCTCTGGGACCAACCCTGACACACTGAGCCAAGCATGACAACGTAAGCCTACGGTGAAAGCTGAGCTCCGTCCAGCAGTGTCCACTGCATCATAGGTCGCACGAAGCATGTGTTGACTGGCTGAATGTGCAGAGCGGACAAAATCAGCCAACTCCTGCTTGACCTGAGAGTCCGGCAGGGAGTCTAGTTTGGTTTCCACCTGAGTAAGAATGGCCTTCTGGTAGTCCCCCATATGACTAACATGGTTGAGGGCCCTAATCTCCAGCGTGGAGGAAGCGAAGATCTTCTTTCCGTACTGGTCCAGTAGGTGGGATTCTTTGTCAGGTGGCGACGAGCTGAGATGTTCTGGGTTAGTCGACCGGCTGTGAGTGGTGCTAATCACTACCGAGTCAGCACGAGGGTGAAAATCTAAAAAATCAACACCCTCGGGAGCCTGGTATAGCCTATTCGACTTCCGCGGAAGTGGGGCTAGAGCCAACAGCTGCTTCCAAATGGTGGTAACAAGGTCGGTGTGAGGCTCTATCCAGGGTGGCACCAAAGTAGGAGCTGTCACGGGCAGATTCAGATGCTCGGCGAGTTTCAACTGCTGACGGTCTGGTTCCAAAGAGTGCCACTGATGAACCTCCTGGATTTTTCATTGCAACTCCGTAAAGGAAGGATCTTATGGAGGAGACTTCGGAGGAGTCCTTGGCCTGGGCTTCGACAGAGAGCGTGGCTCGTCATCCCTTCCGGAGCAACCATTGGAGGAATCTGAGGAGTCTCAGGGTGAAGAGGAAAAATACTCCCTTTCCCGACCCGGGGGAGGAACGGACCCCTTGGGAAGCACCCGAGGAAGCGTATCCTGCCCTCTCTGGACCCAGAGGGGAGAGCCCTGGTGTCCGGAGGTGGTGAGGGAGTGTGCCGCTGTGGACGTACGGGAACCTGAGATGGCACCATCATCGGTAGGCGGCTCTCCACCTCCCTGGTGAGCTAAGCATTGGCCTTAGCCCACCAGAAGGCCGGAGTCTCCTGCAAATCCACCGGCAGCTGTGGGGGCGGTGGAGGGGGACAAGGTATGGGTTGTATCCATATGGAGAGTATCCAAAACCCAGCGGTGGAAAACCAGGCATCGGGTATTGTGGCGTCGGGTACTGCGGTGTCGGAAAGACTGGCGTTGGGTACTGTGGTGCCGGATGCTGTGGTCTCGGATACGATGCCGTCGGATAGGACGGAGGGTATCCGGGAGCGGAAGGTGCTGCCGGAGCAGACGGCCCGGCCGGCGGCCTCACAGGTGGTTCCAGATTGGAGGGCCCGGAGGGCGGGGCAACATCCAGAAGCGGGATGTCGGCCAGAGTCGGTATAACCGGCGTCAGGGCTGGCGTCGGAGGTACCGGTGTCGGAGGTGCCGGTGGAGACGGTGTCCGGGGAACCGACATCAGATCCGGCGCACCTAAAGGAGGACGGTCCGACGGAGGAGGAACCCCAGCGTCACCCGGGGATGGAGGGGAAAAATCCCCGGGGTCGGGCTGGGGGGGACTCAGGGTCCCCGGATGGCAGCAAAGGCTGCGGAGAACCGGGGACGACAGACGTGGGGGGGGTCCATCGTTTGTTCTTTCACTGACCGGCCGTCGGATGAGCCGACGTGCGGTTTTACAGCGAGATCCCGACGGGCGCCAGAGGAGCCGGCGTACAACTTATGGGACCCTTCGCCGGAGGCAGACCGAGAGGAAGGATCGGCGGGAGAGGAGCTGCGCGCCGCCCAGAAGGGTTGTGCGCCTTACTGTCTTTCTCCGTGCGGACGTCGGAGGAGTCGACGTCTGGCCTTACCGGAGTCGCCACGCCAGTAGGCCGCAACCACAGTCAACCGGGGCGGAAGCCTCCAATTGCCAGGAGGTGCCCAAAAGGGCCCGAGCACGAGCCAGACGGGCGGGCCGGCACAGCTGCCGAGGCATGTCCTCCTCGGAGGGGACGCTACTAGAGTCTCCAAGGCCCAAGGAGATGCGGTGCAGGAGCCCTTGTCCCAGTGCCTCCCCTTGTCTTTCTTCTTCCGATGGCCTTCGGGGGAAGTGGATGCCTGCCTCAGGTTTTTGAGCTCCTTCTCCATCGAACTCATATTTTTCTTCAAGATGTGGGCTTCCAGGGATTGCTGCCGCCTTTTCTGGGTAGCCGCGTTGAAGCTGAGGCAGTGCTGGCACTTCTTGACCGGGTGATTGAGGCCTAGACAGAACAGGAACAGAGAATGGCTGTCCTTGTGCAGGAGTTGGGCGCCACACGAGTCGCACTTATTTTTGTGCTCGGAGGGTGTAGGGGACAACATACACCGACGATAACCTGACGAATGTTGAAAAATGTCAAAATTATTCAGTAAAAACTGATGAAGAGAGGCTGACGAAGCAACAAACTTTTCCTCGAGGCACTGCACGAGCTAACAGCAGGAAAGAACTGGAAGGTGGGACGTCAGGGACCGCCTTTATACCGTGACGCCTCCACGCCGACACCTGATGTGGGGCGGTCCCCGCCAGGACCGCCAGCTAGAAATTTCCGCGGGGTCCTGCCACCTGCCGACGTCAGTCCTATATGTAATTACCTACTGCAAGAGCCCTCTCAAAGTAAGATCTGACCCTTCACTTTCCTCCTTTCCCTGACAAACCTAAAGAATCCTTTTTCTCCGTTTCTGATTCCCCGTGCCAACCTCTGCTCTGTCCTCACCTTGGCCAATCTCACCACCCTGCTTACCTTTTTGGATATCCTATCATAACCCCCCCCCATCTGCATCCCCTCGCGAGCGCTTATATTTCCTATAAGTCGCTTTTTTTCTCCATCACCACCTCCCGCACCTCCCTGGTCCACCAGCCTCGGCTTTCTGGCCCTACCAAATTTATGCCGGACCCTTGCAGGCCTTGGTGGCTTCCAGAGCCCTCTTTTAATAATTGCCCAACTGCTCCCTGTGTCCATGTCCTGTCTGATCCCCTCCAAAGGCCTCTTGAGAATCCCCGCCTTACCCTCAAAGTCCGCTCCTCTGAAGTCAACCACTACAGTTTTAGTGCGATTTCCCGCTCCCCCAGGTTTAAGGAAAACCAAACCGTAGCATGGCCACTCCTCGCCAATGGGTTCCCTTCAACTAGGTTCCAAACCAGGTTGCAAAATGACAGGATCACATCCAGGATGTGACCATCCCTCGTCGGGTCAGCCACCAGCTGAGATAGGAACGTATCCTGGAAGACGTCCAGCAGGCGCTGCTCCCTAACTGATGAAGATGCCATAGTGCCCCAATTAACCCCTGGCATATTAAGGTCGCCCAGCACCACAGTTCAACCCTCACCCTGACCACAGTGATCTCTTAGATTCGCCACCAGGCCCTCTGAGAGTTCCTCAGCCTGCATGGGTGGTCTATAAACCACCTCCAGGTTGACCCTTTTTCCCCCAGGAGCCTGCAAGGTAACCCATAATGCCTCTGCCCTATTTGCAGGCACCTCTCTGGTCTGAGGGAGGAGGTTGCCCATCTCCAGGCTGACCTGGCTAGGATTCATGAAACCTCCTCCCCCATCCAGGGACCACCAGGGCCAATGCCACTACCTCAGAGGTTGCCAAGAAAGAGGAGAGGCTGGACCAGGGTGGGCTCAGGGAGGGAGAGGGTGGTGGAACAGAGTTGCATCCCTCCAGCTGTACCTCTCCACAATTCATTCACTCTTCTGGTGCATAGTGATTCCTCTATGGAGGCACCTGCAGTGGAGACCAAGGAGGATGCTGGGAACCTTCACAAAGGAGACCCACAGGAGGGTGGCATGGGACCCCACAGGAGAAGGAAACAACTCCTGGTGGGGACTCAATCATTAGGGGGAAGGAAGAGGAGAGGGAGGCAAGATGCCTGCCTGGCGCCATGGCTTGGAGGGACAGGAAGCGAATCCTCAGGATCGTGGAAGCAGCTGCACGAGGGAGGGAGTTGGATGTCATTGTCCACCTAGGGACAAATGACCTGGCTAGGAATGGGATCAGAGCAGTGCAAGAGGAGTTTGTAGAGTGGGGGAGGGGCCTTAGACAAGTAGCGCATACGGTAACCTTCTCGGAGGTGCTGCCTGTCTATGGCAAAGGTGATGCTAAGGTATTCCTCGCCAGAGAATTCAATAAATGGTTGAAAAACTGGTGTGGAGCTCAGGGTTTTGGCTTCTTTGGGGACTGGGGAGCCACCTAGAGGGATACAGACCTATACTTGTGTGGTGGTCTGCATCTGTCCGGGTGGGAACCAGGATCCTAGGTGAGAAGTTTAAATGCTTCATTGGCAAGCATTTAAACTACCCAAGGGGGGAGGCACTGAAAAGGAGCAGGGAAATCCCAGCCTCCCCCCACAAAACACGGTAATTAGTGAGGTAAACACCAAGGTAGAGAAGTCATTAGGGAGAAGGACAAAGGTAAATGTAAAAAAAAGGCAAAGGCAGGACAGGAATAAGGCTAAAAGGGGTAAGGCCATAAAAAAGTGGAGGGTGAGGAGTACCAATGCCCGTAGTCTGTAACAAGCTCCCTGAACTAGTGGCCTTGATGGAAGAGGGTTGCCTGGATATTGTGGCAGTCACAGAAACATTGTACACAGAGAACCTTGACTGGGATGTCAACATACCAGGATACACAATCTACAGGAGGGACAGGGAGGGTAAAAGAGGAGGAGGAGTAGCTCTCTATGTAAAGGAAGGGATCAAAGCAACAGAACTAAAGAGTAAACAGGGAGCAGATGAGGCACTCTGGGTTACCCTGGAGACTGGAAATGGCACCACAATCCACATGGGGGTTGCATACAGACCCCCATCTCAGGGGGAGGGAATGGACAAGGAAATGATAGAAGGCTTCCTTAGAATGGCAGAAAAAGGGGAGATACTGTTGATGGGGGACCTGAATATGCCAGATGTTAGCTGGAGCACCTTTGCTGCAGGCACATCCAAGAGCATGGTCATTCTTGATGCCCTACAGGGGGCATGCCTCAGACAGCTAGTATTGGAACCAACTCGGGAAGGAGCAAGCTTAGACCTGGTACTCTCAAATGGGGATGAAAAAAGAATCTCAGATTTAGAAGTGGGTAGCTATCTGGGAACAAGCGACCACCAAACAGTGTGGTTCACAATAAACACAGCCATATAATCAAGCCATGCAAAAGCAAGAGTACTGGACTTTAGGAGGGCTGACTTTGGGAAAATGAGAGAGTGCCTCAGAAAAGCACTAGCAAACAGACAAGAAAGAGGGGTGGAGGAACAACGGGGAGTAATCAAAACAGCCATCACAGAGGCAACAAGCCTTTGTGTAAAGCAAATCAACCAAACACAACGAAGGAAAAAAACGCTATGGTTCTCAAAAGATGTGGCAGAGAAGGTTAAGGAGAAAAGGATAGCATTCAGGAAATAAGGAACCACAGAAGGAGCAGGACAGAGAACTTTATCAGTTAAAAAAGAAAAAGGCTGGGAAGGCAGTCAAAATTGCAAAGGCCCAAACCGAGGAAAGGACAGCCAACTCTGTAAAGAAGGGGGAATAAGACCTTTTATAGGTACATTAGGGAGCGAAGAAAGACCAAAGGAGGGATACTGAGGCTTAATAAAGGGAAGGGAATATGGGTAGAGGGCGACAATGAAAAAGCAGGGATGCTGAACGAATATTTCTGCTCAGTATTCACAAAGGAAGAGGAGGGGGAGGTACCTAAACTAAACAAGAGAAACACTCTGAAGACGGAGGTTGATACCAGCCCATTTACAGAAGAAAGGGTTCTGAAAGAACTAATAAAATTGAAGGTGGACAAAGCAATGGGGCCTGATGGGATTCACCCAAGAATTTTAAAGGAACTAAGGGTAGAACTAGTGACACCACTGACTACTCTCTTTAACAAATCATGGGAGGATGGGGTGGTACCTGAGGACTGGAGGAGGGTGGATGTGATTCCTCTTCACAAAAGTGGGAGCAGAACAGAAGCAGGAAACTACATACCAGTTAGTTTGACCTCAGTGGTAGGGAAAATGATGGAATCACTTCTGAAGGAAAGAACTGTTGAGTACCTAGAGGCTAGTGGGGCACAGGACCTAAGGCAGCATGGATTCACAATGGGAAGGTCGTGTCAGACGAATCTAATAGATTTCTTTGACTGGGTGACCAAAGTAGTAGACCAGGGAGGGGCTGTGGACATAGTCTACCTAGATTTTAGCAAGGCATTTGATACAGTCCCACACAAAGGATGAATACACAAGTTAGCCAGCCTTGGAGTGGGTCCCAAGGTAGTAGCCTGGATAAAAAAATTGGCTAGACAACAGGACGCAGAGGGTAGTAGTAAATGGAGTCCACAGTGAAGAAAGGAGGGTTACTACCGGGGTACCGCAGGGTTCAGTACTAGCACTGGTCCTTTTTGTCTTTATAAGTGACACTGCAGAGGAACTGGAAGGAAAAGTATGTCTCTTTGCAGACGACACAAAGATCTGCAACAGGGTTGATACAAAAGATGGAGTGGAAAGGATAAGAAGGGACTTGGCAAGGTTGGAGGAATGGTCAGATCTATGGCAGCTAAGATTCAATGCAAAGAAGTGCAAGGTAATGCACCTGGGAAACAAAAACCCAGGGGAAGAGTACACAATGGGAGCTGAGATACTGACAACAGCAAAATGGAAAGAGACCTGGGGTAATTATATCAGATGACCTATTGGTGGGCAAGCAATGTGAGACGGCAGTAAGGAAGGCTGGGGGGATACTGGGATGCATAGGGAGAGGCATCAATAGTAGAAAACTAGGAAGTTGTTATCTCTCTGTAGAGATAGTTGGTGAGACCCCGTCTGGAGTACTGTGTGCAGTTCTGGAGACCCCATCTCCACAAAGACATAGACAGAGTGAAGGCTGTCCAGAGGAGGGCACCCAAAATGGTGCAGGGTCTGCACCAGAAGACATATGAAGAAAGACTAAAGGAGCTTAATATGTATACCCTTGAGGAAAGAAGGGAGAGGGGGACATGACAGAAACTTTAAAGTACCTCAGGGAATCAACAAAGTCCAAGAGGGTAGCATCTTTCAGAAAAAGAGATGTGCAAGAACAAGGGGGCACAATTTGAAGATAGAGGGGATGGCTCAGAGGTAATGTGAGGAAGTATTTTTTCACAGAGAGGGTTGTGGATACATGGAACAGCCTCCCTGAGGAGGTCGTGGAGTCAAGAACAGTGGGGGAATTCAAGAATGCATGGGACAGACTTAAGGCAGTCCTAGTGGGGGGTAGGAAGAAGTAAGCTGTTGGTTAACTAGGATCTGCAGCTCATCTGTTAGGTAGGAAAATGGGCAGACTAGGTGGGCCAAGCGGTCCTTATCTGCCATCATATTCTATGTTTCTGCATTTCCCTCTGCCCCCTCCACCCTGCATATTCGATGCCATCCCTAATGACGAGTGCCACTCCACCTCCCCTGCCCACAGCCCTGTCCTTCCTGAACACAGTGTACCCCCATCAGGTTCAGGTCCCAATCGTGATGAAGAGTGGCCCAAGTTTCAGTGACTGCTGCCACATCCACATCCCCTTCAGTTAGCATCGCCTGAAGCTCAGGCATCTTATTTCCCATGCTCCTGGCATTAATCAGAACCAGCCTCCATCCCTGCCCTTTGCCTTTGCCCATCCCCCCAACCTGAAATCCCCCTTAAAGAAAAGTGGGTGACAGGGTGTTAACACTGAATTGGTAATGAAAGAATTTGATAGACAGGTGGTCTTCTTTCTTTCCTAAATTTGTATGTCTATTATAGTGGGAAACCCCATTTTGTTCAGAACCAGGAAACTGTATGAGCAAAACCCCCCTGTGCCCTTTCTGATTTCAGTACCGCTTTATCGCCTTGATAGCATCAGGTCTGCCAGGTTGGTTTGAATGAATCTGAGGTTGCAAGATTTGTCTGACAAGCACCTGGCATGCAAGGCACTTCATCTACCTGCCTCAGCTGGCTTCCAGTGTGACATATGTATCCGTATATCTATGTCCAAAATTGGGCTCTTCTCCCATCAATGGACCCACAGCAACAGACACTCATCCACCGACTCGACAGGAGACTCTATTACTTTATAGCCTTGTAGAATTTTAGCTCTACCACCTCGACCCTCAGAAGTTCTGCAAGATGAGATGTGAGCAGCTGATGTCTTCTGGGAGGTAGCACCTGTGGATGTCAAATCAGGTAAATTGTATAACTGTAATTTATCGTCTATAGGAGATAACTGTTTGAAGTCAAGTCCCCTCTACTGCTGTTTGAACAGAGATGAGCCTCCCCCCATGGAAGTATACATACCTGCTTTAGGCTGTACTGGTAGTGCTGTGGCTGGCTTATTAAACTCTGGTGCTGAGCCCTTGTGTCTCTTGCTTTGCTTTCGGCTGGGCTTCTCCATAACAGTCACAGAAACATATAAACTGATGGCAGGTAGGGGCCCCTTGGCCCATCCGGTCTGCCCATTTTCATTGCGATTGCTTTCACTGAAGACCCCCCTTGGTCTACAGCACTGACTCTTCTGCCCCTTCCTTTCCCTTATAATTGCCGTGTGCCTACCCCAGGCTTTTTTGAATCCCACCACTGTCTTTGCCCCCACTACCTCCACTGGAAGCCTGTTCCAGAGATCCACCACCCGCTCTGTGAAGAAGTATTTCCTCACATCTCTCCTGAACTTACCCTCCTCCAGCTTCATATCATGACCCCTTGTACTAGAGCATCTCTTCCTCAGAAAAAATATCTCCCACCTGTACTTTATTCACCCCCTGGAGGTATTTAAAGGTCTCTATTATATCCCTCCCACTCCCTCCTCCAAGGTGTACATACTGAGCTCCCTTAGCCTCTCCTCATAGGGCTTATGATGCAGCCCCTGTACCATCTTGGTAACCCAACTCTGGACCACCTCCACCCTGTCTACGTCTTTCCTGAGATATAGTCTCCAAAACTGGACATAGTACTCAAGGTGGGGTCTCACCACTGACCTATATAGGGGTAACACCACTTCTCTCTTCCTGCTGTTGATACCCCTACGATGCACCACAGCATCCCACTAGCTCTCCCAATCGCTTTGTCACATTGTCTGGCTGCCTTCAAGTCATCTGATTTTATTACTCCAGGGTCTTTTTCCTGCTTGATTGTTTCAAGTATCTCCCCCCCCCATTTTGTAGTCCACCCAGGTTACTGTACCCTAAGTGCATAATTTTGCGCTTTTTTGCATTAAACCGTAGCTGCCAAACTTCTGACCACTCCTCTAGCCATTTTAACTCTCGTACCATCCTTTGCACCCCTCCACAGTGTCCACTCTGTTGCAGATCTTGGTGTCATCTGCAAAGAGGTAGACTTTCCCTTCCAGATTTTCCGCTATACCGCTAATGAAGATATTAAAGAGGATCACGCCCCAGTACTGACCCCTGAGGTACCCTGCTGGTCACTCTCCCCTTCTTGAAGTGAATGCCATTTACAACCACCCTCCATCGCCTATCCCCTAACCAGTTTCTTACCAAGGTTACCACCTTACTGCCCACCCCCATGCTACCAGTTTGTCAGTCTCCTATGTATGACGGTGTCAAAGGCCTTGCTGAAGTCTAGGTAGGCAATGCCCACTGCCCCTCCCTGATTCAACACCTTGGTAACCCAGTCAAAATAATCTATTAGATTTGTTTGGCACAACCTTCTTTCTGTGAAATCATACTGCTTTTGATCCTGTAGTGTGTTGGACTCAAGGTACTCCACAATCCTTTAATAGTGTTTCTATTAATTTTCCTACCACCGAAGTCAGGCTGACACACCTATAATTGCCTGCCTCCTCCTTGCTACCATTTCTGTGAAGTGCAACTATTACGTCCACTCTTCTCCAGTTCTCTGGGATCTACATTGGTCTCCAGAAAACTGTTAAAGAAGTCCCTGATTTCAGTCAGCGCTCTTGGATGCACCCCGTCTGGTCCCATGGCTTTGTCCACTCAGATTAGCGAGTGCTTTCCTGACCTGCTCCTTGAAAAAGGGACTGGTGCTCATTTCCCTCCCCTCAAAGCTCTTGGTGCCTATTTGTGGTCCATCCCATTCCCCTTCTACTGTGAACACTGAGCAGAAGTATTTGTTTAAGCTGTTTGCCTTTTCTTGGTTCTCATTTGTTTGCCAGTGAAAAGGTATGGCTGGCTGGTCCACTGGTGCTATGGCAACACAACTGCTCATGATGACAGTGACCTAGCTTTGGGAACAAGCCTGGGTTGGAAGACTGGTCAGAGGAGGATAGAGTACCCTGAAAGATGCTCTACTCCTCCAAGGTAGGGAGAAAAATTCCACCACCTGGGTAACCAAAGGTTGTAGTGCAAGCAGGAGCGGATTAGCAGGGTGGACATCGGCTGGGTTATGTGCAATGTCATGTAGCTGTGTGCACATGGAGCCCTTGCCTTGAACGTCCTGGGAGGAAAAAAGTGGAACATTTTGGAGAGATGGGCAGAGCTAGAGGCAAACAAGGAAGAAGTGTTCCTGAGGAGCTCCATGCATCTAAAGAAACAGCGCTAGAAAATGGGTTTTTAGTATCCCACTAAAGGAATTTTTATAATCGTGTGAGACACATTACACTTTTAGATGAGATTACCAAGTTTGAGAGAGATGGGTCATCCAAGAGGAGCAGGAAAGCAGGAGAAGGGCCCTCAAAAAATTCGGGAGGGCTGCAGCCTGCGAATGGTATGGGAGATCAGTTGACAACCCTGAAGTCTATGTTTAAGTCTCTACAGAAAGCAGTAACAATTTTGACCCAGGCAATCCAAAGGCTGGACAAGAAACTATACCAGAAAACAAAGTTTTGGTGGAACAAAGAACAGATGCAACTGCTAGCACAGTAGAAGAAGCTAACAAAGTGGTGAGTTGCGTGCTGTCCACTACCAACACGATGGTTAAAAACCAGGCATAAGTCCGGACCTGGTTGGAGCAGCTACAAAATGTATCAAAGACAGCCAATATACATCTATTTGCAATCTCAGAGAGCACAGAAGATCTACAAACATTTTTGAAGAGGTGTCTTATGGAGGCAGATGGTCTGGAGCTTGCAATCCCCATACAGAAAGCTCACTGCATTACATTACGCTGCGCATCTGGGACAGGAGATGAACCATGCCCAATTTTATTTACCACTGCCTTCCCTGCAGTCAGAGACCAGATCGTTAGGGGTGCTAAGAAACATGGACTGGTGATGCTGGGTGAGTCCAGAGTGCAAGTCTTTCTGAACTACTCGTTTGCCACCAGACTTAGAAGAACGGCATTTGAGGGGGTGGTGGCTAAACTTACAAAAGTGGGAACTGTTTATCACATTGCTTTCTCTGATAGGTTACAATTTTCATTTAACGACAAGTACTAGAGAACGTGGCCCAGCGGCACGGCGGAGGCACTACTGCCTACCATGCCGGTGACCTGGGACTAGGAGTGAACTTGGGTTGTTGGGGGCTGGCTGGGGGGAGGATAGGAAGAAGTGTCTGAAGGGACTGCTCTCCTCTCCTCCGGGGAAGGCTTGCCACTTCTGCCGAATGACTGTTACCAGATGGAAGCCTGGTGGCAGTGTGGGATGGTGAGTGGCGAGAGAAAGTGGGTGCTACAGGACTCTTCAATGTGCATATGCCTCCACATGAGCATGGTGACTTGCACGCCCAAGCAATGAAATCAAGGTGAAAAATGGGTGGAAAATATGGAGAGGTAGGCATTCATGATGCTCTACATGCCGAGCCCTCACTCGCCTCACCACCAGGGTGAATGTATTGTCTGATACTGGATTTGGACTTTGGGAGGCCCCCCCCCCGATCCTGCCACAAGGGGGGGGAGGCAATCCAGGGGGGCTTCTGGATGGCCGAGGTAAGTCTAGGGAAGGTGATGGATGTTGGGGGTCTGTGTGGCAGGAAACATGAGAGCCCTAGTCTGCCTTGGCCAGGGAGTACAAACAAAATATGGAGGGAAATTAAAAGACAAGTACTATACTTTTACCAATTCTAAAAGCAGTGGGGGACTTTGTCGCCAAACTCCCTTCTCAAGATGTGGAACAGGCAACTAGTGAGGCCATATGAGGGATGAAAGTGACTCTCAACAAACTGGTCTGACAGACTGTTATACACAAGAGATATGCCTGCTGTCACTGCCAGGATTTTCCACCTAATAACCAGAATTTTTAGAGGACTTAATATGGACAGTGAACTGTTTAATAACTGTGTCTCCCTTTTTTTTTTCTTAATCTTTTTCTCCTCCCTGGTCCTGGACGGCACTCCATCCCAGCCATTCTCCCAGCCCCGTACTCCAATGTTAGGCTAAGCTTCCCTCTTCTTCCCCCATGGTTTGCTCTCCATGGCAGGGTGGTGAGGAGCCCCCAACTCAACTCACCTTCGTACAGGATCCAGATTCCAGGGGAAATGCCTTCTCAGAGTCAAGTGCCTGTGGAGGACAGCAGCCCATGCCACTCAACATGGGACTCTTTTCCCTGTTCCGTTTGGTCCCCTGGGTGAAGTGTGCAATGTCGGCAATGGCTGAGCTGTGCATGCTTCCTCCCACAGCACGCCGGCTCCACCTCTCCCTTCTTATGTGAGGGCTCATGGTGCATTGACACCCAGCCTCCGCTAGGTGTCAGGGGAACAGCCACCCTGTACTCCCCCCCCCTCGGGAGAGGATAGCTGTGGGACACTCTATCCTATCCCTCCCCGGCCGACCCCTGGTGGCCCACTCACACCGCTCACATGGGTAGCAGTGTGGCAGGAGGTAAGGCACGGATGTCTCAGCCCTCCACGCCACTGAGCCGGCCAACCATGGCTCCCTTTCAACTAACTGTGTGTTTTGTTTCTGACATTTGTGTCTAATGTGGGAATATAGGGGGGAGGGTACTGTTCTGAAACTGGGTATTGGAAGGTTGAGGACCCCATGGTCAAAGCTTGCAACTCTTATATACTTATGGTACATGAGATTCCAGACACAATGTGTTTTTCTGACAATTAAGGTTGGCTCCACTGTAGAAGTTCAATATTGCTGAAGTTAAAATGGTGCCCACAGCATGCCGGTTCCCAAGGCGTGGATGGGAGGAAGGGCTTTCACTCATGGGGCTTCAGGGAGCTGAATCGACCACAGAAACACAAGTACAGTTACGTAAGAACTTACTGTAACAGTAGATCTTCGAGAGAGGCTCTTGCAGTAGGTAATTACATATAGGTCTAACGCCGGCAGGCAGCAGGACCCCACGGAAAAATTTATAGCTAGCAGTCCCTGGTGAGGGACCGCCTCCATGTCAGGTGACCGCCGTTAGGAGACGTCGGTATAAACGGGCGGTCCCGGACGCCCGCCTTCCAGTTCTTTCCCGCCACAGGCCGAAAGAGGCCTGATGAGAGAGGAGCGAATATTTCCGTAAATGGAAAAGGAGCTGAAAAAGCCTAGGGGGATGGAGGGCAGAAAGGTATTACCTACTGCAACAGCCTCTCTTGAAGATCTACTGTTACAGTAAGTTCTTACGTAACTGTACTACCTTACTTCGAGAGGGCTCTTGCAGTAGGTAATTACATATAGGACTGAATCCCAAGCAGTCTGGAACAAAGAGAGGCACCGGGAGGAGAAAAACTACTCTAAAAGGTAGTTCTGGTTGTGCAAGTCTCAAGATAGGAGGTCTTGCAAAACAGCCAGACCGAAGCCTGCTCTACGGCGAGAGGCAACATCCAAACTGTAGTGTTTCGTGAAGGTATGGACGGAAGTCCAGGTGGCGGCAGCACAGATGTCTGCCGCAGACACATTCTTGAAACAAGCCGCTGAGGCAGCTACTCCTCTTGTGGAGTGACCTCTGACTTGACCCGGAGGGTCTTGTTGTATTTGTCATAACAGAAAGTGATGCAATGAGCCAACCACTTAGACAGGCATTGCTTGGAACAGCATTGCCTTCCTTTGTGAGCAAAAGAGACGAACAACTGATCAGTCTTTTGAGATCCTTCGTCCTGTTGGTGTAGTATCTCAGAATCCGTGAACATCCATAGTGGAGTAAATATTCCCTTGATTAGAGTACTGTGTAAAAAGGCAGGTAGCTCTATGGACTGATTTAAGGTGGACTCTGCTACTACTTTAGGTAGAAACTTAGGATTCGTATGAAGAGCAACTTGTTCCTTGTGAAAAACAAGTAGGGATTTTACACATCAGGGCCTGGAGCTCGGAGATTCTTCGAGTCAAGTAATGGCCACCAAGAAGAGCCGCCTTCCACGAAAGAACGGCCAAATCTGCAGAAGCTGCAGGTTCAAGGGAGGAAGGGTAAGTTTCTCAAGAACAAAATTCAAGTCCCAAGGGGGCAGGAGTACGGATGGGGGCCTTAGATGGAGAACCCCTCTGAGAAAGGTCTTGGAGACCTCTAGTTGAGCAAAGGCCTTGTTTGCGAAGGGAATATGATAGGCCGAAATGGCCTCCATGTGTACCTTCAAAGAGGAATGACTGAGACCCAGGTTGAACAGATGACGGAGATATTCCAGCAGAAGCCCCGCTGAACAGGAGAAAGGTTCCACGTTCTTGGAAGCGGCCCAAATAGTGAATCTTTTCAACTTCATGGCATAGGTGGATCTGGTGGAGGGTTTTCTGGCCTCCACTAAAATCTCTGCCACTTTGGGAGACACTCCAAAACGGGATTGGGCTAGGTCTGCAGGAGCCATGCATGCAGTTGAAGGGATCTGAGGCCTGGGTGGACCAGGGTCCCCTGATCCTGGGTCAACAAACCTCGAGACAGAGGAAGAGGAAGAAGAGGAGGATCCTCTGAATATTGTTGTAGAAAAGAGAACCAGATTTGCCTGGGCTAGAAAGGAGCGATCAGAATCATTCTCGCTCCTTCTGAAGCTAATTTCTGCAAGACTCGTGGGATAAGAGGAATTGGGGAAAGGCATAGACGAATCTGTCCTTCCAGTCTAGAGACAGAGCATCGCTCCAGAAAGCGCCTCGCTCTGGAACGAGCGAGCAGAAGGTGGGAAGTTTTGCATTTAGGGGGGATGCGAACAGTTCGACCTGTGGTGTTCCCCGAAGTTGGAAGATATTGTCTAGGACCCCTTGGTCCAGTTCCCACTTGTGGGTCAGAGCAGAAGAGCGACTTAGCTTGTCTGCCAGGGTGTTGTCGATTCCTGGAACGTGAATCGCCGTGAGGTGAAGGTCGTGTTGTGTTGCCCAATCCCAAACCCTCATTGCATCCCTGCATAGAGGGTAGTACCGAGTCCCTCCCTGCTTGTTGATGTACCATACCACGCACAAATGTGTCCGTCTGGACGGCTAGGTAGCTGGGAAGGATGTATTGGTGAAGGGCTTGGACAGCATACAACACTGCCCGAAGCTCGAGCACATTGATGTGGACAGCTTGTTCTAGCCTGGACCAGGAGCCCTGGGTCCGATGAGGGCCTAGATGGGCTCCCCAACCTTCGCCTGAGGCGTCTGTGGTTAGAGTCTGGGAGGGGGGGAGGATGAAAGAAAGGAACCCCCCCGAAACAGGTTCTCTCGAACCATCCACCATCGCAAGTCTCGCATCATCGGCGAGGAGATCAGAACCGAGTGATCTAGGTCATCCACTAGCTGATCCCACTGAGAGCGTAGAGTCCACTGAGAGATCCTCATGTGGAGTCGAGCACGAGGGAGCGTCGGGATAGCAGCCGCCATGAGCCCGAGAAGGCGCAGGACCGACCTCGCCGAGACCAACCTGCCGTCGGACAACAGATTTATCTGGGTCTGAAGGGAGGCCGCCCTGTCTGGAGGCAGGAAGGTCTTGCCCATGGTCGTATCGAGGATCGCCCCAATAAACTGTAGCCTCTGGGATGGGTCCAGATGAGACTTGGAATGGTTGATGGTAATACCCAAGCAGGCAAAACCTTGCTGGGTAAGGGAGAGGAAACGCAGGAGTTCCTCCCTGGATGAGGCCGCCAGGAGCCAGTCGTCCAGGTAAGGGAAAACCTGTACTCCTTGGTACGCAGTGGGCGCTACCACTGCCAGGCATTTGGTAATACTGGGGCGAAGAGGATAGACCAAACGGAAGCGCCTTGAACTGGTAGTGGTTCCCTTGGAACGCAAAACGAAGGTATTTGCGATGAGATGGGCGAATGGGAATGTGCAGATAAGCATCCTGCATATCCAGAGCACAAAGCCATTGACCCGGCCGGAGGAGGGGCAGAAGGCTCTGCAAAGAGAGCATCCTGAACCTTTTGTACTCTATGTAAAGATTCAGGGAACTGAGATCTAAAATTGGTCTGAGATCTCCAGTGTTCTTTGGGACCAGGAAGAAATGGGAGTAGTAACCCGTCCCCTGAAGATGAAGGGGAACGGGCTCTATCGCTTGCTTCAGCAGGAGAGCCGAGATTTCCTCTTGGACCAAAGGAAGATGTTCCCGTGAATACGACAACTTCAGAGGGGAGTGGCGGGGTGGTTTCTGAAGAAACTCTATGGAGTGTCCTTCTGCTATGAGCTGGAGCACCCAAGAATCCGTGGTTATCCTCTCCCATCCCGGAAGGTGGAGGGAAAACCTCCCTCCTACTGGTTCCTCCGGTGAGTCCGGAGGCAGTGGGAGAGGAAAGGAGTCAGGTGGTGTGGGGCAGTGCAGCAGCTGAAGCACCCGCTGCTTTTTTGGGTGGGGGGAGGGCTTAGCAGCTGCGGGGGCTCGACGTTTTGTGGCCCGCCTTCCCTGGGGTTTCGCCTTTGGCCGATTACATCTGCGAAAGGGATGGCGCTACTGCTGATGGGGATGGTACATGGACTCAACTGACTTCAGAGCCGTCCCCTTCTCTTGAAAATCGGTAATGATGTCCTTGACATCACCCCGGAAAAGCATCAACCCCCGGAAGGGTGCTTCCTGGATAGCAGATTGCACCTCCGGGACTAGACCTGACACGCGGAGCCAAGCATGACGCCGTAGGCCTACAGCGAAAGTTGAACTCCGCCCAGCAGTGTCCACTGCATTGTATGTCGCACGTAGCATGTGTCAACTGGCCAAACGAGCAGAGCAGACGAGATCAGCCAACTCCTGCTTGACTTGGGAATCAGGCAAGGAGTCCAGCTTGGCTTCCGCCTGAGTAAGGATGGCCTTCTGGTAGTCCCCCATGTGGCCGACATAGTTCAGGGCCCTAATCCCCAGTGTGGAGGAAGGGTAAATCTTTCTCCCATACTGGTCAAGAAGGCGAGATTCCTTATCAGGAGGTGACGAGCTAAGATGTTTTGGGTTCGCCGACCGGCCGTGAGCGGCACTAATCACGACCGAGTCGGCACGAGGGTGAGAATCCAGGAAATCAACACCCTCTGGAGCCTGATACAGCCTGTTTGACTTCCTAGGAAGTGGAGCTAAGGCCGACGGCTGTTTCCATATCATGGTAACAAGGTCGGCGCAAGGCTCTATCCAGGGTGGCACCAATGTAGGAGCTGTCATGGGCAGATCCAGATGTTCAGTGAGTTTCAGACGCTGAAGATCTGGTTCCAGGGAGCGCCACTGATGAACCTCCTGGATTTTTCTAAGCAACTCCGTAAAAGAAGGATCCTCCAGAGGAGACTTCGTAGGAGTCCTTAGCCGGGGCTTCGACGGAGAGCGAAGCTCGTTGTCTCTCTTGGAGCAGCCGTCGGAAGAGTCCGAGAGTGAAGAGGAGGATGAAGAAGAGAACGACTCCCTTTCCCAACCTGGGGGAGGAACGGACCCCTTGGGGAGGAACGGACCCCTTGGGGAGTCCCCGGAGAAGCGTGTCCTGCCCCTTTCTGGATCCATACTGAAGAATAGGAGTCCGGAGGTGGTGAGGGAGTGTGCCGCCTGGGGTGTACAGGAACCTGGGATGGCACCATCGCCGGAAGGCGGCTCTCGACCTCTTTGGTGAGCTGAGCCTTGGCCTCAGCCCACCAGGAGGCCAGAGTCTCCTGCAGGTCCACTGGCGGCCACAAGGGCAGTGGAGGAGGAGGTGGGGGATAAGAATACGGATTATACCCATATGGAGCGTATCCAAAACCCGGCTACAGGTAGCCCAGCGTCGGGTATTGGGGCGTCGAGTACTGCAGCGTTGGGAAGCCCGGCGTCTGGTACTGTGACGCCTTATACTGCGTTCCCGGGTACACCGGCGTCGAATAAAATGGAGGATACCTGGGAGCCCGGGGGGCTGCCGGAGCAGATGGCCTGGCCGGGAACCTCACGGGCGGGTCCATAGTGGAGAGCCCGTAGGGCGGAGGGCCCGATGGGAGCAGAATATCTCCCGGAGTCGGTAAGGCTGATGTCAGGGCCGACGGCGGAGGCCCTGGCACTGGAGATACCGACACTGGAGGGGCCAGCGTTGGAGCCGGCATCCGGGGAGCCGACGTCAGGTCCGGCACTCCAGATGGAGGAAGGACTGACGGAGGCAAAAGATCCCCAGCTTCGCCCGGGGACAGAGGGGAAAAGTCCCTGGGTTCAGGTTGGGGAGGACTCTGGTTCCCCAGATGGCAGCGAAGGCTGTGGTGAACCAGGAATGACGGACGTTGGGGGGTCCGTCGTTGGTTCCTTCACCGGCCGGATGTCGGATGAGCCGACGTGAGGCTTAGAAGCGAGCTCTCGGTGGGCGCCGGAGGAGCCGATGTCCGACTTATGAGAGCCTTCACCAGAGATAGGCCGAGAGAAGAGATCGGCCTGGTCTGGTGGAGGGGAGGCTGCGCGTCGCCCCGGAGGGTCGGACTTCTTACCAGCCCTCTCCGGGCGGACGTCAGAGGAGCTGACGCCCGGCTTACTGGAGTCGCCCACAGTGGTAGGCCGCGAGCATGCAGCCGTACCAGGGGCAGAGGCCTCCAACTGCCCGAGGTGCCCGCAAGGCCCGAGCGCGAGCCAGACGGGTGGGCCGACGCCACCTCAGAAACCTCTGAGACGGCCGTCGAGGAGCGATCCCCCAGAGGGGATGTTACCTGCGTCCCAGCGACTCCCGAGGGAGACGCGATGGAGGAGCTTTTGTCCCGGTGCCTCTCCTTGTCCTTCTTCTTCCAATGGCCTTCAGGGGAAGTGGATGCCTGCCTCAGTTTTTTAAGCTCCTTCTCCATAGAGCTCATTTTCTTCTTTAGAATATGGGCTTCCAGGGATTGCTGCCGCCTTTTTCGGGTAGCCGCGTTAAAGCTGAGGCAATGCTGGCACTTCTCGACTGGGTGATCGGGGCCTAGGCAGAACAGGCACAGGGAGTGGCCGTCCTAGTGCGGTAGTTGGGTGCCACACGAATCACACTTATTCTTGTGCTCAGAGGGTGTAGGGGACAACATACACCGACATTAGTACTGACGTTAGTCGAAAAAATAAAGAGTTTTTTCGGTAAAAAAACGTCGAAGGAAGGGCTGGCCGAAGCATGAACTTTCAGCGAGGTGCTGCGAGCTAATGGCTGGAAAGAACTGAAGGCGGGCATCCGGGACCGCCCCTTTATACCGACGTCTCCTGATGCCGGTCACCTGACGTGGGGGCGATCCCTCGCCAGGGACTGCTAGCTAGAAATTTTTCCGAGGGGTCCTGCCGCCTGCCGGCATCAGTCCTATATGTAATTACCTACTTCAAGAGCCCTCTCGAAGTAAGATCTGTACTTACACAGGGTACATTCTAATCTTCAGCTTCAGTGGATGAAAGGGAGCACTCAGTGACCGCCTAGAATCGCTGGGTTATGCAAAGAATGGAATCATTACCAATGTGCTAATCTGTGAACATTTTATAAAAGGAGGCAGTATAGCGCAGTGGTTTAAGGCTCTGAGCTGCAAACCTGGAGACCTGGGTTTGAATCCCACAGCCCCCACTTGCATACTGTGTGACCCTGAGCAAGTCACTTAACTTCCCTGTGCTCCCAGGTCGCACCTGTAAACAAGCTTTCAGCTTAGTGTGCCTCTCCTGGTTAAAAAAAAAAAAAGTAAATTTCCTAAATTATGCATTTGTATGTGGTTCTCTCTAATGGGTAATTAGTTCTCACTGTTCACTGTTAATGTTAGTACTAATTAGTGTCACTTCGATGTTCTGGAGTTACACATACTTCTACTTAATTGAGTTTTTATGTTTTCAGAAACTGAGGAAATGGAGTTCATAGTATGTTTTGTTTATATAGTAATGATTCCATACAAAGTGTATGTGATGATATTTAACCTAATCCCCATTAGAGCGCTGACTGCAATAAGGTTCCATATGTATTTTAAAAAAAAAAAAAAGTGATATGGGATGGCCCAGTGGCGTGAAGGGTTGAGGCGATGGATGCCTTACCTCCTCTCACACCGGTGACTCAGGTTTGGAAACAAACCTGAGTCATTGGGGGTCAGCCAGGGGAAGGGGGAGGAGCAGGACTGAGCTGTCACTAGGTAGCTTTCCTCTCCCAGGGAGTGACGTGAGTCTCCCCAGCTCTTGGCTGCCACCAGGTGGAGGCTATGTGGCATCACCAAACCTCCAGGGGGACCAGGCATTAGGTTGGGTGGGAGGAAGGGGCCGTAACCGGAGCCATGGAGTTAATGCGTGCCTCCATGTGCATGCGCTCCTGTGTTACTGGGGTCCTGGCACTAGAAGGGAGAAAACAGAAAAATGGGACACTGGGGCAGGCTTAATGAAGCCCTGAAAGGGCTGATTGTAGTTCCTCTAAAAAAGGACCACAGCCGTGTCTGCCTGGAGCCCCGACAAGAGAAAAGCCTATATACCAAAAAAAAAAAGTGATGATATACGAGTATTCCTTCCATTGTGATTACAAATAGACTGCAGACACTCAAATTTTACTCTAGTGATGCTATTATGTTTATTACAACCATATGATGTTTGCTGTAGCTGGCATGCATATGTACTTTCATGTGTGTTTGTATTGTATTTTTCTGAAAATGCAATAAACATGAATATGTATATCTTAAAAAGGTGGAAAATGTAAGGCCCCTAGCTGCACTGTGTGGTACTTTCAGCCCTGCAAAGCCACCGCTATTACGTGCACCTACTCTGCAGTTCACTGAAGGATTTGGAGCACCCCCAGTACCCCATCATGAGAAGTAAGTCACAGGGCAGCTTGGAAGGGGTCAAAAGGGTGGTAGGTTGCCACAGGGCAGTATGAGACATGTTCATGAAAAGTGGAGATAAAGAATTTAAAAAAAAAGTTTAGAAAGTATGGACTGGTTATGGTAAATCCTCTGGAGGGTCCTCTCACAAAAAACGGTCTATCACCTTGGAAAAAATTACTCTTCCCTTTACCTATGGTGGGCAAGTGAAGGTATTAAGCAACCCAGCTCTCCTTGATTTTAGTCAGGATAGTCTCCACCTCAGAAATGAATAAAATGCCACTTTCGACAGGACAGTCAAGTTTCTGCTGTGGTACATCAGAAGGAAACCACGAAACTCACAGCAGGTCAGGTGCCACAAAAATACATCTGCGGCTGTCATGTCTAAGGCATCTGAGGTATGTTATGCTGTTCTGAGATGGTACTGGGTGGACTCAGATTCCCATAGTAGCCAGCCTCAGAATCTGTCTCTTGTGACCATCGAGACGAGGTCAGCAGCCATTTTATTTTTTAGAACTGCCCATAGGAAGGGGCCATCCAATCAGTGCCGGTGACCTCCCAGCGGCTGTTCTGCTCTGGGAAGGGTGGATGCCAGGACATCAGGGATGACCACAGGTGAAACTACATAAGTAAACAAAAAACTGCCCCATAGCAACTGATTATATTTGTAAATGCGGGTGTCAGAAACTGTCTTTTAGACGACTTCTCTGGGGATGCTTGCTTAGTTGTAGCGTTCACATACACTGCTCTTGAGCAGCCATGATGACCAGTCTTTAGAGCTTGTTTTTGGCTGCTTAAAGTAGAAAAGTTCATCCCCAGGGGTCAAAGAAAGCTTTTTGAGTGGCTGGTAGGCAACTCAGACACCGAGAGGTAGCTTTTGTTGCTTTTTTCAAACGTGGATGAACTTGGGCTACTAGGAACAATGGAGATGTAAGGAGATTAGGAGATTACTGTACTTCATGAAGTTTTTCTTTGAATTATCCAGAACCAAACCATCAAACTTTAGCATTACCCTTAATGTTCAGCTTTACTCTGAAACAGTTATTTCTGTGCCTTTATTTTTGAAGGGGGTCTCTTTGCTCGACCAGCAATGGATTAGGATAACTGGGAAATACTTATTTCCCCCCTGACAACGTGGTAGTGAGGCAAATACATAAAGCCAGATAACAGTTCTCTGCTATTTCTGTTTACCTTTCAGATGCTTCCTGATGTTCTGCCACTTTCTCAGAGTGTTGGAATTTTTGCCAGTAGGACACTGCTTCCTGTTTTCTGTTCAGTTTCCACAAAACTTGCAAAACAAAATACATGGCTTGACGACTGTCTGCAGTATACCAAAAAAAAAAAAAAAAGGGCAAATCAACAACTAAGGACTAGAAGTGGCAGACAACATAGTGGAATCTGAGGAATGTTTAAGAAGTGCAATTCTTTTCTTCCTTCTTTAAAAACTGCTTAATAGGGCCAGACTGTTGGCACAGTGGATTACAGATGAGAGGGGACAGACTATTTTTTTCAAGGCCAGATTTGCTACATGACCATGGTGATCCCGTAAAAACTTGTTTCTGTGGCTGATGAGTTTCAGGTGTGGTCCACACACCAGTGAAAACAATAACAATGAAGAATTATTAAGTATAAAGGAAACAGTTGAGCAAAATGTTTTTAAACTGTAACAATCTGTAAATGTTTTGTATATAATTGTTGCTATTTTCAAGAAATGATGTCAGACAAAGAACACACACACACACACACACACACAATATATATATAAAATTTTGTTTAGGCCCAGTGTGCTGCTGTGTTGGACACGCTGGTTCAGACTGGACCCTTACTTTGGCACTGGGGCATCACCTGAAAGCTGGTCAGGGATGTTGCTCCTCTATGGGAGACGCACTGTGTGCACACAAGGCAATCATGAGTGTGGCATGCCACCATGGGAAAGGTCAAAGGGTGCAAAATGGTAAATGGGGTAGCGGTTGATGGGGCTATGAGGTCGCCAGGGAATCTCAACCTTAAGACTGGGTGTCAATGGGCAAGAAAATCCTTCACTAAAAAAATTATTTTGTTCAGCCGTCTTTTTCTCTGGCCAAGTGACAAGCACACACACCTGCCATGCAGAGGACCTGGGTTTGTGCCTCAAGAATAATTCACAGTCGAAGGACAGCAGATGACAAATATATGTATTCAGAGAGTGATGGCTGAAGCTGTCACAGTTTTCCTGCCTTCTGGTAACCCTGAGGGGTGGTTGCCATCTCAGGGATAGTAGCTGGTACTCCTGGGCCCTGTGTCATGTTGCCCTTGACGGGCTACTGGCTGTTTGGGCTGGGAGGTTATCTGGGAATCCCAATCTGTAGACTGGGCAGATGTCAATCTGGTGGAGCAAACTGGGCTGATATCAATGGAGGAGAAAAGCTTGATAAAGAAATAAATTGTGGTTGATGCACTCAAAGTCTTCTAAGAGTGATGTCTAGAACTGGAGTTACTTCCCTGCCTCTGGTGACCCAGGAGGTGGGAGACAAGCACCAGCAAATGCCTGTCCAGTCTACTAATTAGTTCTTACTTAAGTTGGCCTGACTTTGTGGCTTATACATTGGGGCCTTTCATTAACTAGACAGTGCAGGCAAGGAGAAGGGGTTAGTTCAGGGAAGATTACATGCAGGATATGACTTGGCACTGGCTGGCAGATGATGCTGATGTCACCTTTTTAGCTTGGAAGAGCATCATCATCATCACAATGCATCATCCTCTATGGACAGCTTCTGGCACTAGCAACCAACTATAGGTAGGAGTCTCTAGTCAAGAGGCAGCAGTGGGTACAGAAAGCCTTAGGGATAGGAAAAAAATAATGTTGGAAGATTTTACCAGAGTACACCCCCTTGCTACACATACTGTTGTCTGGGGCAAGCTCATCAGTGGTCGCAAATCCTAACCACTGCTATTATAAAAGATATCAACTGAAGTTTTTGGTGAGCAGAGGTCTACACCAATATATTTGTCAGACGGAGCTGGGGACAAGGAATCAGGATGGGTCCTAAGAAAGACCAGAAATACCAAGCTTATGGACTAGATGCATTTTTAGCTTCAACAGCCACCACAAGGAGATCGGGGCCTACACAGCTTGGCAGCGCCTCGAATTCTGAGCTACCTAACACCCAAATCCTTGCTACACTTCAGAAGATACAGAGCATTGGCGAAGAGACAAAAAAGCGACTAACAGCAGTTGAAGCAAAGTTATCGGAAAATAATATGAAAATTACAGAGAATTCTGTGGCAATACAGGGACTAACAGAGGAAACAAAAAAACAGGCAGACCAAAATGTCTTGTTTATCAACAACCTAAATTTCTTCAGTGCCAAGGTGGAGTCTCTGGAGAACTTTCAACATCAAACTAACGTGCAGACTGTGAATTTTCCACCTTGATTTGCTGGCACTGCTGACCTCCTACCTACAGTGGAAAAGACAATATTTACTGACCAACAGTTGTTGCCCACCAAACCCGGAGTCTGTGTTGGGCGCACCTTCACCATCCCACAGTGGGCCAGGACGCATGAAGCAGAGACATCTTGGCCCCTCATGGCCATAGCTATGCTCTCAGTACCTGAAGCCCATATTCAGCTTTTATAAACTGCTCGGACAAAGGGGACATAACTTGGGAGAACAGCAAGACTGCCTTTTTCCCTGATTTGTCACTGCAAACCCAATCTTGTAAAAAAGATTTACAATTCATTAAAAAATCTCTTCTGGACAATGGAATTAATGTGCAGCTCCTTTTTCTGGCTAGGTTGCAGACCAGGCATGAAGCCAAATCATATATTTTTTTAGACCCTGAAGCCGCATCTGTATTCGCTGAAAAACTGCTCACCCAAGCTGCAGCTGTACCTGATGAAAGAGAAAAAGATGGGATGTCATTGAGGTACAGGTCAGGAAGCATAGGAAAACCAGGATCAGTTTCAAAAAATCGCAAATAGCACTTTATTTATCTCAATAACAGCAAACTAAATTATTCAGTATAACTATTTACAAAGGCAGTACAAATACAGAAAACAAAGTTCTTCATCTGAGGAAATCTCTAATTCCAAGTTTCAGTCTTGCTCTCTCACTCTCGTCTCTCTAGCAAAAGCATTGCTGCTCTTTTTATAAGTCTTTGTCTGGAAACCCATTATAAGAGCCTGCTTTTCACAGAATGTTCTTGTAAGTTTATAGATTGTTCTTGTAAGTTTTGTTCCTTGCACGTTCAGCAAAACAGTACACAGTGTCCCAGAACTGACCTCTTGTTGACAACTCTGCAAAGGGCTTAAAAACTGAATCTCAGGTTAACCCTGAGTTCCAAATAGCTTTTTGCAATCATTTCAACAGTATAACTATATACATTTTAAACAAAGGGATCCCAGTTTCACATACAGTTTTACACAGAGATTCACATATATTTTTTATAACTGCAGATATGCAAGGGGAAGAAAAGACAGAGCAGCAAGTGAAGGCAGAGCTATAGCGAGGGGCAGAGAACTGTGAAATGATTGGAGTGATCAGTTCCTAGGTCTCACAAGAAAATGTGGTTGCACAACTACACAGACAGAAAAGAAGAGGATAGAACAGACCCTTGCGTCTAACTCTCCCTGCGTAACAAATGGGACAGGGCCTTATTCAACCCTGTCACATACCCCCACAAGAGGGACCCTGTTAAAAAAAAAAACAAAAAAAAAAAACAGGTTTCCAAAACTTTCTATTAATTCTCTTCTGACATTCGCTTATAACCTTTACAGTTCAGTGCATATGCAGCATAGCAAACAGAGAAGTTTCAACTTATATTTTTTCAACCTTCGGAATTCTCAATTCCTGATTCATATCTTGACAGAAAATCAGCATTGACATTCTCTTTCCCAGGTTTGTGCATCACTTTAAAATTTTAATGGCTGTAGTGCCAGGCACCACCGTGTGACTCTAGAATTTCCTTCCTTCATTTGGTTAAGCCAACAGAGAGGATTATGATATATTACAAGTACAAAGTCAGCTCCTAGTAAGTAAAACTGATGGGACTCAATGGCCCACTTTGCCGCAAGGTATTTCTTTTCAATGGTAGAGTACCTTTTCTCTCTGTCGTGCAATTTCCTACTTACAGTGGCGTGAAAAAGTATTTTCCCCCTTCCTGATTTTCTCTATTATTGCATATTTGTCACACTGGATGTTTTCAGGTCTTTAGAGAAAATGTAATATTAGATAAAGGGAACCTGAGTGAACAAATAACACTTTTTTTTTTTTTAATTTCACTTATTTAATGAAAAAAAGTTAACCAACACCAACTGGCACTGTGTGAAAAAGTAATTGCCCCCTTACACTTAATAACTGGTTATGCCACATTTAGCTGCAATGACTGCAACCAAACACTTCCTATAATTCAATATCAAGTCTTTCACATCGCTGTGGAGGAATTTGAACCCACTCTTCCCTGCAGAACTGCTTTAATTCAGTAACATTTGGTAGGTTTTCGAGCATGAACTGCTCGTTTCAGGTCCTGCCACAGCATCTCTACTGGGTTTAAGTCTGGACTTTGACTAGGCCACTCCAGAACTTTAATTTTACTTCTTTTTAGCCATTCTGATGTGGACTTGCTTTTGTGTTTTGGATCATTGTCTTGCTGCATGACCCAACTATGCTTCAGCTTCAGCTGACGGAAGGATGACTGGACATTCTCCTTAGAATTTTCTGGTACAGAGCAGAATTCATGGTTCCTTTAATTATGGCAAGTCTTCCAGGTCCTTAGGCAGCAAAGCATCCCCACACCATCACACTACCACCACCATGTTTGACTGTTGGTATGGTGTTCTTACTGTGGAATGCTGTGTTTGCTTTACGTGAGATATTATGGGATCCATGTCGTCCACAAAGTTCCACTTTGGACTCATCTGTCCATAGAACATTTTCCCAAAAGGCTTGTGGATCATCCAGGTGCTTCTTGGCAAATGAGAGACGAGCATTTATGTTCTTCTTGGTTAGCAGTGGTTTCCACCTTGCTACTCTCACATGAAGCCCATTTTTGCCCAGTCTCTTTCTGATTGTGGAGTCATGAACACTGACCTTAGCTGAGGCAAGAGAAGCCTGCAGTTCTTTGGATGTTGTTTTAGGATCCTTTGAGACTTCTTGGATGATTTTACGCTGCGCCCTTGGAGTAATTTTGGCAGGCCCACTCCTGGGAAGATTCACTACTGTTCAAGTGTTCTCCATTTGGAGATTATGGCTCTCACTGTGGTTCGATGGAGTCCCAGAGCCTTAGAAATAGCTTTGTAACCCTTTCCAGACTGATAGAGGGCAACAAATGTTTTCTGATCTTTTAGGAACTCCCTTTGATCATGGCATAATGTGCTTGTTGAATCTTTGTGCTGGCAACGTGACTCTGATGGTAAGGGTCAAAATAAGTGAGGTTTATATTGAGCAGGGCTGGCTGTAATCAAGCCTGGCTGTGTTCAATCAGCTGACTCTAATTATCCCTTTAATTGGGTTGATTTAACTAGGGGGCAATTACTTTTTCACACAGTGCCAGTTGGTGTTGGTTAACTTTTTTCATTAAATAAATGAAATAAGTAAAAAAAAAAGTGTTATTTGTTCACTCAGGTTCCCTTTATCTAATATTATATTTTGTCTAAAGACCTGAAAACATCCAGTGTGACAAATATGCAATAATAGAGAAAATCAGGAAGGGGGCAAATACTTTTTCACGCCACTGTATATACAGAATAGGATTTTCTTTCCCATCTATATGCTGACTCAAGACTGCACCTAGGCCTACCTCTGATGCATCAGTCTGTTACAGAAATTGTTTCTCAAAGTCTGAGCTTCTTAAAACAGGGGCCGAACATAATGCAGCCTTAATGGCCTGAAATGCCTCATCACACATTATTCAGGAACTGTTTCTTTGTGAGTTCAGTGAGGGGAGTTGTTAACTCGGCAAAGCTGTAAACAAATCTTCGATAATAACCGCCTAGCCCTAAAAATGACCTGACACGTTTCTTGGTTTTGGGGGCAGGTCTGTTGGCCATAGCTTCTATCTTGGAAACCTCTGGCTTGACTCCATTTCCCAAAACATAGCCCAAATATCTGTTTTCCTGCATGCCCAATGCACACTTGGCAGGATTGTCAGTCTTGCCTTTTTGATCGATTGGATAACTGCTTGTAGGTGTTCCAGGTGACTTTTCTGGTCTGGACTGTACACCACAACATCATCCAGGTACGCAATACAATAACCAGTGTGAGGGGATAAAATTACATTCGTGTATTGTTGGAATGCAGCGGGGTGCGCCATGTAAACCAAACAGCATGGTGGTGAACTGAGAGACTCCTATAGGAGTGGCAAATGCAGTTTTGTCTCTTGATTCTTTAGCTACGGGGATTTGCCAGTAACCTTTTGTGAGATCGAGGGTCCTGATATATTTGGCACTTCCCAGTCTGTCCACCAGATCATCTATTCTGGGCACAGGATAACTGTTGAATTCTGACACTTGATTAGGTTTCCTAAAATCAAGGCAGATTCTTTCACCTCCTTCTTTTTTGTTTACAATCACTGCTGGTGATGACCAAGCACTTCTCGACTCTTCTATGATACCCAATTCTTTTATTTTTTGTATTTCCTTAATCAAGTCTGCTCTTAACCACTCTGGTAATCTGTATGTCTTTTGTCTAATAGAGCGAGCATTCCTTGTTACTATTACGTGCTCAACCCCCTCTGCTCAGCCTGGTACTGTGGTAAAAGCACTGTTAAATGTCTTCAGTAAGTTACGAATTTCTGTGGTTTGTTTGGAGGTTAAGGAAACATTCATCTTTACAGCGTCAGCAGTTAAAGTTTGTTCTAGTCTACCATAAGCTACATCAAGATCTTCTTTACCAGTTTCTGGTAAAACCAGCAAAACAGTTTTTGGTGTTTTCTCAACCCATTTCTTGAAGAGGTTAGCATGGTATATCTTAGAAGGATTTTTGCTATCAAGGGTCTCAATCTCATAGTTAACTGTGCCAGTACGTTTAAGCACTTTATAAGGTCCTTGCCACTTCATTAATAATTTATTTTCTATAGTTGGTAACAGTAGAAAGACATTTTCACCTGGCTCAAAACCTTTTTCATTTATCCCATGGTCATAATACACCTTCTGCTGGTTTTGCGCCACATCCTGATTACTATGGGCGATTTCAACATATTTTACTAGCATACTAAATTGCCAGCAGAATAGTCGTAACGGTCTTTCATGTCTGCTCGTTTGGTCAGCCCCCACCCTGGGAGCTGACCTTGCTGCCCCCCCTCGCCTTCTCTGGCTTCTCCCTTCCCAGTCCCGGATATTCTCGCTGCAATGGATTTTGCTTCCAGAACCCTTCCCCTGTACCTGTCCCACCCCCTCTTGAACCCCTCCACCAGCCTCCTGGGCAGCGCATTCCATGGCTCCACCACCCTCTCAGTGAAGTAGCACCTCCTCCTTTCTCCCTTGAATCTCCCCCCCTCCAGCTTCCACCCATGCCCTATAGTTGGCCCCTCCTTCCTTCGAAGCACCCTGACTGCTCCTCCCCTATTTACTCCTTTCATGTACCTGAAGACCTCTATCATGTCCTCCCGGTCCCTTCTCTCTTCCAATGTGTACATATTTAGCTCTTCGAGCCTCTCCCCATCGGTCCTGTCCTCCAAGCCCCAAATCATTTTGGCTGCCCTCCTCTGGATGCTCTCCAGGAGTTCAATGTCCCTCTAAGTGTGTCCTCCAAAACTGCAAGCAGTACTCGAGGTGTGGCCTCACCAAGCAGTTATACAGAGGGAGCATCACTTCCCTCCTTCTGGAGGTGATCCCCCTAGCGATGTATCTCATCATCCTGTTGGCCTTGGCCGCTGCCCTCCTACAAATCTCTGAGTTGTTCATCTTGACATCCACCACCACCCCCAGGTCCCTCTCAGCCATCGAGACTTGTAGCATGCCCCCCCCCAGGGTGTACACTTGGCCCGGGTTTCTGGCTCCCAGGTGCAGTATCTTGCATTTCCTGCATTGAACCTCAGCTTCCACTTTCTAGACCACCTTTCCAGAGCCTCCAGGTCCCCCTGTAGGGCCACCTTCCCCTCCTCCCCATCCATCACTGCCCCCAGTTTTGAGTCATCCGCAAAGAGACTCATCTCACTCCTGATACCCGTCCTTATGTCAGAGATGTAGGCGTTGAACAGGAGGGGGCCCAAGGACCGATCCCTGTGGGACCCCACTAATGACCCTCCTAGGGGATGAGACTATCCTGCCAACCATGACCCTCAGGTCCTGGAGCCAATTGCCTATCCATCTGATCATCTGGTTCCCCATCCCCAGTTCTCCCAGCTTATCCAATAGGCCCCCATGAGGAACAGAGTCAAATGCCTTGCTGAAGTCAAGAAAGAGGACGCCCACCGGTCTACCCAGGTCCAAGGCACTTGTCACCCAGTCATTGAACTCCACAAGGTTTGTCTCGCACGATTTTCCCACTGAACAAATCCATGCTGTCTATCGTCCAGGCACCCCAACTTTTCCAGGTCCCCTCAGCCTCTCCTTGACAATGCCCTCCATCACCTTGCCCACCACCGATGTCAGGCTGACAGGTCTGTAGTTCCCTGCCACCTCCCCTGATCCCCACTTGTGGATAGACACTATAAGCGCCACCTTCCAGTCCTGGGGCACCCACCCTGTCCTCAGAGAGATGCTGAAAAGCTCCACCAGGGGTTTCACCAGGACATCCGCCAGTTCCTTCAGCACTCTGAGATGTAATTTATCCAGCCCCGGTGCTTTCTCCATCTTAAGGGACCTGAGGGCTTCCCTCACTCTCTCTGCCATGATTTCCACCACCACTACCTCGTCCCCCTGCTTAGCCTTCTCCCCTCCTGCCAGTGATGCCCCCCAGACCCACCGATCGGTAAGAGATCCCCCCTCCTCAGTTTCACCGTCTCCTCCCATGTATGATGCAGCCCCCCCATTTTCCTTGGTGAAAACTGAGGTGAAGTATTCATCTAGTACCTCAGCCTGCTTCCCCGGGTCTTGTGCCCATCCCTCCTCGTTTTAATCCTGCTAATCTGCCCGTTCGCCCTTTGTTTTCCCCCAATGTATCTAAAGAACCCCTTGTTTCCTCTCCTAATTTCCCTGGCCAAGTTCTGCTCCTTCCTTGCCTTAGCCACCCTCACTACCCTAGTGGCCCTTCTGGCCATCAGCTTGTACTCCCCTTGATCCCTTTCACTCCTTGAGCACTTGAATTGCCTATAGGCTGCCTTCTTTCCCCTCACCACCTCCTGAACCTCCCTGGTCCACCAGCAGGGTTTTCGGGCCCTACCGCATGTTTGTCTTACTCTTGCACAGGTGCTGGTAGCCTCCTGCACCCACCTCCTGATGATTTCCCACCTACTGTCAGCGTCCATGTCTGCCAGTTTCTTTCTCAGGACAAACATGTAAGATGTAATAGATTGTTTCTGATGGGGGTTATCTTCCCATGTTTCTTTTATTACATCTAGTGGCCCTCTAGGTTGTCTACCATACAGCATTTCAAATGGTGAAAAACGTGTTGATGCCTGTGACACTTCTCTGTAAGCAAAAAGCAGGTGTGGTAAGTATTGGTCCCAGTCTTTCCCTTCCCCTTTTACAAACCCTTTTAACATATGTCTTAAGGTTTGATTAAAATGCTCATGTAACACCCCTGTTACCCAGGGTTACTAGAATCCCAGTAAGACCTAGTGGTAGGCAGGGAAGGCAGCTTGTGAAACTCCAGTTAAATGGATTTCACACCATCTCACTCTGTTCTCAGTCTCAGCTGAGACTGAGGGATGACATCACCATAGAACTCCCGCAGCTGCATTAGCCACACTGGAATCTGCAGTTGGAAGTTAGGATAGAATGTTGGGGATTTTTTGAACAGTGTGTGAGAGTCTGTGTGCAGTCTTGAAGAGAGGGGCAGCATAGCAGTCTGTGGACAGGCTTTTTGAGCCTTAAGCTCTGTCATAGAGCTACTGTAGGGGAGGTGTGTGTTTCCACCAAAAGAGGAACACAGCAAGCTGTTTGTGAAGTGGTGGAGACTGCTGTTACTGGTCCATGTGCCCCATCCCTGAGGAGATGGGGGTGGAAAGGTTTGCCTGTCTTCCAGGGGCAACCCTCCTGGTTCCGGCTAAGGAAGAAGCTGCCTTATTTCAAGTTGTGCTGCGGCACCAGAAGCTGTGGGTAGAAATTCCTGTGAGGAATCACCTGTGGGGCACCTGCAACCAAAGGGTGAGTTCGCTCTGACAGAGGGCCTATGTTTTCACCTGAACTGTTGGAAAGTGGGGCTTGGACTACTTAATTTGTAGGAGGTTAGTGTAATAGACATTGCCAGTTAATTCAAGCAGGTTCAAGTCCAGCACAAACAGTAAAGTAAAGTGGGGATTGGACTGCTAAATCAGTGGGAGGCCTAGAGCAATGGGGCTAAGCCAAGTAAAAGTATGTTCAAGTCCAGCACAATGGGAAAGCAAGCCAAGTAGAGGAAATGTGACATACATTTACCCTTAATCTACATTGCCAAGCTTTACAGAAACAGATGTTTAATGTCCAGAGGAATGGTCAGGTATGAATTGTGGAAGTGAGAGGTGGGAGATCCCCCCCTTCAGTAGTAGCCAAATTCACCTCTACGGATTTGCTCTGTGGCACCTTCACTTTCTCTCAGGTACTTGGCCAGTGCCTGAGGAAAGTATCCAGACATGGGATTAAAAGGAAGTTTCCCTGATGGTGCTGAAGTGCTCTTAGGTGGTTTAGGGAGCCACCAGAAAATGTTTCCATGACATATGGAAGGTGTCCGAGTGGCCGGCAAGAGAGCCAAGCCAGGGGGAATCCCAGATAGTGTTTAAGTTCGGGCTGTGTACCCAAAGCAGCGTGCAAGTCCAGGCTGTGTGCCCGGTGGGTTCAGAGCCTGAGGGCTGAAGTGTTGAAGAAGTGTTTCTGATTCTTTTTAATCTGCATTACCAGAAGTGTAGCCCCATGGGGTTCCGTCTATGCTTTGTTTGTTCTGCTTGGATGTGAATAAAGCCACACTTTAGAATCCCATTCCTGGTATTGAACATTACAGTTATTGCTTCCTGTGTTCGGAATTACTTGGGTGCCCCTGTGCAGAGTAGCCAAACCTAGCCCTTGTGCCGAGTAACCTATTCCTCTCTGAACCCAGTCCCCCACCTGGTACTGCTGTCAGATTCAAACAGCATACCACCTGTTGTTTGCAAAAAGGCAGGGGGGTGGGGGTTACACTCAATAAGACTGTCTATCTGAGGGTGATAAGGGGAGGATCTTATGGCAGTGATACCTAGTAGTCTGTACAGCTCCTTCAGTAATGCAGCACCAGAATTACTACTCTGATCAGTAATCATCTCTTTAGGTATGCTCACCCTGCTGAAACTTTTGGCAAAGCTCTGCTGCCACTTTTGGAGCTGTGACAGTACGCATAGGAACTGCCTCTGGGAATTGAGTAGCATAGTCACATACTACCAAATAATTCGATTACCCTTTTTACTATTGTCTAAAAGGGTCAACCACATCCACTGCAATTCTCTCAAAAGGCATATCTATCAAGGGTAGGGGTACCAGGGGCACCCTGCCTTTTTTTTAGTTACTGGGCTACTTTCTGATACTCAGCATAAGAACTGAAATAGGTAGCAACATCTTCATGAATTCCAGGCCAGTAAAATCTGTACAGCAATCTGGCAAGGGTGCGATCCCTCCCCGGTGACCAGCCATAAGACTATCATGTGCTATCTATGACAACTCAGATCTACACTTTTGTGGTATAACCAATTATTCTATCTGGTCCCATGTCTGAGGTTTAACCCAAACTCTGTACAGTAGCCCATTACATTTTTTAAACATAGGTTCACCCTGTTTTGGTTTCATCCCCAGCTGCTTAAAATAACCCTGAAGAGAAACAGCATTAGCTTGTTCTGAAAGAAAATTACAAATCAGTGATCAGTCCAGTTTCAGCATTTTCATATGTTAATCCCTTATGCCCATCAGTCTTTTGTTGCCACTGTTTCTTCAGGTGTCGCCTTTCTTCTCTGGACTTCCAGATCTTGGAGCTGTGCTCAAACAAGTCCGAATCAAAATCAGCGAAAATAAGAGAGTCTCCACCATCTGAGATTTTCTTTGCCCAAGCTCTTGTCACCACAGCTGCTGCAACATCAGGATTTACTCACTCTTTGATTAACTCAGTAAATCCTGGAAAGTCATCTACAATAATTACAGGTAACCTAGGTACTACCCCACTTTCATTTGGTGTGACACACCCTTACTATTCAGAGTCACTTGGCTGGTGGGATAGTATTGAGTGTCCCTGTGGATTCAGATGACACCAGTACCTGGTCCTTTTGGACATTGTTTTCCCAGCACGTCAATATGCACTAGGGTTTGTCTGCTTCCCAAATTTATAAGTCCCTTCACAGTCTTATCTCCCACCTTCACATCTGTTAAGTACTTGCCCCAATTTGCTAAATACAAATCTGCTCCATTGTCACTCTTCTTACTACGGCACTTTCTTGCAATATGACCCGGCTTATTACAATTGTAGCAAATAAAGTCCTTGGGTGCAGATTTGTTACCCCCACTAGAGTTCTTATCAGACTTAGAGTTTAAATGGGAAAAATAATGTCTTACCAGTGCTTGGCTGTTACCTCGCTGCCATGGAGTCTGTCTGGCCATTTGGTTGTCTTTGGCCAAAGAAACAGCCTTTTCCTCACTTTCTGGTTCGTGTTCTTTTACCCAAGATGTCTGTGGGTAGGATATTGATGAACTGCTCCATTACAAATGTTTCAATGATCTGTGGGAGTGTTTTGCCCTCTGGCTGGAGCCATTTCATAAGGAGTTTTCGGAGTTTGGTTAAGGCATCTCGAGGATTGTCGACTGAGTTGTACTTCAGAGACCGAAATATTTGCCTGTACGTCTCTACTGAGATGTCATATCTTTTAAGGACCTCTCTTTTCACCAGGTCACAGTTTTCTGACTTTGCAGTGTCCATATTGCTGTAGGCAAGTTGGGCTTTCCCTGTCAGGTAAGATACCAGTCTGATTACCCATTGCTGCTCTGGCTACTGGCAGGCTGCATCAACCCTTTCAAAAGTTGTCAGGTATATTTTGATATCATCCAAGAGACGCAACTTTGTAAATTTAAGGTCTTTTAAGTTGTTGGTGTTTTGTTGCTCTACTGGACCTGTGCCAGAACCTCCAGCTTTGATAGCTTGGAAGACATCCAGTCATCACTGCATCTCTTCTTTTCTCTGCTGCTCCCATCGCTGCGTCTTTTCTCTGTTTCTCCATCCCTTATTGTTGTATAGCCCATCATTTGAAAAAGGCCGTCAGGCTTTCAGGTTCTGTCACTACCTGCTCTTTTTTTTCCAAGGCTGGTGCTGGCTGTACAGTCTAAGTCATGACTTTTGTTTTTGCTAGTTTGGCTGCCATCTTTCTGGTAATGACTCCTGGGTTTGCTGCTGCAGAATCCATACCTTTCTTCTATGATTCCCTGGTACCAGGTCTAGTACTCATGCACAAAACTCCTGGCTCAGAGTATGCACAGTGTAAATCCCACTCAGATTAACACCATCTGTCATCAAGGTACAGGTCAGGAAGCATAGGAAAACCAAGAGCAATTTCAAAATTCACAAACAGCATTTTATTTTTCTCAAAACCATCAACATAAAAAATACAAATCATTCAGTATAGCCATGTACAAAGGCAGTACAAACACAGAAAACAAAGTCCTTCAATCAGTCAATCAATCAATCCTTTATTTATCTAGGTGAAACACCACTGAGAAGAACTAATTTGTGAGGTGGACCCACATACAGTTACCGAAAAAAAGGTCCTCACAGCAATACAGTCAACGAAGGGTTACATTACCATTCAATAGATAGGCAGGAATGACATATTCTACAGGGCACGGTAGACTTAACTATCTAAACAAAGTTGAGTACAGATGCAGTTATATATGACTCATAAATTTAAATACATATACAATACATACAAAATACAAAGTTACAGCATATACACCATATGGGGAAACAATACATAAGCAATATACAGTACACATAGTATGTATGCAAATCAAGATAAAGTTGCATATGAAAGTCTGACAAAAGCACCACAGAGAAAGAATATAACAACACGGAGTTAGTAAGGTCGGATCCCACGAAGGTTTGGCCTAAGGAGGTAGGGGAACGGGAAGGGCATAACATCGGAATATAGACCACGGGAAACAGTGTGGCCATGTGAGAGAGATCATTGGCGAAAACAGTCACAGGTCACCTTGAATGATCGCAAGAGCAGTATTTTAAAGAAGGACAGCGACACTGGTAAAGCCAGCCTCAGAGTTTTTTGTGCATTGTTCCAAAGGGAAGGGAGGGAGTGGCTTATCGCATCATGGCTGAAATGGCGTTCTGGCTTTGGGGACTATTAGGGAGACGTGAGAGACACTTCTTAGGGGGTACTTACCAGGAGTGCAGGCAGACAGTCCTTAATGTACTGCAGAAGCTTATTAGTAATTGCTCTGTAGGTCCGGAGTAGTGCATTATTATGCCGCCTGAGGGAAAGGGAACACCAGCCTAGTGCCGTATAGAGGGTGCAATGGTGAGTGGAATAAGGAGCACTGGTAATAAATCTAAGTGCCTCATGGTAGTGGGTGTCAAGGGTGGGAAAGGTGTTGCTCGCATTTCATGCCCGCATACAGTTGGCATAGTCCAGGAGAGGCATGAAGGTGATTTGTACTAGCCTTTTTTCCCTTCATAGATAAGAGGTGTCTAATCCTAAAAAGAATCCCAAGCCTCTGTCTTAACTTTTTAGAGAATTCATCTATGTGGACATTGAATGACAACTTCCACTCTATCCAGACTCCCAGCTATTTAAAAGCTTCAACAAAATCCAAGTTCTCACCTAGCAGGGTGACTACTTGGAGAATCGTCCCTGGAACGAGGGATTTAGTAGAATTAACTGAAGGGGAGAGAAGCATAGCCTTTGTTTTTTTAGCATTTAAAAGGAGCTTTAGGTGCAAGAGGTTTTTCTGTAGGTGACTGAATTCAAGTTGGAGGTAGTGTTGCAAGCAAGCTCTAGGTGTATACTTGCTGACTGAATTTCACTGTTTAAACTGTTAATATAGATGGCAAATAGAAGTGGACGAGGGATAGACCCTTGTGGCACTCCTCTTGTGATAGTTTTCATTGGGGAGAGCTCACCGCCCTCCTTGACCTGTTGTAATGGTTGTAAGGTAACTGGAAAACCAACTTAGGGCCAAATTGCCGACCACAATGTTCTTTAAGGCAACCAACAGCAGGCTATAGTTCATCATATCAAAAGCTCTGCTAAGGTCATGAAACAAAGCACATACAAAATTCTTATTATCCAGGGCTTTCTGCCAATCATTTGTGACCTTAGCAAGTGCAGAGATGGTGCTATGAATGGGGCGAAAGCCAGACTGGGTAGGGTTTAGTAGGTCAGCTTCCTCTAGATGCTGCCTAAGCTGAGCATTGACCACCTTTTCGAGCAACTTAGACAAAATAGGAAGCAGGGATATTGGACGATAGTTATTTAAGTCCCACGGGTCGCCAATTTTAAAAAGCAAGATGACGTGGGCAGTCTTCCATATTCTGGGGAGGAAGCCCTACATTAAGGACAAGTTAAAAAGGTGTGTGATTTGGGGGGGGCAGGACATAAAATCCTAGTTTGAGGAACAGAGGCTCGATGAGGTCAGCACCTGGGCTTTTCCTATCATCCAACTGCACTAAAAGACAGGGTTGAAAGAGAACACGTTGTCCTGGATGGGAGTATCAGAGTTAAATCCAGCTGGCTTCAGACTTCCCAGCTGCGTCCGGAGTTTATTAGCCAGTGAGGTGTCAAATACCAAACCTGCCGTGGCAAAGTGGTTGTTGAAAAGATCAAGTATTTCATTTTTGTCAATAAAAATGGTACCACCAATCAGGATTTGGGGGGGGGGATTGTGCTTGCCGAGCTGTAACCTTGTAAATCCTTTAAAGTTTTTCAGAACTTAGGGGCACAGTCAGAGGAGGGCTCAAGCTCTGAGTGATAAAAGATTGCTTTCTCCGCCCTGGTTAATTTGGTGCACCGGTTTCTTGTAGCTCTGAAGCTGTCGAGTCTGCAAGATGTTTAGTTTTTCTTGCCCTCTTCCAAAGAGAATCCCAGTGTAACTGCTCAGATTTCAGGCTAGCGTGAACCATGGACAAGCTTTCTTTTTAGTGTGGATTTTAACAAGAGGAGCATGCTTATTGATGGCTCCAAGTACAATGCTATGGAATACCTCATAAGCTTTGTCTGCTGAGGGGGCCAAACAGAAGTCTTGCCAGTTTGCATGCTGGAGGTTGGAGAGACAGGCTATGGGGTCGAAATTCCACTTACTTCTCTTAAAGGTGTACTTCGAAGCAGATGCTGTTTTGGGGGCAGTCCACATGCAGGCTATAGCACAATGATCACCAAGATCACTGAAAAATACATTTGCATTTGAGAAGAGATGCGGTTTGTTAACCAGTATTATATCTAGCAGTGTGCTATACTACAGTTTTTTTTTGTTGGGACTGGTACCTTCTGATAGAAGTTGGGAGATGCCAAAGTTATCACAAAACTCTCTTAGGGGTTTGGATGCTGCAGAGAGCCAGTCCATGTTAAGGTCACCCATAATAATAACCTCAGAGGACAAGGAGTCCGGCACATTGCATAAGTGCTTTAATGCCATGTTTCCTGCTGATGGAAGCCTGTAACAACCAATGATATGAATGAAGGAAGACAAGGATAATTGTACCTTTAGGGTAGTACATTCAGATTTTTGAGGTATTTAAGTGGAGTCAACCACTAAGGCAGTGTATTTGTCCTGAACATGAATGGCTAACCCCCCACCCATTGCTATTCTGTCTGTCCTGTAGACGTTACATGAGGGGATATTGATTTCGGAGTCCAAGGTTGATGGCCTTAGCCAAGACTCGGTCAACACAATATCATCAAGCTTAGTAAGATTGAACCAAGTCTGGATAGCATCAAATTTCTTAATCAAGCTGCAGGCGTTTATGTGGAGAAGGCATAACCCCTTCAGCTGGGGTAGGACTAAAAGAGCAGGGATGGGGAAGGGGGGAACAGGGTTCAACGTTACCTGCGCAGATAAGTATCAACAGGAGAAGTTTTTTGACTGTGTTTAACAATAGTCCACGCAGACAGGGTCTGCCCTTTGTAGGAATCAGAGAGGGTAGGTCGGAATGCATAAGTAGTATAAAGTGCACAAGGATGCATACAGGAGAATCTTAGCGGATAGTGTGTATATGTGTGTGTGTGTGTATATATATATATATATATATATATATATATATATATATATATATACACACACACACACACACGAGCTGGGGAAGGGGTAGGGCCAGAAGAACCTTTCGTGGTTGGAAAAGTGTGACGAACTAAAACAACCAGCTGCATGGGGTAATTTTCTGAAAGCTAGATTAGGTAATAGTGTAGCTGAAGGAGGTAAGAGGATGATGTTATTAGACCATGAGCTGTCGGAAGGAGCTGCGGACATAGCATCATGTCGTAGACTGTAGGTAAGGTGAAGCATACCTACCAGGCACCGCAATAAAAGAGTTAACGCTTTCATTCTATCCCAGTCCGTGGCACACAAGGCAACAGAGTCAAAGTACGTGACCAGGGCAATTACGGCAAAGACGTAAGGCAAGGACCACACAATTTAAGCAATGTAAGGGTACAAGTAATCAAAAAAGTAGTACGTAGGTAAGGTAAGGCTACAGAATAGTCCAGTGGTAGGATTGCCACCTTTGGTATAAGAGGTCCAAGGTAGGAATCCAGGTACAGGGAAGTGTGGGAAAGGCAAGGAAGTGAGAAGATATGAGGGCAGGGAAAGCAAAGAACAGCAGATGAAACTGGGCAGTGATGAAAAGGTAGGGGGAGAAAATAGCAGAAGGAAAAGAACAATGGTCTCATTACTGACCTCTAGTGGACAGCAAGTATAAAAAACAAGTGGGAAGTTAGGAAAAGTCACGGGACAGGTCATAGCCTATATAACTAGAGCTGGGCTTGGGTGGCCGGGGCAGTTGACACACAGCGTCGATGGGCCAACACCCCAGATAAAGCCCCTTGCTTCAAGGAGCCACTTGCTCCTTACCTTGTCGGCTGCTCCGGTGATTCCATGGCTCTGCTGAAGAGGGAGCCTGAGGTGGTGGTGGATGATTAGAGCAGCCTAAAGAAGGGGAAAGGAACAGGGAATCAGATGCGGGAAACTACACACAAAAGAATCTGTACTGCGCATGTGCCAGTACTCTGGCGTTCTAGGGTGCAGCAGGTACGGATTCTAAACAAGCAACATTAACAAGGTAAGGCATTTAACAGCAGTCATCATGTATTTCCTAGCTAAGTGTGCGGAGAATCACACAACATAGCCCCAACAGTAAGACCTCAACCCTCCTTAAAGTACAGTTGCAAACTAACCCCAGCAGAACATAATGCCTGAAATTATCCGATGTACGAGAGGCAATCAGTACACTACTGCCGACCGGATCCCTGGCTGTGTCTTAAGGCAGAGTGTACTGTGACAAATTTCCCAATAATGTTCTTTAAGCACCCCAGACAAAACCTCTTGCTTCAAGGAGCCACTTTCTTCTTACCTTGTTGGCTGCTCCGGTGGAGAGGGAGACTGAAGTGGTGGTGGTGGTGGGGTGAGCAAAGTGGTCTTGTCAGCTGCTCCAGTGATTCCATGGCTCCGGTGGAGAGGTTGCCTGAAGTGTTGGTGGTGGGGATGATCAGAGCAGCCTTGTCGGCTGCTCCGGTGGAGAGGGAGCCTGATTCTCTAATTCCAAGTTTCAGTCTTGCTCTCTCACTCTCCTTGTCTCTCTAGCAAAAGCATTGCTCCTCTTTTTATAAGTCTTTTTCTTGGAACTCGTTAAGAGAGCCTGCTTCTTACAGAATGTTCTTGCAAGTTTACAGAATGTTCTTGTAAGTTTTATTTCTTCCAGGTGCAGCAAAACAGTACATGGTATCCCAGAACTGACCTCTTGTTGCCAACTCTGCAAAGGGCTTAAAAACTGAATCTCAGGTTAACCCCCTGAATTCCAAATAGCTTTTTGCAATCATTTCAACAGTATAACTATACACATTTTAAACAAAGGGATCCCTGTTTCACATACAGTTTTACACAGCTTCACATATATTTTTTTATAATTGCAGACTTGCAAGGGGAAGAAAAGACAGAATAGCAAGTGAAGGCAGAGATATAGTGAGGGACGGAGACTTGAGAAACCACTGGAGTGATCGGGTCCTAGGTCTCACAAGAAAACTTAGTTGCACAACCAGACAGACAAGAGACAGAAAAGGAGAGGATAGAACAGACCCTTGCGTCTAACTCTCCCTGCATAACAAATGGGACAGGGCCTTATTCAACCTGTCACAGTGGATGAATATGTTTATATGTACTGTTTTCTGCTTGCCTCTTGTTCATCTACTCTTGATTAATTTCTCCATGGATGCTCTTTTTCTTAGCAGCACCCTGAAGAATAAGACTTTAGTTTGATCTTTTACGGCCATGTTGTGACTGTTCCAATATTCAACAAGTTTACCAAACATTTTTTAAGTCGGAGAGTGGGAGGCACTGATATTTAGGTGAGCGGCTTCACACTACATGATTTGTTAACTGTGATTAAATGTTCTGTTTAACTACTTCTGTCTCTCTATAAGGTAGCTGGTAAGTCTACCTGAGGTTATAGGGAAGTAAAGAAGCTTAATTGAGCCCGGGACTTCTTTAAAAATGGGTCTTGCCCGACAAGCTGTTCAGCTTTCTTTATAACCCTTTATTGCCTGGAATTTTGGCATATCTCCTGTAAAGCCTAAGAGAAGATGAGAACGTAATTTTTTACACTATTACCAGGCTGGACCTTTCTCCTGACTGCGCGCTGTTGGCTCTCCCTGGTACCTGTATGGACATTTAGTCTTATTACAACAGCTTAATCTGGTTCAAGGTCAGTTGGCATTCATCTGTATCCCCCTCCCCCGGGTCGTGCCTGAAAATAGGCAGGATTTGTCTAGTGCACTTACCCGGTCAACAAAAACTAAATAAATAAATAAATATTATTACTGACCTGTTTACTCAAATTGTCTGAACATGCAGTGTTGGGGTCAGCATAACCTGTATGTTTTTTATGCAATATAGTATATGCTGTATGACATTTTAAATAATAAAAATAAATTTTAAGAAAACATTAGTAAATCATTTTGTTCCCTAAAATACTTGCTTTTGCTGTTGAATTGATAGGAGCACCGATACAATGACGTTCTAACGGGGCGTCTGCAGAAGAGTCTTGAGTTACACTGGTGATATGTAATGGAATAATAGATCTTTTGGTGATAAAGAGCTACAATGAAGTACACCAGCCAGTGATCTGCACCACTGTTCTGAAACATCCACAGGATTTGTTTTCAGTTAATGTCCAGTATCATCAGCTTTAATTTGCATCCTTTCTCATAAGCCATTGTGCCACTGTGTCAGATGTTTAAACTGCAACAAAGTTAGACTATGTCAGAGTATCTCTAAACCATGAGATCCCTTCTGGTCTCCTCACAACAATATGTTTCTCTGTCACATCTGATTTTTTGGCCAAATTTTTTGTTGACTGTTTGTTTATGTGGTCCACCTCTTGACTCCCCCACATCTGTCGGGTCCATGTTGGCTTCAATCATTTTCATCGGTTATCTGTTCCAGGACTAAGAATTTGCATCGGTGGTACTCCATGGCTCACATTCCACACTTTCCCATTGCACATCATATCACATACCCTCCAGTGGCAGAGCCTCTATTCTAGCTGGTGCCAAGGCATGCTAGGTTGCAGAGCAGATCTAACATGAGGGGGGCAGGGGAGGAGTCAATCTTTCCTATGGTTTAGTGGGTGGTGACTGGCTGTCCACCATGATTGCAATCATTCTCATTTTAAGCTTGCCCACCTCCCTTGCATTGTACTGGGTTCCACTCATGAAGATATTGTAAATGTATGATGTGAAGTTGCAAATGGTCACCCATGCTACCAAGAACACCTCCGTTAGCACACCACGTATCACGTTTTTTAACATGGAAGATTTTATTGTATTTTCAAAGTGAACAATACCAGCAAATATAGGTATTCACAGTCAAGAACAGACGTATCACAGGTGTCACTTAAGTGGCAGAAGGGTGATGCTCACCCACCCCTAAGATTGTCAGACAGTGGGAAACATCAGTAATGGAGGAGTTGCTTTACATAGTAACATAGCAATTTAAGGTCAGAAGGGAGTCTAGGTCTATAAGGGCTATTTTCCCCTTTCATAAGAAGAGAAAGTGTGGCTGAACACCTTGACTAGCTAGACACCCCATGGGATTCCCCCATTCTAGACAAAGTCCTGCATTAGAAGACTGGACATTTTTTGTTTGTTAAGCACGGCCGTAAAAATTCTAGTGACCACTTGAATAGTCATGCGAACTGTACTTAGCCTCCAGAGGGCAGTAGAACTGGTGAATAGCTGACTAGAGTTTTGTTTATGTATTTTTATTCATTTTCTAATGAAAGCGGATCCATAGGATTGCAAGGGCAATAGCAAGGAGGGAGGAACTGGATGTCATTGTCCACCTGGGGATGAATGACCTGGCAGAGGACAAGCTGGAGACAGGCACAATCCAGGAGGATTTCAGGAAGTTGGGGGGAGTTGGCCCGGTGGCGCTGAGAGTTGAGGCGCTGAGCACCACACCTCGCACTACACCGATGACCCGGGTTCGGGAACGGACTCGGATAATCGGGGGTCGGCAGGGGGACGGAGGATTAAGCATCCCAACAGATGCTCTCCTCCCTCAGGGGTGGGAGACCCAGGACCAGCAGTGTTCAACACCCCATAGAGAGCTGGTGGAAGCAATGGTCCTTGAAGGGTGGGTAGCTCTGACACTCGGAGCTGGGAAGGGGGGACATGTACGGCACATGGGAGGAAAGACGTGCCTCCCCATGTCACCTCCCAGGACATCAGTCCCAAGTGTTGGCGTCCTAAGGGGGAGGGCGGGACAGGAAAACACAAAAACTTGAAAACACCTCTCGGAGGCCCCAGATGATGACCGCTCCAGGCCCATCCAATGACCACCAAGAAAGGACAGACCTCGCTGTGTAGGAGGAAGGGGAGGCACTCTAGGGGCAGATACTGAGAAAGTGGAGGAGATGGAGATGAACGATCAGAAGGAGTGGGCAGCGAGGTGAGACAGGAGGAGATAAAGAAAAATTGAAAAAAAAAAAAAGGAAGTTGGGGGAGTGGAGGAGCCTAAAACAGATAGCACAATCCTTCTCCTTTTCGGAGGTGCTACCTGTCCACGGCAAGGGGGAAGGCTAGGTCAATCCACATCCAAAAATTCAACTCCTGGTTGAAGGAATGTTGTAGAAAGGAGGGTTTTGGATTCATGGGCGACTGGGGCTCCACTTGGAGAGATGCAAGCCTGTATAAGGATGACGGCCTGCATCCATCCGGGAAGAGGACCTCAGTCCTGAGTTAGAAATTTGAATGCTTCAACAGTGAGCATTTAAATTGGCCAAGGGAGGGGGGAGCCAGGAAGGTCAGGAGGCTTAGTATCACCCCTTCCCCCATGGGCACATGCAGGGAAATGCGATGATGGAAGGGACTACTGAAGCAAGCAGAAAGAGAGAAGCAGGCAGAAAGAGGGAAGAAGAGGAATTGAGGCCAGAAAAGAAAGATGACTGTGGCGGGGGAAAGAGACAGGAGAGCAAAAAGGGAAGCAGAGGGATGATAGACTGCAGAACATGGAAGGCCATGGTAACAAATGCCCGCAGCCTGGGAAATAAAATCCCAGACCTGGAGGCCCTGTTAACAGAGGCAGACCTAGACACAGTAGCAATAACAGAGACTTGGCACACTGCTAATCACGGGTGGGACATAAACATAAATGTACTGGTATATGCTCTGTTCAGGAGGGATAGAGAGGGTAAAAAAAGGGGCGGGGGGGCCCTGTATGTCTGAGAGGGTATAAAGGCTACAGAGGTGCAGGGTAGACAGGGGGAGGCCGAGGCACTGTGGGTCACCCTTGAGCCGGGCAAAGGCACAGCAATACGCACAGGGGTGATCTACAGACCTCTAGCACAGGGGGAGGAAGCAGAGAGAGAACTAGTGGATGAAATATACAAGATGACAACTAAAGGCGAAGTTCTGCTGCTGGGGGATTTCAATATGCCGAACATGGATTGGACCACCCAGGCAGGTTCTTCAACCAGAAGTACAGGCATCCTAGATTCCCTACAGGGCAATTCTGGACCTGGTATTGCCCAGTGGAGACTGAGTCATAGAAGTCCGGGTAGAAGGACAGCTGGGGTCCAGTGACCACCGCATAGTGTAGCTTAGCATAGAGAGAGGGACTCACACAAGTCACACCAAGGGGAAGGTGTCAGATTTCAGGAGGGCAGACTTCCCTGAAATGGGGAGATGTATCAGAGTAGCCCTGGAGAAGGGAAGGCAAAGGGGGTGAAAATCAGTGGGAGCAACTAAAAGGAGCCATAGTGGAAGTGATGCATCAGGTTGGTGTCCAAAGGGAAGAGAAGGAGGAAGCCACTACGGTTCTCAAAATAGGTGGCAGACAAAGTAAGGGCTAAAAGGGTGAATTTCAGGAAGTATAAGGGAACCCAAAGGGAGGAAGACAGGGAGGTTTACCTTGAGTGTCTAGGGGAAGGCTGTTAGGAGCGCAAAGGCACAGACTGAGGAAGGATTAGCACAGATGGTAAAGAAAGGGACAATACATTCTATAGGTACATCAGTGAAAGAAGAAAAACCAGGAGAAGGATTGTAAGGCTCAAAGGGGATGAAGGAGAGTGTAAGGATGAAGACCTGGACAAGGCGGAAATATTGAATAAATACTTATGTTCACTATTTCACTGAAGAAGGGAAGGGACAGGGACCACAGCTGGGTAACAGATGCAAGGGGGGGGGGGTGAGGTGAACACCAGTCCATTCACAGTGGGGAAGAGTTCTAGAAGAGCTCACAAAACTGAAGGTGGACAAAGCTATGGGACCAGATGGCATACACCCGAAGATATTACGGGAACTGCAAAGGGAACTAGCAGCGCCTGTGGCGGCCATGTTCAGTGAGTCACTCAACACAGGAGTGGTTCCAGAGGACTGGAAGAGGGCACATGAAGTCCCTCTGCACAAAAGCGGCAGTAGGGAGGAGGCAGGGAACTACAAGCCGGTCAGCCTCACCTCAGTGGTAGAGAAGATCATGGAGACACTGCTGAAAGAAAGGATAGTGGAACACCTGGAATCCAACGGTGCCCAGGATCCAAGGCAACATGGATTCACAGCAGGAATCTCATGTCAAAGAATCTTACAGATTTTTTTGATTGGGTGACAAAGAAAGTAGATCAGGGAGGGGCGGTGCATGTCGCCTACCGCAATTTCACCAAAGCCTTCAACACTGTCCCACATAGAAGGCTGTTTTAACAAGATGGGTAGCCTGGGCATGGGGCACAAGATGATAAACTGGGTTAGTAACTGGCTGACAAATAGGAGGCAGAGGGTGGTGGTAAATGAGATCCAATCCGGGAAGAGGGGGATGACCAGTGGGGTGCCTCAAGGATCAGTCCTGTTCGATATTTTCTTTAGTGACATTGAGGAAGGGCTGGAAGGAAAGGTCTGCCTGTTTGCAGATGACATCAAGATCTGCAACAGAGTGGATACTCCCAAAGGAGAGGAGAAAATGAGATGAGACTTGGAGAGGTTTGAAAAATTGTCTGAGTGGCAGCAACTGAGGTTCAGTGCAAAGAAATGCAAAATAATGCACCTGGGAAGAGGGAACCCTGGTGAGAGCTACAGGATGGGGGAGGGTGCTGATGATCTCCAAGGAAGAAAGGGATCTAGGAGTTATTTCTGATGACCTAAAGGTGTCAAAGCAGAGCACAAAGGCTGCAGGGAGGGTCAATGGCATGCTGGGGTGCATAGGCAGAGGTATCACTAACAGAGGGCAGGAGGTGGTGATGCCATTGTATAAAACACTAGTGAAGCCTCACCTACAGTACTGTGTGCAATTCTGGAAGCCTCACCTGCGCAAGGACATTTGACAGGGTGGAGGTGGTCCAGAGAAGTGTAACCAAGATGGTACATGGCGTACACCACAAAACATATGAGGAGAGATTAAAGGACCTCAATATGTACTCACTGGAGGAAAGGAGGGAGCGTGGGGACATGATAGAAATGTTCAGGTACCTCAAGGGCATAAACAAGGTGCAGGGGGAGACATCTTACAGTGTAGAAGGAGTACAAGAATGAGGGGGCATGATATGAAATTGGAGGGGGGCAGGTTAAAAGGAAATGTGAGAAAGTTTTTCTTCACAGAGAGGGTGGTGAACACATGGAATAGTCTGCCACAAGAGGTGGTGGAAGCGAGCACAGTGGGGGGTTTTAAACATGCCTGGGACAAGCACAAGGGAACCTTGATGTGGGAAGGAGTGATGAATAGCCACTGACCAGATAGGGTCAGAGGCCACAAACAAGCATAGGGCTTACGGGCAGATTAGACGGGCCTGGTGATCCTTTTCTGCCAACAATTTCTATGTTTCAAAATGTAAGACATATAATTGAAAACACTTGATTCAGAGTATAGGAGAGGCCCATTAAGATAAAGTGTACAGCCAAATAAGGGCCTCTTCATCCTGCAGTAGAACACAGGAAGAGCTACCAAAAACTAAGAAATATACAGACTCTTCAATTAAAGTGAAAACTAGCCTAATTGCAACATAACCATTGACCAACACATTGATAATAAGTCTGATAAGTCCATTTTGTATGCCACAGTACCGAATGATGTCATGACAGCGATGAAAAGTCCATGACAACCACTAAAAGCTCCCCCCCGGTTCGCACTTGGAAATAAGCCTTGGCTCACTGTGCCTTTCTCGGTTACCAATATTTAAATTAATTAATAAATGAAAAATTAAAACCTGTAAAGTAGATCATGACATCCTAGGAGTAATGTCCATTCAAAAAATACACCAGCTAAATAGCTGAGGCACGTTAAGTAGTAAACCGATTTTTAAATTGATTAAAACTCTTACCTAATGATGATATTAGTTAACCCAGTATCTCAGTGTGCCCCCAGACTATTTTTTTTTTTAACTTTTTATTTATAGCATTTCATACATGAGCATAAAACGCATCATATTCTGAACAGGTACAGATACATTTTAAGTCGTTATATATTACTAAGGATGGAGACTATTTGCTCCTTTGGTACAGCATCGAGGGGTGTAGCCAAACATGCATTTACTAAAATTATAAAGAATTAGAGCTGTAATGCAGCCAATGCCCTATATTGAACATCCAAAGCTAATGAACATGCGTTTCTATAACTGACCCTTAAGGTCCTTTGTAAAATTTAAACAGTTTATGAAGAAAAGTTCTCTTTCCAGAGCTCCCAAAGCCCTACTTAAATCAAACTGGTGCTATAATACTCCAGCACAGGCCATTAAAGAGACTGATCTAGTTATTCAATCTATATACAGTACAGTTACGCAAGAACTTACCGTAACAGTAGATCTTCGAGAGGAGCTCTTGCAGCAGGCTATAACCATCTGGACTATTGCCACAGGCCTTAGGACCCACTAGAAAAAACTTAGCAGTACCCAGCAGGGACTGCCCCCCCCCCCCGACGTCGGTCACGCTATATAAGGGGGCGGACCTCGGCTCTACCTCAGTTCCCCCATCAAAGACCCGCAAACGGACCCTAGCAAGAGAACTGGGCGAAGCCCACCCTAGACATGCTGAAAAAATTATCTTGGGCCGGGAAAGCAGTGCCTGCTGCAAGAGCGCCTCTTAAAAATCTATTGTTACGTTAAGTTCTTACGTAACTGTACTATCTTACTTCAAGGGGAAGCTCTTGCAGCATGCTATAACCATTAGGACAGAATCCCAAGCAGTCCCGCACCAAGGAGGTGACTAGCTCCGGGAGGTAGGATGACAGAAAAAACTGCAAAGATGATAAAGCCTAAGGCTGGAGTCAGCATGCTAGGACAAAAGTCCCTGACTGACAGCCAGGCTGAAATCGGCTTGGCACCTGGAAGCAATGTCCAAACTACAGTGTCTAACGAAGGTGTGCACTGAACTCCAAGTAGCAGCTGCACAGATGTCTCGAAGTGAGACATTTTTCAAAGATGCAAAGGAGGTAGAGAGTCTTCTAGTGGAATGACCTCTAACTGTGCCCAGTAGAGGTTTGTTGTATTTGTTGTAGCAGTACACTATACAGTGAACCAGCCACCAGTTTGCACAGGTGTTGAGGCGCAAAGGCCACAAACAATTGCTCTGATTTGCAGTGTGCCACTGTTCGCTTAAGGTAATACACCTCAGCGCCCTGTGGACGTCCAATGTGTGTGGGAGAGACTCTCCCCTATTGGTAGGGGTAGGGTAATAGACTGGAAGGTCAACCAACTGGCTGAGGGTCAATTCTGATACCACTTTTAGTAAGAACTTAGGATTTGTTCTAAGGGAAACTCTTTCCTGATGAAAAATAATATAAGGCTCCTTACGCATCAGGGCCTGTAGCTCGGAAACTCTTCAAGCTGAAGTAACAGCAACTAAAAAGGAAACCTTCCATGAAAGAAAATGCAGCTCACATTCCGCTGCAGGTTCAAAGGGGGATAGAGTTAACTTCTCCAACACAAAAAGGAGATCCCAGGGAGGGATAGGATCCCTGATGGGAGGTTGTAAATGTAAAATGCCCCGTAAAAAGGTGCGGTTCACATCCAGCTGAGCTAGTGTCCTGTCCCCGAACAGGACATGATAAATAGAGATGGCCCACATATGCACTTTTATGGAAGAATAGCTCAAGCCTTGCTGGTATAAGGAGAGGAGGTACTGTAATGCTGACTTCACCGGGCAGGAAAGGGGGTCCAGATGGTAGAATGAAGCCCATAAGCAAAAATGTTTCCACTTTATAGCATAAGTAGATCGCGTAGAAGGCTTCCTCGCTGAAACGAGGACATCTGTCACCTCTTGGGAAACCTCATGCCTGGATTTGACTATGTCTGCAGGAGCCAAGCATGAAGGTGTAAGGACCTGAGATCTGGATGAACCAGCCTGCCCCGATCCTGGGACAGCAACTGCGAGCATATTGGCAGCGGAACTGGAGGTTCTGAGGACAACTGCTGAAGTAGTGTGAACCAAATCTGCTGAGGCCACAGTGGGGCAATTAGAATTATCTGAGCCCCCTCGACCTGTACCTTCAACAATACTCTTTGATTTCCGGCCCGGTGGTGCTGAGGGTTGAGGCGCAGGACACCACACCTCGTGTCACGCTGGCGACCCGGGTTCGGGAACGAGCCCGGGTCATCGGGGGTCAGCAGGAAGGGGAAAGGACTGAGCATCCCCAGGACTGCTCTCCTTCCCCGGGGAGGGGGGATCCACCTGCCGATGCACTGGTGACCTCTAGCGGAGGCTAGAGGCACTACAGTGCACGACTGCAAGTTGCTGAGAATTGGAGCTGCGGTGGATGTCCATCGGGGGTGTGCACCAGCTGGGCTGGATGTCGTTGCACATCTGAGCTCCAGGGATGCACAGGAAAAGGGGAAAACAATGGCGCCATGGATAGGCGATGGCACCAGTCCCCCACGCCATCACTGGGCCAACCCTGACTGACCTTCCGGGTCCTCCATGGCTCGTCCTACCCTGCAGCTGGAGTCTGTCTGTAAGAGCAATGAAGAGGAGCAGGGCGATCCACCCTTGGAGGGTTAGACCAGGGGTGCCGGCTGCAGGAAGGAGGCGGAGAGAGGAGGTACAGCTCAGGGGGGCCTCTGGCGGGCAGGACACGGACTTGGATGCCTGAGAGAGGTTCATGGCGTCGCGACCGGAGGGAAACAAAGTTGAAGAAAAAACAAAACAAAAAAAACAATACTCTCTGAATGAGAGGGAAGGTGTAAAGAAACTTTCCTGCCCAACAAAGGGACAATGCCTCTGGCCAGCAAGCACCAGGCACATGCTCTCGCGAGCAGAAAACTGGCAGTTTGGAGTTGCGTGGAGACGCAACGAGGTCCAGCTCTGGAAGACCCCAAGTACCGAAGGGCTGGTTCGCTACTGACTAGAGTAGCTCCCACTCGTGTGTCTTGGACTGAGACCTGCTTAGGCTTCCTGCCAAGTTGTTTTGGGTACCTGGAACATGGACGGCAGACAGAGAAATATGATGCTCCAGCACCCAATATCAGACTTCTCATCGCCTCCCTGCACAGGGGGTAGGAGTGAGTCTCCCCTTGCTTACTGATGTGAAAGACAACCGCCATGTTGTCCGTTTGAACAAGAAGAGAGCCTGGTACGAGGTACTCCTGAAATGCCGTTAGAGCACTGAGGACTGCTCGCATTTCCAGAATATTGATGTAGAGGCTGCACTCCTCTGGGGTCCAGATGCCTTGAGTCCGGTGGTCTCTGAGGTGCGCCCTCCCAACCCAAGTCGGAGGCATCTGTTGTCAGAGTCTGGCATGGGGGCTCCTGATGAAACAGGACCCCTTTCTCCAAATTCAGAGGGTCCAACCACCAAGAAAGGGTCCTACTGACTGGCTTGGAGATCCTGACCATATGGTCCAGACTGTCGGAGCTTTGATCCCACTGCACCCTGACCTTCCACTGTGGGACCCTCATGTGGGAGATGGGCCAAGGAAACTACAGGGATGGCCACCGCCATATGCCCCAGAAGTCTGAGGAAGGTTCTGTCTGGGACCTGTTGGGTTACGAGGACCGAACCAACCACCTACCTCAGGCAATCTCCTCTCTCTTGAGGAAGAAAGACCATGCCCTGGGTTGAATCCAGGACCACACCTATAAAGGCGAGTCTTTGGCTGGGCTCTGCGGAAGACTTTGGTAAGTTCAGTGTGATCCCCACCTCTCGGAATAAGGTATAAGTGTCTCTGATAGCTTGAAGCAGGCGTTCTCTTGACGGGGCCGCTAGAAGCCAATCGTGTCGGTAAGGAAAGATGTAGTGCCTCCTGCGCCTTAGAGACGCAGCTACCACTGCTAGGCATTTAGTGAAGACTCAAGGAGCAGAGGAGAGACCGAATGGAAGAACCCAGAATAGATAATGCTCCCTCTGGAAGTTGAACCTCAGAAACTTCCTGTGAGGGGAGAACAGAGCCAGTCTCCCCGGTGCAGCAGAGGGATGACACCTGGAAGGGTCACCATCCTGAACCTTCTGTATTCTATATAATAGTTTAGAGAGCTGAGGTCCAGGATGGGCCGAAGATCTTAAATCTTCTTTGGAACCAAGGAAGAAGTGGGAGTAATACCCTTCCCCCCGCTGCAGCACGGGAACTGGCTCTATTGCCCTTTTCCGCAAGAGGGCCTGGATTTCTCCTTCTATGAGCGAGATGTGAGAAGGAGGATACCTTGAGGACCTTGGTGGAGTTTCTGGGGGGATCTGGGTAAACTCCAGCATGTGCCCTCTCCTTATGATGTCTAGGACCCACTGATCCGATGTGATAGAGCTCTAGCCCTCCAAATGGAGGGAGAAGCAACCCCCTACTGCCTCCCCTTGTGCCTCCTCCGGAGGAGGGCTGGGTCAGCAGTGAGTCATTGGGCAGAGCCGGGAAGGGGAGAGAGGTGTGGGAGGACTTGGTGCCTCGAAAAGGTGTGCCTCCAGGCTGCTGGTTGCTGGCCTTCCTTTTGAAGCTACCTCTCTGACCTTGGTTACCACAGGCTTGCTAGCCTGAGTGATTACAAAAGGGCCGTTTTCGGAAACATCTCTGGTCCCCTTAATACATTTGGCAGACGGACCAGATGGACTTGCCCTACTCTTGGAGATGAGAGATCAGACCCTCAGTCTCCTGCCCAAAGAGAATGGACTCATGGAACGGGAGGTCCCTGATTCCGGCCTGCAGATCATTCTGAAATCCAGAGCATCTCAGCCATGCGTGGCGCCGAAGGCAGACACCTGCTGCTGCCGCCCTAGCTGCCGTATTCACAGTATCGTCCAAGCCCAATTTCAAGACATCCAGAAGCTCAGTCTTTTATGCTGAGTTTGGCAAGGCATTGGCAAGCTCCTGTCCCTTTTCCCAAAGTGCATTTTGGTACTGGACATATGCATAAGGAAATTAAGGGAATGGATGGAGCAGGTGGATGCAGAATATACTTTCTTGCCCACCTGGTCCAAGGAACGGGACTCCTAGTCGGGAGGCTGGGAGCTTAAATGTTTCTTCTGCTTGGATTTGTCATGAGCAGCCGCAATTACTGTAGAGTTTGCCTGAGGGTTCTCTGCCAGAAAAAGCTAATCCCTCGTGGCCCTGTATAGCCTGTCCGACTTCTTGGGAACCGCTGGGACAGAGGTTGGATGCTTCCAAGTTGTCCTGGTAACGTCTTGGAAAGCACTGACCAGAGGAGGCGCCACCAAGGGTTTGGGCTCCTTCTGCCTTAGATAACGAGCCAATCTATGGCGTTCTAGATCCACATCCTCTGTCTCCCATTCATTAGAGGCCTGGATGTGCCTCATGACATCCATGAAAGTGGGATCGTCTGGAGGTGAATGGCGTAGATCCTTGTCATCTGGAGAACCCCCAACTCCTGAGGAAGAGGAGGAAGACCTGCTCCTAAACCTTGAAGTTTCTGAGCTATGTCTTGAAGGTCTACCCTCCCTAGAATGTGAGTGACTCACAGACTGACACCGGTCCTGAGACAGTCGCCTGTCCTTGGACCGGTGCTGGCTAGGGGAGCGAGCCCACCTAGAGGAAGACCTGCGGCGGCTGCAGGACCTGCTCCTCGGCTTAGACCGATGACGGCTGTCCCACCTGGAGCGGTGCCATCTACAGTCCCAGCACCGTGACCGGGAATGTGCAGCTGAGGGGGAGCGAGATTTAGGGACTGTATGGTGCTCCTCGGGGGTCTTAACCGGCAACCTGATGGGGTTGCCCTCAGGCTCCTGGTAGGTCTGGAACCGGTGCCAGTTCCAGCTGTGGTGGAGTGTCGTCTTTGTGGATCTGGCTCCACCAGAAGGAAAAAAAGCTCCTTCAGCTCCTCCTTGTTAAAGAGAGCCGCCGCCTCCTTTGGGGGGATTGGAGAAGCCAGGGGATCTGGTAGGGCTTTCGGGGAGGAGCCCGAAGAACAGTCCTCTGGAGTCGAGGATCTTGGGGCCGGAGTCAGTGTCTTGACCGGCGCAGGCTCACTGGTAGTCCCATCGAGGCGCAGGCTCACTGGTAGTCCCATCGGTCTTAGGCACTCTGATCGGCACCGGTGTCTTGGCCGGTGCCGGGTCCGACTTGACCAGCTTTGATGGATGGGACTCGGAGGGAGCCTTGGGCTTGGGGTCCCAGTCCTTGTCAGATGGTTTACCAGTGTCTGGTAAGACCGTGGTCAGAGACTTCTTCAGCAAGGCCAAGGCACTGGCCAAAGTGGAGGCCTTGCTTGTCTCCGCCGGAACGGAGGTGACGCGCAAAGGCATAACCTTCACTTTGGAAGGTTTGCTGGTGGGAGCTCCCGATGGGACCAACACTGGTGACTTGGTGGGAGCTTCTGGCCTTGATTTCTCCTCGTGCCTGGAGTGCTTTGAGTGGTTGGACCCACCTGAGCCGGAGGAGGAGGTCTTTTTGTGGGGAGAGCGGGATCTTGTACGATGATGGACCAGCTACGGTCCTTCTTCTGGGACTTGTCCCGGCGCTTGCCCTTTTCACCAGGAGAAGATTGCAGGACGTCCACTTTTTGTTCTAACAGGTGGGTTTTCAAGGCCTTCAGGCATCTGATTCAAGTCCTGCTAGTAAAGCCCTAGCTGATCTTGCAGGATTTGAGGTCGTGGTCTGGTCCCAGGTAGAAGACACACTGATCATGGCCGTCCTTAGATGGTATCTGGCGGTCACAGGCGCACTTAGTCTTCTTGGGACCAGAGGAGACCGACGAGGTAGACGACATGCGATGATAGTGAGGTTGGGTCAAAGAAGGACGAACTGCCGAAATCAGAAGAAAACAGAAGAGAAACGGATAACTTGTGGATTAGAAAAATTGCAAATTTGCTGAAACTGCTGAAAAGCACACTAAGAACTTCCCAAAGAGAGAGGGTCTGCAATGGGAAAAAACTGAGGTGGAGCCGGGGTCTGCCCGTCTACATAGCGTGACCGACATTGGGGCAGAGCTGATGTTGGCGGGAGGCGGTCCCCGCTGGGTACTGCTAGCTAAGTTTTTCCGGTGGGTCCTAAGGCTTGCGGCAACAGTCCAAATGGTCATAGCCTGCTGCAAGAGCTCCCCTTAGAAGTAAGATCATAAGTTTCTCTCCCACATGTGAAATATATACCGGTGCAATCTAGGCCTAGAGTGCAGCTCTTGCCCGCAACCCCAGCATAATCACCAGTGTGGGCTCCCAAACCAAACCCAGGTCTCTCAGGATTAACCTGTGTTCCAGTCCATCTCCAAAACCAGATGGAGTAATCCACAGAAAATAAGTGAACTGGCCCTATTCTGAAACACCTACAAAAAGAATACACACAGAACACGCTTATTTATAGGAGTCCAACATGTCTGAGATCGAGACACACAACCCATTGGGGAAAAGTCAGTTGAGTTACCAAATAAAGACTCATCATTTTTTAACTTTAGTGTCCAAAGAAGAGAAACAGACACTCCCTGGATCATATACATTAACGATTTATGCAGGCAGATCAATTTAGTGTCCTAAAATATATTAAAGGCAAGCCAATCCCGCAAAACAGTTCAGAAATAAAATCAATACATCACTTAATCCTCCTCCGAGTTTTCCTCCTCATTCAGTCGGATATCTTGAGCCCGCTTTGCAGCAATCCTTTCCATGCACAGCCCTGCCTGCTTAGGATCTGTGAAGCAGTACTGTTTGCGGCCCTCCGAGAAACATAGGTGTGCTGGAAACGCCACTGAGTATGTGATGCCCAGTTCTCTCAGTTTATGCTTGATTACATCGAAGGCCTTATGCCTTGTTCTGGTGGCGTATGATAAATCTGGGGAAAAAAGCACTCTAGCTTCGTCCAGAAAGATCGGACCCCTTTTCCGGACAGCTCCCAATATGAGGTCTCTCTCCGCCACCGAAGTAAGAGTTGCCGAAACTGTCCTGGGGTTATCCATGCTGGGAGTAGGCCTTCTATGTGAAATTCGATAGGGCTTTGTGATTGTGAAGCTGTTAGTCCCAATCAGTTCAGAGAGCCAGCCCCCAAGGTAATGCAGCAAGTTTTCACCTTCTGAGTCTTTAGGTATATCTAATATCCGAATGTCTGCCACACGCATAGCATTTTCCAGCTGTTCCACCCAGCTACAAAGTGTGGCTTGCTCTTTCATGGAGGCGGTGGTGGCAGCAAGGGCCTTCCCTGCCGTCACCTCTGCACTTTTAGTTATCTCCTCCATTGTGTCCAATCGGGTCTCTACAGCGACAAAGCACTGCGGGAAAACATCAACATTTTGATAAATCTGCTGTACAGTTTTTGTCAACTCATTGACTGATTGCTGTAGGGATGTTAGTGAAGCTGCCTCGGGCTCTGTGCTGGTTGAAGGAAGAGAGTCGTTCGCATGGTCTGGTGGTTTGGCAGCTGGTGTACGTGGTTGAAAGAAACCTTGTTTATAAGGCTTGGTGCAACCCATTTTGTGATAAATATTATATCCTCAGGTACTACAGAAGATTCACTGAGTGATGAAATGGTCCTCCAGTCAATTAGATTACAAATTTTTAAGTTTTAACTTGTAAAATAGGACTTCTGTTGGGCGCTCTCGAAAAATGCTGCTGCTGGCTGGACTGCTAGTTCCACCCCTCCTAGACTCGGTATTTGACTACAAAATCCTGATACAACAAGCTGGAGGTAAAAATACTATCCAAACTGGCAGTATATATATAAAAAAAATATATAGTTAAACTGGCAGTATATATATATATATATATATAGTTAAACTGATAGATTGTAGAGAACCATAAAAACACAGAATGTGACAGCAGATAAAGGCTGCTGGGCCCACTCAGTCTACCCATTTTTTTTTTTTAAACTTCCATTTTTTGCTGCAGGCCCTACTCGATCTGTGGCTCAACCTCTTCCTTACCCTTTCTTACCACAACAATTCCCTTGTGTCTGTCCCAGGCATTTTTGAACACTACCAGTTTTTGCCCCCATTACTTCGACTAGAAAGCTGTTCCAGGTATCCACCCTTCAAGCCTTTGTGTGAAGCAAATAAACAAAACAAAACGATGTAAGAAACCACTATGGTTCTCAAAGGAGGTGACAGTGAAGGTTCAAGAGAAGAAGAAAGCATTCAGAAAGTACAAGGAATCACAGAAGGAGCAGGACAGAGAATTGTATCAGTTAAAGCAAAAGGAAGCTGGGAAGGCAGTCAGAACAGCTAAGGCCCGAACCTAGGAAAATATAGCCAACTCAGTCAAGAAGGGGGCTAAAACCTTTTTTAGGTACATCAGGGAGCGAAGGAAGACAAAGGGAGGGATAGTGAGGCTTAATAAAGGGAAGGGGAGTGGGCAGAGGGTGACGGTGAAAAGGCAGAGATACTAAACAAATATTTTTGCTCAGTATTTACAAATGAAGAGGGAGAGGTACCTAAAACAAACAATAGAAACACTCCAGATACAGAAGTTGATACCAGCCTATTTACAGAAGAAAGGGTTCTGAAAGAACTCTTAAAACTGAAGGTGGACAAAGCAATGGGGCCTGATGGGATTCATCCCAGAATTCTAAAAGAACTAAGGGTAGAACTAGTGACACCACTGACTACACTCTTTAACAAATCATGGGAGGATGGGGTGGTACCTGAGGACTGGAGGAGGGCAGATGTGATTCCCCTTCACAAAAGTGGGAGCAGGGCAGAAGTAGGAAACTGCAGACCTGTTAGTTTAACCTCAGTGATAGGGAAAATGATGGAATCACTTCTGAAGGAAAGAACTGTCGAGTACCTAGAGGCCAGAGGGGCACAGGACCCAAGGCAGCATGGATTCACAGCGAGAAGGTTATGCCAGATGAATCTAATAGATTTCTTTGACTGGGTGACCAAAGTAGTAGATCAGGGAGGGGCTGTGGACATGGCCTACCTAGACTTTAGCAAGGCATTTGACTCAGTCCCACACAAAAGATTAATATACAAGTTAGCCAGCCTGGAAGTGGGTCCCAAGATGATAGCCTGGGTAAAGAATTGGCTGGAGAATAGGACACAGAGGGTAATGGTAAATGGAGTCCACTCTGAAGAAAGGGGGTTACTAGTGGGGTACCGCAGGGTTCAGTATTAGGACCGGTTCTCTTCAATGTCTTTATAAGCGACATTGCAGAGGGACTGGAAGGAAAAGTATGTCTCTTTGCAGATGACACAAAGATCTGCAACAGAGTTGATGCACAAGGTGGGGTGGAAAGAATGAGAAGGACTTGGCAAGGTTAGAGGAATGGTCAAATGTATGGCAGCTTAGATTCAATGCTAAGAAGTGCAAGGTAATGCACCTGGGAAACAAAACCCAGGGAAGAGTACACAATGGGGTGAGATACTAACAACAAAAATGGAAAGGGACCTGGGGTAGTCATATCAGATGACTTAAAGGTGGGCAAGCAATGTGAGAGGGCAGGTAGGAGGGTTGGGGGATACTGGGATGCATAGGGAGAGGCATCACCAGTATAAAACAGGAAGTTGTTATCCCTCTTTACAGACAGCTGGTGAGACCCCATCTGGAGCACTGTGTGCAGTTCTGGAGACCCAGTCTCCGCAAGGACATAGACAAGATGGAAGCTGTCCAGAGGAGGGCAACTAAAATGGTGCAGGGTCTGCACCAAAAGACATATGAAGAGAGACTACAGGAGCTTAATATGTATAGCCTCAAGGAAAGGAGAGAGAAGGGGGACATGATAGAAACTTTCAAGTACCTCAAGGGAATCAACAAAGTCCAAGAGGGTAGCATCTTTCAAAAAAGAGGTGTGCAAGAACAAGGGGGCACAATTTGAAGATTGGGGGGTGGCTCAGAGGTAATGTAAGGAAGTATTTTTTCACAGAGAGGGTTGTGGATGCATGGAACAGCCTTCCGGAGGAGGTTGTGGAGTCAAAAACAGTGGCTAAATTCAAGCATGCATGGGACAGTCATAAGGAAATTCTAGGGGGTGAGGGTAGAAAGAAGTAGGCTGCTGGTTAACTAGGATCTGCAGCTTATCCATTAGGTAGGGAAATGGGCAGACTGGGTGGGCCAAGCGGTCTTCATCTGCCGTTAAATTCTATGTTTCTATGTTTCTGTGAAGAACTACTTGCTCACAACCCTCCTGAATTCACTGTCCTCCAGTTTCATAGCATGCTCCCTTGTTCTACAACACCTTTTTCTCTGAAAAATATCCCCCTCCTGCACCTTATTTACCCTCGTGCAGTATTTAAAGGTCTCTATCATATCCCCCTTTCCCTCCTCCAGGGTGTACATATTTAGCTCCCCTAGCCTCTCCTCGTAGGGCTTTTGATGCAGATCCTGCATATTTTGGTAGTCCTCCTTTGGCCCGCCTCCACTGTATGTTTTTTCTGAGATGAGTTCTCCAGAACTGGACACAATACTCAGGGGGTGGGGTGTCCTACCAGCAATTTAGCGATACACCTTCCTGTGAACCCCAGCATCCTACTAGCCCTTCTGACTGCCTTGTCACACTGTCTGGCCACCTTTAGGTCATCCGATATGATTACCCCAGGTCTCTTTCCTGCTTGGTCTTTATTAGTTTCATTCTGCCCATTTTATACTCAACTCCAGGGTTTCTATGGCCCATATGCATTATTCTGCACTTTTTTTACACTAAAACCTAGCTGCCATACCCATGACCACTCTTTCGGTCTTCTCAGATCCCTGTCCATCCTTTCCACCCTCTCACGCTCCACTCTGTTGCAGATCTTGTTGTCATCCGCAAAGAGGCGGACCTTCCCTTCCAGTTCCTCCTCTATGTCACAAATAAAGACACTGAAGAGGACCGGTCTCAGCACTGATTCCTGAGGTTCCATTCTCTCTTCCTTGAAGTGAACTCCGTTTTACCACTATTCTCTGCGTCCTATCCGCTAATCAGATTCTTACCCAAGTTTACCACCTTATTTCCCATCCCCAGGTTACCCAACTTCCTTACCAGTCTTCTATGTGGAACAGTGTTGAAAGCCTTGCTGAAATCCAGGTAGGCCACATCCACCGCTCCTCCCTGATCCAACTCCTTGGACATCCAGTTAAAGAAGTCTATCAGATTTGTTTGGCATGACCTTCCCTCTGTGAAACCATGCTGCCTTGGATCCTGGAATCCACTGGATACAAGATATTCCACAATCCTTTCCTTTAATAGTGTTTCGGTTAACTTATCCACCAACTGATGTCAGGCTGACAGGCCTATAATTGCCCATTTCTTCCTTGCTACCACTTTTGTGAAGTGGGACTACCTCTTCCCTTCTCCAGTCCTCTGGGACCACTCCTTCCTCCTACTGCAGACAGGCAGCACCTCCACAAAAGCTACAGAGCATACTACCTGTCTAAGACTTTTTCCCAGCTCCCTAAAACTCTCCATGCACTGTCCCTGCCCAGTCTCTAGTCAGATCATTTGTCCCCAGGTGGACAATGACATCTAGTTCCCTCTCCCCTCCTACTGCCCTAGCTATCCACTGGATATGCTTCCCATCCCTCCAGCCCATGATGCTGGGTAGGAACCTGACCTCCCTCTCTACCCCCTTTCTTATTCCCAACTCTAGCCCCGACAGTTGAGTCCCCCACCAGAAGTTGCTTCCTCCATCCCTGGGGTACTCTTTCACCCTCCTCGGGGCCTCCATTCGGCAGGACCCCCATATACTCCTCAGCCACTACCATGGGTGCCTCCTCTTAGCAGTCCCCCACTCCGCCAGAGTGGTGTAGGAATTCTATAGTGGTACCGGCTGCAGTTGAGGAATGTGTGTGCGACTCCCCTCCCCAACCTTCCAGACCCCATCACCCCATCCCTCCTTAGGTCCACTGTAGCCCAGCCACTCATCCTATATGGCATCCTTTGAGGTAAAGGTGTGGTACTTGGTGGCCCCTGGGTGGGAGAAAAGGTCACTCGACTCCTAGTCAATGCAGCCCCAAGACTAGTGACCTCCTCCTGACTCATAAGCAATGCAACCTCAAGTCTAGAGACTTTCCTGTATGCAGACTGGGCAGCACCGCAGTTTATAGAAGGTCTCCCTGAAGACTGCCGCCCCACAATCACTGCAATGTACCACTCCTCACATCCCTATTCCTGCTCTCCCTGCGCTGCCAGTCCTCCTTTCCCAGAACCCAGTAAGGTTAAGTTGTATGCAGTAGGAGTAAGAAAAGTACAATACCCAACCCTATACTTACACTGATACAGTATGTTATAACAACAATTTCTACACAGATACACAATCACTACTCATATGCAGGTACGCTATAACAATGACTCCACTACTCAAAAACTTTTTTTTCTTGTGTGTGTATATACAGATAAGGCAGTACCTTCCAACCTAGCATCAGCCTAGCCGCTAGCCCCCCCAAAACCCAGAAGTGTATAGTTCAGCTACAACACAACCCTCTACCATACTCCTACCAACAGACCCCCCCAAAAAAAAAAAAAACAATACAGGTGTATCTGGGTTCCGACGAGCAGGGCTTCTGGCTGTTAGCTGTCTCCTGGCAGACTCCAGTTGCTAATCTAAACGCCAATTTTACTTTTTAAAAAACAACAAAGGTAAAGGAAATATACATTTTGAATTTTAAAAAGGCTCTGTGACAACAGAAGACATTATGAACAAGCTTTGGAACCTAAAATGCAAATGTGTATATATCGCTTACAGACTTCTAACGATGCATTAATATAAAAACAATACAGAAGCATAAATGCTGATAGAACAAGTCACAAAGAAAAATTTCTTCAAACCAGCTCACAAGGTACGTGTCCCATAGGCAAGGGGAATCAGGTGCATCTCAGAAGTCACACTAGCTGCATATAAAGTGCACTTGGTGAACGGTGAAGGACAAAAGTATACAATTTATAATATCTGAAGCTGCAAAATAAATTAAAACTTTGTGTTGTTCATTAACTCACAGGCAGCATATAAATAAAAGACTGGCCTGAGGAGACCATTTGTATCAACAAAGCTTCAGTTCAGGTGATAAAAAAATCTCTCTCTATATATGACTAGTTAAAATAAATTGTACTGCAAAAAAGGTGTATAACAGAAACTAACGTGTGTATATTCAATAGATAAGAATCCCTGTGAACAAGCTCGTGTAGTGAGCCAAATGTAGGGGCTATCTAATAAAAGAATTTTTGAATTGAAAAAAGTAGTAGTACATTTTCTTAAATGCTGGATGAGGCTTCACACATAAATCTCTTTGGTGAAACCATATGTCTTATCAGAGTACTGGATGCAAAGCTTAGTGAGGAAAAGTAAAGCATGCGAGTCCCCCAGTGCTCTCAGGCCTACTCATACTGCCTCAAAACATTTGAGGCGTTACTGCATTGCAAAACTCAAGTTCAGGAATAGGTAGAACTGCGTGCCATCCTCCAAACAAAGCTGTCCATGCCTTTTTACTATCTGCCAGATATTATCCTTGATATGTGGCCCAATGGTGGTAACTAATAAAGTTCTAGGCTGGTCAGAATTCGCTGGGCACCTCCAATGATTCATTGGGTACAATTGGTAGAGCTGTCTAGTAACACTCATATCCAATGTTTTCTGCAATAAGTCTTGTAGATACGCTATTGGGACAGTCCCCTTCTCTTCAGGGATCCTGAGGAGTCTAATATTGGTGAGGCAGGCCCTGTTTTCCAGGTGCACCAACCTCATCGATAGTATCATGTTCTCTGTGTGATAGGTCTAACGACTCCTATCACTGTTTAAGTAATTAGAAATACAGACAGGAGAGTAAGAGAGAGGTTGAGTCCCCCTCCCCCTTCCCCTGTTTTGGGCAGTGGAATCCTTTTTCTATCCTGCGTTCTTTGTTTTAACCCTGACCCGGTCAGAGAGGGTTTTTGGTGCATCTTTTCTGTCCTATCTACTCTGTTCTCCCTCTGTTGCCCGGAACATACTCCCTTCACTTATTAGTTGGGCAGTGATATAACGTACTGTAAGCAGAAACACTGCAGCAGTAAAGTACAGTTACGTAAGAACTTACTGTAACAGTAGATCTTCGAGAACAGCTCTTGCAGCAGGTTACACCATTAGGACTGAAGCCGGCAGGCGTCAGGACCCCACGGAAAAATTCTAGCTAGCTATCTTCAGCGGGGACCGCCGACATCGGTCCCGCCTCCGACATCAGGCGTAGTACATAAGGGGGTGGACCTCGGCCAGATTCTCCAGTTCTCCCGCCGGAGACTTCCGGCCGCAGGCTGACATCGAAATGGGAGACCGAGGATCTACCGTCAGAAGACAAACGGGAAAAATCCCTGTTAACAAAGGCTTAAGCCATGCCTCCTCCAAGGGGGAAGGTGGTCGGGAAGGTACCTGCTGCAAGAGCTGTTCTCGAAGATCTACTGTTACGGTAAGTTCTTACGTAACTGTACTATCTTACTTCGAGACACAGCTCTTGCAGCAGGTTACACAATTAGGACCGATTCCCAAGCAGTAGCGCTTGCAAACACTCTGGGAGGAGGAAATTAGAAAGAACGTTCCAGGTCCTGAATCTAGGACAGGAGACCCTGTAGCACCGCCAGACCGAAGCCTGCTCTTCGCCGAGAAGCGATGTCCAGGCTATAATGCCAGATAAAGGTATGAACAGAGCTCCAAGTGGCTGCAGCACAAATGGCAGAGGTGGAGACGTCAAGTGCTGCAAGGAGGTGGCCACACCCTAGTGGAATGGCCCGGACTGCTCCTGGGAGGGATTTGCTTGATATCATAACAGTATGAGATGCACTGGACAAGCCAGCCAGACAGGGACTGTTTGGATACTGGTTGGCCCATCATCCTTTCAGTAAAGGAAATGAAAAGTTGCTCCGAAGTACGAAGCTGCTCAGTTCTGCTCAGGTAGTACCTTAAGCTGCAGTGAACATCCAGGGTGTGAAGCAGCGCCTCTCCTCTGTTAGAATAATTAGGGAAGTAGACCGGCAGGTCAATATCTTGATTGAGAGTGAGTGTGGAAACCACCTTAGGCAAGAATTTAGGATTCGTCCTCAGGGATACTCTGTCCCGGTGGAAAATTAAATAAGGCTCTTTGCACATGAAAGCCTGAAGCTCAGAAACTCTTCTCACTGACGTAACAGCAACCAAAAACAACGTTTTCCACGACAGAAAACGCAGCTCGCAATCCGCGGCAGGTTCAAGGGGGGGAGCGTGAGTTGCTCCAGGACAAAGAGCAAGTCCCATGGAGGCACTGGGTCTTTAATGGGCGGCCTAAGGTGTAACACCTCTCAAGAATTCTTGACAGGCATCTAATTGTGCCACTGTCGCTGTCCCACCGAGGTGATAAGCTGAAATGGCACAGAGGTGCACTAATAGAGGTAAGTAAGACCAGAGCGAAGGAAGCAGTACTCAACTTACACTTTCACGGACAACCTAAAGGGAAAGGCGCGTGCTTATGACCATAGACAAAAACGGCGCCATTTCATGGCATACGTCGCATGCGTTGCCGGCTTTCTGGCTGCAGAAAGAACTTCCGTAACCTCTAGCAAGACCCCGTGACGCAAGATGGCTATGTCTCTAGGAGCCATGCATGCAGGTTCAGTGAGCGTAAGTCCGGGTGGACCAGTGAACCCTTCTCCTGAGACAAGAGGTGGGAGCTGAAATGGCAATGGGAGCGGAGGTTCCCGGGATAGCTGAATTAGCAAAGGGAACCAGATCTGCCTGGGCCAGAAAGGGGCCACCAGGATCATTGTTGCATGCTCCCTGTGCAGTTTGAGAAGAACTCTCTGGATCAATGGGAAGGGAGGGAAAGCGTAGAGGAATCTGTCCACCCAGGAGAGGGACAACGCATCTCGCCAGAAAACACCAGGCCCTGGATCTAGCGAGCAAAAATTGGGCAGTTTTGCGTTGGATGGGGAAGAGAATAGGTCCAGTTCTGGAGTGCCCCATCGAAGAAACAGATCCTCTGCTACCTCCTGAAGAAGTTCCCACTCATGGACTCTGGCCTGGGAGCGACTCAGGCCATCTGCAATTGTGTTGTCCACCCCGGGAACATGTACTGTGATCAGGTTCGCGCCGTGTCGGATTACCCAATCCCACACCCTCATGGCCTCCCTGCAAAGAGGGTAAGAGTGTGCGCTTCCTTGTTTGTTGAGGTAATACATCACTGCCGTGTTGTCTGTCTGAAGCAGGAGAGTACTCGGCGGGATCTCTGACTGAAATGCCTGCAGGGCATAAAGGACCGCCCTCATCTCTAGGACGTTGATGTGGAGGTGGGCCTCCAGAGGGGTCCACATACCCTGGGACTTCACCCCATCCAGGTGTGCTCCCCACCCTAGACCTGAGGCGTCTGTGGTGAGGATTACCTCCAGGGATGGTGCTATAAACGGGACGCCCATAGAGAGTGTCCCTGGGTCTAGCCACCACTGCCAGTCTCGAATCGCGTGTTCGTGATTCTGACCGGATGCTGCATGTGGTCTTGCCTTTGGTCCCATTGCACCTGAGCATCCACTGAGTTACCCGCATGTGGAGCCCTGCAAAGGGACAGTAGGAATGGCCGCAGCCATGTGTCCGAGCGCCAAGGACCAACCTGGTTGGGGCGGTCTTGTTCGAATGAAAAGCTCCTGATGAGGATCTGATGCGCCCGCCTGTCGCTTGGAAGAAATGCTCTTCCCTGAACGGTGTCCAGTACTGCGCCTATGAACTGCAATTTCTGCGACGGTACCAGGAGAGACTTCGGGTTCATTAGGATACCCAGAGATCGAACAGGTCCTGGGTGCTCTGATCGCCGTAATAACGCCTCTCTGAGGCGGCCATGAGAAGCCAATCGTCCAGGTATGGAACACATAATGGCCCTGTTTCTCTTAGAGACGCGCACGACTGCCATGCATTTGGTAAAGACCCTGGTGCCGATGACAGCCGAATGGAAGGGCTCAGAACTCGAAGATGATGGCCGAGAAACTTGAAACGCAGGAACCTCTTGTGCACTTGAGCTATAGGGATGTGCAGTAGCCCTGCATATCTAGAGACACTAAAAGGCGCCCTGCTTCAGCATGGGAATAAGACCCGAAGAGTTACCATGCGGAATCTTTTGTAGGCATCGACAAATTGAGGTCGCTGAGGTCCAGAATCGGACGGAGGTCCCCTGTCTTTTGGAACCAGGAAGAAGTGGAATAGTATCCGTGTCCTCTCTGGTTTCTGGGACGTACTCTATTGCTCCCTTTGCAGGCGCGAGTACTTTTGTCTGATCAATGACTTGTGCTGACCCGGTACCGGAGAGCAACGGAGGCCTCGAGGGTGGCTTTTCCGCTGACTTACGAAAGTGGCCTCTTCCGACCAACTGTAGAACCCACCTGTCGGTGGTTATAGTCTGCCATCCTGGCAGGAAATTTGCAATGCGACCCCCGACCATGACGTCCCGTTGATCCTGAGGGCCGGGGGCCGGGAAGGATTCAGGCTGTGGTGGCTGAGGGTCCCCCTGGCTGGACCGGCTTAGGAGTGTGCTGGCTTCGACCTGCTGGTTGTTTTCCTTGGGCTCTGCGAAAACCGAAGCCCCTCTGTTGTGGAACGGGCCGGGACTGTTGTCTCTGCGTCCGTCCACGAAATCGGCTTTGGTTCCTACGAAAGGAACTAAGCTTGGGTCAGTACATGGCCTGAACCGACCTCACCGCCTTCCCGCCGCTGGAGTTTGGTAATTATCTTCTGAGGGTTTACCAAACAAAACTTCCTCGAATGGGGCATCCATGATGTTTTTCTGGACGTCCGGGTTAAAACCGGAGACACGGAGCCAAGAGTGCCTCTGGAGGCATACGCCTGAAGCTGCTGCTCGGGCCGAGGAGTCCGTGGAGTCGTACGCGGCTCGTAGCACCTGGGTTCCCACGTCTGAACCCGTACGGAGGAGCTGCAACATCTCCTCCTTCTGCTCACATTCCAGCAATTTCTCAGCCGCATCCAGACCCTGCTCCCACAGGGCATTTTGGAACTGCACCATGTGGGTCAAATAATTCAGGGATCTGATGGCGCAGGTAGCAGAAGCATACGTGCGTCTACCCATGGCGTCCAGCTGCTTGGACTCTGGGTCCGGTGGCAGGGTGCTCAGATGTTGCGGTCTCTGGGACCAGTCATGAGAGGCTGTTATGACCAGAGAGTCAGCCTGAGGATGCTGAGTCAAGTACTGGTCTTCTCTTGGAGCCTTGTAAAAGCGGTCAGCTTTCTTTGGCATCGCCAGGTGTGAATGTGGACGCTTCCACGCTGCCTTGGTGACGTCCACGAAAGTGTCTACCAAGGGTGGCACCACCACAGGCTTGGGGTCCTTCTGCCGAAGATACTTCGCAAGTCGTAGCCTTTCGGGGTCTAACTCGTCCGCATCCCAACCCATGTTCTCTTGGATGTGTCTCATGATATCCGAGAACGAAGGGTCATCCGGAGGAGACTCTGGCAGCCCACGTGGGTCCGGAGAAGGGATGGAGAGGGGAGATGGGGACCTGGATGTTGAAAACTCTGATCCCGTGTCCTCCTTCGAAGGCGAACGGCGGCGTCTTCGGGGTCTCTTGGGACTGGGTGACCTAGAAGAGGATCTGGACGGAGGTCTCCTTTATCTAGTCTCCCCCTTGGAGGGGTCCTGGGCTCCCGGGGAGGAGGTAACCGGCCTGCAGACCCAGACGGAGAAGGGGGCGCAGGAACCGGAGGAGCAACCGGAGTAGGAGGAGGAGGAGGAAGTGGAGGTGGAGTGGGGACCATGTCCTTTTTGATGGTATCCCACCAGTAAGTGAAAAGCTCCTTCACCTCTGAAAAAGAAAGGCCCGACGACGGCCCTGGCGCCGGTGGACGGTCGTCGGGTCCCGGCGTCGGCTCCACAGGGGGCTCGGGTTGTGGCGAGGGTTCCCTGGGAGTTTCAACAGGACCGGGGTCGCCCGTCTGGTCCTCGGGCTGAGTTAACTCGTCCTCAGTGATGGTCTCCTGACCGACGTCGGTCGGAGGCGTCGGGGTCCTCTTCTCAATTGAACGGGCGCCGTCCCTACCGGCGTCCGGTGATGAGTTGGTCTGGCCGGCGACGGTCTTCTGACGGACGACGGCTCTGGGGACCTGTGGCGAGAGGCCGACATTGGAAGAACCGGCGTCAGGTCCAGCGGCCTCTTAAGTGAGGTGAGCTCCTTGGTTTTCCGGTGGAGAGGAGGAGGCAAGGAAGCAGACCTGACGTCGGGTTCAGAATGGTGGGAACCCGACTTGTGGTGATGGTGGCAATCCCCCGACTTAGCCAGGGCCTTGGAGGACGAGGAAGGCCTGGGAGTCTTGGCCTGAGAAGAGGATGAAGACTTTCTCACCGCAGCGGGGGGAGGCTGAGAGCTGGCCCGGGAAGGAGAGCGGTCGGACCCGGAGCCAGAGCTGCGCGAATCGGAGGCCCTAGACGGGACCTGAAGGGCCTTCTCCCTATGCTTCAGCATGCTTATGGCCTTCGCGAAGAATCCCCTTGAAGCCATGGTCTTGAGTTGCTCCTCTGGCAGGAATGCCTGTAGGCTTCTGGCGACGGATCCGGTTCTGCTGTTGAAACTCTGGCAAAAGGTGCAGGACCGGGTGTCGGGTCTGGGCTCAGGCACCGACACAGGCCGAAAGCGGATCCTTGAATGGGATCTGCTTCCCACAGGCGCACTTCGAGGAGTGACCGGAGGTAGGGGAGGACATCAGAGAAAACTGAACTCATAGAACGCATTTCCTGTAGGAAAACACTTTACCATGCGCGCTAGCCGCTAGAAACTGAACCAAGGGTCAGACATGCAAGTCGGTGTGCCGGAAAGAACTGGGAATCTGGTCGGTCCGCCTCTTATGTACTACGCCTGACGCCGGAGGCGGGACCAACGTTGGGGGCGGTCCCCGCTGAAGATAGCTAGCTAGAATTTTTCCGTGGGGTCCTGACGCCTGCCAGCTTCAGTCCTAATGGTGTAACCTGCTGCAAGAGCTGTGTCTCGAAGTAAGATCTAGATGTACAGTGCCATCTTTTGGCAAAAGAAAAACAGTGCGGCACAATTACAGTAGAATTACTGGTATATTCTAGAATTTTTATGACAACAGATTTAGACAACATGTACAAGACTTCTAGTGAAGTTACCAAACATTCGTAAGTGTTTGCCTATTTCTTATATATTTATTGTAATAAGGCACACTTTTAATATTGAATGACACTGTGCTAAATGCATTATTTGTTTGTTATGCAATGCCCTTTTACTGCTGTGTGTATTCTAGTACTTTCTGTGAAGATTGATGTTCTGTGGACCCTATAGGAGGTGGGGTTTTTCCCCTAAAGGAATCCCTGTTGATTGGGACTTGAATTAGTTGGTGTCTGGTCACTACAGAGGAAAGATTACGTGTTGGAGGCACTACTGAAAGATGGAATTTGCACAGACTGCTTCACAGAGACTTTGGACTTGCCACCCAGTATCCCAGAAAGGTTCTACAGTGCCGGAATTTGATTAACGCTGCTGTGATAATCCAATCTCTTATTTGTTATTTTGCTTGCTCTTCAAATAAATACGTACATACCTACAGTGTTTTCCTTGAGATCTGCCTGTCCATGTGCTTCCTGAGCACCCATGCTTTGACACTCTTGCAGTAATTTCAGAGACAGCCACCGCTGACATATTAGCCGAATCTGAGGCAGACTTTGCTCTTTAGCCAAGTCAAAATCAGTGGTGGAATTCAAGCATGCATGGGACAGTCATAATGCCATTCTAGGGGGTGGGGGTAGGAAGAAGTAGGCTGCTGGTTAACTAGGATCTACAGCTTATCCAGTAGGTAGGGAAATGGGCACACTGGGTGGGCCAAGCGGTCCTTATCTGCCGTCAAATTCTATGTTTCTATGTTAGCCACTGCAGCTTCCATCAGACTGGAGTGATATTTAGCATCTATTTTCTTATTCAGATCTCTAATTGCTTGAAGCACTGCACCATTAGAGGGTTCCAGCCACTCCCCCTCCCCCCGCTTGCCTCATGGTTCAAGCCTCCTGGTCTGCCTGCTCCAACAGTTTCGGATTCATGGACTTACCAGACATTTGTCTGGCACCTTGGCACAGTTTCCTCCATCATCAATGTGCCTCAAAAGCCACCAAAATAGTACAGATACAGTCTACAAATTAATCCGGTAAGCTTTAGTCAGATTTTTCAGTTGAAAAACTAGTTAAAGTTATTAGGGCACCCTCTGGAACTCTTCATTACAGTGTCTTACTCTGTTGGTTACAGGCTCTGCCTCACCCCAACTGACTGGGGCTTTTAAGTGGAGCAAACTTTCCAGGTAGTTGAATCTTCTATAGCTCCAACCTAACCCAAACAACAGCCATGGAGATTCTGTGTCGTGGACAGAGTGACTGCAGTTATGTAATGTCAGGGCAGTGGACAGCAGGATCAACCGGATACAATAATTAAACACACGGAAAAAAAAAAAAAAAAACAACCAGTGAGTACAAAAATATTTATTTTTGTACACAAAATGTAAATCAGAGCCAGACCCACATTCAGGTAAGAGGCTTTTATTGACTAGAGTTCCTCTTTAATGAATGAAGGGGGGGAGGCAGAAAGACGAAGGGAGACATAAACTGTACCCTCCCACAGGCAAACGAGGTTAACAAGGGGAATCCTGAGGGGATGAAACCCCAAAAAGAACCATGTAGCAAAGGAATCCAGGAGACAGAAGGCAAGAGTGATAATGAGATAGACAGTGGAAGAAACAAAGGGGGGCAAATGGGGAGTGTCAGCACAATCTGGAGAGCCATGTGTGCAAATGCACGAAGTCTAGGCAACAAGACTGCAGACCTAGAGACCACCATGGCAGAAGCAAACCTGGATATGGTTGTAATTACTGAGTCCTGGTGCAATGAAAACCAGGACTGGGATGTGGCCCTACCAGGGTATACTCTGTTCGGAAAAGACGAGGTAGGTAAAAAAGAGGGAGGAGTGATTCTTTATGTTAGGGACAAAATGAAAGCCATGGAAATACAGGGAGAGCAGGATGGAGCTGAGCTACTGTGGGCTGCCCTGGAAATACATAAGGGGGCCACTATTTGCATAGGAGTGATCTACAGACTTCCAGCATGGGGGAGGGGGGTGGATAAGGACATGATGAAAGCCATCAAAAGATGGCACAAGATGGCACACAAGAGGGATGTGTTGCTGGTGAGGGACTTCAATCTACCAGATGAGGATTGAAGCCTACCAGCTGCGGCAACAGTAAGAAGTAGGAACATCCTAGACTCCCTGCAAGAGGCATTCCTAATGTAACTAGTTAAGAAGCCCACTCGTGTGGGGGGGATATTGGACCTGGTAATGACAAACGGGGACAGTGTTTCTGACATCACAGTGGGTGACAAGCTGGGGTCCAGTGATTACTGTACAATGTGGTTCAATATAGAGACTGGGCCAGAACAGAGCCACACTAAAATGATGGTCCTGGACTTCAGGAGGGCTGATTTCAGGAAAATGGGAGAATGCTTCAGGGACACCCTGGCAGGGACAGAGGATATGGGGGGAATCGAGGAACTATGGGCAAAAATAAAGAAGGGCATTGAAAAAGCAATAAATCTCTGTGTCAGGCAGGATAACAAGGGCAAGAGAAGAAATATAGACTGCTACTGTTCTCTAAACACATAGCAGAAAAGTAAGGGCAAAAAACTAGCATTTAGAAAGTACAAAAAGACACAGAAAGAATAGGATAGGGAAAACTACCAGGAGAAACAAAGGGAGGCAGGGTAGGCAGTTAGATGCGCAAAGGCACAAACAGAGGAGAATATGCAGGATGGCACAAACAGAGGAGAATATGCAGGATGGCACAGAGGAGAATATGCAGGATGGCACAAACAGAGGCGAATATGCAGGATGGCACAAACAGCGAAGAATATGCAGGATGGCAGAAACAGAGGAGAATATACAGGATGGCACAAACAGAGGAGAATACGCAGGATGACAGGCAACATGGGTTCATAGTGGGAAGGTGGTGCCAAAACGAACCTCACATATTTTGACTTGGTCACTAGGGAATTAGACTGAGGCCAACCAGTGGACCTCCTCTACTTTGATTTCAGTAAGGCCTTTGATTCGGTGCCACGCAACCACCTGCTGAAAAAGTTGGGAGGACCTGAGTGCAGCCAAGTGCATAGTCAGATGGGTAGGTAATTGGCTTTGGGACAGAAAACAGAGTAGTGGTCAACGGGGTGAGGTCTGATGAAGGCATGGTCACTAGTGGTGTGCCCCAAGGCTGTGTTGGGGCTAGTCCTGTTTAATGCCTTTATCAGTGACAATGGCACAGGTATTCAGGGCAAAACTGCCCTATTTGCGGACGATACCAAGCTAAAAGGAAGGGCTGACAGTGAGGAGGTTGTTAAGGACCTACAAAAAGACGTAGAGAGGCTGGAAAGATGGTCCAACGTCTGGCAGCTGAAGTTCAATACAAAAAAACAATGTAAGGTGATGCATTTGGGTAAAGGGAAAACAAGGACAGAGTACCACCTCAACGGAGTCCAGCTTAGCACAATGGAGGAAGAATGGGAACTAGGTGTCATCATAAGCAGCACCCTTAAACAGACAAGCCAATGCAACAAAGCTTACAGCAAGGCCAACAAAATGCTGAGGTTCACAGGAAGGGGATTTGACAGCAGGAGGAAGGAGGTAATACTGCCACTCTACAGGTCCCTGGTAAGGCCCCATCTGGAGTACTGTGTCCAGTTTTGGAGTCCTCATCTGAAAAAGGACAAACAGGTTGGAGGCTGTTCAGAGAAGAGCGACCAAAATGATCCAGAGCCTTCAAGGGCACTTGTACGAGAAGCGTCTGGAAGCATTAAATATGTTCTCACTGGAGACGAGAGGGAAGATATTGGCTTTGGGACAGAAAGAGTAGTGGTCAACGGCATGAGGTCTGATGAAGGCACGGTCACTAATGGTGAGCCCCAAGGCTCACAAGGCTCAGATATGATTGAAACATACAAGTTCCTGAGAGGAATAAATAAGGTGCTGTCCTTGGACCTGTTCAACAGTCTCTCCAACTCTAACACTAGAGGGCACGAGTGGAAGCTGTGTGGGGGGAGCTTAGGAAACACTATGTTACAGAAAGAATCGTGGAGCCATGGAATAAACTGTCAGCTGAGGTAGCGGAAGCAAAGGCCGTGACATCATTCAAGCTGGGGTGGGACAAGGCTAAAGCATGACCAAAAGCAACAGGAGCAGTAGGAGGCATTAGGCAGAAGGGGGGTTAGGTCATGGGATCTGAGAAGGTCCAAGGAACACATGGGCAGTCTAGATGGACCCTTGGTCTCCTTCTGCTGTCTTTTTTCTCTATGTTTCTAATATTGCCCAATCAGCAAAAGAAGGAGATAAAACTTTCTTTAGATATATAAGTAAGGATAAAAGGGGAAAAGGGGGTTTGCAAGGAAGAGGACCAAAAAAAGGCAGACGTATTGAACAAATACTTTTGTTCAGTATTTACAGAAGAAGGAGTAGTTGACAGGTCAAAGATAAGGGACAAGGGCATAAATGGTAGGGAGGTGGACACCAGTCCTTTTACAGAGGAGAAAGTCCTCAAGGTACTAGCACAATTAAAAGTAGACAAGGCAATGGGACCAATGGGGTGCACTCCAGGATACTGAGGGAGCTCAAAGAGGCGCTGACTGCACCTCTGACAACTCTGTTCAATTTATTAGAAACAGGGGAGGTTGCGAGGGACTGGAGGAGGGCAGATGTGGTCCCACTTCACAAAAGTGGAAACAGGGGGGGAGGCAGGAAATTACAGACCTGTCAGCCTGACTTCAGTAGTGGGCAAAGTAATGGAAACAGTACTGAAGGAAAGAATAATGGAAAACCTTGTAAACAGTGGATTACAGAATCCAGGTAACATGGTTTCACGGGGGTAGTCTTGCCAGACAAACCTGACTTTTCGACTGGGTGACCAGGGTAGTAGGTCAGGGAGGAGTAGTAGATGTGGCCTACCTGGATTTCAGTAAGGCCTTCGACAATGTCCCACACAGAAGACTGGTGAACAAGCTGGCCTGTCTGGGAGTGGGTCAAAAAGTTATAAACTGGGTAAGAAGTTGGTTAAGCAACAGGAGTCAGAGGGTGATGGTAAATGGTGTCCACTCTGGAGAAGGCATGGAGACCAGCGGGGTACCTCAGGGCTCAGTACTAGGCCCGGTCCTCCTCAATGTCTTTATTAGTAACATTGCGGAAGGGCTAGAAGTGAAAGTATGCGTGTTCGTGGATGACACAAACATGTACAACAGAGCAGACACATGGGGGGGCATGAGGGATGATTTGAAAAACTTGGAAGAATGGTTAAGGGTTTGGTTGCTGGGTATCAATGCAAAAAAGTGCAAAATCATGCACTTGGGGCACAGAAACCCAGGGGCTATGTACCAATTGGGAGGGGAAGTACTGGCAACCACCAAACAGGAAAGGGCCTGGAGGTAATCATTTCTGATGTCGTGAAGGTAGCCAAGCAGTGTGATAAGGCAGTGGGGAAGGCTAGCAGGATGCTTGGGTGTATAGGGAGGGTATCACCAGTAGGAAGAAGGAGGTAATATGACCCCTGTACAGATCACTTGTAAGACCCCACCTTGAGTACTGTGTCCAGTTCTGGAGGCCCCACCACTGGGAGGACATTGATAAGGTGGAGGCTGTACAAAAGTGGGCCACCAAAATAGTGCAGGGCCTGCATCAAAATCCCTACGAGGAGAGACTCAAGGAACTAAATATGTACTTCTCCAGAGGAAAGGGGGATATGATGGAAATGTTCAGATACCGAACAGATATCAATAAGGTACAGGAAGGTAGCATTTTCCATAGGAAAAAGAAGCTCGAGGACAAGGAGTCACGCTATGAAGTTGTGGGGGCTCAGAGGAAATGTGAGGAAATACAACTTCACAGAGAGGGTGGCAGATGCCTGGAACAGCCTTGCAGTGGAGATGGTGGGTGCCAAAATGGTGACAGGATTCAAGCATGCATGGGACAGATACAAGGGGACCTTGGTAGTAAGGCAAGGGGAGGAGATGACCGGAGATCGAGTAGGGTCTGCGGTGGCACAGTAGGCAGGGAAAACAGAGTAGACTAGGTGGGCCAAGAGGTCCTTATCTGCTAAAAACTTCTTTGTTTCTATATTCGTTATAATGAGCAGAATTAATTTATTCATCTGGCTTGTCAATAGCATATATTTTATTTTATCATAGCATCTGTGCACTAAGGAAGCGGTGATAGAGTGCTGTTACATGGTAGTGTTTATGCAGGACTGTGATCTGTTCCTTCAAGTATCCATAATGATTGAAATACTTTTGGTGAGTGGAGTCTCAGGAGTCCTACTAAAGGAAATGAAAATAAAACCACTGCACAGGAATGCCCCAGGCATAGTGATGGTGACAAAATGTATGCATCTGTGAATATCCAGCTCTTACGATCAACAAAGTGTTCTCAGGCCCTAACTATGTAGTTAGTGGAAGCTCTGAGATTCTATTCCATTCTAATCTTGTGCTAGTGGAAAACATATTTTTGGAAGTGGGGTAGGGGAGGTTCTGCAGTACACAGCAGAGAAAAAAAGGCACGAGTGAAGTAATTTTTCCTAACTAGATGTAGTATTGATATTGGTAAAGTGTTATTCCTCAGATTTCATTCACAGCAATTAATGCAGTTCATCGTTAATTATACACTTATCTCACTGTATGACAGTCTCATAGAAATTCTCACAGACATCAAATAAGGGAAGATGCTTTGCATGGAGTGTACCTCATAGATGAATACATATGTCTGGGAGGAGGAATAAATGAATCATTGTGCCTTGGGTTTCCCAGAGGTTTCTGCCACTGGTAGTTTCCTTCTACACTGTGTCAATATCCTAAAAATGTACTGGTATCACTTCCCATTAAATGGACCTCGGTGAAGTGGGCGAAGTAAATGAGAAAAATGGAAAAACATTGCTGGCCGGATAACGCCAGCCGACCTGCCACAGGCACCACATCACAGACTGGGCCCTGGCTCCAGAGTCTGGATTGGGTCACTGGGGAAGGGCAGGATGGCCCTCCCTCACCTGGCAGAGCCATGAGTGGCAATCCATGAAGGATCTCCAGAGCCACGTAAGACCCAGGGGATGGTGGGTGATGGGGCCAGCCAGTCCAATGGGACAAAGGAGGCTGGTGGTGATAGGGGGCATTAATAAATATTGAGAGAAAAAAAAAGCACGCTTAACATGGCATTTGTAAACCACCAGAGTAAAGCCTCCTCCATGTCCACATCTTTTCCCTCGCATTTGCAGTTTTGATCAGGGTTCTTATTGCCATGCAGCTACTGGAAAAGTTTCTCCCTTGCTTTTAAGAGATCACTCATCACTGATTTGGCAAGAGAGAAATGAATGGCGAAATCCCATACACTCACTGTGGGCAGTATGTCAGTTTCATTTAAAAATCTCAATTTTGTAGTTCAGTGAGAGGGCACTCCATTTTCCTGCGGCCACGATGAAGGAAAGGACTGGATAGTGTGGCAAAAGGAAGACAAAACCTGTTTTAAGTAAAACTGATGAAGTGCTTCCATTAACTCCTATAAATCAGACAATCAATGTCATTAGCAGTGAACACCACCTTTGTGGAAGAACTCCAGATGTCTGCTATTGCTGGCGTATAATGTCTGCATTAAGATAACCTTTTTCAATGCATGTCAACTGAGAGGGTTTGGGACACTAGAAATCATCCACTTTGACTGACCAGCAGAATGGCATCAGCTCTAAGTGGCGACTACTGTACATGAAAATTTCAATGACAAACTCTACCAGGCACCTACAACGTGGTTCATTGTACAGGAATACCCCAAATAAACATTATAAAATAGATACAAAGAAAGAAAGCTGGCTGCTGATTGGCTGACACCTGCACTTTTAGCTCAGCCTAACTCAAGAAAAAAATTAACCAGTGTCATTTGCATGCCTATCCGATAACCACACATTGGTGGTCACACCTGTGCATTTTCACTGTAACATCTGCAAATCCTGGGACTATTTCTGCTATTAACATGTAACATTACACTTAAAGAAAACCCTGACATAACTATTATTCTGTATTCTATATAATATTTTTTACCATAAAACTTATTTTGTAAGCGCAACAAGACACTCCATGGTGTGAGCTAGGCTGAAATAACCGCACTTCCAGGGGCAGTAAGGCCCTCTGCTTGCAGAGATAAGCCTCACTTTTCCCCAGGGTGTATGGTTATCTCCGCATAACTCACATACTGTCATGTCTTATTGCTTGCTTAAAGAATTATTGCAAAATAATCTGGGATTATTTATTTCATTTTAGTAACCGGGTGAACCCACTGGGACCAAAGGTCCCTTTTTCAGGGGCGACCCAGAATTAATGACAGTTATACAATTGGGGTAACATTTCATTTCAAACAATTATTTAATCAAACAGTCACAGCTCTTTTACATAGAAGAAATTAGAAAAACTGACAAGGGTTAATAACAGTTGACATGTAGGCAACTGACTAGAGGCTAGAAAGGGAAGGGATCAGATTCATTTCAGTGCAGTAGCTGCTCCTTGCTGCTTTTAAATTGCTTCTTGTTAATTTCACTTGGTAGCAAGTGATTTTTACTTACTGCTTATAAGGGGCTAGCAGGGAATTGTTTTTGGGCTGCTGAAATTTTGAAACCTATTTTGGTGTATTTTAAGTGGGGCTGTTATATCTTGTTTCACTTGGTAGTAGACTGAGTTTTTCTTACTTCTTAAAAGGGATTAGCAGGGAACAGTTTTGGAGCTGTTGACATTTTGAAACCTATTTTGTTATGCTTTAAATGGGGCTGTTATTTAAATTGGAGGCCTGTTTCCTCTGATTTCAAACCTGTTTTGGTGAGCTTTTGGTGGGGCTGTTTCTTTGAAATGGAAATATATATCTTCTAATTTAAAGCCTATTTTGGTGTGTTGTTGGTGAGGCTGTTTCTTTGAATTGGATACTTGTTTCTTCTGGTATCAAACCTATTTTTTTTTGTGCTTTTAGTGGGGTTGTGATTTTTTTTGCCATCTTCACTAGCTGCAAAGTTTAGTGTATAGTGGGGGAAGAGTGCTAACTGCCTGGCTAGGGGCCACAGCTACCTGATTGTTTCTGGAGGGTATGGGCTTGGAGAAGAATGTTTTGCAATGATAGAGGGGGAGACTTGGGGAAGCATTGGGTATCCTTCATCTGGAAGGGTGGGGGGGGTCGCTGGTGGGCGACAAGAGCAATGGGCAAGGCGGTAGGCTGCAACAACTGTGGTGCACCAATGTTTCTAAAAATTGCATGGAGGGTGGCGGGATGTTTAGTGTGCAACCAAACAGGGAAACTTGAAAAGGAGATCAAATGTCTGCAGGAGGTGCTAAGACTGGAGGAGATTATAGCCCAACACTGGAGGGAGGGAGGAGGGGAGATGAGAAGGGAGGTCAGTTTGGGCCAACAAGGGGGAGGAAAGGGTCAGAAGAAGGGAAGCAGAGACAGGGGGACCCAGGCCAAGGGGAATGGCATCAGGGGAACCCAGGTCAAGGTAAAAAAAAAAGACAACAGAAAGGAGGAGGAGAAAGGGACTGGTGAGGGGAGCTGGAAAAGTGGTAACAGTCATGGAGTCGAAAGGACGGAATGGGCTAGTATGAGGAGGGAGGAAGCAGGCATAGGAAAAGGGTCTTCAGGAAATCATTTTGCAGTACTAGAGGGAAAGGAGAAGGAGAAGGGAGGTGAGATTGGAGGAGTAACTGATAGAAGTCTGGATGAAACTGGAGATGGGGGAAGTTCTGCTGGGGGGAATTACTGTGTCGGAGGAAGAGGAGGAGCTGGGAGCGAGAGGTGGGGAGGAAGGGAAGCAAGCAGTTGATAAGGGGTGGAATCTTAGTGCTGGGGGACTCAGTACTAAGAGGAGTCAGGTGGGGTAGCAAGGGGGAGAGGCATAATCGCATTTGGGTGGAGGCCATGCCGAGAATGACAGTGGAAAAGGTTGAATAATCTGTTCTAAAATATGCTAGAAGGGGTAGGGAGAAGCCTCATTTAATTATACATTTGGGGACAAACAACCTAGCTGACAGGATGTTAGATATAGTCCAGAGGAGGTTTGAGGAACTAGGACAATTATGTGAGGGGGAAGGAAGATCAGTAACTTTCTCATAGATACTTCCAGTGCCAGGGCAGGCACAACAAGAAAGCTAAGAATAGAGGAATTTAATGGATGGCTAAGAACCTGGTGTCATGATAAAGGGTATGGGCTGGAGGGGGATGGGAGGGACCTGGGAGGACAGTAGTCTCTGTGCCAAGGTTAGACCACACTTGAGGCGAGGAAGAGAAAGTGTTGAAACAGAGGATAGAGGAGCACATAGAAGTAGTTGGGAATTTAAACTAGAGCGGGAGCAAGGGTCATGCAGAGACCACGGGTTGGGAAGCATATGAACTTACCCCATAACAATGACAAAAGGACTAGTACTAGTGGCGATACTGGTAAAGGAGGGCGGGGGAGGGAAGGGAAGGGTGGAAGGTGGTCACCCTGAATGCTAGGAGCCTTGGGAAGAAAACTGCAGAACTACAGACTCTCATGGCAGAGGGATAGGTGGACATGGCGGCCATCACCAAAACATGGGCCACCCAATACAATGACTGGGACCTGTTGATACCAGGGTACAGGATATTTTGTAGGGATAGAATGAATGGGAAAGGGGGGGTGGCACTATATATGAGGGAAGGACTGAAATGTGTATGGGAGGAAGGGGAGGAGGGTAGTATGGAGTCACTATGGATGCAAATCCATGATTCCAAAAATAGAACTCTCAGGATGGGAGTGGTGTAGAGGCCACCCTTTCAGACAGAGGAGTTACACAGGCAACTAGTGGGACAGATCAGGAGGACCTGCGAAAAGGGTAGTGTGGTGATCGTGGGGGACTTCAACATGCCAAGAGTGGACTGGAGTGCCCCAACAACCAGGAATAAAAGGGAGCAGGTACTGCTGGATACCATCCAGGACAGCTTCCTGATGCAAATGGTCAGTGAACCAACCAGGTTAAGGAAATACCCTTGACCTCATGCTGGCAAATGGGGTGTTTGTGAGGGAACTGAGGATGGAAGAACTGCTAGTGGGGAGAGACCACCACTCAGTATGGTTTATATTAGATATGGGTAAGGAAGGAGTGGAATCTGGCACAAGGGTGCAAGGACAGGGAGGAGTACCTGAAGGAATTGAAGGAGGTGACAAGGGCAGCCAAGGCGTCTAAGGAGCTCAGGGCATTAAGAAGGGGAAGAAGGACTTATTTAGGTACATCAGGGAGAAAAAGAGCTGTAAGGACCATATAATAAGGATCAGGAAGGTGAGGGTGGGTGGAAGCAGGCAGTGATAAGGCAGAAGCGCTAAATGATTACTTCTGCTCAATATTTACTAAGGAGAAGGGAGATGATACCCAAGGGGGAGGGAAGGCAGGAACGGAGGAGGAGGGGGTGATGGATGGGGAAATCATGGAGGGTTTGAGGGCACGGAGGGTAGACAATGCGCCAGACCCAGATGGCATCCACCCCAGGGTATTGAAGGAGCTGGCAGAGGTCCTGCCGGGACCCTTGGCAGAACTATTCAATGCCTCACTACACTCAGGGTGTGTACCTCAGGATTGGAGGATGGCTCATGTGGTGCCCCTCCACAAGAGCGGCCCCAAGGATGAACTGGGGAACTACAGACCAGTGAGTCTCACATCCATCGTGGGTAAGCTGATGGAGATTATCCTGAAGGAGAGGCTTGACTGGGTAACTAGGCAATTGGACGGGGGCCATGCAGTGGATGTCCTGTACCTGGACTTCAGTAAGGCATTCGACTCGGTGCCGCATGGGAGGCTGGGAAGTAAGTTAGAAGCCACAGGGGCAGTTATAAAGCTGGTGAGATGGGTAGGGAACTGGCTTCAGGGAAGGCAACAGAGGGTGGTGGTGGTGGGTGGGGAGCTCTCATCTCCAAGGGTAGGGACATGCGGTCTGCAGGACTCGGTGTTGGGACCAGTGTTGTTTGGGATATTCATTGCAGACATATCATTGGGCATCGACAAGACCAGTCTGTTTGCTGATGACACCACGATGAGCGTGGTGGTGGATGACCTAGGGGGATGGTAGGGGTTGCAGGATGATCTGGCAAAGCTGGAAACCTGGTTGGACAGCTGGCAACTAGGGTTCAATGCCAAAAAGTGCAAGGTGCTGCATTTTGAAGCGAAAAACCCAAGAAGGAGTTACCAGCTGAGGAGGAGTGCAGCTAGCAGAGACAGAGGAGGAGAAGGATTTGGGGGTGCTCGTCACGGGGTCAATGAACAACTTGGCACAATGTAGGAAGGCAGCTGCAAAGGCCAACAAAATGCTGGGTTGCATTGCAAAGGGTATATATTCTGAGGAGGGGGGAGGTGATTCTGCCACTGTACAGATCAATAGTTAAATGGCACCTGGAGTATTGTGTGCAATACTGGCGCCCGTATCTGAAGAGAAACATTATGTTACTGGAAGGAGTGCAGCACAGGGTGACAAAGAAGATTCAGGGGCTGAGGGACTTACCATATGAGAGGAGGCTGAGAGAGTTGAACATGTACTCACTGGAGGAGAGCAGGGAGAGGGGGGATATGACTAAAACCTTCAAGTACATGAAAAGAATAAACAAGACAGGTACGGAGGGGCTGTTCAAAGTAAGGGAGGGCAGGGACACCCGGGGCCATGATATGAGACTGGAGGGAGGAAGGTTCAGGAGGGAGATGAGGAGACACTTTTTTACGGAAAGGGTGGTAGCTGAGTGGAATGTGTTACTGGCGGAAGTGGTATCCAATAGAACAGTGGGCTGCTTCAAAAGGGGCTAGGACAGGGCAAGGGGGAAGGTCAAGGGAGGGGTAGCTGCAGAATATGGAGTGCTAGCTGCCCATTCGGGCAGACTTGATAGACCACTAGGCCTTTATCCACTGGCAAATGTTGTATGTTCGTAGGCAATGGCGCAAGCCTCGTCTCAGAGGTCAATAACACTGATACAACACATTACATTAAGTAAGCAGAGCAGATACATTATATTGTGATTAAATTTTACCTGGAGTGGACTGAAAACTCAGTTGGAAGTTCTGTAAAGCTTCCTTATCCCGTCCCAACTCCATAAAGAGTTGTCCTCTTCCAATGAAAGCCAGAAATTTCAACTTCTGGAGCAAACGCATTTCTGAATGGACATCTTGATCAGAATCAGAACACTTATCTTCTAGAACAAAACACATTCAGAGACATGGGTTATCCTGCAAACACTTTTGTTTTACTTTTTTTTTGCCCTTGGTTTACTTCTGTATTCCAATTCTGAAACTAGACTCAATGAATAGTGTAGTGTCGCTTACTGGAACAGCTCTATGACAGGCACGGTACATAGATGTTATACTGCATAAACTATTTGGGTCGCATGCATCCCTTCACAAAGGGACCTTGGCAATCTGAACAGAAGAAGCAGATGTTATACCTGAAGTTATATCCTATCTGCCTAAGGTATTGATAGGCTAGCTACTCTAAGTATCATGGTATTATTAGGGGGTTGGATATAATAAAAGGAGGGGCAATAGGAGGTGAGGGCACAGCTTGTCAGGTGGTACTGGAACATTAGTACAAAAAGGCAGGACAGAAGAGGTACACTATGATCTATACTAACACAAACACTAATAATAATACTATTCCAGAGTAGAAAGGGGTTGTTGATTGATGTGCGGGAAGAGAAGGCCAGAAGCAGAGACACACAGGAAAATTAACACAAAGAAAATAAAAGTAAAAGTTATTATATGATGGAAATGAGGAACGAAGGGAGATGGCTTACTAGCCTAGTGATGGGTGTGTCCCCACTCACCATGTGGAAGGAAGAATCAGGTTCATATCCCATTCCTGAGAACCCAGCTGGCAGCAGAAGAGCCTGTGTACAGTCATCAAGGGATGTGCACAGGGCCTAGTGTTGGCTGCAACTCTAAAAATGGTGCAGCAGCAAGCTGTGGGTTCCAACGCTAAGGGATCCCTCCACAGCAAGACACACATGGGACAGATAGTAGTAATCGTAGTAGTCATAGTAGTACTACATTTATTTATACAGTAGAGTGTCCTTCTCTGGAGGCAAAAGCAAAAGAAGATTACTGATTTTTTATGTTGTCTTGCTCGTGGCGCGCAGATAACATATTGTGGTTGCTTCGGTAGAGAAGCAGGTTTCGGGCGTGCGGTCCTGCAGCAGCCAATGGTGCCACTGCTTTTTGTGGCTGGGCTCTGTGGCGCCAATGGCATAGCACACTGTCTATGATAGCAGTTCAGAAAATGTGCCACCACCTTGAAAGAAATTAGCCGCTGCAATCAGGAAGTGCCACGGGGTGGTCCCTGATTGCAGCAGCCAATTACTGCTTGACTCGTCTCGTGTCCCCGTCAAGCAACATGGCGGTGGCTTCTCCGTCAGCTTCTCATAGTCCCCACTGAAGCCGAGGGACAGCCGCCACCTTTCACAGTCCCTTTGAAAGCCGATGGGGGTGCCCAATCCCCTTGTCAGCATGCCCCCTCCTAATTTAACTTTCCGACCAGGGGTGCCCAATCCCACGTCGGCCATATCTTCACCCCATTTCTTGTGTGCCGAGGGATGCCCAATCCCCTCGGCTAATCGACCCTCCCAACTCTGTATGTGCCAGTGGGGGTGCCCAATGCCTGTCAGCTACAGATCCCCCTCCCATCAAACACACAGGTGGCACACTGGGAGCCCACCCCAGCATGCCAAATGTCCCTGGAAAACTGTTTGTTTTAACCCTGTAAAACAGAAAACGGTCCCTCGTTGAGTCCGTGGCCCCTCCTCCTCCGACCCGCACCCACCCTCTGTGCGCCCTGCCACCCCACAACCCCCCCTCACTCCATACTTACCTCCAGAGCCCAGCGCGACGATCTTCGGTGTACCGGGAACACGTCTGCACTGTTCAAAGCCGACCATGAATTGAAGAAATACTGGTAAGCTGTATAATGGCATAAATAGGGGTTTTCCAACTTTGGTGCATATCTCGAGCATTTTTGGGAATTTTGGCACAAAATTTTCAACATGAGGTTATTAGGACCCCTCCTCATGAATTCAGTCACTGTCATGGCATTACTCAGTCCCGAAAGGTGATTTTGCGGTCACTTTGTGGAATCACCTTTAGGGACCGAGTAACAAAATGACAGTGTCGTTGTTCATGAGGGGGCTTCCCAAAAAGCCTATGTTAAAAATCTGGTAAAAAAAAAAAAATCCCCAAAATGACTGTGTTATGAGCGTGCATTGCACAGTTTCCACGCGCACTCATAACTTTGCAAATTTGTAAAAATTTCACTCCGGATTTTCAACATTGGTAATTTTGCACACCTCCTTATGGACAGTGCAGCTGTCATTTTCACATCCTGGCCAAAATGTGTTTTCGCACTACCGGTGCAGAATAGCACGGTCACTGTGGGAAATCAGTGTACGGGACAGAGTACGAAAATCACAGCAACACTGTTCATGAGCAGAGGTCCTAAAATGCCTATGTTGAAAATTTGGTGACAAAAGTCCATAAAATGACTATGTTACAAGCGTGCACTGTGCAGTTTCCACGCGCACTCATAACTTTGACAATTTGTAATGTTTTCACTCAACATTTTCAACATTGTCAATTTTGCACACGTCCTTATGAACAGTATAACTCATTTTTCAGATCCTGCCCGAATTGTGTTTTCACACGTGTCGCACTATGGCACAGTCGCTGTGGGAAATTAACGATCAGGACAGATGAAGAAAATCATAGTGACAGTGTTCATGAGCAGAGGTCCCAAAATGCCTATGTTGAAAATTTGGTGAAATAATTCCACTAAATGACTGTTACGAGTGTGCATTGTGCAGTTTCTACGTATGCTTGCTAATTCGAGCATTTTTAATATTTTCACTCAAGATTTTCAGCACTGCCATCTCTTCACACCCACCTATGAATGGTACAGCTGTCATTTTTCACATCCTGCCCAAATGGTGTTTTTCAACATCTGGTGCAGGATGGCGCGATTGCTGCGAGAAATCAACGTTCGGGACAGATTAACAAAGTCACAGTGCCACTATTCATGAGCAGAGGTCCCAAACACTTTCATGAGGTGGGAGTCACAAAAATGCCGTGTTGCAAATTTGTAGTACAAATACCAACAAATGGTCAGGGCATTAGGGTTTCTAAATATAACGTCCCACCAGTGTTCCCACTAAGGCTGCAGATCTGGGGTTGCACTGCATCCTCTCCAAACATTTTCAGGGGTACCAAATAAATTATAAGGGTTCATTCTACCATTTGTACAACATTTTTGTGGGATACATATACTTCAAACAGAATTATGGGGGTACAGTGCACCACCTTCACACAAAAATGTACTTGAATTTCATAATTTGTACTTGAATCAAGTACAGATGGGGGTAAATGGGAACACTGTGTCCCACCCTGTACAGACTGACAGGCATCAGGGGTGTGTTTTCCAGTGCTGGCTGTCATGCTCACGCCATACCATCCCCCACCTCAAGCCACTGACAGGCATCCAAGTGTGCCTTGGACTCTTCGCCCCACAGTTCACCCCATTCTCCTATACTGCACCCATTTCAGCGTACATCCTTATGAAATGGGGTGACTGTAAAGCTGAACACCCCAAGGCACACCTCAGCACTTGTCGGTGTCTGCAGGATAGGGTGAGGTAAAATGCCATAAGCGTTCTGGCCGAATAGGGTGAGCGTAAGGCCGGAGGACCCCAAGGCACAACACAACATTTGTCGCACTGCAGGGTAGGTGAGCTGAAATGCCATGAACATAATGGCCGATGCCCAAAGGCACACTTCAGCGCCTGTCAGTCTCTGTAGGGTAATGTGGGGTTTGATGTCACTTTCATACTTCACTCCCATTACTGTTATGCATCTGTTCAACTCCTGCGCTACTGATGCCAATGTCAGCATGACAACATTCGGCATTGACAAATGCTTGTTTAAGCTGTACTTTGTTTCAGGACAGTGCAGTAATGTCATTTTAACTTGAGCACCAAGTATTTAATAAAGCACATTGCAGAAACAGTGAAATGTGCCTGGAAGTAATTTTTTGCTTAAATGCACAGCCTGCTCAAGCGCACAAAAAACTTTTATCCCGAGGGTGTACACTTAAGAGGGCTACACTGTAGAGCGCCCTTCCCTGAAGGCTCAGGGCACTTTACACCACAAGTATCACAAAAACAATTAAGCATTACAGGGCTAGTGAAGATGTAATTTTTTTTTAATCAAAGTTTATCAAGGTTTTTTTTTCAAAAGGTAGCACACAGACAAAAAACAATTTTACAGAAATCATAAAGAAAAACGAATTACAACATAAGACAGGGTACAGACAAGCAGATCACCTTTACAGCTACAGCTTTGTAAGCAGCATTGTCATGAATGAATTGCTTACAAAACAGTACCTACAGAGTTAATGGAGGGCGCAGTTATGTAAGTTTTACTGGGTAACAGACACACTTCATTTCCCTAGTTTGGGACAATAAATCAATCTGCCACAGCCAGAGCCTCCAAAACATCTGCCCTTCATAGTTCACCAGATGCTCTGTAAAGGGTTGCCATTTACCAGTGTGCTTGCCTTGTTGGTGTCTTAACAGGGCAGTGATTTGCTCCATCTCCTAAATCCCCTTGCAATTCTTAATCCATTCCTCCGTGTTGTGGGGGTGGGGGGTGAGGGAAGGGTAGCCAGAAGCCACTGTTGGGTATTAGATTTAGTGGTGCTTTTGCTTTTCACTTCTTTGGGGGTGGCACCCAGGATCAAGTGTTTAAAGAACCTCCGGGTGGGATGGCCAAGATCTGGCCCAAAGTGTCATCAGTTTCCAGAAGACATTTATGAAGGAGAATCCCCCAAAGTATACGTTGATGTATTCCCACAAGCTCTTTAGAATACATCAGATCTGTAGGTCCCATATTTTGAGATAGTGGGCTACAAAAATATTATGGTCAGCGATTGAAATTCTCTCCAACTGGGAGAGGCTGTGGTCTTGTGAGCCTATTTCCAGATATTTCCCCTGTTCCTACTCTGTTATTCTGCAGCCCAATACCTCCTTTATATGGGCCACTTGCTCTCCTTCCAGACTCCTGAAGCTAGTGAACATATAGGAGATCAGTTTCCTGGTTTGGTCCTGTGTGGCCAGAGTGTATGTATCCTAATCTAATAGGATTTTCTTTCCATTTAAGTGCTGAGCCGCATGGTTCTGAGGTGATGTAATGTCTAAACTGCATGTACTGAAACAGGTCTTGCTTTGGAAGGCCAAATTCCATAAAACGCTGGTTAAATGATTTCAATGTGGGGCACTTGAAGAATTGCCCAAGCTTGGACGGACCCAGTCTTTCCTGTTTTTTAAAACCAACATCTAACTGTGCTGGGGAAAACCTACACATGGTCTGAGGGGGGGGTTAATCTGCACTCTTCAGCATTCAGCTTCCACTCTCTGCAGAACTGTCCCCAGACTTGTACCACAATTTTTGGTCCAGGGGTTTCCACATCTGTGAGGGCAATGAGCCACCCCATGTCATGTACACAATATCTGCCATTCTAGCCATTTTGAAACTGTGTTGTTCTAGGTTTACCCCCATTAGCAGAAGATATATACAGATCTCTAAAACAGAAGCTCAACAGATGAATAAATAAATACCATCATCATCAGCCAGAATATATATATAGATATATTCATTGCAAAAAAATGATAAGGCGTCAGTCAAGGTTGAAGCAACAAAAGTAGGGAAATGAGGTATTAGGGTTGAGACCCTAACACCTCCTCCCACCCAACCGCCACCCTCCACAGACCAGCAGGTGTCGGGGTGTGCCTTGGAGTAGTCGGCCCTAACTCTCACCCCATTCCATGTGTAAGGAAGCTGAAATGGTACAGTATAGGAGAATGGGGTGAGAGTTAGGCCCGATGACTCCAAGGCACACCCCGATGCCTGTTGGTCTGTGGACGGTGGTGGTGGGGTGGTAGGGTTGGGTGGGGGGAGGTGTTAGGGTGTCAACACTAACGCTTTATTTCACTACTTTTGTTGCTTCAATCCTAACTAATGCATTACCAAAGTTTTTTGCAATGAATTTCCTTACTTTCTGAGAAAGTGTAATCGTACCCTTATACGTTTGTGGGAGCGCAGGGACCCATCAGTCTATAGTGTGCAGTGGTTGTAAAGGGCCCTCCGTCATGTGGGAGGGCCCTGCACTCCTATGTAATTATAAGTGTATACACATTGTAATCAACCGTCACCTCCCTGTGGACCCTGGGCTCCGATCACGCTCCCATCACTTCATAATAATATCCATTTGTGGTAGTGCAGGGCCCTCCCATCTTTCCATAAGTGTTTAGACATTGTCATGAAGTGTCATCTCCCTGTGGAAGTGCAGGTTACATGCCACTCCATCGACAGCCAGTGCAGTTCATGCAGGACCGGGGTTATGTGACAAGGTCTCGAAAGGCCTGAAAGCAACCTAGCCGCTATATTCTGCACCAGCTGCAGACATTGTAAGGTCCTCCACTGAGTCAGAGGTAAGCGTGCATTACAGTAGTCAAGCCTAGATATCACAAACACATACAGCAATTGCAGCAGGTCCTTGGAGGGGATAATGGATTTAATCCATCTGATGTTCCTCAGATGGTAAAAGTCACTCTGGACTACAGCTGTCACCGGAACCTCAAATGTCAGCCTTTCATCAAGAATGATCACCAGATTTTTCATCTTAGCAGAGGCAACAAGCTTAATGAGTGCAGTATGCTAAGAGCAGGATGGGGATATATTTATTTATTCAAAGTTTGGGGCAGGATTGGCCTATTGAGATCCAAATCTTTCTTTCAAAGGTATCCTGTAAATAAGTAAACACACATCAAACAGGTATGCAATACAGTGGTAAAAATAGTATTCAAACACAAAGCCATCAGCAACAATTACAAGAAGTAGCACGGCAGCTCTTCCTAACTGAGGTGGGTGACAGGGCAGCTAGGAAGGGGGCCTTCTGTGCTGCAAAGGCGATGGGGTGGCCATCTTCAGAGGGATGCTCTTCAGGAGAGGCCGCTGCCCAATGTGTGGTACATTTGCAGCACTTACCATGGATCTGGCTACAGTGAAGACTAAACTAAACTAGTGCAGCCAGACCGTTGCTGGAGCAGGCAGCTGCTGCTCCACTTCACCAATGGATAGCAGAGGTCCAAAATGGGTGCTGAAGAGTAGTTGGGGGTGGTGCTTCTTTGGGCGTAGGGAGACTCCCATGTCAGTAACGGGATCCTTTTGCTCCCCTGAGCAATTCTGTTTCCCCATGTCTCCCCATAGGGAGAAGGCATCCATTACCTTGCAGGCAACCAGGACTGCCCCTAGAGCGGCACCAAGGATGATATCAGAGTTCAAGGATAAGGAGGAGGCTAGGAAGGTGCTAGTAATAGGGTACTCCATCTCCAGGGGGACGGAGGGGGCAGTATGTCCAGGGGAACAGGAATGTAGGGTGGTTAGATGCCTCCCGGGAGTATCAGCAGGGAGCGATGGATGCAGAATTGAGAGGATTGTTAGGTAAGTGAAGGGGTGGGGGCTAGATGTAAATATCCACCTGGGGACAAACAATCTGGACAGCAGTTGTTTGTGAGAAGTAAAGGAAAGATTTGGGGAGCTGGGCAGAAAACTTAGACTGGTAGCGACTTTGGTTACATTTTCAGTAGTCCTGTCAGTGTAGTTCAAGGGAGAGGCTATGCTTCTCCTGATCACTTGCTCCAAATAATTGTTGAGGGAGTGATACAGGGAGGAGGGATTTTGATCAATGAATGACAGAAGACAGTTCTGGTGGGACAAGATGCTACTCCAACAGGATGGTCTCCACCCTATGGCAGAAGGGACCAAGGAATTGGCCCAAAGGTTTGATGATGACAGGACAGTGTGACAAGGCAGCAGGCAAAGCTAATGGGATGCTGGGGTGCATAGGGAGGGGATTTATGGCAGGAAAAGGGAGATGGTGCTGCCACTGTATTGCTTGCTAGTAAGACTCCCACCTAGAGTATGGTGTCCAGTTCTGGAGGTCGCACCTCCACAAGAACAATGACAGGATGGAAGCAGTTCAGAGGAAGGCAGCCAAAATTATATGGAGGATTACATGGGAAGCCATAAGAGGAGAGACTGTGGGAGCTCATTATGTACTCCCCAGAGGAGAGGACAGGGAACATGACTGAGACCTAGAAGTACCTCACAGGTGGTAAGCAAGGTGCAGAAGGAGAGTCTTCCGAGGAGAAGGGGCACCAGAACATGGGGCATGCAGTGAAGCTGTGTGTGTGTGTGTGGGGGGTTAAGAGTGATGTGAGGAAATACTTCTTCACAGAAAGGGTGGTGGATGCCTCGAACAGCCTGTCTGAAGAGGTGGTGAATGCATAGACAATGGGGAGCTTCAAGCATGCGAGGGATAGGCACATGGGCATAATTCTGGAGAAAAGGAAGGAGGAAGGGACACCTGTGATCAAATAGGGTCCAGAGTGTAATAATAGGCAGGGAAAACAGGGCAGACTAGATGGGCCTACCAGTCTTTTTCTGCCACCAAATTCTGTGTTTCTAGGACAACGTCATCATTGGCCATTTAAACTTGACCGGGGGGGGGGGCCTGCAGTAAGGGAAAACCAGGACATTATATCAGACAAGGTTTGCCAAGCAGTCACTCCCCATTCAAGTGGAAGCCCACAGGGATGTACTGGGGAAGAAGGTAAAGACGATAAGAAGATGAAGAGAGGGAGGGTCCATTGGGTGAAGAAGTGTTGGGCAGGAGGGGTGGATACCAACATTTTTCTTGCAAAGGTGGCTAACCTGACTGGCAGAAGTCTAGGAAACAAGCATAGCGGGGGAATAAAGATAAATGACGGAGGTGGAAGCGGCTGGGACACATGGGTGGCATGAACAAAAGAGACGGGACAAATAATACAGGCAAAAGGTGAATAAAACAGAAGAATTGGAGAGCAGTCTGCAAGATGCCAGGAGGAAAAAAAAAAAAAACACAAACGGACCCACATTCACGGAATGAGCAGGTGCTATCCCATTAATACTGGCACCAAAAAAAACACCAGATAGGGAAGCATTCTGCCAGACTAAGAAATAACAACACAAAGTCTGTACGTGGCACAAAAAGGAACCCGCAGCACACTACCCCAAAATGAATGCCAGGGGGAAAAAGAGCTGTGATCGACAGGCAGTAATAGCACAAACCGAAGTAGAATTAATGGCTGTTACAGAGTCACGAACTACAGAGCACCTTAAGTGGAAATTGAGAGTTACTCAACTGTAAAGAACAGTTACATAAGAACTTACCGTAACAGTAGATCTTTGACGGGATCTCAGTCATCAGGTCACACCATAGGAACGTCACCGTTGGTGAAGGGGAATCCACACAGAAGAATTTCAGCAGCACAACGGGGGCCGCCCTCGCCATTGAGAGCCCTGCCTAAGGCTTGCAGATCATTAATAATATCCTGAACATCAGGGCCAAACAGCTTAGTGCCATTAAAGGGGGCAATGAACACTTTTTGCTGAACGTCAGCTGCGAACCTGGATACTCTTAGCTAGGAGTGCCTATGTAGGCATATGCCTGTGGCGGCCGCCATGGCAATGGTGTCAGTCATATTATATAGGGCCCTGAGGAGGTGCTTGCTAACATCCTCAGTGGCTTGGCGGCACTGAAGCAGCTCCTGCTTTTGTCTGCCATATGGAAGGGCCTATGCTGCAGCCTTGCCTTTTTTCCAACTGGCATTTTGGTATTTCACCATGTGAATGAATATGAATATTTTATTTATATAGCGTCCCTCTCCGGAGGCTCGGAGCGCTTTACAATTAAATTTAAAAACACAATAAAACATGAATAATACACAGAATCCCATTTGGAGCGATCGGCAAAATACACAACAAGTTATCATATAACTGTTAAAACTCATTAAATGCCTAGTGGAATAAGAAGGTTTTTAATCTCTTTTTATAGGATTCCAAGGGTGCCTCCCGAAGTTGTTGAGGAAAAGAGTTCCATTGGGTGGGTGTGGCTGCTGAAAAAACTTGATCACCAGAATTTCGCAACTTCATCCTAGGGATACTGAGGAGGCAACCCTTGGCAGAAAAGATAGTTTGCAATCCTCAAAACCAGAGTGGAGGAGTCATACACCCTCTAGCCACAGAGGTCAATTCTGTGAGACTCTTTTTCTGGGAGAAGGGAACTAGGGTGCTTAGGCACCTCAGACCTGTCATGAGCTGCACTGATGACCATCGAGTCTGACTCAGGCTAGGCAGCATAGCAAGGGAGCCCTTGGGGAGCATGACAGAGCTCTGCCCTGCAAGTCATAGCTGGCACCATGTCTGGTCTGTGCCAGGCTGCCGTGGCTGTATTCCTCAGAGCAGGAGAGATCGTAAGAATGATTTTGGGGGGAGATTCAGGGATCTCCGGGAAGTCCACCAGCTCCTTTCTGGTGGCATCCTCTTCCTCAGTGTGGAAGCCCATGGCTAAGGATAGCTGCTTCATCACATTGAAAAATGTGGGATCCTCAGGAGGAGATCTGGGAGTATGCTTCACTGAGTCCACATTGGCAGAAGAGGCAGTAGATCTGTCAGACAGCAGGATCTCATCCTCTTCTTCCTCCTCATCATCAGGAAAAATGGGATCTGGGTGATACTCCTCAATGTTGACCTCTTCTAAATCTAGGTCTGGCGTCAGATGCGCCAATGATGGCCCAGAGGGCGCTTCCCATGACTGACGAGTAGGCGTCGACAACGAAGCTGCCATCTATGGCATCAGTGAGGGGGGCCTAAAGGTGCCCAGCTGCTGTAAAAGCATGTTAGTGAATTTTAGCAGAACTTTGTTCAAGTCGATGGTGTTCGTCAACGGAGGGGGGGTCCAATGGCACAGGTGTTGATGACCTGTCTGCTGGATCCCAACAGCCCGAAGAGCCTGTAGCCCTGGAAGGAGAAGGGGCAGCCCTTGATGGGAGAGTTGTCAGATGATACCCCCGAGGCAGCAGACACTAAGAAAATGTTCATCTGTGAAGGCAACCTTCTTTCTGCAGTGGCAGCAATGAAAGAGAGAAGTCGAAGGATTAACTCTCGACATAAACAAGTTAGAAGAATCTCTTTAACAAAAGAGATTTAGAAAAATACTGAAGAAAAAAGCTGTAGGTGAAAATGACGTTAATACAGTGCCCACCACTTATACCGCCCACTGATAATGCAGGCAATTGGATATTGCGGGCATTTTGGTGTTTCCATTTGCCACTCCTAACTTAAACTGTCATTTTAAAACCAGTGGTTATAGCGGTCGTTGCCCGCCGTACATAGCGGGCATTTTTTTGGACGAATTAAGAATTCATCAAGCTGTCAGCCTGCTCAGCGTTGTCTGTAATTAATCAAGGGTGTGTCATTTTCACAGCTACAGTACCTTGTCGGTAATTGCTGAGTGCTTAAGACCCAAAACTTGTCCAAAGAAGCATTGTCTTCTTGAACTGCTAACACGCTACTACAGTATGTCGGCCAAGCGCAAGGCGTTAAGTTTGTCCGATAAAGTCGAGCTGCTTAATAGAATGGATCAGTTGCCCAAAATGAGCCAGAGGGACATCGTAGCTCAATTGGGACTTGCAAAATCCACAGTTGCTGATCTGCAAAAGCAGCAAGGTCAGTTAATGGCAGAGTGGGCCACAAACTCTAACCCAGATAGGAACAGAAAAAGAGAAGGGAAAGATGTTGACATTGAGGATGCACTCTTGCGGTGGTTCCAAAATGCTCGGGGGAGAGAGGCGCTTATTAGTGGTCCAATTTTAATGCACAAAGCAAAGCAACTGGCAGATGCACTGGGGAAGCCTGAATTTACACCATCAGAGGGATGGTTACAGTGCTGGAAAGTTCGGCACAACACTGAGTTTAAACGTGGGCATGGCGAAAAATTAAATTCTGATGCTGCGAGTGCTGACAACTGGCTTACCAAGGTCCTATAAGGTCTACTACAAGGGTACCAGTCACACAACATATTCAATGCTGATGAGACTGGCTTTTTTTTGCTGTGTCGGCTTTGGAACATTAGCTTTCAAAAATGAGACTGTCCAGGGGAGTAAGCGTGCAAAGGAAAGAATTTCAGTGCTAGCATGTTGTAATATGGATGGTACGGAGAAATGTGACATGCTTGTCATTGGCAAATCACAGAACCCCAGATGCTTCAGAGGCATAAACCACCTGCCAGTTCTGTACAGGGCTAACAGATCATCCTGGATGACCGCTGATATCTTTTCTGGCTGGGTCCGCAACTGGGACCGCAAACTATGAGGTCGTAAGATCGCCCTTTTGCTTGACAATTTCTCTGGGCACCCACACATGACAGGGCTTTGTAACACCTGTCTCATTTTCCTCCCCCCCAACACCACCTGCCTCATCCAGCCCCTTGACCAAGGCATTATCTATTGTATGAAGCAACACTACGTTCGGGCGATGAGAGAACGAATGCTGTCAGACCTAGACTCCAGCCCTGATTTAAATGCCCTACAGTGTGCCAAAAAACTAAATTTGCTCGATGCTGTTCGTCTGCTAAAACTGTCTTGGGACTCAGTGACACAACTCACCATCTAGCGTTGTTTCCACAAAAGTGGGTTTATTGTTCCTGACATGCAACTAGGCATCCAAGCACAGGAGGAGGAGGAGGAAAGCATAATCACTGCGCCAGAGGGGCATGTCTGTAGACGAGTTTGACGAACTGTGCCGCCTTGGAAACAACGAGGAGAAACCAGGTGCAGATGATGACACCGCCGAGATATTGAAGGCAATTGTCCCCAGTAACGACGCAGATGATGATGCAGGTGAGGACGAGCAAACCCAGGAAGAAACGATCGTTACTGCAGCTGATGTGCGATCGGCTATCTTGACGCTGAGGAGAGCGACGGAACAACATGATGCACTGCAACTGGACTGGGATACAATGACAAGGGTGGAGAGAGTGTGGAAACCATACTGCGAGACACGTAAGGTGCAGAAGCAGATTACTGAGTTCTTTGAATCTAAAGAATGAAACAAAGAAAATGACTCTGAAAAGGCTGTAATTCACTATTTGGGGGAAAATATGTGCACCTGATGTACCTTGGTTTGTTTCTCACTGTAACAGTTTTTAGTTATACAGTACTTTAATTTAATATATTTTAATTATAAACAATAAAGTCTTGCTTTTTAAACGTAAAAACAACAAGTTCGTCAAAATTCTTTTCTTTCGATAAACCAACCACTGATTATAACGAGCAAAACATTACTACACAAAGTTGCCCGTTATAAGCGGTGGGGACTGTACAGCATCAGAGCTTCTGTGGAGACCCATGCGAGCAAGATGACAGCGGGAAAGAACTAAGGAGGGAGCAGGGCCGCTACACGCTTTTATAGGGTTGGTGACATTAATGGCATGGGCAGTCCCAGTTGTACTGTTGAAAATCTCTTGTGTGGATTCCCATTCACCGACGGTGAAGTTCCAATGGTGTGACCTGATGACTGAGATACCTAAGAAGAAAATCTGTAGTTTTAGGAGTGGTATATGGTGTGCATCCACACTTCTGGCAGTCTTCTTTCAAGGGTTAACTTGCTGGATGTCTTTAAGCTAAGCTCCTCCCACCTACCTGGGTGGTGTACTCCTTGGGTCTGCTCTCTTATGTCAAATCTTGCATGCTGGAAGCAGGGATCCTTGTGCAACTTGCCAGGGGAGGTTGTATGGATGTGCACCACATACCACTCCTAGAACTACGGTTACAGGTGAGTAACCCTTATTTCTAGGGATGTGGATATGGTGCACTCATTCGCATTTTTGGCAGACTCCTAGCAGTTCTCTGGGAATATGACAGGGTTGGGTAAGACCCTGTCCCACTGGTTATGCAGAGCGAGTTAAAAGCAAGGCTCTATTCTGTCCTCTTCTATTCTGCTATTTGTCTGTCTCTTGCTTATCTGACTGTGCAGTCAAATTTTCCTTGTGACACCTAGGAATCGGCCACTGTGATGGTCCCAAAATTCACAGTTTTCTTCCTTCTTTACTTGCTGTTTCTATTCTTTTTTTCTTCCCTTGCTTCTCTGTGATTAAAAAATACTTATGAATATTTATGTGAACCTAAGATCCACTGGTTTGCAAATGTATATAGTTGTACTGCTGAAATGAATGCAGAAAGGTAGCTGGGTTTATCTGGACCACAGGGGGTTAACCTTGAGCAGTATTTTGACCTCCACAAGCTTGTTTGCAGAATTATCAGCAAGAAATCAGTCCTGGGACAGGATGTCTTAATTGGCTGTACCTAAACTGTCTTCAGACTGGATGCAGGAACGAAACTGACAAAGTCCTGGTACATACTATGAAAAAACAGGAGCTGTAATCTAACCTCGGTGCGGAGCGGAGAGAGGGGGTGAAGGTCGCAGTGATTGGGTGCAGCCAATGTTTTAAGGGGATTCGCTTGTGTGAGGGGTTAACGACTGCTGTGATACAGTCTATCAGTCGGCTTGCATGGATTCCGGCAAACGAGGAGTGAGACTGTAGGAGGGGAAGAGCCAGGAGACCACTGCTGATGTTTTCGGAAGGCTTTCACTGCACATCCTGGACCAGGGGAGCGACTGTGGAAAGGGAAGCACAGGATACACAGTGAGGGGAGGGTGGTAAAAACTCAAAAGGGCAGTGAATATCTGTTGTGTTTTGTTTTTTCTTTCTTTCGTTCTGCATTTGTACTGAGGGCATAAGGTGGCTGATTGGGGGGAGGGGGTAGCTTCCTAACTGGTGGTTTGAGGGGACTAGGAACGGATCAAGGATTGCTTAGACGACTTCCGGTGACGTCACCGACCGAAATGGCGCCTGAGACGAGGAGCTCCTCAACCTCACTGACAATAATCCTCTTCAATCGTCTCTCAAACAATGGCATCTCCAGCCAAGCAAAAGAGGAACAAACCAGGAAAGCCTCCAGGCACCCCTATGCAAAAATTGAGGGGAATGATGCAAGCAGACATAGAGGCACTCCCGGAGACTCGAGGGTCACAGTCGGAATTGCAGCAGGCCTCACCACAACGCGACCCCCCCACAAGAAGACATCGTGGAAATGATAAAGCAAACAGCACGTACGGTCGCAAAAATAGACCACACTCTCACTGATCTCCGCTCGGAATTAAACCAAATAGACCACAAAACCAAGCAGCTGGAGTTGGGGCTCACACAAGCACTGGAACAAACAGACAGACAGGACCGTCTCATCCTCTGCCTCCTGGCCAGGGACCGAGAGCTTAATCGCCGGATAGATGATCTCAAGGGGAGAAGTAGGAGACAGAACATCCGCATCTATGGTGGTCTGGAGGAGAAAGAAGCAGATAACATCTCCTTCATCCAAGCCCTCCTGCGGGAAATGCTCAAACTCCCAAAGGAGCTGGATCTGGAGATAGACCGAGCCCATCGATCTCTAGTCCCGTGCCCCAGAAACCCAGACGCGAGGCCCCGATCGTTCATCGTGCAACTAACTTCATACAGAAGGAAGAAAGATATCCTTAAAAGGGCCTGGCAGCAAAAAAAACTCATCTTTAAGGGTCACAGATTAGCACTCGACAACGACCACACTTCCGATGTGCAGGAGGTGCGAAAGACTCTCTGGCCTACAATTACAGCTGAGGGCAGGGGCCTCAAAGCACAAATCCTGCACCCAGCTAAAATCAAAATCACCACCCAACAAGGCAATAAGGTCTTTAAGGATCTCCTGGCTGCAACACCTCCCGAGGGCCTTGGTATTTCCACGCCTCTACTGGTAAAAGAAAAGTTAGAAAAAGACCTCCTCTCTTCAGCCTGGGTGATAGCGCAGAAAGGAACGCCAAAAAGAGGCTCCACACAGCGTAACCCACAAACAACCCTCCGTGCTGACATTGCGTCGATGATCCGGAGATATGGAGATTCTGCCACTGTGAATAAAGCTGCGAGACATCTTCAGCTGATGGATCAATCGAGGAGGAGGAAGAGTCTCTCCTAACTGAAGAAATATGGGCGGAGCAACAACAGAGTCCCAGATGACCTGCCGACACCTAGAGATCTCATTGAGCCCTCTGCTGCACCCATGCCCCATACGAATCCCCCGATGATGACTCGAGTACGAGTTGGTGGCACCAGAATAAAAAGTGTAATCTGCTATTTTGGGATTAAACTCTCTCCATGGGTCCACCAAGCCAGACTCCAAGCACAGACCTTTAAGCAGTCGGGAGCAGGTATTTTGGCTTCTAGGTCCTGAAGGATTTTTATCTAGGGCTGGATTTTCTACACGGTTCCAGTCACCTACACATATCAGTTGCCCCTCTGGGAGGCCAGAAATCAGGTGGAACAAATACCCGAAAAATTCTTCTGTAGAGGGAGTCTGAGCATAAACTGAAAGTATATATGAACAGGTTTCCTGCTATATATAACTGAAATTAAGACCAGACACCAGTCCCTGCTGCTACTGTTACCTTACTCGCCTGCAGGGGGAGAACCCTCTGAATCAAAATTGCAACACCTGCTTCTTTTGCCTTAAGATGTAAATCTGAGTGCATTGACCCTACCCAAGTTCTCCTCAGTTTGAGATGTTCTTTAACTGATAATTTAGTGTCCTGCAAACAGGCTATGTCACATCTTTCCCAGCGAAGTTCTTGCAAAATTCTTGCCTGCTTCACCACGTTATTAATCCCTTTTACATTGATAGGACAAACCTTTATAGAAGCCATCATCTGACCAGTAATAAGCTAATCCCCCCCTTATTTTTGCAACCATACCCCCACTCAGACCCCCATGATGTTTAATCTGTCTCTGTAGACCGTACCAAGTTAAATAAAAAAACAGAATAAAAGAAACACAGTATCAATTTATAACAAAATCCCATTTTACATAGAAACTTTATCCTTAAAGAACAAATAACCATATCCCAGCTAACGAGCTGAGAATATAACTTCTAGCAGAGTCAGCACTTCCACCAACAAAGTGGATCACCAACTAACAATTACAGGACGTAAAACAAGTGTACATCCATGGGGCAACCACTGCCCCTGAGGGAGGTATCTACCTGCCTCAGTGATAAAGGTTGGCCAGTTCGGCCTCTGCTAGGCAAGCCTAACCTGTCCCTCAGACTCAGAAAAGAAAGGTTTCAAACTTCCGGGTGTCTGACCGCTCAACCCAGGAGACCCCAAACACAGATTCAAAAAGATTAGAACAGACCTGAGGACTGGTAAAAAATTAAAGAAAAACCCTTTCATGTTATTAGCCACCAACAGCTAATATCATATCTCGGTCTGTCCCAAAAAGAAAAGAGATGTAATTAATCTTAATTATCACCAATCTCACACTCATTATTCATATTCCCTACCCTGAAAACCACTGCTTTTCTTGGTTAGCATTTCTTTAGTCATTACTCATCTGTCTTAAGCCTTTCCCGCTCTCTCTTATCCCCATTTCTTAAGAAATCCCCCCCCCCCACGTCTCATTCATAGCGTTATAAAGTCATTTTGTCTAAGAAATGAGGGTGTTTTTTTGGGTCCACCAACCGTAACCACCTGCTTTCTGACTGAATCAAGTAACAGGTCATGAGAAGGCCGTTTTGCCAGTTCTTGATGATTCCTTCTAGGGGATCCAAATATCAGCTACACCAGGCAGTGGTCCCTCCCTGAAGGAAACTCAACCTGGAAACTCACACCATGAAACAAGGGTTTCCTGTAGCGACAAGTGTATCAGGATTATAAAGATTCTGCACAGCTCGTGACAGCCATGGGACACAAAATGATATTAAATGACAACCAAGATATGTGGTCACTACAGAACCCAAGAAAATAAATCTCCACTCGGTTCCCCTCTTGGTCAAATGGCGCTTCTCTATTTCTTGACCCAACCAATGCTGGAGGTAAAATTAGCTCCTTCCCCTTTATACAGTACAATCAAATGTGCTTTTTAGGCAATATCCAACGCACCATGTCTGAATGTAGAGGGATCAGCACATCTTCACTTCTCCTACTGGCCCTCCTGTTCCTAGGTGCCACTGCCCAGAGTAAGTCCTCCATCTCTTTCTCAGCTTTATCTTCCTTGAGATCTGGAAGAGGGATCTTCTGAGCCTCCAGGAATGATACTGCATTTAACACGAAATAAAACATTTTCATGCCATCCTTATCCTGCACCCACAGCTTTGCCGGATATCTCAGCTAGGCTTTCATGCCCCATTCTCTCAGATGTTTCACCATCGCTAAAACGTTTTTCTTTTTGTTAACATCATAGGCGGACAGTCCTGGTTTACATATACCTTTCTCCCATCAAGATTCAAATCTTTCTTTCCTCAAGCGATTCTGAGAACCTTCTCCTTGGTGGGATATCAAAGAAATGTTATTATAATTGATCTTGGTGCTGCTTCTGGTTTCGGTTTAGGGGCAATCGACCAATGAACATGTTCTATGTCCAGTGGAAAACTTTCATCCAACTTTAATTCTGTTCTTAACCAACAATCCATGAATTGCTCGACATTATCTTGTCTGCTCCCTCCGGCATCCCGAATACTCTGATATTGTTTCTTCTTGCTCTGGCTTCTGCATCTTCTGCCTGCAAGGTTAAGTCTCTTTCTCTTTTATGTAGGTAGGACAAAGAACGGCCAAATGCCATATGCTCGTTTTGCACTGTATCTAAGTGCGTCTCAACTGTTGTTGCATGTGTCGCCAACTTCTTTAAATCTTTTTGTATGCCCGTTACCTTCGTGTAGATTTTATGCAGCATTCGTATAATTTTGTGGCTGTTGGCTTTTGTCATCAAAGGCCTGGTGTCGGAACCTGACTTATCGTCATCTTCATCCGATCCTGTTAACACCGAGGACCACGATAGTGTCAGACGTAGGCCTCTTATATGCGATGCTCCCTGTTCTGCTTGGGAGCTGCTAGATTTCAGTTTTTTTTGTGCAGTCCATATTGTAGAAGAGCCCGGATACCCCGTATTTCGCAGAAGATACAGATTTTTAGCTTTGATGGTGAGCAATCATACTTTTGTCTGTGCCCGGTGATTAGAGCTCCACGCTAAGTGGCCATTCAGGTCGGTGATGTCACTGGAAGTCGAGTCATATTTTTTTATTAAGGTTTTTATCACCATTCAGCTTTGCCTCTGCCCTCATCTGTCCCAGGAGCCACCCAGCTCCATTACCCACTAACCAGGTGTTGCCTGCTTATGTGGATACCACTTTATACAGCAGTCTAGAAAAGTATACTATGGGGAGCTCCAACAGGATCTTGAGCATAAGGAGAAGTGGGCAGAAGGTAATATGAAGAGGATTAATAACAAAAAAAATGCAGATTATGTCAGTGAATTTTTGCAGAGATGTGAAGAAACCAAAATTCTGCATAAAAAATGAAGAATGGGACATGGTGTCCAGTGCCAAACTCTTAGGTGTAACTATATTGTTTAAAATGGGCACTTCAGGGGCCACCCAATGGCCCAGTGGGTAGCGCTGTGAATGTCCATGGTGGTGACCCATATTCAGAAGCAAGCCCAGGATACTGGCTGGGTGACACTAAGGGCTGGGGAGCTGCTGCTGTGTAGCAGCACTCCCAGACAGGGAGGGATGGCGTCAGGTTTTGCCATAACAGTAACCTCTGCAGTGAGCCAGGAAGCTTGCCTCTCCTGCAGTAGTACGATAGTGTGCTCGAGATCTAAAGGGGCAGGATCGAAGACATGGAGGTGGGCAGACTAGAAAGTGAAAATCTAGGACCTGCTGGCAGCATGAAGCTCCTGCCTATCACAGGTCCCACATCACTGACTGAGCCCTGGCTTCCCCTCTGGATATCTAATCTGCAGGGGATCGTCAGAGGCCAGGTAACTCCCAGAGATAGTGGCTGATGGGACATGTCAGACAGGAAGCTGAAGGGGGCTGGATGTGAAAGACAGGATAATTTCAATGTAACTGTTTTGAATAAGTTTAAACATTTTAATCAATTCTTAACTGATGTGTATATATCTGTACATATTTGTATGTAATATGCTTTATTTTTATTATAAGCTGCATGGAGTGTTTATTGTCTGTTTTAATGTATTGTATTTGTGTATTCGGTTTCTCTCTGTACATAACCCATGACTTTTTATACAACAATCTGTATGTTTTTTCCCCCAGAACTGTATATAACTGTTTTGCTTAAATGCTTTGAGCCTGACTCGACTGCAATCCTCTGGAACTGCTCATTGTACTTGTAATTTTTTTTTTGTGACTATGCATTTGATGTGGAAGCTTTGAAAATGAGCACTTGTGCTCACTGGTAATCTACGAAGTTTTCAACAAATAAATACAATAAATAACTAAATAAACACCTGATAATAGGCCCTCAGCCTAGAGTGACTTACCCAGTTAACAAAAACTAAATCAGTCAATCAATACAAGACGGAAAAAATAAAGAGAAAGAGTACTTCATGTAGAAAATATTTGTAAAAACACCAGCAAAAAAAATATATTTTCTATCAGTATTGAAATGGGCATGGCTTACACAACAGACGTTTCTATTAGTGTACAAAACCTTGATTTGGTCAAGCATGGACTATGCATGTCCAGTGTGGCATTTGGGGCTAATAAAAAAAAAAAGAGAGTGTGAAATAAGACAAGACTCATTACATAGAAGAGCACCTAGGATATTAGTGAATGATGAAGATTCTCACACCATGAGGAGAAGGATCTTGGGGCATGAGATGCCTGAAGATAGAAGACAAGGACTATGCAAACAATTTTTCAGATCCATGTGTAGACCGAACCGTAAACTAGAGGTCCTGTTTTGGATAAATGAAAAATTATAGAACTAGAGACTGCAGAAAAAGGCAAATTAGAGACGAAAAAGGGAAAACAAAAAGGCAGTTGACCAGCTTCATCCCTTGGGCAGTGGGCAAATTCAGGTGAGATCAACCCCCTTTTCGCTTTTGAGTGGGTAAAGTGCTATTTTGATCACCGATTTCAGCCATGAGGTAGAAATAATACTCTCCTTGAATTGATGGTACCCTTTGTTAAATATCATCTATTTTCAGATGCCGAGTAACAAGTATGCCTAAAATTAATTCATATAATAGCATTGTATATAGCTTGCTAATACTATGGATTCGTTGTAACATGAACCCACTGGCTGAGTGTGTATAGTATGTTGAGAACATGTTCAACTTAGATTTAGAGTGTTGGGGCTTTATTGTTCTACTACTTGTAGTTCTCTTTTCTCCCATCAGTAGTATTTTGTTACAGATACCCTTTATTAGCATTATTTATGAATGAACTTTAACGATGCTAGTTGCTGTGACTGTTAATTTGACTTATCATGAGCATATGAAATTTGACTGTATCTTATACTATATACACTATTTAAGCAATATACCCCGAGAGGGTGTGGGTATACTGGTGGATTTATTTGTGATAATGATGTATATGTTCTTCCGCTGAGAAAAAATAGTTCCTTTTTAGTATTAAATATAGAGACAAGTAAAGTGCTGTATCCTGAAAAGGTTTTATTTGTGTAAATAATTGTTTTGAATGAACATTTCATAAGTGCAAGGTTTAATTAGTTAATTTTTTTAAAAGGGCATTCAATGTTTTATTTCTGAAACAATATTTAGGAAATGAATAGTGATGAAGTAACATGTTATAGCTTGTATGAATTTTTTACATTTATAAATTGCCCTTTGTGTTTTCTGAGTGTTGTGTCTTTAACAAGTTAGGTTCAAGTCGTTTTTGAGCATATGCTCGCTGTGCACAGCATGTGACTTGGTCGTTGCGTTAGTTGTGCTGGTAACAGATGGGGAGCTGATCGTGGAGGGTGCGTGAAGAATGCCGGTATTGCATTTGACTGAGATGGACAGCTGGTGCTCCATAGGCGGGTAAGTTAGTGGTGTTGTGTCGGTACTTTTGGAGGCCAAGCCGGGAGATTTTAGAAGAGGTTTCTCTGAAGTTTTAATGCTCGGTTCGTGTAAAATACTTGAGTTTTCTGGGTCGGATGGCTCGTTTTCGTGACTGAATATATTTTCTAGGTCTTAGAAATGTAGCAAGTGGAATGAGATGTTGATTTTGTTTTAATTACGTTTTTAGTTGCGGTGGTAAGCGGCGATTACAAATGGTGGCGGTTACTTTGAAGTTTAATGGCGGCAGTGATACTTGTTGGCTGGCACCTTTTCCAGTGGGTATATTGGAGGATTTACAACTGCTTTAAGGCGCCAGCCAACCAATCACAATGCAGAGATTTCTGTTGGTTTTTAAGTCCACGGTATAATAAGTAATACCCTATGTATGTCAAACAAATGAATGCATGTCTTTGGATTTATTTTTATATAATATATGTTACAGGTGAACACTCTGTATAAATTCAAACCTTTTTGGTGCTGCAGTAAAATTCTCCTATTACTGCTACTACTAACCTTCTTGCCATGGCTTCTATCCATGGCAGGTCTCCAGGAAGGGGGAAACTATCCTCTCTTGAATCTGGCTTTTTCTCCATTTTCCTCCTCCTCCCCTCCCTCCAGCCACTACAGGGTGCCAGCAGCCTCCTGTGGCCACAGACACAACAGTAAATATCCTGTGAGGGAGCAAAGTTCCCTGGCCCACCACAGGAGTCACTGTGGGTCCAGAATGCATTAACCACTGCCCATTGTACTTGTACTCTGTATGATTGCTCACCCACATTTATTCTATGTATGTACTGTATGAATGTCTGTGTTTTATTCTGATGTAGAGCCTCTGGAAATGAGTCTATGACTCAAAGGGTTGTAATTCCGATTTCATAAATAAATAAATGGCACCCTCTCCCTACTTGGGCTGGGGAAACACCACTATCAGCAGCAACATTCCCCAGTCACGGCTGACTGCCCATGTTCACTCTTGAATGGGTGGCTACTAAATGCTGCGTATTTAACTGGATCTGGATGAAAGCTGATATATAAAAATATTTTATATCATTTTCTTTTAATGGACAACATTCCTTTCAGTTTTCTCCATGGGAAAAGAAATGTGGTGTTTCGACTTTGCTACTGCAAGGATGCAGAACTTGAGTACTGCTCTGATACAGAGGTTGAGTTTAACATTATTGACTTGTCTGCAACATAGTGCATATTGCCCTGGACTAGTGCAGCTAACCCTCTACTTGTCCTTCTTGACTAGTTCAGGTCCTCTGTGGTTGCCACTGAAGTTGCAGTGACCTTCAAGGCTAATTGTTGGGTGGTCACCTGGCATGATGCGTTCACTTCTAAAAGAGCATCTCTCTGTTCGTGGGTGCTGAGAATATCTTTCTGTGCCCAACTCTGTCATCACTGCCCTGAGAGACAAAGTGGGCCTAAGCTTCTTTGGCTATTGTGGGTGCAGGGGTTGGAGTTGCTTGACTGAATAGCTTCTGCCATATGACCATTTGATGTGTGTGTGTGTGTGTGGGGGGGAACGACGACGAACAGGGGTGGTTGAAAAGAGTCAGAGAGGAGGCCACAGCACGAAACGGGGGTGGGTGGGGAACTACATGTTCCTGGACAGTATGACTTTTTTTTCTGTGGTCGGGGGGGGGGGGGCTAAGTAAGAGTGGGACAAATGTGCAGTAATCTTGTAATATTTCTTAACTTACATTTTATATTATAGAACTGTGTAAACATATTCATTATAATTGTGGACTAGTGCAACAATCTGCTGGCTACTGCAATTTTGAGTCAGTGTGTCCTGGTCAGTGCAAAAAATGGTTAAGCTCAAACCCTGCTGGTAGGGGAACAGCTTGTGGTTAGAGTTCTGAATCCATGCAGTAACGCAGTCAATGCTCCAAATTGCAGGTTCTATGAAAACATATGTATAGAATGTTGTTTATAAAAAGAAGACAATAGAACACAGTTTTTCACATCATCTTTAATTCAGACACAGATAAATATGGATCACTGGGGGTATAAATATAATTTATGAAAACAGGAGCATTACTTATTTATTTTTATTTATTAACATCTTGGATTACAACCTATGAGCTCATAGCTCATTTACATAGGTTCCACGTCATAGTACATAAGACAAACAACATACAAGAGTATACATATTAAAGTTATAAGTAAGCCAACATTGGTAGCATGCACATTACACGTTTCACATAAAGGTGATTAGGTATACATCGAGTGGTGCATTTTGACATGAGGTGATCCAGTAAGACACGATTGTAACAACTGAGCAAGTACAGTAGCAGCCACAGACACTGCCAGATATTTCCTGAAATTTCTGTGATATTTCCAGAAATATCTCATGCTTTCTCCATTTCCACACTAGGGGGCAGCAGAGAAGAACTCTTTAGAAATTTTGCGAAATATCTGGAAATAGCTGGCAATATCTGTGGCTACTACTGTACCTTAGTGGAATCAGCTATGGAATGACATAATTCAAGTTAAGCAGCAGAAATACTTGCAGACTAGGAGAGAGGGGGATTATACCAGGAGCAGAGGATTGAGTGGAGAAGAGATGGATAGTAAATGTTGCAGATGGGGTTACAGGTAGATGAGGGAGCGAGGCAAAGTTGGGAGTGGAGGCTTTGAGCAAGAAGAGGTTTGGGACGGTGGTAGAGAGGGAGATGGGTGAGAAACAGTACAGAATAGTGGATGGGAGGCAGTGCAGGGGTGGGAGGCTTAATCCCAGGGGCTGGATAGTGGGAGGGTGAGGAATTGATGAAGATAAGTAGCATAATTGAGGAGCTATAACAAAGTGCAAGTTGGGGTAGAGATAGGCCTTTGGATCAGTTGCTAGCTTATATGAGGCATTACAAGCACATACAAATTAGATACATAGATGGAAAATGACATATAAAGACAAAAGTCTATCTAGTCTGCCCTCTTGCATCTACCAAGATTATTCAGTCATATAATTTGCATAACTACCTGTCACCTTTAGAACAGAAACAGTCAAACTATAGGTATTGCAGGAGAGAGAAATGAATTTACTCATACATTTCTGGAATGTAATGCCCAATAATGAAGTAGTTCCACAAAAGAACACACAAAAAACTGTTTCAAATGTGCTAACTTACCCATACTTATCATCTGGATCTTAAAAAGTACATTAATACACCTATGAAAAGAACACAAAAAACACAAATAAGTAAGGCATTTGAATAAGTCTCATGTATTTAGATGTTTTTGACTGAAGAAAATACAGCTCCCATTGTTCTAAACATGAAGTGATTCTCCTTAAATATTCTGAATATTAATAGGTCGCATTTATTTTTATTATTTAGTCCATCCAACTGTTTTTTAAGACTTAAATTGTATTGATTTTGAAAGTCTCCAACATACAAATACATGTACACAGCACATACATAATGACAACATGACCTCAGTACCAACTGGTTCATTACTGTGAGTTAATGTCTTTTACAAAGTACTCAGTCTGTCCTTTCTGACTGTTTTCACAACCAGTGCATATAGGTATGGAAAAAAGGGGGGTGTGAGCAGACATTTACTTGATTAGGAAGGGTCTATTCAAATATAGTTTAATACACTGTAGTGGTTGTACACCCCACAACCATAAGTACTGACATGAAAGTGAAATTCTGGCCAGACATGTAAGACTGAGGTACACTTAACTATCCTCCTGGAGCCAGAACAGCTCCCACTAAATACAAATAGCAACATCAACACTACAGATAACCTGAGAAGGTTTAGCTTTGTAAATGCTTAACCTTCAGTATTGGCTTTTTAGGCCTGGGCTAAACTTGCCTTTTTTTAGTTGATGTGGAATTTAAGCGAAGTTGGAGCACTGCAGGGTCCTCTCATTGAAGGGGGTGTATTAGGTGTCTTGCTTTGTCAGCGTGATTTAGCAGTTTTGATTATTTCACTGCTTAAAGACAGTATGCTTGAATGTGGAGTATAGTACAGTTACATAAGAACTTACCCTAACAGTAGATCTTCGAGAAAATCTCTTTCATTGGGCTGCATCTATGGAACTATAGCCGCCAGGCACTAGGATCACATGGAAACATTTTTTGCTAGCAGTCTACTGGGGACGCCCACAGCGACGTCAGATGTCAACATCCTCCACTATATAAATGTGGGCGACCTAACTCCCTCCTCAGTTCCCTGCCGGAGATCATACTTAGAGAACCTCCTCTCAGGGAACTGAGAGAGACGAAGGTTCCCGCTGCCAAGTGAGGTAGAATAAGAGGTAGACCATCCAGGAAAGAGAGACAGGGATGAAGAAACTGAGTCCAAGGGGGATGGAGGGTGGGACGGCATGGCCTGATGAAAGAGATTCTCTCAAAGATCTTCTGTTATGGTAAGTTTTTACGTAACTGTACTATTTTCTTCGAGGACATCACTTTCATCAGGCCACACCTACAGAATGAGTCCCAAGCAGCATACCTCTCAACTTCCTGCCTCATAAATCAGGGACAAGGCTTGAAAAATCAGGGTCAAAGGACCAAAATCAGGGACACATCTTCAACATTTTGTGATATCCACTCAGGAAGCTGTTAGAATAAGTGGCTTAGTATAAAATGCAATTTCTAAATTAGAGCAAGATTGTAACTTTAATTTCTGACATTAATTTGTGCTTATAATCCCCACAGTTTAGTCATGGAAACACAAATTTTAGGAGAGACAGAGTAACATTTTGAGGTAAAATCAGGGGCAATTGAGAGGTATGCCAAGCAGTACTGACAGAGAGACAGTCTTGGTGGCTGGAAGCTATAGGTCTAAGAAAGGAGGCCATGAAACACAGCTGGGCCGAAGCGTACACTTCTTCTAGAGGCAATGTCCAGACTGTAGTGTTTAGTGAAAGTATGGACAGTACTCCAGGTTGCAGCAGCACAAATTCCTGCAGCTGACAGAAGTTCCTTACTGTACTTTTTTTAACAAAAATTAATACAGTTAGCCAATCATTTGGAAAGGCATTGTTTAGAAATTGAAACTGGGACGCTCTCTTTCCCAGGGGTGAAGGAAACAAAGCGTTGTGAGGACTTCCTGCAGTCCTTTGTATGATGAAGATAATATTTGAGAATTCTGTGTAAGCAATAAATACGAGGGTTTGTGCATTAGACATGTCTAACACATGGTCAGGGGTGAAATGAGGCATGAGGCTGGAGGCTGAGTGCCTTCAGCCCGACAGTGCATTAGACATGTCTAATGCACACCCCCGGAGTGTCTTATTGTGCTTATAAAATGGGAAACTGTACTGAGGTAATGAAAAAAATACAGAGACAAGATGGTTAAATTAATTACAATTGTTTTATTTAAGTAAATAGCCTTCCGCTAGATAAAATAGTTCTGAAAACTGTGTGGGGAAGGGGAGAAAAAAACTACTCTAATAAATGGATCAAATAAACAGAATAAGGGCTCACATTTAGTGGGCCGGTGGCTCAGCTGGCCTCAGTGTCTCATCCTACTCGGGCGGTATTGTGTAATGCCAGGCCTATTAAGAACAAGACGGCTGCTATTGTTGATCTAGTTGGGTCAGCGTACCTAGCATGCATCACCGAGACCTGGCTGGATGAAAATTCTGGCCCCATTTTGGAGTCAGCTAGTTCAGCTGGGTTCTCAGTGATTTGCTACCCGAAGCAGGATCACTGGGGGTGGGGTGTAGCAGTCTGTTTTAGATCGGAATTGGACTTTGTAGCTGTACCAGTGGGAGAGACCAGATCCTTTGAGTGTACAGTGGTCGCAGGTGTGAGATGCAGATTCTTCTCATATACCGTTCACCCGGTGGCGAGAAGCAATTCCTGCAGGAAGTCGTGGACTTCGTTGTTGATGTGGTGTTGGAGTCACCCAGCTTGATGGTTCTGGGTGACTTCAATGCCTGGGTCGACGCTAAACTCTCTCTTTTTGGTCAGGACTTCCTCCAGCTTATGAGCTTGCTGGGTCTCACACAGGTGGTTACCTCTGAGACACACAATCATGGTCACTCATTGGACCTGGTCTTCCTATTGGGGATGGAGAGGAGACATCCAACTTGGTGGTGGAACCGGTCGGGTGGTCTGATCATCACACTATAAATTTCAATTTCCAGGCTCCCCCCTTTAGGCCTGCTCCTGTGGAGATGGTTTGGTATCATCCTTTAAGGGGTGTGACCCCAGATGGCCTAATGGTGGTGCTCGACCTTTTGGGATTTACGAGTACAAGCGTGGGTCTGGAGAACCTGGTGCAGGCCTATAATAACTCCGGTTGGCTATTAACTGCTTTGTCACTTCCATCATTGATTACGGGCTAGCAATCTATGGCTCCGCCTCTGCCACTGCCCACCGCAGAATTATGATTGCACTCAACAAAGCATGCAGGCTTCTAACGGGGGCTGACCGACTCACACACACCTGTGATCTGTATGCTCGGGCAGGATGGCTTCCTCTCATCAGCTGGATCCAGTATCAAACCTGCCTCTTGGCCAAAACAGTTCTCCTTGGGATCATGCCCCAAGGGGATGAAAAGCTCCTCATAGACCACTACAGCACTCAGCAAACTAGAAGTTCACAACAACAAACCTTCCTTGTCCTCAGATGCCGGACTACTATGGGACAGAGGGCTTTTGCTCACAGACCTCCACAGTGGTATAATGCCCTCAACAAAGAAACTCTTACTGCTGCTGCCCTTGGCCCATTTAAAAGCCAACTCCGGCTTCATCTCAGCTCTACTAGTCAATATGACTGCTTTGCCTACGGGCCCAGTGCTTCACTGCCTTCTGCCTTAGACAGGTCTGCTACTCCTCTTACCATGCCCTCCCTCCCCTGCACACCCCACTCCCTTTCTTCACCCCTCCTGGCACTTACGTACAATTATCCCACCCTTCCTTTCCTGGAGTACTCCTACCACTCACCCTTACCCTAAGATAATGGCCTTCCTGCCTGCATACCCCGCCCACCCTATCTACACGCCAACAGCACTTATTACTAAGTTTGTTTCCAAGCTTATCTCTAAGTTTGCCCTTGCACATTTTGAGGTACTGTAATTAACTATGCCTGAGCCTCTTGTTCTTTTTTCTTCATTTTTACTATGTAATTATTTATAATCCTGTCGACCTTTGTATGTATGTTTACCTACCATTTCCTCAACGTGGAACCTTCGTAAACGAGCAGTTCCTGCTCAAAGGTATTTGTAATCCTAGATTTCAATAAATAAATAAATAAAATAAGGCTGTGACAGAGGCTCTGGGCTCCATTGCTCCTGTCCACGTTCAACCCCATACCCTTCGCTCTCGGGCCCTATAGTTTGATGGGGCCCCGAGGCGGGTGCGCCGAAGGATAAAACGCTGCTGGCGGAAATCAGGCCTTGCGGCTGACAGGCTTAGACTGATGGCCCATTACAGGGTTCATCAATTGGCTATCTCGTGTAAGAAGGCAGGGTTCCTGGCCAACAAGATTGCCGCAGCACAGAATCGACCAGATCAGCTCTTTCGAACAGTGGACAGACTGTGTAATCTAACCTGTCTGCAGGTTCGGCAAGCATTTTCACAGGAAAAGTGTGATGAGTTAGCTCGATTCTTTGCTGATAAGGTTCCCGACATCAGATCAGAGATCTGTGTAGCTCACTCTAATGTGGGTGGCGGTGGTTGGTGGGAGGTTGCTACTCCTGAGTTTGGTTGGTGCAACTTTGATCAGCTGGAGATCGTGGATGTCATGCTGATTGTCCAAAACATGCAGCCAGCCTGCTATAGTTTGGATCCGGGTCCAACTTGCCTCCTGGTGGGTGTGTTGACGTCATCTGCCCAATCCTAGCAGAGATAGTCTGGTGTTCATTGTAGTCAGGTGAGTTTCCGGACTCCCTGAAGGAGGCGGTGGTTACACCCCTTCTTAAAAAAGCTTCTCTCGACCCGGACTGTCCTGCTAACTACAGACCAGTCTAACCTTCCCTTTGTGGGGAAGGTTATTGAGAAAGTGGCTGCACAGCAGCTGGAGAATCACTCAACCATCCACGATATCTATGACCCTCTCCAGTCGGGATTTTGGAAGAGGCATAGCACGGAGACTGCCCTTGTTTGGGTGCTCAATGGTCTGCTGATAGCAAGGGATTGGAAGAGCCATTCCATCTTGGTTCTTCTTGATCTCTTTGCAGCATTTGACACCGTGGACCATGGGGTGCTGCTTGAATGTCTGCGGTTCATCTGTGGCCTGTCTGGAATGGTCCTCAGATGGTTCCATTCTTTTCTCACTGGCAGGTCTCAGAGGGTGGTGTCTGGGGTGTACTCCTCCAACTCATTCTCTCTGCTATGTGGGGTGCCGCAGGGCTCGGTGCTGTCCCCCATGTTGTCTGCAATGTATATGCTGCTGTTAGGAGTGTGACAGGGTTGAACAGGGCCCTGTCCCAACTGTTACGGAGAGTTTGAATGCAGGGATCTGTTCTGTTCTTTCCTTTCCTGTCTCTTGTCTGTCTGGTTGCGCAACCACATTTTCTCATGAGACTTAGGATTTGATCACCCAGATGGTCTCGCAATTCTCTGCCTCTCAGTGTCTCTCAGTCTTCCCTTGCTGTTTCTGTCTTTTCCTCCCTTGCATATCTGCTGGTATAAAAATATATGCAAATCATTACGTGGAAATGTAACTGATATTGGGATTCCTTTGTTTAGAAATTATACAGTGTTACTGTTGAAATGTATATAATTAGAGTTTGAGATGAATGCAAAAAGCTATTGGGAACTCAAGGGGTTAACCTGAGAGCAGTTTTTAAGCCCTCTTTCAGAAGAGCTGTGGAGAAGCGGACTCAGTTCTGGGACATTGTGTTCTTGCTGCACCTGCCTGACACTTACAAGAACACTGGAAATTTACAAGAACATTTTAGAAAAAAATAGGATGCTTGTTAAGGAGGAGGGCTGCAAAGACTTAGAGAGAGAGAGAGCTGCAATGTTTTGGGAGTCACAGAGATTGAATGAAAACTCAGATGGATCTTCTCTGTTTATTCTGCCTTTGGAAATAGTTATACTGAACAAGTTTATTTTTTATGTTATTGCTAGTACTAATAAACACTTTTGCGAATTCTACAACTGCTCCTGTTTTTTCCTATGCTTCTTGACCTATGCCTCGACGACAGGGAGACACTGTAGATGATATGGGCTGGGTTTTCACTGCTATGCCGATAATACCCAGCTCTATTTTTCTTTTGTGCCCGAACAGGATAATGCAGTCTCTCTGTTTAACAACTGCCTTGACGAGATTCTAGACTGGATGACTACCAGCTGGCTAAAGTTGAATCCTGACAAGACTGAGGTGTTGGTAGTGGACCCTAGTCATCGGGTAGAGGGGTTGGTGGCTGGTCTGGCCTCTGGGCTTTGGCTCGAGGGTCGACAGCTGCTGTGCTCTGAGCAGGTGCAGAATCTGGGCATTATTTTTGATGATAGACTGACGTTACGCTCTCAGGTGTCAGCCGCTGTGAAATCCTGTTTTTACCATCTGAGGAATATCGCCCGGATTAAGCACCTTGTTCTGCCCGGTGGTCTTCCAGCTCTGGTCCACGCCTTTCTGACCTCCCGCCTTGATTACTGTAACTCCCTGTACCTAGGGCTGCCGGGGGTTGATATCCGTCGCTTGCAGTTGGTGCAGAACGCTGTGGCCAGGTTGCTGACTGGGTTGTCTCGATCCAGCTATGTTACACCTGTGCTGCGCAGACTGCACTGGTTGCCTATTCAGTGATGGATCACCTTCAAGGTCGGTTTGCTGACCTATAAAGCCCTACATGGACAGGGTCTGAGCTACCTGCAAGAGCTCCTTCATCCCTACTGCCTCCTCCGACCGCTCTGCTGATAAGGGATTGCTAGAGGTTCCCAGGGTTTGGTTGAGGACATCTGGAGCTCGTGCTTTTGAGTTCGTGGCCCCTACCCTGTGGAACTCTCTACCTAGTCAGTTACGAGAATGTCTGACTGTGGAGGGCTTTAAAACTGTTTTAAAAACTCATTTGTTTGTACTTGCCTTTCAAGACTGTAACTATTGACTGAGTTTTTGCTTGTTGATTTTATGGCTGAATACTTATTTATGTAAACATTAAACCACGATAAAGGATGGGTCTATTGTGGAATTAATCCATGGTTTGGGGGGGTGCGGAGTGCCTCCAACCATGGATTAATTCCACAGTAGACCCACCCTTTTGAGTGATTTAATGCTCTTGTAACGGGGCATGCACTGTAATAATACTGCACTTCCACTGTTATGTTTTCGTACAATAAAAACACTGACAAGGATTATAACCTTTGCAGTTGTAATCTTTAGTTTTCAGATCGTTGAACGGTACAGAACATCCGGGTGCAAACATTGTACATATTGTGGTTAACACCGCTTGTTTTTTAAAACCGTTCCTTACAAACACTACGCATTTTCTACATCTTATGATGCTTTTAGTTTTTTTAAATAACTTACACTGTTTGGCATCGCTCGACAAATTTGAAAACTGCATTCCCGTAGGATGATCAGATGCATTGTGGGATTGATGACGTGGATTGGGTCACAAAAATCTGCACGCAGTCTGATTCTCGATCTGCCGTTTCCCCTTCTCGCCTTCTCTATCTAAACAATGATAAATTTTCCTTGCTTCTACAATGTACTTTTACTTTTTTTTTTACTCAATAAGCAAAACAGGTTACTGTACCAAATTAATTACGAAAGCTGGTATTTCACTGATGCTGCCACTACATTTCACTACACAGCTTGCCTCCGTTTTGTCACTATCCAATCAGGTGGGTCGGTGGGAAATACTGCTGCTATGTTCGGTGCTTTGCACATTTTTTTTCCTAAATAAACAAAACAGGTTTCTCTATGAAACGATATACGGACGCTGCTATTTCTTCACTGATCCTACCACAATATTTAACTACACGGCTTGGCTATGTTTTCTCACGATCCATTCCAGTGGGTGGGTGGGAAATAGTGCTGCTGTGTTACGTGGTTTCAACAGGTACTACAACAGCAACCATGGTCTACTTGGAAATTAGATCATGGTTGCTGTGACACCACCTGATGAGTTTCCACCAATAGCTACTTACATTTTACTGTACAGTATTAATGCCATGTTACAATGAATTTTAATGTACAAGCGCTATGATCTTTTGGAATAGCGTCTTTTTAAAAATAAATTGAAGTGAATAGGAGTTTCACCTTGAGTTGCACTGTTTTAACTTAGGGATTCATAAAACAAACAAAAAAATCACTTGCCACTGTCATTATTGATGAAGTTTATTGTCCCATTGAATGTGCAGTTTGCCAGATTGAATAGGCCCTGTGAGAACGTTGTGGACTGAGCAGTAGATGGCAGTGTGACAGCGGGCTGTGGTACTCTGAGGACAGCATTTTCTTCTGATATAGACGTCTTCTCTGCTGCAGTTTTCGGTCTTGGTGCCAGAATGCTACTCCAGCATCTTCTATCTTCTGCAGAAGCACTCCAATACGATCGCAGGCTAGCCTCACTCCTATGGCCAGAAACAGACATGATTTCTCAGTTTTTGAGACCGGCATCTGACAACATTTTAACAGCCGTGGCTCGAATGCTGTGATTTGTATAGCGCTGCGAGAGACTGGCTTCTTTACTGATTCAGGACATCAGAGTGGAAAAAAAGTTAACACCCATGGGCTCTCAAGAGTACCATGTGGGTGTTGTATCCAAAAAAATGGTGTGGCAGCCTTTTTGGGTGGCAACAGAGTGACGGGGCATCAGGTGGCAGCTTTGACAGATACTTCTGCAAGCTGGCAATGGGGCACAGAATAGACCCAGGAATCGCGAACAAGAAGCCACAGTAAGATTCTTTATTCAGACTTTATTTGAGGCAGTACAGCGCAGTGGTTTAAGGCTCTGAGCTGCAAATCTGGGGACCTGGGTTTGAATCCCACAGCTCCCACTTGCATACTGTGTGACCCTGAGCAAGTCACTTAACTTCTCTGTGCTCCCAGGTCGCACCTGTAAACAAGCTTTCAGCTTAACGTTTCTCTCCTGGTTAGACAATTGGAAAAAAAAAATAATCTCAGTGGAGTTATTGTGTTTTTTCTGTGTGCTCGTTGTATGCCAAGGTGGCATACTCAAGTCCCGATTCACCTGTTTTTATGACTATACTGTTCACTTTCATTTCACGCAGCTCCTCCCTGCCATGCCTGGCCGTATAGAGCTGGATGTCCAGCCACACTTTCCGGACAAGCCCAGGCGCAGTATCAGGTGACAGGACAAAAGATTTTCTTAACATTTCTAAATCACATTTACCGATAGAAGCATGGTGCTTGGAACAGTATTTTTGGTTCCTCCGGTACCTTATAATCACTGATACAAAGACGTTATTGCTTGATTTGAATGAAGGGTCACTAATAACATCAACATTGCACCCAACTGTCACAGAACTCAAATGTTGGTTTAAAGTAGTATGCAGCCCTGAGAAGCTGCTGAGGGCATATTCTGTGCCACTTGAAGTGCAGACCTCCACATACAACCATCTGAAAATGGAGTTTAGCTCTTCAACGAGGGCTGTTTTCCAATCAAACATTATGTTTCCGGTGGTTTTCTAATCGAAAAACACTTTAAGAGCCCACACAGTTGTTTTTATAGTATTGGTTTCAGTTCTACCATCTTCCAGCTGATCTATTTCTGTCTCAGAGACATTAGCATATCTGGTACTCATGGTGTTTGTAATTTCAGTCAGGACTACTGCTGGTGGGACACTAGGAGTCTCCTCTTCAGTTGTAAAGTTCTTTTCCATTTCTGTTGTCATATTTACTTCAAAATTAACTGTAGGATTGGTGGTCATGGCAAGTGATCTGTGGTGGCACTTCAGTAGCCAAAGTAAAGTGAGGGGAGAAAATGGCTGCTGTTTGAAATGCCAACATTCCAAATGGGCAGTGATACTAAAGGGCACTCACTGACCACTGCTGACCAGTACTTGCTTTTACCTGTGCATTAGATGGATCTAAGGCACAGATATCAACCAATCGCAGTGGATGAATTTTCCTTCCGATTTTATAAGTACATCTAAAGTATGGAGCAATGCTTCCCCTGGATTGGCATACTCCGAAAAATAAACAGGCAGGTGGATGGTTTGGTTCAGGATAAACTCAGACACCACCTTTGGTAAAAACAGAGTTAGTATGCAAAGACACCCTGTCTTTGTGGAAAATTAAAATAGGGGGTCACACATCAGAGCCTGGAGCTCGGAAATCCTTCGAGCAGAAGTAATGGCAACTAAAAATAGTGCTTTCCATGACAGAAAGCGTAGCTCACATGTAGCTCGCTCAAAGGGAGCCAAAGTAAGTTTGTCTAAAACAAAATTCAAGTTCTAAGTTGGGACTGGATTGTGGATGGGAGGCTTCAAGTGAAGAATGTATGGGACACCTCCAGCTGTGCAACCGTATGGCCATCAACAGGTACATGGAAAGCTGAAATGGCAACCAGGTGAAATTTAATGGAAGAGTATTGCAGCTCCTTGTCTGAAATGGACAGCAAGTACTCCAGAATCTGATTCACCGGACAAGTAAAGGGATCCAAGTGATGGGAAACAGCCCACAGAGCAAAGCACTTCCACTTCATAGAATAAGTAGCCCTGGTGGAGGGTTTCTTGACAGCCACCAGGACATCAGCCACCTTTTGGGATACCCCAAATCTTGTCATGGCTGTGTTCTCAGGAGGCAGGTGTGAAGATGGAGAGACTTGAGGTCTGGATGGAACAGGGTACTCTGCTCCTGTGATAGCAAGCCTCTGCACAGGGGTAGAGGCATTGGAGGTTCCACTGCTAACTGCTGCAGTAATGGGAACAAGATCTGACAAGACCAGAAGGAAGCAATGAGTATCAGAGTCACGCCTTACAGCTGAAGCTTGATCAGCACCCTCTGAATTAGAAGGAAAACAGGAAAGGCATAGAGGAACCTCCCTTTCCAGGAAAGGGACGTGATTCGCTAGAAACTCCAGGCCCTGGAGCGAGTGGCAGTTCTGTGTTGAATGGTGACGCAAAAAGGTCCAACTCTGGATGAATGCTGACTAGGTCTTCCACTACTGAGGTCAGCAGCTCCCACTTGTGCATTTTGGACTGCAGCCTGCTTAGCCTGTCTGCCAGGATATTCTGGACGCCTGGAACATGGACTGCATTTTCTCAGAAGAAGCCAGAAGGGGAAGGAAGGAAACATATTTAATTCAGTGCTTTAGAGTAACTGGTAATTGCTATTTTTCTTTTAAACTTAGAGTGTGGGCTTTTAGTGACACTGTACTTTCTTTGTTGTCTTTACTTGGAATTGTTTTGGGCTGTTGAAAGTTTAAAATGTAGTGGTGGTGTTAATTCTGTGCTGTCTTTAATTCTCTTAATTATATGCCCTGTTAAATCTGATTGTCAGGAGCTAAACACAGGGTATAGTAAGGGGTGTGAAGTAGGAGGGGCATAAGGGGGAAGAAGCCCACCCTCAGCATGACAAGTGTTTTGACTCATTTATTTATTTATTGGTTTCTTTTTTTTTTTAAAGAAAATTATCTGAGGATCAGTGGCAGGATTTTTAGGACAGTAAATTAATAAAAAGGGAACTAGGAGAGCTTCAGTAGCAGACAAGTAGTGGAATAGCAGTATAATTGCAGTATAATGTGGGGAGTGGTGCAATGCAGTGCCTGTGGGGCAGCCATATTCAGGCAGACCTTCTGGACACTGAGATTCTGCCCTATCTGCATGCATCTCTCTGGACTGCGGGATGAGGTAGCCAGACTCAGAGCGGAAGTAAACTGGGTCAGGAGTACCATCACCCCTATCCAGAGACCACCCAGTCCAATGCAACTGCCTCAAAGGATGCAGAGAACGAGGAGCACTTGGATAACAGTGGGCTCAGGGAGGGTTAGAGCGATCAGGCAGAGGCACATCCCAGATCCTATTCCACTCAAGAACTCATATGCCACACTGGCAAACGAGGACAACCAAATAGAGGTACCCAGGAGAAGTGGAAGGAAAGGATGGAGGTTAGCCAAGGAGGTGATCTCATGGGGAAAGCAGTGGACCCCAGAGGAGGAGGAAGTGAATCCTGGTGGGGACTCCATCATAAGAGGGATCCAGCTAGGAACACAGGAGGGGAGGACAGGAGGGGTGAGGTGCCCACCAGGTGCCACGGCATGGAGGGATGGAAGGAAGATCCTGGGGATCACTAGGAAGGCAAGACGGAGGGTGAGCTGGATGTCATTATCCACCTAGGTACTAATGACCTGGCAAACGGGGAGCCAAAGGAAGTTCAGGAAGAGTTTAGGAAATTGGGAAGGGGTCTCAAGCAAGTAGCTACTTATGTCACTTTCTCAGAAGTACTACCTGCGAGAGGCAAGGGAGAGCATAGGAGTGCATGCACCAGGAACTTTAACTCACGGTTGAAGAACTGGTGATGTGAGGAAGGGTTTGGATTCATTGGTGACTGGGGACCCACCTGGAGGGATGGAGGTTTGTTCAAGCCTGATGGCCTGCATCCATCCTGAGGGGAATCAGCACTTCAATGATAAGTTTAAATGCTACATTGACAAGCATTTAAACTAGCAAAGGGGGTGGCAGGCCAGCAAGGAGGGTACCTACTTGCTCACCCCCACAGCTAGTGGGAACCAGTGAACCAGAGGAGTGGCTATCTCTACAAAGCAGTGTGCAAAAGATGAAGATTAGTGCCCAAGAGTTGGATAGGCAGAAAAGGGGCAAAATTCAGCAGAAGGGCAGACAGCAAGGAGAACCAGGGATAAAGAACAACCAAGGAAGGGGCTGGAGTAGAACAGCGAAACAGTCTAGGGAGGTCAAATCATGGAAAGCCATGTGTGCAAATGCCAGGAGCCTTAGCAACAAGATGGAAGATCTGGAGGCTGTCATGGTGCAGTCAGACCTGGACATTGTGGCCATCACTGAAACCTGGTGTAATGATAACCACGACTGGGAGATGGCCATACCTGGCTACAACATATTCAGAAAGAGACAGAGCAGGCAGGAAGGGAGAAGGAGTGGCACTGTATGTGAAAAATGACATAAGGGCCACAGAGATCCAGGAGGAACAAAATGGGGGAGAGATACTGTGGGTTAAGCTGGAAAGGAAAATGGGGACAGCCATCCGCACAGGTGTGGTCTATAGACCACCAGCCCAGGAGGAAGAAACAGATAGGGAGCTGATGCTAGCCATCCAAAGGATGGCAGACAAGGGTGAGGTAGTACTGGTTGGAGACTTCAATATTCCAGACGTGGACTGGAGCATCCCAGCAGCAGCATCAACTAGGAGCAGATTTATCCTGGACTCCCTTCAGGGTGCCTTTCTCAAGCAACTGGTCATGGAACCAACTCGGCAGAAGGCAATACTGGACCTTGTGCTCACAAACAGGGACAGTGTGATGGGGTAACAGTGGGGAGCACCTGGGAACAGTGACCACCAGTCATTGTGGTTTGAAATCACAGAAATAGCAGAACCAAACCACACAAAAACACGATCCTGGATTTTAGGGGGCAGACTTTGGGAAAATAGGGAGATACTTGAATGAGGCATTAAGGGGAATGGGACAGGAATCAGGGGTTGAGGAACAGTGGGCAGTATTTAAAATCGGGATTACAAGAACAACAGAATTATGCATCAAGCAGATTAGCAAGAGGAAAAGGAAGAGGAGACCATTATGGTTTTCCAAAGAGGTAGTAAAGAAAGTGAAAGCCAAAAAGATTGTATTCAGGCACACAAAAAGACACAGGCAGAAGTGGATAGGGAGAAGTACCAGGAGAAGCAAAGGAGGCAGGAGGTCAGTAAGGGAAGCCAAAGCTCAGACAGAAGAACACATTGCAAAATCAGTGGGTAGAGGGACAAAACCTTTACAGGTACAAAAGGAAAAAAGAAAGACAAAGGGAGGGATAGTGAGACTGAAGGGGAGGATGGGGCCGTGTAGAGGATGACAACATAAAGCTGACATACTGAACAGGTATTTCTGCTCAGTCTTTACTGAGGTAGAGGAGGGTAATGGGTCTGAAGGGAGTACAAGGGGTGAGAATGGTGCAGAAATGGACACAAGTCCCTTTACACAAGAAAGAGTCCTGAAGGAACTGGAAGTAATAAGAGTTGATAAAGCAATGGGGCCAGATGGGGTCCTTAAAGAACTAAGAGAGGTGGTGGCTGAACCTCTGGCTATCCTGTTTAGCCGATCACTGGAAACAGGGGAGGTACCCAAAGACTGGAGGACAGCAGATGTAGTTCCCTTATACAAAAGTGGGAACACAGAGGAAGCAGGGAACTACAGACCAGTCAGCCTCACCTCGGTAGTGGGGAAGATCATGGAAGCACTACTGGAGGAGAGATTGGTGGAATATCTGGTTGTCAATGGACTACAAGACCCAAGGCAGCATGGTTTCACCAGGGAAGGTCATGTCAGACCAACCTCTTTGAATTTTTTGACTGGGTGACTAGGGAGGCGGATCAGGGGAGGGCAGTGGACATGGCCTATCTGGACTTCAGCAAGGCCTTTGACACTGTGCCACATAGAAGACTATTAAACAAACTGGGGAATATGGGTGTGGGCAGGACAGTAGTGTGGTGGGTAGGTAACTGGCTGGGTGGCAGGACACAGAGGATGGTGGAAATGGCTGTCACTCCACAGAGGGAAGAGTGACCAGTGGGAACATTAGGGATCAGTGCTGGGACCGGTCCTATTCAACATCTTCATCAGTGACATTACGAGGACCTAGAAGGCAGAATTTCACTGTTCGCAGATGACACAAAGCTGTGTAACAGAGTAGACACACCAGAGGGTGTAGACAGAATGAGAAGGGACCTGCAGAAACTTGAAGAATGGTCAGGGGTTTGGCAGTTGAAATTCAATGCAAAGAAGTGCAAGATAATGCATATGGGGCACAAAAACCCTGGCACAATACATCAGTTGGGGGGTGAGGATATAGCATGCACCAAGCAGGAAAGGGATCTTGGGGTTATCATCTCTGATGACCTCAAGGTAGGGAAACAGTGTGACAAGGCAGCAGGTAAAGCAAATAGGATGCTGGGATGTATAGGCAGGGGCATCACCAGCAGGAAAAGGGAGGTCATAATTCGCCATACAAGACACTAGTGAGGCCCCACCTGGAGTACAGTGTACAGTTCTGGAGACCATACCTAAGTAAGGACATAGACAGGGTAGAGAAGGTTCAGAGGAGGGCAACAAAGATGGTGCATGGATTGCATCACAAGTCCTATGAAGACAGGTTGAAGGAACCGAACATGTACTCCTGGAGGAGAGGAGGGAGAGTGGATATGATAGAGACATACAAGTATCTTACAGGGAGGAACAGGGTGCAGGAATACACTATTTTTAAGCAAAAAGATGTTCCAGGACTAGAGGGCATGGGATGAAGTTGGAGGAGGACGATTCAGAGGAAACATGAGGAAGAATTTTCACAGAACGGGTGGTGGAGAAGTGGAACACCCTGCCAGAGGAAGTGGTGGGGGCTGAAACAATCACGGGATTTAAGAATGTATGGGATAGACATAAAGGAATTCTGGAGGTCAGGGTTAAAGGGCAACAGACTTCTAGGAAAACATAAACTGAACTTACCAGCTCAAATGGGCAGACTGGGCGGGCCATAGGCCCTTATCTGCCGACACTTTCTATGCATCTATGCAGAAGTTCAAGACCATGTTCTACAGCCCAGTACCAAACCCTCATCACTTCTCTGCACAGGGGGTATGAATGAGTCCCCCCTTGCTTGTTTATGTAGTGCACTACACTGATGTTGTCCATCTGCACCAGCAGAGGCCCGGGGCACAGGTAATTCTGGAAGGCTTGCAGGCAATACAGAATGACCCTCCTCTCTAGGACATTTATGTGGAAGGAACTCTCCACTGCGGTACATGTACCTTGGGTCTGATGAGGCCCCAGATGTGCCCCCAGCCCATCCCCAAAGCATCCGTGGTGAGGATCTGGTGAGAGGAAGGGAATAAGAAAGGAACTCCATTGAGCAAGTTGCTGGGTTACATCCACCAATGAAGCTCCTTCTTTACTGGCAAGGTTACACAGGTAACTCACCTGTAACAGTAGTTCTAGGAGTGGTATAGGATGTTCATCTACACTTTCTGGCATTGTCCTTTCCCCTTTAAATCTTGCCGGAAGTCTTTAAGCTGGCTCGGTACAACCCTCGGCTCCACCCCATGATGCCAGATCTTTGCCCGCTGGAAGCAGAGCTTGTGTGCCTGAGCCTGGGGAGCTTGAGTGGGTCCGTGTGGATGAACATCATATACCACACCTAGAACTAATGTTTCAGGTGAGTACCTTGTGTTTCTAGGGACATGGATATGATGTTCTATCCACACTTTCTGGCAGACTCCTAGCAGTTCTCTGGGAGGAGGGAGGCAAGGAGCACACACCCTACCTAGGAAATAAGGATTGGAGAACTGAGGTCCCAAAACTAGCATCCCGGCATCAATGTGGTAATGGGAAATGAAGGTGTGTACTGACGTCCAGGTAGCAGTCCTGCAGATTTCCTGGATAGGGACGTCCCTAGAAGCAGCCACTGATGCAGCAGTATGGACGGTGGAATGAGCCCTAAGCCCTCTGGGATTCTCCCTACTTGCCAACCTACACCAGAGATCAATGCAGGAAGTGATCCACCTGCCAACTGTTTGCTTGGTTGCAAGTCTGCCAGGTGCGGCTTCAGCATAGGTGACAAACAGCTGGCAAACCTCTCCCTGAATTCCAGCCATGCACTCTTTGTAGCAAGTGAGCGCTTGCCTCAGGTCCAGAGTATGGAGCTTGGCCTCCGAGGTGTGATTCAGGAAGAACACCGGAAGTGTCAACACCTGGTTCAGGTGAAACTCCGGCACAACCTTCGGGAGGAACTTTGGGTTGGGGCGCAGAACAACCTTGTCCCTGTGGAAGACCAGGTAAGGAGACTCCACCGAGAGTGCCTGGAGCTCACTGATCCTTCTGGCTGACGTGATAGCCACCAGGAAGGCGGTCTTCCACGACAGGCGAGACATGTTACACCTATGCATCAGTTTGAATGGTTTTACCATGAACTTTGCCAAAACCAGCAATAAGTCCCACGGAGGTGGTGGTTCATGCACCGGAGGGGAAATGTGATCTCTAGACCTTTGAAAAAGCGCCAAACCACCTTCTCCTGTGCCACAGACTGCTGACCGGCTTGCACCTGGTAAGCAGAGATGGCTGCCAGGGGCACTTTAAGGGTCATCAACCGAAGGTCTGACAGAGAGGGACCAAAGGTAATCAAGGATGCTAGCCACTGGACAGAACAAAGGGTCCAACCCCTTGCCCTGACACCAAATGGAAAATCTCTTCCATTTGAAGGCGTGGCACTTCCTGGTCGACTCCTTCCAAGATGCCTACACAATGGTGAAGACATCTTCGGAGAGACCCAAGGCCTGGAACTCTAGCCGCTCAGGAACCAGGTCATCGGGTGCAGGGATTAAAGGTCCAGGTGGATTACCTTCCCCTGACTGATGGAAAGCAGGTCCAGGCATAGGGGAAGACACTTTGGGAGCCTGCTGCTGAGGCTGAGGAGATCGGGGTACCAGAACCACCAGGATCACCTGTGCCTTGTCCCTCCTGGCCTTGAGAAGCACCTTGTGTCATGGGCAACAAGCCTGACGGGGGTACTGGGGAGCTAGCAGCCTGGACCACAACCAGCACATGCCTGTCTGAAGCCGAGAGCTCGACGGCTGCTGAGCAGTCGAAGGAATCACAGGCGCGGGAAAACCGTGCTCGTTCCTGGTCCCATGACCAACAGCGGGATATTTTAGACTTCTTCTTGCCATGGGAAGGGTCCTCCCCAAGGGTCTGGAGGGATTTGCACATCTCCCTGAATGTCACCATGAAGGATGCCCTAACACTGATTCCAGCTGGAAGTAGTGCTGATGCTGACGAGGCACCAGCTGCAGCTTGGGCCATTGCCTTTTTCCACTGCCACAAGCTAGGTCATTGAGCCAGACGCTGTAGACACCATCTTGCAGGCATCTTTCAAGTGGACCGGGGGGGCCCTGTTTGTCCGGCTGACCAAGCAGGAGACACACGTAGCGACCCTCGATGGATGAGGGCAAAAGCGTTTTGCAAAGGCCGCAGGCATTAACGTCATGCTCTGCCCCAAGGCAGTAGATGCACGATGAGTGCGGGTCTGTCCTGTACATTTTTTGTCTGCACTGAATGCAACGTTTAAATCCTGAACTGGACCAGGCTTCCTGTTGATCCATAGTGTGAAGTGGCAACCGAGCAACACAACAAAGTTCAAAGACGAAACGTCAATGGCACACTAAAAAAATTAAAATTACGCACCTACCGTAATTCTTGATCTTCTCTTGTATCTTCACCATTCATTACTGTGCATGCGGGTTGGCCATTAGCTGCCGCAGACTCCTCCTCCACCCCAGTTCTGTTCTTCTGGAGAGGATGGAACAAAGGGGGATAGAGAAAACCAAGGTGAGGCAAGAGAGCTGAGGAATAGGAAAAGGAAAGGATATAAACTGAGGGATTAGACTTTTTCCCTACGTGGCCATAGGCCCCAACTCTTGGGCGGCAGCAGAGAAAGAAGAGAGAGAGAGAAAGATAGACTATATACAAGCGGGGAAGGGGGGGTGCTGTAAGACCATTGACTTATTTTAGCCTCAAAAAACTGAAAGGTATGAAGACGCAGGAGCAAGGATCCTGTCAACTTCAGGGACCACTGGATAAATGTCCAGAACAAGAGAATTCGAAATGGTCTTGGAGAATATAAAACATTGTGAAGACAGCCCCCTCTCCCCACTCCTAATACACATTTGGGATGAAAATTCTGGAGCATAGCCCTCCACAGTTTAACACCTGACAGCTTAGTCAAGGGGAGGGGGAACCTTAAACAGGAGAGGACTCTGTCAAGAATGACCTCTAAAGGTAGAGGAGAAGAGATAAAGGAGAAAGGGTGAGGAAAATCCCTATGGTTCTCCCACGAAATGCACTGACACAGTCCCCACTTCAAGACATCCACGCCAAATTAAGGAAAATACCACAGTGCACCCCACTGAGAATCCCAGGGAGTTCCCTCTGAGGCCAGGGCGAAGACCCTACTCACCACCCTCCTAGGATGGGTGCTCTGTGACTTTTTAAAGAAGGAAAGAGAGGGCCCTGTGGTACCAGGGGGACTCTGCCCCCAACTGGCCTCGAAGAGGGGGGGGGCTAGCAGGATGGAGGCGCCGTCCAAGAGCTGAGGCCCAAGAGGGGAAGGTGGGCGGGAATCAGTAATGAATGGTTAAGATACAAGAGAAGATCAAGAATTACGGTAGGTACGTAATTTTCATATCTTCCCTTGTCAATCTTCACCATTCATTACTGCTGGGTGAGTACCAAGCCCCCTGGAGGGGACCTGGCACTGCCCTCAGGGAACAGATTCTCTCAGCCTCCTGTGGGGGAGACGCAGGAGGGAGAGACCCTTCTGCCATTCGGTCAACATCGCCTAAGGCTGGATCAGGCCGAGGAGGTGTCCCCCGTGGTTGGGGGGATGGAGGACACCCCTGTAAGTTCCTCCTTCCTCTGCAGAAGAAGAGACGGTTCCCCCAGAAAGCTGAGGAAATCACCCTACGCTGGGCAACAGGTGATAACCTGGACAGGCAAAACCATGCCATCCGCCTGCTGCAGATCGCTGTTCCTGCCGCAGGACATGGCACAGCAAACAGCGCTGGGATCCGAAGCAGCGCTGGCAGGCGGAGTCTGCCGGTGCCATACCCAGCACCTGTGGGCTGCAACACCGGGGGAGCCTGCACCTCCATGGAGGTGACTGCCATGGTGGGAACTGAGCCGTTCCTCCAGCACCGCGGAAGAAACCTCCTCGACGGCAAGGCTGGACTCCAAGGAGGTTTCCTCCTCACCGGGCCATATAGACCCAGGAGGTGACCCGGACGCAGGGTCAAGAGATCTTGCCATGGCATCCCTAGAACGACACCATCTTCTGAAAGTCAGTGGGGCCCTACCAACTTTAAATGCGTGGATCTCAAGAATGTGGTGGTCCATGGAGAAACAGGTGTTGTAGTTGTCCATATCGTGGTTGGGACCCAGGCAATGCAGACAAATGTCATGTCAGTCCATAACGGAAAAGTGCTGGCCACAGGGGCACCAACGCATGGGGGCATGGCCTGCTTTGGATTTTCTCTTAGCCCACGAACCAGACATGACGCAAAAACAAAGAAATTAACAGAAAAGGACCCAGTGCTGTCGGTAATAACAGATAACAGAACGGGCATATCAGTTTCAAAACGACATCAGGTGAAACTCAGAACCAGGATGCAGAAGCAGTAAAACGGCGTTGAAATCTGGTGAAGGCCCAATGACGCAGCAAACTCTGAAACCCAAGCAACAGGTGTGAACTCAACGGCAGGAGAAACAGAACTGGGGTGGAGGAGGAGTCTGAGGCGTCTGATGGCCAACCCTCGTATGCTACCGTCGGCGCCGACTCCCCCCCCCAAAAAAAGCTCCCATACAGGTGCGTGCCTCTGGCTTACACCCAGCAGTAATAAATGGTGAAGACTGACAAGGGAAAATCAGAGGCCTACACCGCGCATGGAGCAGTGAAGAAAGAGACCTGACTCTTCCAGCGGAAAGGAAGATCTGTCGTCACAGGGCGGAGCAAAGGAGCATATAACCTGGATGGGTGGGAGTGGAGCTTAGCTTGAAGAAGTTCCGGCTGGAATTAAAGGGAAAGGAAGGCTGCCAGAGTGTGGACAGAGCACCATATCCATGCCTGTAGAAAATTAAAATTGTGTACTCACCGTAATTATTGATCTTCTAGGAACATCATTACTATTGATTCTCACCAAATGGTTCTGAGCAGGAGGTGTTAGGACCCAGTGGGAGCCAGAACTTTTCAGGATGGCCGGTGCTGAGGCCGGCTGTGCGCATACATGGCACAGTGAGACTAGCTCACGCTGCATGGCTTACCTCGGCACTTGCCCTCAACCGCCTCTGTACTTAACAGTGTAACCTTACTAACACTAATGCACCTAACCTAAGGGCATAAGATAGCCCTTACAACCCATATAAGAAGAGTCAACAATGAAGAACACAGTGTCTTCACAGTCCCAACCAAACACAAGGGGTGAAAACCAACAAACAAAGAGTAAACCTGGGGGATGGAGGGCAGGTATATGAATCAATGGTGAAGATGTCCCTAGAATATCAAGAATTAAGGTGAGTATGTAATTTTAATATCTTCCAGGAATCAGTCTTCATCACTGATTCACACCAGTGGGTTGGAGTACCACGCTGAGACGAAAGTCCCCGGGAAGGGTGGTAGGAGCCACAGTTCACTCAGGACAGAACTCCATTAAGGAATGTCCTACCGAAAGAGGCATGCTGCCTGGCATGGACATCCAGGGCATACTGCTTTATAAAAGTGTGCACAATGCTCCAAGTGGCAGTTCTGCAAATATCAGTGATAGGAACAGAGCGAATCTCTGCCAAAGATGTAGCAACCACTCTGGTAGAGTGGACACAAATCTGGCCCTCCAGTTTGACCTGCGCCATAGAATAGCAGTGATGGAGGCAACTGACAATCCATGCAGAAATGCATTTGATTGTTCTTTTAATGTCAAGAGAGTTGAGGGTGTGTTCCCCTTCATTCTGGAAGTTGGGGAAGTATGTAGGCAGCATTAGAGGCCGATTTAAGTCAAACTCCAACACCACCTTAGGTAAAAACTTGAGATGTGCGCAGAGAACCACCTTGTCTCTACATAAAACAGTATACAGAGGATCTGTGACCAATGCATGTATCTCAGGGACTAAGCAGGCAGAGGTGACCACTAGAAAAGTACTTACTGTAACAGCAGATCTTCAAGAAAGGCTCTTGCAGTAGGTACTAACATATAGGACTGAAGCCGGCAGGCACCAGGACCACACAGAAAACTTTTAGCTAGCAGTGTCTGGCGAGGGACTGCCCCCTCGGCGTCACATGACCGACGTCAGCGTGGCACTATATAGTGAGCGGTCCCCACCCCGCCCTCCATTTCTCCCACCGGAAACCTAAGCAGGTGCGACAGGAGGTAGGAGCAGGCTCCTGGAGGTAAAAAGCTATGACACAAGAAGTAGTAGAAAAACCCAGAGGGAAGGTGGGAGGGAAAGCAGTACCTACTGCAAGAGCCTCTCTCGAAGATCTACTGCTACGGTAAGTTCTTACATAACTGTACTGTCCTACTGTGAGAGGGCTCTTGCAGTAGGTACTAACACATAGGACTGAGTCCCAAACTGTCAAAGTCAGACAAGTCTGAGACATGGGAGGTAGGAACAAGTCTGCAGTAAACAGGGATCTCAGGACAAGAGTCACTGAAGAACAGCTAGGCCAAAGCCTGCTCTGCGCCTAGAAGCAATGCCCAAACTGTAATGCTTAGTGAAGGTGTGGACAGAACTCCAAGTGGCAGCCGCACAGATATCTGCGGCGGAGATGTTCCTGAAACAAGCAGTAGAAGCAGCCATGCCTCTGGCTGAATGCCCTTTAACCTCTCCTGGAAGGGGCATATTACATAGAAACAGAGACTTTGACAGCAGATAAGGACCGCTTGGCCCACCTAGTCTGCCCATTTCCCTACCTACTGAATAAGCTGCAGATCCTAGTTAACCAACAGCCTATTTCTTCCTACCCCCCACAAGAATGGTCTTATGTCTGTCCCATGCATTCTTGAATTCTCCCACAGTTTTAGACCCCACAACCTCCTCAGGAAGGCGGTTCCATGCGTCCACCACCCTCTCTGTGAAAAAATATTCCCTCAATTTGCCCCTGAGCCGTCCCCCCTCAGTCTTCAAGAAGAAAAAGAATCAGCATTTATATAGCGCTTTTCATACACAGTGTATCCCAAAGCGTTTTACAAGCAATGCTAGACTGGTAGTGAAGTGACTGAATGTGTAGTGGCGGCCATATCGCACATCATCACCCACACACAGCCTGGATAATTGCAAGAACCAGTTTATGGGAAGGGGAATGTTGGCCAGGACACTGGGAATGCCCCTTTTGCGAAGAGTGCCCTGGGTTCTTTTACTTCCACCTGGACACCAACCAGGACAACAACAGGATGGGTAGAAGGGACCTCGGTTTAACGTCTCATTCGAAGGACGGCACACCCCAGCAGTACAGCACCCCCCTAATACTGCAATCGGATGCCACCGATTCTTAAGGTGCAAGCCCAATCTCGGTGTGGGACGAGAACACACAACCCTGTGGTCCAGAGGCGGACTACTAACTGAGCCACGCTGAAATTGTGTCCCCTTGTTCTTGCACATCTCTTTTTCTGAAAGATGCCACCCTCTTGGACTTTGCCGAGTCCACCGAAGTACTTAAAAGTTTCTATCATGTCCTCCCTCTCCCTCCTTTCCTCAAGGGTATACATATGAAGCTCCTTTAGTCTCTCCCCATATGGCTTCTCTTGCAGACCCTGCACCATTTTAGTTGCCCTCCTCTGGACTGCCTCTATTCTGTCTATATCCTTGCGGAGATGGGGTCTCCAGAACTGGACGCAGTACTCCAGATGGGGTTTCACCAACTGTCTGTACAAAGGAATAACAACTTCCTGTTTTCTGCTGGTGATGCCTCTCCCTATACATCCCAGTATCCCCCTAGTCCTCCCTACTGCCTTCTCACATTGGTTGCTAACCTTAAGGTCATCTGATAGATTACCCCAGGTCCCTTTTCATTTTGTTGTTGTTACTACCCCGTGTACTCTTCCCTTGATTTTTGTTTCCCAGGTGCATTATTTTGCACTTCTTGCATTGAATCCAAGCTGCCATACTCTGACCATTCCTCCAACCTTGCCAAGTCCCTTCCCATCCGCCTGTGTATCAATCCTGTTGCAGATCTTTGTGTCATCTGCAAAGAAGCATACTTTTCCTTCCAGTCCCTCTGCAATCACTTATAAAACATTAAAAGGACTGGACCCACTACTGAACCCTGTGGTACCCCACTAGTAACCTCCCTTTCTTCAGAGTGGACTCCGTTTACTATTACCGTCTGAGTCCTGTTGTTCAGCCAATGTTTTACCCAGGCTACCACCCTGGGACCCACTCCCAGGCTGGCTAATTTTTTTATTAATCTTTTGTGTGGCACTGTGTCAAATGCCTTGCTAAAATCTACATAGGCTATGTCCACAGCCCCTCCCTGGTCTACTACTTTGGTCACCCAGTCAAAGAAATCAATTAGATTCATCTGACATGACCTTCCTACTGTGAATCCATGCTGCCTTGGGACCTGTGCCCCACTGGCCTCTAGGTACTCAACAATTCTTTCCTTCAGAAGTGATTCCATCATTTTCCCTACCACAGAGGTCACACTGACAGGTCTGTAGTTTCCTGCCTCTGTCTTGCTCCCACTTTTGAGCAGGGGAATCACATCCACCCTTCTCCAGTCCTCAGGTACCACACCATCCTCCCATGATTTGTTAAAAAGGGTAGTCAGTGGTGTCACTAGTTCTCCCCTTAATTCTTTCAGAATTCTGGGGTGAATCCTGTCAGGCCCGATTGCTTTGCCCACCTTCAGTTTTAGGAGTTCTTTCAGAACTCTTTCTTTTGTGAAAGGACTGGTATCTACCCCCCTATCCAGAGTACACTTCTGATAACAAAAGGTGATGCAGTTTGCCAACCATTTGTTTTGAAACCGCAGCACTCTCTCTTTTGGGCGCAAAGGAGATAAACAACTGGTCAGTTTTGCGGACCGGCTTCATCCTGTTCATGTAATAATGAAGAATTCTATGTACATCCAGCGTGTGCAGAATTGTTTCTCCCCGATTAGAATGGTCTGGGTAGTACACTGGTAACTGAATAGTCTGATTTAAGGTGGATTATGAAGCCACCTTAGGCAAGAATTTAGGATTAGTACGCAGAGCCACCAGTCTCTCTGAAAAATCAAATAAGGCTCCTTACACAGGAAGAAGCATGTCTGTGCCGTTTTCTTGGATCTTAGGAAGGCATTCGACACAGTCGATCACAGCCTGCTTCTTTCCTCCCTAAGCACCTTAGGCCTGGACCATAAATCTATGTGCTGGTTTGCAGACTACCTCGGAGAATGGAAACAGCAGGTTAAAGCTGAAGGTGATCTTTCTCCACTAAAACCTATGCTGGGGGCGTGCCCCAGGGCTCTATCCTTGGTCCCTCCTCTTTGCAGTCCACATTAACAACATCAATGACCCCATCAAAAAAGCCAACATCCACTTATTCGCGGACGACACTGTACTGTACTTGAGTCGTCCCACGCTGGAAGCAGCCTGTGAAGACCTCCAAGCTGAATTTAACCTTCTACAATACCAGCTCATAAACAAAAAGCTTTTGCTCAATGCGAAAAAGACAAAAGCCATGCTCTTCTCCCCCTCCTTGCATGTGGCAGTTCCTGCTGGGGGGGAGGTATCCCACAAATTACCACTGTTCCTGGAGAAACACTAGAGTATGTAGCTAAACTCAAATATCTAGGAGTTTGTCTCGATCATAAACTTACCGTCGCTGACCATCTCGAAGAACTACAGAAGAAACTAAGGCAAAGATTAGGATTATTCTACAGAATTAACTACCTGCTCACAAAGGAGGCCAAGATTCAACTGGTTCAAGCTACCTTCCTATCTTTAATAGATTACGCGGACCTGCTCTACTGCCTCTGCACTGGCTAAGTTGGACACCCTCTACCACAGAGCTATCAGGTTCATTACTGGCCTTCCACTTTCCACACACCACTGCTCCCTGTACTCATCATTAGGCTGGACTTCCCTTCACTATAGAAGGAACAGAAATGCCGCCATATGGGCCTTCAGAGAGGTGACCAACAAGCTCCCCTCATATGTCTCAGACTGTATTCCCCGGAGTGTGTTAGGCACCTATGCCCTAAGGAGCTATTCCCTAATTGCCTTCCAAGTTCCAAGGGTCAAAACTTGTTTCAGCAAAGCTGCTCTAAGCTTCTCTTTACCCACATTGTGGAACGGTTTACAAAGGAACTTGAAGCTGAGCTGCCCTGTTAGCCTGAACATCTTCAAGGCGCTCTATGATCGCTACATGAAAGTGCCTTGCAAATGTTTTCCTCACTGCTAGCCCACTAATTCCGCAACTCCCCCTTTCCATCCTGACGCTCGCCATGTTTCTACCCCTGGCTCTCACTCTTTCCCTATTAACTCTTCCTGCTGCACCCACCCTTCCCTGTCCACTCGAGCCTGGCTAAAGTCCCATCCATAGTAGTGCCCTAATTATCCACCCCTCCTCCGTCATTATCATACTAAAGAAGTACATGACAGCCATCGTCACTTTCTGTGGTTTTAGCTCAATTTTTCCCCCAGTCGTCGGTAATATATCCCTCCTCTTCTTTACCTCTCTAACCTGCCACCCCATACACGGCCTCTTTCTCCCATATATGTAGCTGCCGCTGCCTCACTCAAAAGATCTTCTGCTTATAACCCCTGTATGCCTATGGTTGATTGTACATCTGCTGACTTCTTCAATTGTAAAATAAAGCTGTTTTTTTTTTATTTATTTCAACCTTGTATTGTACTGTATACACTGTATATACTTTTTCTTCCTTGTATATTATTGCTTTTTGTATACCTGCTTCTGTACTGTACTTTGATGTATTCATGACCAGGTCCACCTTGCAAATGAGCCTTGCTCAATGGTGCCCGCCTGGTAAATATTTTGATTGATTTTTGATGGATTCCACGCCATACAGAATTTAGCAGGAAGCAGTAACTGATGTTGCACTTTCAGTTGTCGCAGACTGCCCCTAGTCCCATCAAATGCCCGTCTGCATTGGTGAGTGCTGAAGGACAGATCTGGAAAAAGCATCAGATTTGTATCCCCATATTTCAAAGTTCTGCGTCTCCTAGCTATTGCCAACACTTGGTCCCAGACCCCAATTCCCGTGAAAACGATCTTGAGTGTTCAGGGAGCAGCAGGGTCCACAGTGACTCAACGAGGAGTAACACGATAAGCTTTTACCATAGATAGCAGGGGATCAGCCTCCGTAAAACAAAATACTGCTGTTAATAACGTGCGAGTGAAGGTAAGACAGTCCTCTCCTTCCGCTTCCTTGGCCAACTCCACTACCTGTAAATTCCACTCTCTGGCCTGGTTCTCAACCGTCTCCAAGCATTGTCTCAGCAAAGCATTCTCTTTAATTAAGTCAGCTGTTGAATCCATGGACTTAAGAACTGATATGATACCTCCGAGCGCCAGACCGTTTTCTCACAGTGGTCCATACGAGTTTCAAGAGCGGACACTCTCGGGGTAATAGCATCAAATTTTTTATCCAGATCTTGCATCATTTTAACTAACTGATGCAGAGTGGCACTAATAGAACTCAGGGACGCTTCCTCCATCAGTGGGCCACCAGAGCCCAAGGCCCTGCCACCTTGTGCAGGCTGCTCCTCACGCTGCGTCTTCTTGGGTGCAAAAAAAACTGGCCAAAGGCATTGAAGCTCCTCTGGTTTTTCTAATTTGTAAGTCTACAACAATCTGATCACCCAAATTAGTATTTATACACTTAGAGAGGAAAAATACCAATGTTTTTAATAGCTTTTAAAAGGATTTCTCCCAGGAGATCGAGATAAATGCTGGTTCCTCATCGGCTGCTCCACAGTGCCCCTACACCCTGAGATTCTTAAGTCGCTAAAAGAGGAGCTTGCAGCACCTCTGGCTTAACTATTTAACCTTTTGCTTGACCTAGGGGAGGTCTCAAGGGATTGGAGACGGACCAATGTCCCTCTCCACAAGAGTAGTTGCTGGGATGTCACAGGCAACTACCGCCCGGTTAGCCTCACCTCAATTGTGTGCAAAACTATTGAAGTCCTACTCAAGGAAAGAATTTTTATATATCTAGAAGAAAGCGCAAAGTTAAATCCAAAACAGCATGGTTTTACCACAGGAAGATCATACCAGACAAACCTAATAGAGTTTTTCAACTGGGTAACCAGAACTGTGGCTAAAGGCGGCACTGTGGGTGTGGTATACCTGGACTTCAGCAAAGCCTTTGACTCTGTTCCGCACAGAAGGCTGCTGAACAAGCTCACCAGCATAGGAGTTGGGCAAAAAGTGTTAAACTGGATAAGAAGCTGGCTGAGTGGGAGAACCTAGAGGGTACTGGTAAATGGCACCTTATCGCAAGAAAAAGAGGTGACTAGTGGTGTGCAGCAGGGGTTGGTGTTGGGTCTCATCTGCTTTAATGTCTTCCTTGGGGACATATCTGAAGGATTAGAGGGCAAGGTGAGTCTGTTCACTGATGACACAAAGATATGCAATAGGGTCAACATTCCGGGGTGGATCTCAAAAAGCTGGAAATGTGGTCAAGAACATGGCAGCTGAGAGTCAACGAAAAGAAGTGCAAGGTCATGCACCTAGGGAAGGGCAACCCTAGGGAGGAATACCTCATGAGAGGTGTTAAACTAGAGGCCACAAAGCAAGAGAGAGATCTGGGGGTGATTATAACGGAAGACCCCCCCCCCCAAAAAAAAGAGAACACAGTGTGAGAAAACTGCATCAAAGGCAAATGGTATGCTGGGATGCATAGGAAGGGGCTGCTCAATACAGCGCTGGTAAAACCACACCTGGAGTACTGTGTGCAGTTCTGGAGACCACATCTTAGAAAAGATGTAGAGAGATTTGAGGTGGTGCAGAAGAGGGCCACAAGGATGGTACAAGGACTGCATTAGAAATCATATGATGAAAGATTGCAGGATCTCAACATGTATTCAATGGAGCAACAGAAGGAGAGGGGAGACATGGTTGAGACCTTCAAGTACATGAAGGGAATAAATAGGGTACAGGTTCAGGACCTATTTCAGGTCAATAGTTATACAACAACTAGAGGGCATGATATAAAGCTGGGGGGGGGGCAAGTAAAGGAGCAACACAGGTAAGTACTTTTTCACTGAGAGGGTGGTCAACGCATGGAACAGCCTGCCCAAGGGGATGATGGAGGCAAAAACGGTTGAGGCTTTTAAGAATGCTTGGGATAAATACAAAGGCATCATAATACAGAATAGCAGTTGGTGGGGGGTAGGGTCTTGGGCAGACTAGATAGACCTTGTGGTCCCCTTCTGCCATCACTTTCTATGTTTCTGTGTCCAACACAAGGTTGAGATCCCAGGCAGTAACGGGTTTCCTGACTGGGGCCTCGTGTGCAAAATGTCTTTTAAGAACCTCTTAAAGAGAGGCAGTTGGGCTAGGGAGAGGTTCTGTACAGGCTCATGGTACACTGAAACAGTGCACAAATGGACCGTGACTGTAGTGTATTGCAAGCCTGCATCAGAAAGGTCCAACAAGTACTCCAAAACCTTGTCTGGTGGGCACCGGAATGGGTCTATACAGGACTTGGTGCACCACACGGAGAAACATTTCCACTTGGTTATGTAGGTTTTTCTGGTAGAGGGCTTTCAATCAACCAGAAGACTCTCAGAGACCATCTGTGACACTTCATATCTGTCCACCTCTATGTCTTCAGCAGCCAGGCATGGAAATGAAGGCAGTGCAGGTTGGGGTGGACCAGGAACCCCAGCGTCAGCAGATCTGTTCAGAGAGGGAGGGTTCTTGGAGGGCTGACCGACAATTCATTGAGCAGGGGAAACCATATCTTCTGAGGCCAGCATGGGGTGACCAGAATCATTTTGCCCCCGTGAGCCTCCAGCTTGAACAGTACCCTGTGAACTAGAGGTACAGGAGGAAATGCATACAGAAAGCTATTTGTCCACTGCAGCCTGAATACATCCAGACAGAAAACACCGCATTCCGAATTTCTGCAGTAAAATCAAGGCAGTTTAGCATTGTGCGGGATGCAAAAAGGTCCACATCTGGGGTTCCCCACTAGTCGAACAGAGATTGCACAATGTCTGGTGCCAACGACCACTTGTTAGGATCTACTTCTGTTTGTCTGAGCTTGTCTGCCAGACTGTTGTGAGCCCCTGGCAGATAAACTACCTGGATCAGAATGCCCTGTTCCAGACACCATTCCCACACTCTCGTCGCCTCCCTGCAGAGAGGATACGAGTGTGCTCCCTTCGTTTGTTGATGAAATACATGACAGACTTACTGTCAGTCTGGAGGAAGACTATTTTGTGGCTGACGAAGTCCACCAGGGCCCAGAGGGTGTAAAGGACTGCTCTAATCTCCAACACACTGATGTGGAGGTGGGACTCTGCAGGGCTCCAGACTCCATTAGTGTTGTGGCCCTGACAATGGGCTCCCCATCCCATCAGAGACATGTCTGTGGTATGAGTTACCTGAGGCTCTAGTTAAGAAAAAGGGAGAACTTGGAGGAGACTGTCCTCCTGCGTCCACCATGCAAGTGACCGAAGTAGAGGCTTTGTCACCTTGATGGGTTAAGACTGAGGATGCATCGCTGGAGAACACTGCATGCTGAGCCATCTACTGGGTTGTCCTTATCTGCAGACGAGCTAGAGGTACCATGAAGATGAAAGAGGCTACGAGACCCAACATTCACTACATAGAGTGGGCCCAAACTGACTTTTGCTCCCTGATGAATTGAGCAATCTGAAGAATGGCCTTCTGGCTGTCCTCTGGAAGAAAGGCCCTCGCCCTGGTGGTGTCCAGGAGGGCTCTGATGAAGAGGAGCTGATGGGAGGGTTGAAGCTGTGACTTCTCTAGATTTAAATGGACTCCAGGGGAGGTCAGGAACTGAAACACTGTGGCCACTGATTGTTTCGTCTCCTGCTTGGATGAACTGGCTAACAACCAGTCATCTAGGTAGGGAAAAACTTGGGAGTCTGAGCTTTTGAAGGTGTGTGCAAGAATGGCAAAGCACTTTGTAAAGACTCGAGGCGCCGATGATAGCCCAAAGGGCAGGAGCCGGAATTGGTAATGCAGACCCAAAGCCACGAAGTGGAGAAATTTGTTGTAGCTGGCGTAGATCAGGATATGATAGTAGGCATCCTGCATGTCCAGGGAAACCAACCAATCCTGTGGCTTGGGGAGCGGCAGCAGAGTCCTAGGGCGATCATTTTGAACTTCTCCCACTGCATATGAACATACATACATATGAACATACGAAGAAGCCAGCAGAAGAATGCCATTTGGTCTATCAAGTCTGCTCGTATTGCAGAGTCCACAGCTTGAGCTAATATTCCTGCCCTCCCTCCCCACTCCTTCCATCCTCCCTATCCATGATCCTTACTTTCCCCCTAAGCCTATCCCAGCCTCTCTTAAAGGAGATAGGAAATGATTTAAGCAATAATGCCCGACAGGGTGTGTGTCGTGCTGGGATAACGTCATGCCTCAGGTGGCTGGGCACGAGGCTGCAGGCCGAGTGCGTCCAACAACTGAGGCGTGACGTTATCCCAAACTACACACACCCTGGAGGGCATTACTGCTATTATACAATGGCTCATTGTTATACAGAATAAAAAAAAATATTTTAAAGATGTTTTTGTGTGGAAAAATATTTTTGTTTTTTAAGAGCAGATGAAACAAGCAAATGCTCAAGCTGGGCAAGGTGCTCATGCAAAAGCTGACATCTACAGGTTCACAGTGAGGCTGAGACTAGAGCCGTGATGTTGTACTGGGAAAGCATCACGGATCCAGCCCAAGACTAACCAATCAGAGTCCAGGATTTTTTCTTGCCGTTGTATAATTTCAAATTGTTAACTGCCCTTCCATCTTCCTTTTCATTGCAGTTATGTATTCTGATATGCTTTGATGATTTTTTTAATAAATAATCTAGCTTTGGGGTGCCCTCAGATCTACACAGAGTTCCACTCTCCTCACCAACTACTGCTCTTGATTTTCATATTTCTAAGACATTCTATGACATCAATAACTCCCATTCCATGTAATTTATCTGAATGGCCTGGAAAGGAGTTTGTGATGTCATAGAATGTTCAGGCACTATGAAAAGAGACAGCAGCAACTGCTGAGGAGACAGAGATTCAGAGTAGTTAAAAAGGCAAGAAAATTAGATTATTAATTTAACAAAAAAGGTCAACAACATATCAGAATACTGGGCAACCAATGAAAGGACAACTAGAAGGCATCTAGAGGTGTAAAAATGGTTCATATCTCCTTTAAAGCTGCCCACTCTTCAACGAGATGACCTCTTCTGGCAGTGCATTCCAAGTGTCCACCACCCTCTCGGTGAACAACTGCTTCCTGACCTCCCTCCTAAACCACCCACCCTCCAGTTTAAGACTGTGCCCCCTAGTGTTATGGTTGCCGCTCAGCTTAAAGAGACTCTCCTTATCAACATTATGTATCCCTTTCAAGTACTTGAAGGTCCCAATCATGTCCCCTCTCTCTCCCCTGTCTTCCAGGGAGTACATGTTCAGTGCCCTCAGCATGAACTTGTTCAGTTTCCTGAGGTCAAGGATGGGGTGCATGCCCCCTGCCTCCTTCAGAACTAGAAAGTAATGGGAGTAGAAGCCTGCGTTGCACTCCACCTTTGGCACTAATTCCACTGCCCTGCTTGCTCAAGAGGCCTGCAATCTCCTTTGCAAGAAGCTCCGAGATGTGAGCTGAAGGGTGGGGTTGATTTCTGGGTTGATAATCCTGAGTGAGTTCTCAAAAATTCAGCAAGCATCCCTCCTGGATAATCCTGAGAACCCACTTGCCCGTAGTGATGGATCACCACTGGCGGTAAAACTGAGTCAGATGCCCCCCCCAGAGGACAGCTCTCCCTCGGGCAGCTGAGGCAAGACTTGGGCTGGAATTTCAGAGAGTGGCACTGGGTACTTTTGGGTCCTGTACCTCTGATTGCACTTTCTATTGCAGCTGGGGAGGTTGGGACTTGACTGGAGCTTCCTTGCTTGTACCACAAAAGGACTGTCTACTGTGATAAAGGCTTCGCCCGTTTCCCCTCTGAGGATGAGATGGGGCAGGTCGCAAAGTATTGATGGCCATCCCGGTCTTCTGAGAGGCCTCAAGAGACTGTTCCACCTGTTAACCAAACAGACAGGAACCATTAAAGGGAAAATTCATGACCTGCTGTTGGACATCGCTGGAGAAACCAGACATCCTAAGCCAGGAATGTCTCCCAATACAGATTCCCACAGCAGCAGAACATGAGGCAGTGTCAAAGGCATCCATAGCTGCCTTCAACTGATGACTGTTCGACTCAATGCCATGGGTGACAGTCTGAAGTATCTTATGCTTAGTCTACGAGTCAGGCAAGGACTTCACAAGAGACTTGAGAGAGGTCCAAAGGGCATACTTATACTTGGAGAAATACCCCAGGCAGCTTGCTATCCTCATGCTAAAGGTAGCCTCAGTGAATGCCCTTTTTCCCATTGTGTCTATCTTATGCAACTCCTTATTGATGGGATGCACAGCGACCTCCAGCATTCTCAGTCAAAATGACAATCTTATCAACTACAAAGTGACAAGCAAGGCTAGGACTTGTCCTTGGGTGCAGTATTTATTTATTTGTTTGGATAATCACCTTTGAGCAAGATAGCATATTTACAAAAGTTCCACAGCAACAACATACATATAACTGACAAGTGCAAAAAATACAGTCTAGCTAGTCCTCAGAAGTAAACAAGTTTACATAACAATGTCATGGATTACAAATCCTACACATTTGAGGCAGCATTTAACAAGCTTCATCAGGGATTATGCACCATAGTCAAGAAGAGGTATCAGCACATGTACAGGGTACAACCAGCTCAAATGAGCATTGTCACAGAATTAGGCTGTGGAGAAACAGGCAGCGACAGGTGACATCGGAGGTAATTAGACTCCCTGAGTTGTCTCTTGAACTGGCCAATTTTGTTGGGATTTAGTACAGCTTCAGAGAGCTCATTTAGCCACTGAGGGGCTCTAATGGAAAAGGTGCACCTTGCTAGTGTAGTTTTGTGGAAAGGGATTTTAAGGTTGTTCTTAGACATGGCCCTAGTGGGGTAGGGGTTTAGGAGTGGCACAAGAAGGTTCTGTATTCCAGGAGGTGTGAGACCCAACAGTGCTTTTTTTACCCAGGATGCAGGTTTGTAGTTTGATTCGATCCTGCAGAGGGAGTACACAGGATAGGGAGTAAAGGGAGCAGATGTGCGTAAGCCTGTCTACACCCAGTATTAAGTGGCAGGCCTTGTTCAGGATTACTTTGATCCTATTAAGGGCAGTGTCAGAGGCTGCTACGTATATCGTGATCCTGTAACCAATGATGGGGAGGACTTAGCTGGTGACTGCAACTCACCTGGCTTCCTGGGTGAAGCTGTGTCTGTCTGTATAGAACTCCTAGATTTCTGCTGACTACATTTACTATGTAGCCAACATGAGGTGCAAATGAAAGGGTGTCATCAATGGTGACACCCAGGTACTTGAATGTACTGATCTGTTTCAGCGACATACCATTCTAGTTTATAATGGTCATAGGTAGTGCTTTGTTCCTCGTGTGCAGCCCTGCGAACAGCATTGTCTTGCTTTTTTTGTAGTTTAAGACTAAACTGTTACTTTTGAACCACCCCTCAAGCATCCTAAAGCCATCATGGAGGACACCCGTCAGGGAGTATTTGCATGTGTTACTTGAGAAGGTAACTGTGTCATCTGTGTAGAGCAATACCCTTGGACTTAGGACAGGCATCTGGAAGATTGCTGATGAAAAGGCTAAAAACGAGTGGCCCCAAAATCGAGCCCTGTAGTACCCAGTCATGTTTTTGGGGTCAAAGCAAACCCCATTGATCCTGACATGCTGCTTTCTACCAGTGAGGTAGCTTTTGAACCATGACACTGTGTCCTGTGAGAGACCCAGGAAATAAAGTTTAGTTAGCGGGGAGGGGTGTGTGTGTGACTGACACGGTCAAATGGATTCATAGCAGGAAGGTCATGCCAGACAAATCTGATAGATTTCTTTGACTGGGTGACCAAAGTAGTAGATCAGGGAGGGGCTGTGGACATGGCCTACCTAGACTTTAGCAAGGCATTTGACACAGTCCCACACAAAAGATTAATATACAAGTTAGCTAGCCTGGGAGTGGGTCCCAAGATGACAGCCTGGGTAAAGAATTGGCTGGAGAATAGGACACAGAGAGTAATAGTAAATGGAGTCCACTCTGAAGAAAGGGAGTTACTAGTGGGGTACCGCAGGGTTCAGTATTAGGACCGGTCCTCTTCAATGTCTTTATAAGCAACATTGCAGAGGGACTGGAAGGAAAAGTATGTCTCTTTGCAGGTGACACAAAGATCTGCAACAGAGTTGATGCACAAGGTGGGGTGGAAAGGATGAGAAGGGACTTGGCAAGGTTAGAGGAATGGTCAAATGTATGGCAGCTTAGATTCAATGCTAAGAAGTGCAAGGTAATGCACCTGGGAAACAAAAACCCAGGGGAAGAGTACACAATGGGGTGAGATACTAACAACAACAAAAATGGAAAGGGACCTGGGGTAGTCATATCAGATGACCTAAAGGTGGGCAAGCAATGTGAGAGGGCAGCAAGGAGGGCTGAGGGATACTGGGATGCATAGGGAGAGGCATCAATAGTAGAAAAACAGGAAGTTATTATCCTCTATACAGACAGCTGGTGAGACCCCATCTGGAGTACTGCATGCAGTTCTGGAGACCCAGTCTTCAAAGACATAGACAGGATGGAAGCTGTCCAGAGGAGGGAGACTAAATGGTGCATGGTCTGCACCAGAAGACATATGAGAGAGACTTAAGGAGCTAATATGTATAGCCTCGAGGAAAGGAGGAGAGGGGGACATGATAGAAACTTTCAAGTATCTCAAGGGAATCAACAAAGTCCAAGAGGGTAGCATCTTTCAAAAAGAGGTGTGCAAGAACAAGGGGTACAATTTGAAGATAGAGGGGGCGTTCAGAGGTAATTTATGGAAGTATTTTTCACAGAGAGGGTTGTGATGCATGGAATGGCCTTCCGGAGGAGGTCGTGGAGTCAAAAACAGTGGTGGAATTCAAGCATGCATGGGACAGTCATAAGGCAATTCTAGGGGTTGGGGGTAGGAAGAAGTAGGCTGCTGGTTAACTAGGATCTGCAGCTTATCCAGTAGGCAGGGAAATGGGCAGACTGGGTGGGCCAAGCGGTCCTTATCTGCCGTCAAATTCTATGTTTCTATGTAAATGCCTTGGTTAAATTGACACAGACTGACCAAATCAGGTGATCATTGTCTACAGCCTTAAGGAGGACTGTGGCCTACTCCTGTGCTGGGTTGATACAAGGAGTAGACTGATCGAATAACCCAACCAGAAGCCTGCAGCTCATTAATAATGTCCTGCACATCTGGACCAAAAAGTCTGAGACTCACAAAGGGGGCGTTTAACACATTTTGCTGGGTGTTATTGGCAAAGCCAGAGACCCGCAGCCAGTAGTGCCTTCTAAGGCAAATGCCCAAGGCAGCTGCCAAGGCTATAGTGTTAACCATATCATAAGTGGCTCTGAAGAGGTGCTTACCAACATCCTCCAAGGCCTGGAGTACCTTGAGGAGGTCCTACTTGTGAGGCCCTTCAGGAAGGGGCTGAGCAGTCCATTTGCCCTTCCTCCAGAGTGTATTTTGGTACTTAATAAGGTGAGCCAAGTAACAGGCAATCCGAAGGGCGTGGGTGGCTAAGGTGAAAGTTCTTTTGCCCCATAAATTCAGCCTTCTAGACTCCTGGTCGGGGGCAGGGAACTAAGGTGCTTCAGGGCCTTAGTCCTCTCATGGGCAGCCTTTATGACCACAGAGTCCGTCTCAGGTTGGGCTGCATAAAAGGGTAACCCTTGAGGCACCTGATAAAGCTTGTCAGCCTTCACCGGAAACTCTGGCACTATATTGGGCCTGTGCCACCCTGCTGTGGCTCCATCATTCAAGGCAGGCAGCAGTGGAGGAATAATCTTGGGTGGAGATTCAGGGATCTCCAAGAAGTCCACCATATTCCTCCTGATTTCATCCTCTCCAGCAGTTTGGAACCCCACAGTGCAGGAGAGTTGCTTCACAACACTGAAGTAGGAGGGGTCCTCAGGGGGTACCTGGAAGTGGGCTTAACAGACTCCTCATTCACAGAGGAGATAGTAGACATGTCAGAAGTTTCCACATGGACTTCCTCCTCATCCTCAGGGAGGAGACAATCAGGATAATATTTCTCTTCGTCGTCAGACTGCTCTGGAGCAGGGGCTGATGAACACCGTGCAGACGAACCCACAGGGGTGCGAGGCGTGCAGGCCTAGCAGACAGTGCCGACGATGGTGTGGGCAATGACGGCCTGTGTTGTGCAGCCAGCTGTTGAATAAGAGAAGTAGTGATGGAGGTTAACATGGTACTGAGGTCGATGGCAGGAAAGGGCAGTGTCATCGACAGTGGCGTTGACAGAGGGGGTGCGGGCCCTGATACGTTGATGAATTGCAAACTATGGAAGTAGAGGGAAGGCCCGGTGCTGACGAACCTCGAGTCTCAAGAGGTCTTGATGGCGGGGCAGGAGCCAACAACCTGGAGCCCGATGACCCGTCCATCGCCTGATGATGGGTGGGAGGAGAATCCACAGTGGGGGGCCTGGAGGATGCAAAGTCTTGCACAGGGCAAGGCGCCGATGCCGAGGCTGTTGACAGAGCGATATCTGGAGAAGAACAGGATGACTCCAGCAGGGACTGGGATTGCTGACGGGGGGAGCGGTTCTTGAGCCGCTCCATGTCCCGTCATGAGTGTTTACCCGAGGATTTGTCCCAGACCTTGGCAGCCTGCGAGTCCATGGAGGATGCTGGCAATTTGGCAGAGGGTGCTGCGGAAGACCCCTGCTCTCCACTGGGTACATGTTGCTCCACGAGGAACATCTGCAGGGCTTTCTTTCTTCGGTGCTGGGTGGTAAGGTTGAATTTCTGGCAGGATTCACAGGCTGAAACATCGTGGCTAGGCCCAAGACAGCAGACACAGAGCTGGTATTTGTTGATAGAAGAAATCTTTCTGCAGCTGCTGCAACGGAAAAGAGCAGACGAAGGATTCTCGACATACAAAGGAAAAAGGAATCACTTTTAATAAATGATTCGACGGTAAAAGAAAGATTAGAAAATTCTGGAGGTCAAACTTGAGCAACGAAGCTTCTGCAGAGTCCATGTGTCAATGGTCAGCAGAGGAAAGAACTGAGGAGAGTGAGGCTCGTTAGCTTTATAGGGTGAGTGGCGTTGAAGCCTGACATCGCGCATGCCCCTAGTAGACTGCTGCAGAAAAGCTTCCTGGGATCCCAGTGCCTGGCCTCTAAGTTCCATAGGTGTGATCTGATGACAGAGATATCCTCGAAGATCAGTAGATCTGTGAGGGGAATCTCTTGCAGCAGGCCACACCTATGGAACCACCGCTGTCAGGCACTAGGACCACCTGGAAACTTTTCTAGCTAGCAGTTTATCTGGGGGCCACCCACTCTGACGTCACCCTCTGACGTCAGCTAACACTATAAGAGTTTGCAGACCCCGTTCCCTCCCCAGCTTTCCCGCCAGAGACCAAAGCAGAATGTCCCGTGCCAAGGAACTGAAGGTATCACCAACATGGAAAAAGGAAGAAATACACAGACAACAGAAAGGTCTGCCAGAGCTAGGGGAAGCAGGGAGGGATGGCATGGCCTGCTGCAAGAGATCCCCTCACAGATCTACTGTTACGGTAAGTTCTTTTGTAACTGTACTATCTGATGTCGAGGGTATCTCTTGCAGAAGACCACACCAATGGAATGAGTCCCAAGCACTTCTGACATCAGGAAAGCCAGTCTGGGTGGTTGGAACCAACAGCCTAAGAAAGCAGACCCCTGCAGAACAGCTAGGCTGAAACTGACCCTGTGCCTAGAGGCAATGTCCAGAGTGTAATGCTTGGTGAATGTGTGGACAGAACTCCAAGTAGCCACTGCACAGATCTCTGCAGCTGAGACGTTCCTGAAACAGGCAGCTGAAGCAGCCATACCCCCAGAGGCATGGCCCTTAACATCTCCAGGAAGTTCCTTGCTGTACTTTCTGTAACAGAACACAATAAAGTGGGCTAATCATTGGGACAAACACTGCTTAGAAACAGGGGCGCCCTCTTTCCAGACTGTAGTTCTTGGTTAAGGTGTGGACAGTACTCCAAGTAGCAGCAGAACAGATCTCTGCAGCTAACACATTCCTGAAGCAGGCAACAGAAGTGGACATGCCTCTGCTGTAGTGGCCATGAACTATGTCAGGAAGATCCTTGCCATACTTCCTACGAACATATGCAGAAGCCAGCAGAAGATGGCCATTTGGTCTATCAAGTCTGCTTGTATTTCAGGGTCCACAGCTTGAGCTAATGTCCCTGCCCTCCCTTCCCACTCCTTACATCCTCCCTACCCAAGATCCTTACTTTCCCTCTATGTCTATCCCAGCCTCTCTTAAAGCTGCTCACTGTCATCAACAAGATGACCTCTTCTGGCAGTGCATTCCAAGTGTCCACCACCCTCTCTGTGAAGAAGTGCTTCCCGAACCTCCCTCCTAAACCCCCCACCCTCCAGCTTAAGACTGTACCCCTTCGTGTTATGGTTGCTACTCAGCTTAAAAAGACTCTCTTTATCAACCTTATTTATCCCTTTCAAGTACTTGAAGGTCCCAGTCATGTCCCCTCTCTCTCTCTCTCCTATCTTCCAGGGAGTACATGTTAAGTGCCCTAAACCTCTCCTCGTATGCCTTACCCTGCTGACCCACTATCATCTTTGTAGCCCTCCTCTGGACCTTCTCCAGCAGGTTAATGTCCTTTTTGAGGTGTGGGCACCAGTACTGAACTCCATACTCTAGATGCGGCCTTACCAGTGACCTGTACAAGGGCAGTATAACCTCCTCTCTCCTACTACTGATCCCCCTAGATATGCATCCCTGCATCTTGTTTGCCTTTGCTGCTGCTTTCTTGCACTATGTGGAGTGCTTCAGGTCACTAGTGATCATCACACTCGGGTCCTTCTCCTCCTCTGATGCAGATACTCGGACTCCACCCAGGTAGTACTCTGTCCTGGGATTCTTGGCTCCAATATGCATAACTTTGCATTTCTTAGCATTGAAGCCAAGTTGCCAGATCCTGGACCACATCCCCAGCTATTCCATATCTTCCGATAGGTCTGGTATCCCTTCAGCTGTGTCCACACTCCCACAGAGCTTGGTGTCATCCGTGAATAGGCACATTTTGCCCTTAATGCCATCCCCAATTCACTGATGAAGACATTGAACAACACCGGCCTCAGCACAGAGCCCTGTGGGACCCCACTGGTTACCTCTCTGGTACCAGATAACTCTCCCCCCCCCACAACCACCCTCTGGGTTCTGTCCCTCAGCCAGTTTTCCACCTATTTGGTCATCTTTTCCCCAACCACAAGATCCACCAACTTTCTGATCAACCTTTTATGGGGCACAGAGTCAAAGGCCTTGCTGAAATCAAGATAAAGGATGTCTGCCGCTTGGCCCCTGTCTACTGTCTTAGTGACACAGTCAAAGAAGTCAATCAGATTCGTTTGACACAGCCCCCCTCCCCCCCATGAACCCATGCTGCATGGCATCCTGAAGACCATGCTCCTCTAGATATTCCACCAACCTTTCCTTTAGTATGGTCTCCATGAGCTTGCCTACAATGGAGGTCAGACTGACTGGTCTGTAATTCCCTGGGTCATCCTTAGGACCGCTTTTGTGAAGGGGCATTACATGTGCTGTTCTCCAGTCCTGCGGCACCACGCCTGACTAGTGAACTATTAAATAGGTCTGCCAGAGGCCCTGCCAGTTCCTTTAATACCCTTGGATGTACTCTGTCCGGGCCTGGTGATTTGTCCACCTTCAATGCTAGCAGCCCTTCCCTCACTCGATCCTTCTTTATCACTACATCTGTTCCCTTCCCTCCCTGCTCCTCTTTTCCCTCCTGAAGGCACTGGTCTGTCCTTCTCCCTGGTGAAGACGGAACGGAAGTATTCATTTAGTATCTCTGCTTTCCCCCCATTATCCTCCACCCACTCCACCCCTTTCTTGAGCCTAACAATCCCTTCCTTCTTGTCCCTTTTCTCACTTATACAGCGAAAGAAAGCCTTCTCCCCCTTCTTAATTCCTTCAGCTATCTGCAGCTCCCTCTGTGCCTTTGCTCGCTGGACTTCCTTACTTGCCTCACTAGCCAACTTTAGGTAATGTTTCCTATCCACCTCTCTTTTGGTCTTCCTGAATTTTCCATGGGCCAACCTCTTTTCCCTTACTGCCTGGGCAACCCAGAACTGAACCTGCTGGGTGCTTTGGCCCTTGTGTTCTTACCCCTGAGCCTAACGCACTCATCTGTGGCAACCAGTATTCCTTCCTTAATGAGGGACCACCTTTGGTCCACCCCCATATCTGCTTTGATGCCCGCCAGATGGCTCCTTAGCACTATACCCATTTTCCTGAAGTCTGCCCTCTTGAAATCCAAGATTTTGGTCTAAGTCAGGATGCTGTCCCTGCCCATATCCAACTGGAGCCACACTGTACAATGGTCACTTCCACCCGGTGGCTCCCATACCATTATTTCCTGTATATGCTCCCCATTTGTGAGCACCAGATCAAAAATTGCCTCAGCTCTTGTTGGTTCAGTGATGCCCTGAGTCAGGAACCCATACTGCAGCCCTTCCAGGATCACCTGACTCCTAGTACATGTTGTGGAGGGTATGCTCCAGTCCACTTTGGGTAGGTTGAAGTCCCCCACAATTGCCACCTCTCCTTTCCCCGCAGCTTCCAATATTTGTGAGCTCAGTTCCCTGTCCCTCTCCTCATCCTGATTGGGTGGTCTGCAAACCACCCCAAACCTCACCTTTCTCCCTCTATTGGACCTTAACTGAACCCATAATGCTGCCACCTCCCCTTCCTCTGACACTTCCCACATGCAAGTTATTCCCTCCCTGATATAAACTGCCACCCCTCCCCGACTACCCTGTCCCTCCTGTATAGTTTATACCCAGGGATTGCAAGGCCAAGTCATGGTGTGATGTTGCCCAAGTCTCAGTTACTGCAGCTATGTCCACCCTCCTCTCTGCTAATAGTGCCTGCAGGTCATCCATCTCATTTCCAAGACTCTGCGCATTCAGAGACACCACCTTCCACCTAGAATCTGACTTTCCTTCTCTTCCCTCTATTCTTGTATTCACATTTATTCCCTCTGTGTGCACCCCTCCATGTACCCTTGTTATGTGTTCCTCTCCCCCTCTACCCTTTGCTAACTGTGATCTCGCCCCTTCCATCTCCTTGCTCCAGACCTCTTCCATCACTGTGGGGAGGTTCACTGACCTCCTCCTCTCAGAGTCTGTGGGCCTGCATGCCCACTGCCCCCCCTCCCCAGTAGTTTAAATTAAGTGTAGTGGTTATGCATTCCCCCAGTTTGTCCCTGAGTACTTTCAAACCCTCCCTACTGAGGTGCAGCCTGTCTGGTGAAAAGAGTGCTTTGTTTGATCAGGTCTCCTCCCAGTCCCCAATACAGATAAACATCTCCTCCCTGCACCATTTCCTCAGCCAGTCATTAAAATTCTCTATTCATCCTTTCCTGGCTGTGCTAGTCCTTGGTACTGGTATCACTTCTGAGAAGGCCAGCAAACTTCCTTCCTCCCTGCAGATTTTCCCTAACTCCCTGAACCTACTTTGCACTACCTCAAACTCCTCTCCAGCCAGGTCGTTGGTTCCCAAATGTATAACTAAATTAGGTTTTCCTCAAACTTCCCTTACTATTTCCCTTATTCTTGGGCCCACCTCCCCTGCTGTCATCCCTAGCATACAAACCACTCTCCTGCCTGCATTCGGGTCCCCTTTCCTTCCCCAGTGAATACCCCTAATTATGGAGTCCCCTATGCTTGCCACCCTTCCATCCCTTGTACCCATGCTCCCCGACCTTCCTTTCTTACTTTCGGTATTAGCTGTCTCACCACCTAACTGCTCCCTCTGCACACTGGTGAACTTATCTCCACATCCACAATTTATCCCCTTAACTGTTTTTCCATCTCCCACTCTACCCCTCCCCTTCTATCTGTATCTGCTTTCAGTTTTCCCCTCCCCTCTTCCTTTCCTTTTCTCTCCCTCCCCCATTCTCCACTCTGTTTTGCCTGCCTCTTCTTCCCTGCCCACCCTGATTAGTTCCCTCTCCCCTCCCCTGTACTCCTACTCTCAGCCCTGGATCAACCTGACCTCCTAGCTCACCTCCTGCTGCCCCCTTCCTCCTTCCAGACAGTGGTGCAAATCTATTCAATAAAGGCACCCCTTTATTTATTTTATTTTAGTCTTTGGTAACCGGGTAAGGCCCACTAGGCACAAGTACCTGTTTTCAGGGGCCACCTGGGAGCACTGGGCGGTTAAGTGACTTGCTCAGAGTCACACAGTATGCAAGTGGAGGTTGTGAGAATCAAACCCAGGTCTGGTCTGCTGGATGTACCAAGCTTATTCACACCTTGTTACTCTAACCTCTAGGCTATACTGCCAGCCGTTTAGATTTTCTCAACCCCTGATGCTACTCTCATATTCCCACCCCTTACCACTTGCCATTCCTGTAGTAATAAGTGATACAGTTGGCCAACCATTTGGACAAGCACTGTTTTGAAACAGGAAAGCCCTCTTTCCCAGGGGCAAAAGAAACAAACAACTGAGAGGACTTCCTGCAGTCCTTTGTACGGTGTGTATAGTAATGCAACATTCTATGCACATTTAAAGTGTTGAGCAATGCTTCCCCTGGATTGGCATGCTATGGGTAATAAACAGGAAGGTGGATGGATAGATTCAGCGTAAACTCAGACACCACCTTAGGAAGAAACTTAGGGTCAGTACAAAAAGACACCCTGTCTTTGTGGAAAACCAAATAAGGTTACTCACACATTAGCGCTTTTAGCTCGGAAATCCTTCACTCAGAAGTAATGGCAACTAAAAACAACGCTTTCAGCAACAGAAAACATAACTCGCAAGTCACAGCAGGCTCAAAAAGAGCCAATGTAAGTTTTTCCAACACAAAATTCCAAGTGCTATGGAGGAACGGGCAGATAGGGAGCTTCAGATGAAGGATGCCTCTCAAACAGGTATGTGACACTTCCAATTGTGCCACTGCATGGCTTTCAATGGGCACATGTAAGGCAGAGATGGCAGACATGTGTACCTTAACAGAGGAGTACCCCAGACCAGAGTCTGAAAGAAACAGAAGGTACTTCACAGGACATGTGAAAGGGTCCACAGCAGCCCATATCAAAAAACGCTTCCACTTCATGGAATAAGTGGCCCTAGTGGAAGGCTTCCTGACCACCACCAGGACATCAGCCACTTAAAGTGACACCCAAAACTGGGCCATGACTATGTCCTCAGGAGCCAGGCGTGAAGGTGCAGGGGACGTGAGGTCTGGATGGACCAGGGTGCCCCAGTTCTGGGACAGCAAGGCAGTGCACAGAGGAAGAGGTACCGGAGGTTCCACTGCTAGCTGCTGGAGTAACAGGAACCAGATCTGATGAGGTCAAAAAGGGGCCATGAGGATCACTGTAGCCCCTTCCATCTCTAGCTTGATTAGCACCCTCTAAAGCAGCGTGAAGGGAAGGAAGACATACAAAAACCTCCCTTTCCAAGAGAGGGACAATGCATCTTGCCAGAAAACTCCAGGCCCTGGATCTAGTGAGCAAAAATTCGGCAGTTTTACGTTGAGTGGGGATGCAAAAAGTTCCAACTCTGGACAACCCAATCTGTCAAAGAGGTTTTCGACGACCGAGGTCAGGAGCTCCCTTTCGTGCATCTTTGACCAGCTTAGATTGTTCGCCAGGATGTTTTGGATACCTGGGACATGGACTGCTGTCTGTTCTAAGTCGTGGTCCAGAGCCTAGTACTAGACTCTCATCACTTCCCTGCAGAGGGGTTAAGAGTGAGTACCTCCCTGCTTGTTGATGTAGTGGACAACAGTCATAATGTCTGTCTGCACCAGTAGAAGGCTTGGGGACAGCGGAGTCTGAAAGGCCTGGAGTGCATACAGCACTGCCCGCATCTCCAGAACATTGATATGGAAAGAGGACTCCAGCCTGAACCACATCCCTTGTGTCTGGTGTGGGCCCATGTGAGCTTCCCAACCCATCCCCGAGGCATCTATGGTCAGGATCTGCTGAGGAGATGGAATAGTAACGAACCCCCCAGAGAAGGTCGGTGGGTTCCATACAACAGAGAACAACTCTTTTCACCAGGGAAGAGACCAGGAACTCCTGTCCCAGACTGTCCATAAGTTGGTCCCACTTGACTCTCAACGTCCCTTGGGGGATCCGCATGTGCAATCTGGCCAGATCATGCCCGGGAGTTAGAGAAATTCTCTGGCGGAGACATAGTGGCTGTGGAACAACCACCTGGCATTTGCTAAGAGACGATCTACCCTGTCCTGGGGAAGGAAGGCCATGCCCTGAGCTGTGTCCAGAACTGCCCCAATGTACTAGAGTCCCTGACCGGGTGTTAGGATGGACTTGGGCAGGTTGACTGTAATGCCTAGGTCCTGGAACAGATGAATGGTGTGCTTCAGGGCCCAGACAAGGCTGTCTCTGGACGGAGCTTTGAGAAGCCATTCGCCCAGATAGGGGAAGACATAAAATCCTTGTCTCCTGAGGGCAGCCGCAACCACTGCTAGGCACTTGGTAAACACCTGAGGAGCTGAGGACAAGTCAAAGGGCAATGCCCAGAAATAGAAATGTGCCCCCCGAATCTGAGATATTGTCTGGGGGGGGGGGAAGGGGGCACATACCTTGATGTGAATATATGTGTCCTGCATATTGAGGAAGCATATCCAATCATCTTTGTTCAGGAGGGGTAACAACCTCTGAAGGGTTACCATCCGGAACTTCTTGTACTGGAAGAGGAGATTCAACTTCCTGAGGTCCAGGATGGGCCGAAGGTCTCCCGTGTCTTTTGGGACCAGGAAAAATTGGGAGTAGAACCCTCTGTCCTGCTGGGCTTCTGATACAGGTTCTATTGCTCTCTTTTTGAGCAGGGGCTGAATCTCCTCCCAAGGAACAGGGACGTGGGGGGGGGGTAAGAAGAAGGTACTCGAGGTCTCTCTGGGGACCACTCTATGAGTTCCAGAGTGTGGCCGTGGCTTATGAGCTTTAGCACACAGCTGTCACCTGTGATCTCCGTCCATCTGTCTCAGTGCAGAAAGAATCAACTCCCTATTACCTCCGTCAGATCCTCGGGGGGGTGGGGTGGCAAGGAGTCAGGCTGAGGAAGGCGAAGGGGCTGGTGCTGCTACTCCTCCTGTAGGACCCTTGCTGGAGGAGGAGGAAGAGGGGTTGGACAGGGCTGAGGCAGCCTTACTTTGCTGGCTTTGGCTGGCTGGTTCAGGTTAGCCTAATCTAAAGGGCACCCGTTAAGCTGCGTTGAATGTGGTACATAGAATACATCAATCTTAAGGTGCGTCTGGAGGCTTGTAAATTGGATAGAATATTCTGGACATCAGCCCCGAACAATCTGTACCCCCTGAAGGGAGCATTCAGGATGGACATCTGAACATCCTGAGCAAACCCTGACACAATTAGCCAGAAGTGCTGGCGAAAATGTATTTCCACTGCTGCCGTCCAGGCTGACACTCTACTGCATCCTAGGCTGAATGCATGAGGTGGCAGCTAATGTCCGCCCCAGATTTCAAGGCCTGAAGGAGCTGGTGGGCAGTTGGCACTTCAGGCATGGACTTGGCCATCTCCATGGTTTGTTCTCATAGAACATCCTAGTACTGGATTGTATGGGCTATACAGCTGATGGTCCTAATGGCCAAGGTGGCTGAGGCACAAGCCCATTTGCCAAAGAAGTCCAACCTACGAGATTTCCTGTTGGGGGGGGGGTACTGAACTCAGGTGTTTCGACCTGTTAGAGCGGTCGTGCACTGCATTGCTGACTACTGAGTCCGCCTGCGGCAGTTCCACAAAGAAGGGCTTAGCCACTGGGGCCCTGTATAGTTTATCTGCCTTCCTTGGCATTGCTGGTATCAGATTAGGGTGATGCCAGGCGGCCATGGTGGCATCCTCAAAAGGTGTCAATCAAAGGAGGAACCACCAAAGTGGACAAGTCTGGCAGCTTGGGAGGTAGGTGGACAGGTGATGTCGGGAGAGGTCCAGTTCCTCAGTTTCAAACCCCATGGTTGACTGGATCTGACGCATGACCCCAAAGAAAGATGGGTCATTTGGGGGAGACTGGGGTGTATTTCGGGGTCTCATTCCCATCAGAAGAAACTGTGGTGGGGAGGGGGAAGGCCACTCGTCCCCATCGTCACCAGACTCCTTGGACTCTTCAGGAGGTTAGAGGGCTGGGTGGTATTCTCCCTCTTCTCCTGGGTGAATGGGAGGCATATAGGGCACTGGCCAACGAGGGGCAGGGAGTGGGTCCCTGGGGACGTTGGTCATCGGATCAAAATGTGCGGGCTCATTTGGAGTCGGATCTTTTGGCGGGACAAGTTGTGCCTGCATGAAATCCCAAAGGGACATCAGCACAGTCCGAAAGTCCACTGTCACCGGCGTTGGGTAGCCCAGTGGCGTTGGCTGGGTAGGAATTGGTGTTGGCATCAGTGGTGGAAGAATAGATGCTGGCACAGGTTGAGGGGGACTCAGTGCCGGCACTGGTTGAGCAGCCAGCACTGGCTTTGGTTGAGGAGCTGGCAAAGGCACTGGCTGAGGCCAAACAGGCATCGGAGGAGGGAGAGGCCTGACTGGCATTGGTGCCAGGTGAGGAGAGGCCGGCATCGCCCAGAGAGCAATGTCGGTGGTAGGAACCTCGACAGCCGGCAAAGGTGACCAAGCAATGACTGTAAGAGATGCAGGGGCAGGCATCAGGTCTAAGGCCGTGGAAGAGGTCGCCAGCATGGAAGAGGGCGGTGGACAGGTTGAGAAAAGGAGACCCTGAGCTCACCAAACCTAGGCTGGACTGAGGAGAACCAGCAAAGCCTCCCGACTGTGGCCCTTCCATTAGAAGGGGCCTGAATAGCAGGGGCTGGGGGGGCTGGGGGGATCCTGCCCCAAGGAGCTGCTGCTGGATAAGGAGAGGTTGGCAGCTGGCACTGCTAAGGGTCCAATGTCCGTTGGTCATTGGTGGGAAAAGAACTGGGGTGGGAGCAGGGGCCGCCCACTCTTATAAGGTTGGCTGATGTCAGAGGGTGATGTCAGCGTGGGCAGCCCCCAGATAGACTGCTAGCTAGAAAAGTTTCCAGGTTGTCATAGTGCTTGACAGTAGTGTGGCCTGTTGCAAGAGATACCCTGACATCAGATCTTTAAATACGTCACGGGGGTAACTAAGGTAAAGGAAGGAAGTATTTTTTCAAAAGAAATGGTGCTCAAGAAGCAGGGGATATACCCTGAAGCTGGGGGTGGGGGTAGATTCAGAAGGGATGTGACAAAGTTCTTCTGCATAGAAAGGGTGATGGATTCCTAGAACAGCCTACCAATGGCGGTGGTGGGGGTGAGAATTGTGGTGGGGTTCAAAGGGATATCTTAGTGTAAAGGAATGGGGGAAAGGGAAAACAGCTGGAGATCAAGCAGGATCTGCGGTGATACTGTAGGAAGGGGAAAATGGTCAGACTAGATGTGCCAGGTGGTCCTTATCTGCCAACAAATTTTATTTATGTTTCTATGTAATAAAATATAAGTTTAAAACAAAAAACTTGTATATCAAACTGTTTTTTTTTCATCAAATTAAAAGCAATTAACATCCCCCCCCTTGCACTGTGAAGGTTCATACTCTACTCTGACTCACAAGATAACCAGTTAAGACTTTTTAAACTCTGACTGCTAGGATCTGATTTGCCTCTAGCAAAACCCACCCCCCTCAGCTGTCCATAATTCTCTCCTTCCTCTGGACCCCCCTTAACCCCAGTCCCTTTTTATGTTGCTTGCACGCATGTGCAAGAAACATAGTGCCATCATCCAAGTTTTCGGAGGTGTGGCAGCCCTCTTCCAATTCAGTCAGTGTGTTTGCAGCCGCGGCCGCAGTTCTCCAATCAATGCTGCAGCTGTCTGTGACAGCAGTTGAAAATGCAGTGGCTGTACAGTTGAAAGGGAGAGCTACGCTTCAGTGAGCAGTGATAAGGTCGCGTGCTCATGCGTGCTCCCCCCACACACATACTGCGTGCTCGTGCTTCCCCCCACGCACACACAGTATAGCCGTTGGGGGGTGCCCAATCCCCCGTCGGCTGTGCTGTGCTCCCTCCACCCAACAGAGTTCCAGGTGCCACACTGGGAGCCCACCCCAGCGTGGCAGCAGTCTGTATGGTCGACGGGGGTGCCCAATCCCCCATCGGCTCTACTGTTCTTCTCTCCCCCCCCCCCCGAGACTATGGGGTGCCACATTGGGAGCCCACTCCAGCGTGGCAACAGGTCCTATGGCCAACAGGGTTGCCCAATCCCCCGTTGGCTCTACTGCCCCAACCCCAAACAGCTCTTCCAGCTGCCACGCTTGGGAGCCCACCCAGCGTGGCACAGTCCAGCTCAAGTAAAAAAAAAACACCTGAAAGAAAAAACTTCCTCGCAGATTGTCCTGACTCCTCCCCACCAAGACCCACCCTCTGTGCATCTACTCTCCCACACCCCACCTCACCCCATACTTACCTCCGGAGTCCGTGCGATGATTCAGTGGACCGGAACACGTCCTGCACTTCAAAGCCGACTCTAACTGAGGAAATGCCGTAAGCTGTATAATGGAATAAATAGGGTTTTTTCAACTTTATGCATATCTCAGGTATTTTGGTGATTTTTCACCAAATTTTCAACATGGTTTTTGGACCCCACCTCATGAATTCTGTCACTGTCATGGCATTAATCGGCCGAAGGTGATTTCATGGTCACTGCGGAACCACCTTCCAGGACCGACGACGAAACGACAGTGTCACAGTTCATGAGGTAGGCCCCCAAAAACCCTATGTTGAAAATTTGGTGAAAAATTCCACAAAAATGACTGTTTTACGAGCATGCGTTGAGCTGTTCCTACGCTCGCTCGTAAGTTCATGAATTTTCAATATGTTCACTCCAGCTTTTCAACATTGCCATTTTACCACACCTCCTTATAAGCAGTACAGCTGTCATTTCTCACATCTTGCCCAAAATGTGTTTCCACGCATGTAGCGCACAATGGCTCAGTCGGTGTGCAAAATCAATGTTCGGGACAGATTAAGAAAATCACAGTGACGCTGTTCATGAGCAGAGGTCTTAAAATGGCTTTGTTGAAAATCTGGTGAAAAAATTCCCTTCAGCCGTTCTGCAATGTTACTAATGAAGACATTGAACAGGACTGGCCCCGGGACCGATCCCTGCAGCACCCCACTGGTCACCCCCTCTCCCTAGACTGCACTCCATTTACCACCACTCTCTGCCTCCTGTCTGTTAGCCAGTTTCTACCACCCTTTCCCCCATGTCCAGCCTACCCAGCTAGTTTATCAGCCTCCTATGTGAGATGGTGTCAAAGGCTTTGCTGAAATCAAGGTGAGCGTTGTCCACTGCCCCACCATGATTCACTTCCTTTGTCACCCAGTCAAAGAAATCAATCAGATTTGTCTGACATGATGTCCCCACTGTGAATCCATGTTGTCTGTGGTCCTGGGCTCCGATGGCTTCTAGATGCTCCACTATCCTTTCTTTAAGCAATGTCTCTATGATCTTCCCCACTACTCAGGTGAGGCTTAACGACCTATTGTTCCCCGCCTCCTCCCTGCTGCCGGACTTGTGTAGAGGGACCACATGTGCCCTCCTCCAATTCACTCATGTCGAATGACTCAGAGAACATGGCTGCAAGAGGTACTGCTATTTCCCTTCGCAGTTCTCTTAATATCTTTGGGTGTATGCCATCTGGTTCCATCGCTTTGTCCACCTTCAATTTAGTCAGCTCCTGCAGGACTCTTTTGCCTTTGAATGGACTATTGTCCACCTCTTCATCCCCTTGGCAACTGCTGTACTGCTGTGGCCCTTACCCCTCCCACTTTTCTTTGAATACTGAACGGAAAGACACAGTACATGTCTTGGGAGGAAGGCATGGAACTATCACTTCCAAATACCTAAACAGCACATACAAGCAAGCAACATTCTGCATTGACAAATGCTCGTTTTCTCATACTAGTACTCCAACTTCCCTTGTAACTACTTTAAATGAGTTTATAGCTCTCTGTCTTTCCAAGAAGTGATTCAACACCAGTATAAGTGATGCATGTAGAAGCTATTTTGTGCTTACTAGCTTCAAGTCAAATCAAGTAAAAACTACCATAAAATTGTGATAGGAAAGACTTCAATTTTAGCAGTAGTATGAGGAACAGAAGACAAGCCAAATTTTTAGTCTTTTCTCACCTGAGTAGCTTCCTACTCTGGAAAACAAGGCTCAACTCGAAAAGAAAGAGAATGGTGGGAATTTTATTCAGTAAGTAAATGCTCTTACATCAAATGTATCCTGTAACTGTTAACCCTAATTCCAATCATGATTGTTATATTGCTTATTAAAATCGATACCCCTATTCTGTTCTGGATTTTTGTTAATGTGAACAAATCGTTGTCCCCACTGTGTCATTTACCTTCCTGTAATTCCTTCACTTGTAAATTGCAAATAATCTAAATGTTAATATTTGTGAACTTGTAATAATCTTATTGTCAACTGTTCTTGTAACTCCATGTTGTATTATGTTTTTACTGTATGTGCCCTCTAGATGGCAAGGGTCGTGCCTGAAAACGGTCCCTGGGACCAGTGTACTTACCCAGTTATCTAATGCATCCATAAATTGGCCTTGAAACATTATTTTACCTGCTGAAATAAGTTATTGATTCCTTGTTTTCTTTCAGTTGTGCACAGGCCTGTCCTTGGAATAAATAAGCTCCTGCCGTCCACAAGACTGAACTAAATCTTTCCTTCTTCTGCTCCCAGGTACTCTGAGAATTGGTAGAGCACTGCCACCATGTACCCTTGACTTTAGAATTAGTTGGTATACCCGTCTTTCCCAGAATTTCCAACATATCAGGGTCAGTTGTGTAGAGTTCAAGTGTCAGTTTCTCTGGAATTACATCCACAGTACTGTTAACAATCTCTTCACATACAGCAAGAACTTCATAGTAACGCTTCACCTGCATGAGAGCTGAAGCCGTTTCCAGGTACACTTCTGGAATTCTAGTGGAAGCACTGCCCAAAAATACCTGTGAGAAAAACAGAAAATATTTAATGTTTTTCAATGCACAGCAGTCTTTTCTTAACGTCATGTCTGAATCGACAGACGCCTCTTCATATGAGTACAGTATGATGATACTTTACTATCTGAAAGTTTTTTATGGGATTTTTCATACTTTCTTTTTAATGATAAATAGTCTTTATTTGCATGTCTCACCAGATACAATATTTACAATTATCCAATGTGTTTAACTCAGTTTCTATTTCTTACGAGATAATTATAGAAAAAGAATCACCTGCCCTCACCCAGGTCACTGGATCTCCTTTTTTAACACATTTTGTTTTCTTTTTTGCAGTTTGTGCTGTTTCTCTCCCTGGCCCTGAGCAGCCCTTCGGTACCAGCCACCCCAGCCCCCTCTCCCCTGATTTTACTCTAGGACTTACCTTTGCGTCGAAGCAGTGCGGCCTGGGTATTCGTCGGGGTGCAGGGCTACTGGGTGGCTGGGAGTCAGCAGCTGCTCGGAAATCTATTTTTCCCATTTTCTTTCCTGAGAAGTGTGCATGCAATGCCATCCAGACACCCCACACGATTCCCCTCCCTTCCGTTCTGACAGTCCCTGGATGCCTTACCCCCCAGCCAACATTAGGGGCCAGGGTAATGCTAGGCACTAAAACTCACCCTATCCAGGAGACGAGAGCAGTCCTCCAGATGCTCTATCCTCTCCTGCCTCAGCAGAGTCTACATCTGAACTTGGGTCACTGGTATGGTGTAAGGTGTGGCATCCAGCGCCTCAACCCTCAGTGCCACCGAGCCGACAAACATTTTATTTTTTTCAGTTAATATAGTTTCACACAAAGTTCAACATAAAACACATTAACAGATTTCATATATACTGTATATATCATACATGTAAACAGTGAGTGAACAAAATGCCACATGAATGCAATACAAGACTTGTGGGATGGGGGCACTATAAGGCAACATTCTGAATGCATCACACAATGCCAACTACTCCATGGCTATAGAAAGTACAATTATTCTGAGCAATAATGCAGCAAGCAAGGCTGCCAATTCTACATGTATATACCTAAAATGACTCACTCAAATGTTAACGACCTCAGCTATTGAGATCACCCTAAGAGAGACTTCTAAATGTTTTGTTACTTACCAGTAATACATCTTCAAGAGAATCTTCTCTTTGGAGACACACGTATATATTTTTGTTTTATATAACTCAGACTTTATTTAAGAGTGCAATATTAAAACACACACATATATGGGTGCTTCTGCACCTTGTGAATAACAGAATCAACATATACCAACAGTTAACGAAGGAGCCAACATAGCTCTAAAACTGTGAGATGCCAGAGTTGGCACAGTGGCACTTGCGGGTTGAGGCACTGGATGCCACACCTCGCTCCACGCCACGGGAAGGGGGGGGTCGAGCATCCGAAGGACTGGCACCAAGTGGAGTCCTGGTGGTAGTGTGGGATAGGAGTAGCAGAAGAAGGGTGGTGCTGCAGGACCTCACTGTGTGCACGTGCATTCACATGCGCACACTGACAACACACCCCAGCACGCGGAAAGGAGACAACAGAGGAAAATGGTGGCAGCACAGGCTTGTATGACGCTTGCCTGCTGATCCCTCACCTACTGCATCACTAGGACCCGGAGGCCGAAAACTGGATATATGCTTCAGGGTGGGGGAAATCAATGGCACTCCCCTTCCTGACCCTGCCATGGAGGGATCCGTGGGGGTATTCTGGCCCTCCAGTAAATCCTGGGGAGATGCAGATGGAGGGGACTGGTGGGGCAGAGCTAACAGGAGCCCAGCCTGTCCTAGCCACAGGAGGATAAACAGATTATGTGGGGAAAAAAAGACCTGAAATGCCATAAAATCCCTAAAGGAGTGTTCCTCAATGCAAGAGTCCATGAACAGTACCACTGATAACAGGTATACGGTAAATAAAACATATGCAATAAGCATGTATATATTTATAAAATGGGTAGAGACAGTAACAGAATGTGACTGGCTGACAGCCCGTGCGCTATGCTCATTTTTATGTTGCTTGCACGCATGTGCAAGAAACATAGTGCCATCATCCGAGTTTTCGGAGGTGTGGCAGCCCTCTTCCAATTCAGTCAGTGTGTTTGCAGGCGCGGCCGCAGTTGTCCAATCAATGCTGCAGCTGTCTATGACAGCAGTTGAAAATGCAGTGCCGTACAGTTGAATGGGAGAGCTACGCTTCAGTGAGCAGCGATAAGATCACGTGCTCATGCGCGCTCCCCCCACACACACGCACGCACACTGCGTCCTCGTGCTTCCCCCATGCACATACTGTATTCCTGCACCAGCTCTGACAGTACACACTGCTCCTCTCATGCAGAGCTGTTGCTGCTTAGCTGTCCCAACTCATCTTCCAGCCTACACCATTCATTCTCGTCTCCACTGTACTATAAAGCTGCTGCCGACTATTCTCTCAGCTCCTGTAGCCCTATTTTCTAACTCCCTGTCCCTGCGCGTCTACTGCAGACCACAACTCTCCCAGCTCCATCTCCCTGCACTGCCTTGTCCTGGCTGCAGACCCATCTCATTCCTTTCAGCTCCTGTTTCCTACATAGTTCTGTTTAATTCTCCCAGCGGCTCCAGATCCATCTCCTGATCCTGCATAAATGCCACCATAGATCGGTGGGCTCCTGCTGCCGGTTCCACCAACTCAGAGCTCAAATGAACTTTGCTGTCAACCAGCTGCTGCCCAGTGCCCACCCTATGTCCCACAGAACTGTCCATTCATATCACCTCCTACAGTAGCTCTGCATAATTCAGCAAGACCATACCATCGCCGCTAGGGAAGGTGAGTAGTGTAACTATCGCAGACCGGTTCCCTTCAAATACCTACACATCTCCCCGCTGGGTAATCCCTAACGTTATTTTTGTTATACAGTTTCTGGGCTCTCGCGACGAGTGCATGTGTGTAAGGAGACAGAGCGAGTCGCTGGGCTTCCGGTATGTTGGTTCACCCCTTCTAGCGTTGGAGGCAGTTGGTGCGGTCTGGGAGTGGGCGGGGTGAGCATGCGCGGCATGAGGGAGGCCGGGGCGGCAGAGGTATTGGAACGCTTGCTGCAGGCTGGCAGTGCATACAGTGCGGAACAGCCATGGCAAGGAAGGGCAGCGAGCGCTGCAGTACGAGCAGACTTTGGTGAGTGAGGGACAAACAGTGAGGGAGTGGGGAGTCGGGGCGGCAGAAGGGTGACTTCTCATTCTCTCTAGAATGATGTCCACAGCAAAGGACTGTCGCTGCACCGAGGCAATTACTATTACGGAATTAGTATAAATAACTAGCAGTCAGTAGGGGGCAGTACCTCTTTGGTATTACCAAAGGGAGAGAAGGATCAACTAGTACCGGCTCAGAAACAGTAGGGAATTAGCTGGACATGTTGTTTACTGCCCCAGTTGGGGAGAGGCAATACTTGGGGCAGGGCTGTGTACTTGCTTACATATAGAAGGAGGTTGTAACTGGCCTGCTATGCTACAGGAGTAACATTGGGGCAGAACCAAATTGCCAGCTAAGTGCCACTTGTCAGACTGAAGCACTTGCCTCTTATTGTCCTGGTAGGAGCATTACTCGGTGCAGTGTTGAGTACTGCTCCAGCTGGGACAAATGGGAGCACTGCGGAAGTACCTGTTGAATGGCTGGAAATGCAGTACCTCACCTACCTGATACTGCCCCAGCAGGGACATTACTAGGGACAGCATAGAAGGTGGCAGTATTTGTGTGTTACTGCCCTGGCCCCAGTAGGGGCATTACCTCACCTAACGTCTGTCTAAGGCATTATCTGCATTGCAGCTGGGGGCAGTTCCTAAGTAACTGCTACCTGGACAGCTGAGGGCAGTACAGCACTCTAAAACACCTGTCGCAGGGGGCACCTTTTGTCTGCTGCTACTACCATAGCACAGTACTCTCTTTAATACATGCCTATAGGTGGGTACTACTTGCCCACTACCCTCCCATATGGGTGCAGTACTGTACCCCAGTACCTGTCTGAAGGGAACACTATATCTGCCTGTTGCTTTACCAGCAGTGCACAATACTGCACCCAGTACCTGCCTGCAAACACTTGCTTTGTGTTTTCCTCCCAACCCACATGCACACCCTGAATCCAGGACAGCAGTACAGAGTGTGCAGCTGCTGCCCCTTCCAATCCAGCTTGGTTCTTCAGAGCCTGAAGGGACTGTATTGCTGAGGGCTGTGAGTTCCCCTTAGCAGTCTTTAATGCTGGCAGTGCTAGTGCTTTTTAAATTTCTGCTTCCCATTCATTTCAGAGGGCCCCATATGTACTGTGTAATAATATTAAATGCATACTAAAAATAAAAATTAGAGTTAGAGTCGACGTTTCAATCATAGAGCTTCTTCAGGAATTATCTAAAAGAGAACTATGCAAAGTTAATCCCTGCTTTTTTCTGTCTTTCAAGTAATTCCTGAAAAAGACCTATGGTTGAAATGTCGATTCTAACTATAGTTTCTATTTTCAGCGTACAGTTAATATTACCTTTCTGTTTTGTTTTCAGCCCACACGCTGATGCAACACTGTTTTTTGTTTAAGATATATATTGCTGTCTGCTGAACTGCATTTATTATGTATGTGTGTGGTTTTGTGTTTGCATTTCCAACCAGTCCAGTATTGCTTTTGGTGTGTCTGGGGGGGTGTGGGGTGGGGATGGTAAAGCTGACATTGGGCTAAAGTTGGTTACCTGATGATTGCCATTTGCAGTGATGACCTGCCCAAGAGGTTTTGCGGTCTACAGAACCTACACAGTTAAAAACTGACAACGTTTAACATTGAGAGTGGGTTTTATTAAAAAGCTGGCCAATGGTTATTGTTCCCCGCCTCCTCCCTGCTGCTGGACTTGTGTAGAGGGATCATATGTGCCCTCCTCCAATTCACTCATGTTGAATGACTCAGTGAACATGGCTGACAGAGGTACTGCTATCTCCTTTCGCAGTTCTCTTAATATCCTTGGGTGTATGCCATCTGGTGCCATCGCTTTGTCCACCTTCAATTTAGTCAGCTCCTGCAGGACTCTTTTGCCTGTGAATGGACTATTGTCCACCTCTTCATCCCCTTGGCAACTGCTGTACTGCTGTGGCCTTTGCCCCTCCCACTTTTCTTTCATTACTGAACGGAAAGACACAGTGCATGTCTTGGGAGGAAGGCATGGAACTATCACTTCCAAATACCTAAACAGCACATACAAGCAAGCAACATTCGGCATTGACAAATGCTTGTTTTTATTATGCCACAGAAAATAATAAGCGCCTATACCTGTCCATGAGTCCTGTACAGATCCCTCCGATACCACCGTAAACCCAATTTCACTGAAATTTTTTTTTCAGTTTAGCCAGTGAAATCGGAATCCTCAAAAGTAAACAATAACACTCATAACACTTTAAAAAGTGTTGTTTCCTGTCCGGAAATCCTCCCACTGTCATAGAAACATAGACTTTGACAGCAGATAAGGACTGTTGGGCCCACCTAGTCTGCCCATTTCCCTACCTATTGGATAAGCTGCAAATCCTACTTAACCAACAGTCTACTTAATGTAATGTAATGTGAGGAAGTATTTTTTCATGGAGAGGGTTGTGGATGCATGGAACAGCTTTCCTGAGGAAGTCATGGAGTCAAAAACAGTGGGGGAATTCAAGAATGCATGGGACAGACATATGGCAATTCTAGGGGGAGGGGTAGGAGGAAGTAGCCTGTTGGTTAACTAGGATCTGCAGCTTATCCATTAGGTAGGGAAATGGGCAGACTAGGTGGGCCAAGCGGTCCTTATCTGCCATCAAATTCTAGGTTTCTACTTCTTCCTACCCCCCCACCAGAATTGCCTTATGTCTGTCCCATGCATTCTTGAATTCCCCCAATGTTTTTGACCCCACAACCTCCTCAGGAAGGCCGTTCCATGCATCCACCACCATCTCTGTGAAAAAATACTTCCTCACATTGCCCGAGCCATCCCCCCACTATCTTCAAATTGTGTCCCCTTGTTCTTGTACATCTTTTTCTTTTTTTTGTAGACTATTGTTATTGATTTTCACATAGTGACATCAAGCACATAACATACAAACATGCTGACCTTCAAACATGAAAGTCGCATTACATAGTAAAAAACAACAACAGGTGCAACCATTTGTGCATTCCATTAGTACTTTGTTCACCCATTTAATACGTCATAAATAGTGAGGTATATAAGCTTATGATTCTAATACCACTTCCTGAGCTCATCATTTTTATTTAATGGTAGACATTATGGGCCTACTACTGTACTTAGCAGCCTAGCCCTACCCTTTATATCGTCTCCTCCTCTGGGCTTAGAGAAGACAGATAGGGTAACCAAGTTCTAATAAAAACCTCCTCTCGATCCCAAAGTACATAAGTCAGCCGTTCCAACGCCAATGTTTGTAATATCATCCGTTTCCATTGCTTAAGATTAGGCCTAAGATGGGAAACCCAGGTATTCTGTATGCAATGGCAGGCCTTGATGAGTAAGACTCTCATCCATCTAGGAAGCAGGATCCATTCCTCTCCCTCCCCCACTTCTATTCCAAAGAGACACAGCAGAGGATCCTTTTCCAACTCCCTTCCTGCTATTGTAGCAATTTCCCCCACCACCTCCCCCCCAAAAAGTTGTAGGACAGGGCAGGTTCAGAAACAGTGTATGTATGTGCCTCTTCCCATTCCACACCTCCCACACACTGGTGATATTAAAGGGTGTGCTTTATGAACTATCACTGGCGGGTAGAAGAAGAAGAAGAAGAATCAGCATTTATATAGCGCTTTTCATACACAGTATCCCAAAGCGCTTTACAAGCAATGCTAGACTGGTAGTGAAGTGACTGAATGTGTGGTGGCGGCCATATCGCACATCATCACCCACACACAGCCTGGATAATTGCATGAACCAGTTTATGGGAAGGGGAATGTTGGCCAGGACACTGGGAATGTTCCCTGCTCTTTGCGAAGAGTGCCCTGGGTTCTTTTACTTCCACCTGGACACCCACCAGGATGGGCAGAAGGGACCTCGGTTCAACGTCTCATCCAGGATGGCACACCCCAGCAGTACAGCACCCCCCCAATACTGCACTCAGATGCCAGCAATTTTTAGGTGCAAGTCCAATCCCTGTGGGGGACGAGAACCCACGACCTTCTGGTCCAGAGGCAGATGTGCTACTAACTGAGCCACACTGACACCTTAATACAATCGATGAAGAAATTTATAATATGCCTCCTCATATCTATTACACACCATGATCCCTGAATGCACTGGAAGCACTATGCTCCAATTTTCCTCAGTAATAGGTCTCTCTAGATCTCTTTCCCACAACATTCTTGTTTTCCCTGTTCTACCTGGGAGTGTCTGATTTCCTCTCCTGACCGCTTTCCTTTTTTTAAACTCTCATTCTTTATTTTATGTTAGAGAACATATACATTGCCTAAGGCAAAAATGTATACCAACAGTACATTAACCTGACAGGGACATAAAAGTACAAGGAACATAAATAATAAACAAAAGTTATAAATAAGGAAAAACATAAAGTGCACTTGCATCTTGTATTTCATTATGTTTTACATGTTGCCAAACTAATACATCGAAAGAAAAAGATGGATGGAACCACAGATATCCCCTGAAGGTGAAGAGTTACTTGGGATCATGGGATGAATTCTATTCGTATTGGTGTGATGTACATTACCCATTTTCTCCACATATTCTCAAACGCAGCCTGGGATTTATTTAATGTGGCTGTAATTTTCTCCATCTTATAAATGTCAATCATTATTTGGTGCCACTGGTCAAGAGTGGGAGGCAAGGGGGACATCCATTTTTTGGTGATAGCTTATTTGGCGGCAAGGAAAGCCAAATTAATAAATTTCTTTGTTGTAATATCCAATTGAACCAGGGGACAATCACCAAACAGAAAAGAGCGAGGATCTGGATCAATATTTGGGGAGATTATATGTTGAAGGGCATCATAAAAACAGGCCAAAAATGGTTGCAGAGTCCGGCATGACCAAAAGATATGGCTTAGAGTGGCTGGAGAGAGTCCGCGTTGCCTCCAACAACTTGCCTCCCCCTGCTTACTGTACTTCTGAGTCACCACAGGAGCTCTAAAGTACCTCACGGATATTTTCCAGGCAGATTCCTTCCAGCTTCCAGAGCTGGTACCCATATACATTGTTTTAACATGTCTTTCCCATATAGACAGGGGGATTCCTATCTCCAGGTCTTTCTCCCAAGCCAGTCTAGTTTTACCTAAAGGATTAGATATCAGAGACTGCAAACTCTTATATAGATTTGAAATAATGTGGGCTGGAACGGGCCTCCCGTCTATTACTTTTATTAAAGTCTCCAGGAGCCCAGGGAGGGGGCAGTCCCTCCACCTCACCTCTTCAAGGGAGCGAAGGTAATCCCTGGTTTGAAAGTATCTAAATCTATCTGAGTATTGGATGCTGTACCTTTGAACTAGGTCTGTAAATGATAATATTATCCCCTGTGGCATAAAATGGTATATCAGGTGCAGACTCTTCCTTTGCCATTTGAGGTATCCCTTATCCAATTTAGCAGTGGTAAAAGAAGCTATATGAGGTAAAGAGAGCAAGGCGGGCCTCCACTTTATGAATTTGGAGAGGGACAACATCTTGTACCAAGACCTCAAAGTGGATCATGTGAGTGGGTTTGCAATTTCCTCAATTTTTGGGGTAGGGGGAAAGGAAAGCAGAGTTTGAACAACATCCTTAAATTCCCTCTCCTGGCTTTCGACTGATTTCCACCTGGCTTTATAATTCTTATCTAACCGATACAGCGGAATTCTAATTTGAGAGGCTAAATAATATAGCCTAAAGTTAGGAAGCGACATACCCCCCTGCTGCCTGGGAAGCTGTAAAACTGAGAGCTTAATCCTCGGTTTCTGTTTCCGCCAAATGTAAGCTGATACCTTCCTTTGTAACGACCTAAAGAAGGAATCTGTTAGTTGTATTGGGAGAGTCTGAGTCAAATAAAGGAAGCGGGGAAGGACCACCATCCTAATGGCTTCTACTTTTTGGTGTAAGGATAAAGGGAAGGTACACCATTTTTCCAATTCAGCATTGGTTTTAAGCAAAAAAGGAAAGTAATTTAAAGGGAACATGTCCTCACAAGTCATACCAATCCTTACCCCTAGATATTTTATACTTTTTAAATCCCATTTAAAGGGGTACCCATTCCTGAGATCTGCTGAAGGAGTAAAATTTAGGGCCAAGACCTCCGTCTTAGACAAGTTGACCTTATACCCTGCCAGTTCTCCAAATTTGGTCAGTTTATCCCAAAGAGGGGGGGGAGAGAGGCCTCAGGCTCAGTCATGTATATCACTAAATCATCTGCATATAATGCAAGTTTATGAGTGCCAGAGGACAGTCCCACCCCAGACACTTTCACCTCCTGCCTCAGAGCTTGGGCTAAGGGTTCTAAATAGAAAGCAAACAGCAGGGGGGGCAGGGGGCAGCCCTGCCTTGTACCACGGGACAATGAAATAGGGTGGGAGAATGACCCGTTGATTCGGATGAAAGCCCTGGGATCCGTATACATTAACTTTATTAGGTTGATAACGGAATCTGGGACACCAAATTTCCTCAGAACCGCTCACAGAAAAGGCCATTCAATGCAGTCAAACACTTTCTCTGCGTCCAGAGAAAGCAAAAGAAACGGGGACCCCTCTTTCCTAGCATGCTGTAACAGTAGTAATGTTCTTTTTACGTTATCTTGTGTTTGACGTCCTGGGACAAAACCGGTCTGGTCCAAATCTATTACCTCTGGCAGAAACTCCTCAAATCTTTTAGCTATAACAGAGGCAAAAATTTTGTAATCTATGTTAAGAACCGAGATGGGTCTGTACGAGGAGCAGGATGTAATGTCTTTATCCGGTTTTGGTATACTAGAAATGTAGGCATATCTCCAGGTGTCAGGGGTTAATTCACCTAATTGAACACTTCTACAGGCCTCCAACAAAACCGGAGATAGCGCCTTTCTGAATACCTTATAGAAATCACCTGTATAACCATCCGGGCCTGGCTCTTAAAAGTTTTAAAAGCTGAAATAGCTCGAGCCAGTTCTACTGGAGAGATAGGTTTCTCCAGGATTCGTTTTTGTTCTTCAGATAATCTAGGGAGTCTTAGACCCTCTAGGAAGGCCTCCATCCCCTGAGCTCCCTCAACTCCCTCAGTTCTGTATAAGGCACTGTAGAAGGTCTGAAAAGCATGTTCTATCTCCCTAGGAAAAGTAACCATTTTTTGGAGGTTGGGTCTCTGATCTGAGTAATATTGGGCCAGGTTTTGTGCTGCCTAAGTCTGTGAGCTAATAACCGAGCAGCTCGGGGCCCCCCTTCATAATATTTCTGTCGGGTAAGCTGTAAGGCTTGCTCAGTGCGAATGTCCAATATCTCTTGGATCTGATCTCTAGTGGCCAATAATAATGGGAAGGCCCCCTCACCTCCATCTGCATGCTGAGCCTGCAGGTCCCTGAGTTGCCTATGGAGTTTATCAAGGGGTAATTGTTGTTTCTTTTTATAACAGGCCGCATACTTTATTATCTCGCCTCTAAGAACTACTTTCAGGGTGTCCCAGAGTATTCCCTTCTTTGTCCCTTGTTTCTCATTGTCTGTTAGAATTTGCTTAATTTTATGTTGAACCATTTCCTTAAAATCTTTTAAGTTCAACAAAAAATTATTGAACTTCCCACAGGGTATTAGTTTTCTCCTTTTCCCATGACATAGTGAGCGTCAGGAAAGCGTGATCAGATAATACTGCAGGTGTCCATGTACAGTTTTGAACCCTATATAGGTGTTCTTTCAGTACATGAATGTAATCTATCCGAGTGTAGATTTTGTGAGGAGCCGAGAAGTGTGTGTACTCTCTTTTGTTCGGGTGAAGATATCTCCAGGCATCCACCCATTGTGCACCAGAGAGGCACGCCTGCATCACCCGCAGTGCTGAGGATCTCTTGGGGGGATTCACACTGGAAGTATCCAGGTGAGAGGTGGTTAAGTTATGATCACCTCCAATTATTAGGACCCCTTTGTGCTTTTCCATAATCCTCTGAAATAACAGCTTCCTTACATCGGGCCCCTCCCCAGGAGGAATATAGGTCGAGGCCAGTGTGATAGCCTGCCCCTCCAAATGACCCACAACTAATGCCAGCCTGCCCTCCGGGTCTGTATAGGAGTCACCCAATTGAAAAGGTATATTTTTAGGGACGAGAACCACTGTCCCTCTTCTCTTACCCTTCCCGAAGACCGAACCCACTAATGTAGAAAATCCAAATTTAGAAAGTTTTTGGTGCTCTTGTTTACTCAAATGAGTTTCCTGCAGAAGGAATGAAGGTTTCAATTTTTTCAGAGAGCTGATCACTCTGTAACGCTTTAATGGGTTATTCAGCCCATTAACATTATGGGAGCAAATCCTGATTGTAGGCTGTTTAGCCATTCGAGGTATTTTTAATATTCAGAACTGGTCTATACCCAGGAGTAAAAGGTACTGCAGGGGAAACCCCTCCCAAGAGTCTATATGTCAAATCATCAGAAAGTTCCTTCTCCCTCCACATCAAGAAACTCTGAACTTCCCCATACATTTGACCCATCCAATCCAACTTAATATTCCCTAATTGGCAACTATAAACTAAATTGTGCACATTTCCCAACATAACAACATACTTAAACATAACATATTTTAACCTCTCAAACTTATATACAGTAGTACTTCCAAAGGAAGAGGGTATGGAAACTATTTCTCTAAACCAAGGCTTCGCGGACCATAAAAAGGACCCAAAACCTAAGGGAGGAATTGTGACCGTGTATTTGGTCAGGCCTCCCCGACCCCTATCGAGGTCGATAGATAGCAACATCAACCACATAAGGGGAGTAGTCCAGCTAAACCGCATGGCCACCCGCTCTTGAAAATGCCCCGAATGGGCTACAGAAAAATAGCTGCAAGGGGGGTACAGTAAAGCACCTCAACGCCACCACAGCACATCCCGCTTCTGATCTCTCTCATAATTATGCTTAGGGGAGTTCAGTAAACTTAAACCTGCAACCAGAAACAACAAAGGTCCTTTTGTACCCCACAGCCCATGATATATCCCCTATAAGCTCAAAAAGTGACATCGAGGTAGGGGCTGCGCATAATACTTCAGTCTGATCAGTAAGTAAGACCCTACTGAGTCACTGTATCAGTGTCCTGCTATACATTACAGGTACTCTGAAGCAGGAGATGTGAGCAGATGGTCATTTAAATCCTCCGATTGTCAGCTCAAGTGTTTGAGTTCTGGTCTTCATGATCTGCCTCTTTGGGGTCTGAGATCTCCCAATAAATTCCCTGATATCCTGAAGCGAGCGGAATCCTCTGCCTGTGCCTGCACGTTTGTTCGAGCTGCTCTGCCATTGTGTTCTAGAGGGACGCTTTTCTTGAGGTACTGGACCAGTCGACTGGAAACACCATCCCATCTTCTTTAGTTCCGGCTGAATTTCATCAGGGCTTGCATAAACTTTAGTGCCAGAATCCCAGCAGACCCGTAGTTTGGCAGGATATGGGGCTTGGAAGCGAATCCCTTTTTCCCTCAAGAATCTCAGAAATGGAGTGTAAGCTGCTCTTTTTTTCATAATTTCAGGAGGGTAATCGTTATCAAACAACAGTCTAGCTGAGTTGTAAGTTACCTTTCTTTTAGCCCACGTGGTTCGGAGAAGCAGTTCTTTGTCTCTGTAGCTAGACAATTTTAAAACTATCGAGCGTGGTCTGGCTGTTGGATCCGTTGGTTTCCTCATCAAGGCTCTATGCGCCCTCTCAATTTTAAACTGAAGTGATGGGGGGAGATCTAATATGTCTCTGAGCAGGTCAGTCAGGTAGTCTTCCATCTTGCCAGTTTCAGACCCCTCTGGTAGGCCGTAGATATGGAGATTATCCCTCCTGTAGCGAGCCTCTAGGTCCACCAGCTTATCTTGTAAAATTTCATGTTGGTCTATTAAGTAGTCGACTGCCTGATGTAAGCGGGTGGTCTCCTCAGCGATCTCCCTCGAAGTCGTCTCCGAGCTCTCTAACCTTTCCTCCACCTCAGTCAGTTGGATCTGTAGGGCTGAGAACTCTTTTTATTTTCTGCGCGAACGCCAGATTTCAGCTAGGAGCGTTTCATATCTGGACCTGGAGAGCCTCTCGCTTCTCTGTCTGTATCGATCCAAGTCCCCAGCCATACTGCTAGCTGGTGATATGCTGCGACTAGAAGTAGGCCGTCTCCCACATCCACCGCCATCCGCACTTTCTTTGTGTCTCCCCGGACGCAGTTTCGCTTTGTCTTTACTCCCAGACATGGTTTGTTAAGTTTGTATGCTTTTTTAAAGATAATGAAGCTGAATCTGGGAGTTTTCTCTAGCAGGATGTGTCAGAGCCCCTCTCCTATGCGGCCATTCGAGGTGGTGACGTCACCGGAAGTCCCCTGACCGCTTTCCTAATAAAACCCTTGGGATCCACCTTAGCCTGATATATTAGGCTTTCTACCCCATCTGGTTTAAGTCCCCCCTCCTCTTCCCTTGCCAAACTATGCATGAATGCCCTTACCTGCAGATATCAGAACAAGTGCTGCCTTTCCGCCCCCAGTTCCCTCTGCATAGTTTCAAAAGTGCAGAGGTTTCCTGCACCAAAAGGTTCCCTAGGCTCCGGATTCCCTTCTGTTCACACTCATAAAAACCTTTATCCTCCAACCTCGGCAAGAAAAAGGGGTTGTTTGCCACAGGTAGCAATATGGTTTCCCCCTGTCATGTCCATCCCTGTTTTCTGATCCGTCCCCAGGCTATTAAAACCTGTTCTACTAGTGGATTATTATTACCTCCAGTTCGGTATGCTCTTGCGCCCCTAAAATGCAGGTATGCCATGAGTCGTCCCGATGCTCCCACTTGCTCTAATTCTACCCAGCTGGCTTCACTTGGTTGGTGCACCCAGTCCGCTATATATCTTAACTGTGTCACCAGGCCATAGTTATATATATCCGGTAAGACCAGACCTCCCTTACCCTTTTCCATTTTTAGTTTTTGTAAACTAACCCATGGGCATTTACACCTCCAAATAAAACCTGAGAAAGCCTTCTCTATCTTGATTATGTCCCCTTTCGTAAGTCCTACATGCAACATCTGTAATGGGTACAGAATTCTGGGGAGAACGTTCATTTTGACAGTATTCAGTCTGCCCAGCCATGATATCGGTAACTGTTCCCATCTCCTAAGATCTGCTCCTATCACTTTCAACAGCTCTGTATAATTTAATCCATATAGGGAGCCCAACGACCTAACCACCCGGATACCAAGATAGGTAAAGCACTTCCTACCAATTTCAATTCTACTACTCTGCTTCTTTCTCTGTCCCTGAAATCACATTTCTGACTTTCAAATTAATCCTGTACCCCAAAAAGGCCCCGAACTCCTCTACCAAAGAAAGCAGAGGAGGCACCGACTGTTTTGGATTTTTCACAAACACTAACATGTCGTCCGCATAAAGAGCAAGTTTATGCTGCAATCCCTGTGCCCCTTCGATTCCCGTAATTGCTGTACAACTACTTATGTCTACTGCCAATGGCTCAATTGCCATTGCAAATAACAGGGGGGAGAGAGGGCAGCCCTGTCTCGTACTCCTCTCCAGCTTAATTCTCTTTGACAACTCACCATATACCAAGACCTGTGCCCTAGGCGCCGCATACATAGCCCGCACCCATCTAATGAATGGTTCACCCAGACCAAACCAGGACATCACCTCAAATAAGTATTCCCATTCTACTATATCAAATGCTTTTTCAGCGTCCATGGAGATAACTCCCCCTTCCTCCCTCCCTCCCTCGATTTACTCTCCATATAATATTGAGGAGACGATGCATATTGTGGTATGACTGACGCCTTTTAATGAACCCGGTCTGGTCTGGGTGAACCAACCCCGGGAGTGTTTGCTCCAACCTTGATGACAAAACCTTAGCTGAGATATTCAAATCGCAGTTAAGCAAAGAAATTGGTCTGTAGGAGGCGCATTCCTCCACATCCTTTTCCCACCTTGGGTATTAAACATATAGTGGCATCATAACATGTTCTGGGCAGATTGATCTCCTCTGTCTCCTCATTTTGATGAGATACCTCTCCTAACAGTTCCCCTACCTGACCTCCCATCATTTAATAATATTCTGCGGGGAAGCCATCTGGACCACTAGCTTTACCACTCTGCAATTTCTGTATCGCGTTCATTATTTCTGCTTTCGTAATCGGTTGGCTAAGCATCTCTCTCTGGGCCTGCGTAGTCTCCGGGAACTTTACTTTGTTCAGGAATCTTTGCATTTGCTCATAATTACCCACGTGCTCTGCTTGATACAGTTGCTGGTAGAAGACCTTAAAGTTTTTTTTTTTATGCCTTTCATATCCTTGTAGAGGTTCCCCTTTTCATCCTTCACCCCTATGATATGTGTCGCAGCCTTTCCCCCTTTCAACAGTCTAACTAATAAAGGGCTAGGTTTGTTCCCCCATTCAAATACGTGGCATTTCCAGTACAGCCATGTCTTCCCTGCCTCTGCCTTGAGATGGGCATTCAGGGTTTCCCTCACTGTCTCCAGCAACTTAACTGCCTCCCCCTGTTCTCCACCTGCTACTTTTTTTTCCAGTTCTTTCAACTTCCCCTCTAGCTCCATTCATGTCTCCTTTTCTATCATGTCCCCCCGTCCCTCCTTTCATCAAGGGTATACATATTAAACTCTCTCAGTCTCTCTTCATATGGTTTCTGATGTAGACCCTGCACCATTTTAGTTGCCCTCCTCTGGACTGCTTCCATCCTGTCTATGTCCTTGCGTAGATGAGGTCTCCAAAACTGCACGCAATACTCCAGAGGCGGGGAAGACATGGCTCTACTGGAAATGCCACGTATTTGAATGGGGGAACAAACCTAGCCCTTTATTAGTTAGACTGTTGAAAGGGGGAAAGGCTGCGATACATATCATAGGGGTGAAGGATGGAATGGGGAACCTCCACAAGAAAATGATAGCGGGCATTCTCAAAATGACTGAAAAAGGGGAGATACTGTTGATGAGGACCTGAATATGCCAGATGTTAACTGGGTGACATGTACTGCAGCCACATCCAAGAGCAGGGTCATTCTCGATGCCCTACAGGGAACATGCCTTAGACAGCTAGTGGTGGAACCCACTCAGGAGGGAGCAATATTAGACCTGGTACTCTCAAATGGAGAGAGGATCACAAACTTAGAAGTCAGTAGACATCTGGGAACAAGCGACCACTGCACAGTGTGCTTCACAATAAACACAACCATGGAGACAAGCATACAAAGACAAAGATACTGGACTTTAGAAGGGCTGACTTTGCATAATGGGTGAATACCTGAGGAATGCATTAGCAAATGGCCAGAAAGGAGGGGTGGAAGAACAATGGAGAAAATCAAAGCTGCCATCATGGAGGCAACAAGCTTTTGTGAAACAAATAAAGAAAACAAAGCGGAATAAAAAAACCACTATGGTTCTCAAAAGAGGTGTCAGGGAAAGTTAAGGAGAAAAAGGCTGCATTCAAAAAATATAAGGAATCACATATGGAGCACGACAGGGAACTGTATCAATTAAAGCAGAAAGAAGTGAGGAAGACAGTCAGAAAAGCAAAGGCCCAAACCGAGGAAAAGATAGCCAATTCAGTTAAGAAGGGGGATAAAACCTTTTATAGGTACATTAGGGAGCATAGAAAGGTTAAAGGAGGGATAGTGAAGATTAATAACGGAGAGGGAAGGTGGGCAGAGGGAGACAGTGAAAAGGCAGAGATACTGAATAAATACTTTTGCTCAATATTCACAAAAGAAGAAGAGGAGGAGTTACCTAAACCAAACAGTAGAAGCACTCTGGATAGTGGGATTGACGCCAGTCCATTTACAGAAGAAAGAGTACTGAAAGAACTCCTAAAACTCAAGGTGGACAAAGCAATGGGGCCTGATGGGATTCGCCCTAGAATCCTAAAAGAGCTAAGGGAGGACCTAGTGACACCACTGACCACACTTTTTAACAAATCATGGGAAGATGGGGTGGTACCTGAGGACTGGAGGAGGGCAGATGTGATTCCCCTTCACAAAAGTGGGACCAAGGCAGAAGCAGGAAACTACAGACCTGTTAGTTTGACCTCAGTGGGAAAATGATGGAATCACTTCTGAAAGAAAGAATTGTTGAGTACCTAGAGGCCAGCGGGGCACAGGACCCAAGCAGCATGGATTCACAGCAGGAAGGTCATGTCAGATGAATCTAATCGATTTCTTGACTGGGTGACCAAAGTAATAGACCAGGAGGGCTGTGGATATGGCCTACCTAGACTTTAGCAAGGCATTTGACACAGTCCGCAGCAAAGATTAATAATCAAGTTAGCCAGCCTGGGGTGGGTCCCAGGGTGGTAGCCTAGGTAGCAAACTGGCTGCACAACAGGACACAGAAGGTAATAGTGAATGGAACACATTCTGAAGAAAGGGGTTATAATGGAGTACCTCAGGGCTCAATCTGGGTCCAGCCTTTAACGCTCTTTATAGGTGACGTTGCAGAGGGTCTGAAGGAAAGGTATGCCTCTTTGCAGATGACACAAAGATCTGTAACAGAGTTAATACACAAGCGGGTAGAAAGGATGAGAAGGGACTTGGAAAGGTTGGAGGAATGGTCAGACATATGGCAACTTAGATTCAATGCTAAGCAGTGCAAAGTAATGCACCTGGGAAATAAAAATCCAGGAGAAGAGTACACAATAGCAGGAGGTACTAACGACAACAATAATGGAAAGGGATCTGGGTGTAATATCAGATGACCTAAAGGTGGGTAAGCAATGTGAGAAGTCAGTAAGGAGAGCCAGGGGATACTGGGATGCATAGGGAGGCATCACGAGTAGAAAAGGGAAGTGGTTATCCTCTATACAGACAGTTGGTGAGACCCATCTGAGTACTGCGCAGTTTGGAGACCCTCATCTATGCAAGGACATAGACAGGATGGAAGCAGTCCAGAGGAGGGCAACTAAAATAGTGCAGGGTCTACATCAGAAACCATATGAAGAGAGACTGAGAGAGCTTAATATGTATACCCTTGATGAAAGGAGGACGGGGGACATGATAGAAACTTTTAAGTACCTCAAGGGAATCAACAAAGTCCAGGAGGGTAGCATCTTTCAGAAAAGAGATGTGTAAGAACAAGGGGCACAATTTAAAGTTAGAGGGGCGGCTCAGGGCTAATGTGAGAAATTCTTTTCACAGAGAGAGTGGTGGGCGCATGGACACCTCCTTCCTGGAGAGGTTGTGGGGTCTAAAACAGTGGGGGAATTCAAACATGCATGGGACAGACATAAGGCAATTATAGTGGGGGGTTGCAGGAAGTAGGCTGTTGGTTAACTAGAATCTGCAGCTTATTCAATAGGTAGGGAAATGGGCAGACTGGGTGGGCCAAGTGGTCCTTATCTACCACCAAAGTCTACATTTCTATGTTTCTTTTTCTGCTTTTTCAGTCTGGCCATATATTCTATAATTATCCCACTCATGAATGCCTTACCCGCCTCCCACAGCGTTGTCTTAGACACCTCCCCCGTATCATTATTCTCCATATACATCCACCACTGGTCTACCAGGTGCTCCTTAAACTCTTTATTTTTTGCCATATAAGTTGGAAATTTCCATTGTGTAGGGCCTCTCTGCCTTTCCCCTCCTTTTAATTTCAAAATAACCATTGCACTGTCAGACACATGTATAGGACTGTGCATTACATCTTGTACCTTGGCGTACCACCCCCTGGGCAGATAAATTTAGTCGATCCTGGACCACGTTTTATGCGGGTTGGAGTAAAAGGTATATTCCTTTGCTCCTGGGTTGGCTGTGCGCCAGCCATCTACGAGATCCATATCCACCATACTCATCTCCCATTGTCTCATTATCTCCTGCCTCCTCCCCTTCCCCTCTGAATGATCCATTATCGGATCCATCGTCCAGTTAAAGTCCCCGCCCAAAATAAGACCTGGGAATTTCTCCCTTGTTAACAAATCCAGCAAGAACATATAAAATTGTGGCTCATATACCTCCGGGGCATAAATACAAACAAACCTCACTTTTTCCCCCCTTAAGTTCTCCTGAGATAAATATATATCTCCTTCTTTGGGGTCTTTTAACTACTCTAGTAATTTCTGAGGGAGAGCCTTGTGCACCAATATGGCCATCCCTTTTATGCACTGAGAAAAGATGCTGCATAGCACTTCCACCAGTTCCGCGCAGTTTGGGCGTGCTCGGTATCAGGTGAGTTTCCTGTATCAGAGCTACCTGTGCCCCTACCTTTTTCAGAGCCGTCAACAAAGATGTCCTTTTGACTGGGTTTGCAATGCCTCGTACATTCCACGAGACTACATTAAGATTTTGTGTTTTATCCATTTATGTATACATATGCCTCTCTTGACCCCCCCACCATTAATAGAGTCGAGTCCACTTGACCTGATTAATTGCTCTATAATATCACCATACCCCCGCCACATGTAGAACCTGTCACTGTGCACAGTATAATGATTGCACCAACACACATAAAAAAGGTAACAATAATAACAATGACAAGTATAACATCTATTTTAACTACCCCCATCCTTTCTCCTCCTTCCTACTATCTTTATCAATTACCCCTTCCTCCTCCCACCCTCCCAGTTCTCCCTCATCCCCTTATTTCCGTATCCCTCCCTCCCTCCCTTTTCCCCTTATTCCCATTACGTATATACACCCATTTTTGTCTCCGTAACTTCCATGGCACCTTGCAACAATTCCCTCCTTACTTTCTCCTAGTTACCCCCTTTGTGACACTAATTGCTCTTCAGCACAAGTGTCCTAAATAACCCTTTCTGACGCTTATGTCCCAGCCCCCACACCGATTTAATTTGTCTTTACCTCTTCTGATTTTATCCTCCTTCGACTCTCATCTCTTCTTCCTCCATGCCACCCTATCACCTCCTCTCCCCAGACACCAACCGGAAAGAAAAAGTCATCCCACACCGTTTCCCATTCCCTGCTAGACCGTATATACTGTCCTCCCTAGTTACACAAGCTCTCCCACTCAATACATGATACTCTTCATGGGTTAACATATCTCCGATTCCTTCCCCACCCTTTCCTTGCGTGTTTTGATGCTGGGCCCATCCAACCCTCATCGGTGCACGTGATTTCTTTCAAGATAGTCCTGTTATGTTCTGTTTCCTTATTCCAAAGCATTTCCAGTCCCAGACATAAACAAATACAGTGTGCGTTTCACCCTTCCCCTGCACCACAGTTCAAGCCATGGAGGGATCCTCCATCAGAGGCGGGTATGGGGGAAAGTGGGCTGCGCCATCAAACTCACATGCAAAGCCCTTCTCCCAACCATCAGTCTCCCATTTACTCCTTTCAGTCGATGCTGCCATGCTTCTCAATCAACCCATAGTCTCTCCACGCGATCGTATGGCTCACCTTCACTCCATACTTTCACTCCTTTTCACATATTCGGTGGCGCAAAAGAGTTCTGTTTCCATTAGGCCCCACTATGCATCTCATAACTTTTCAGACCCACCAGTCCACGCAGAGTCCAAAACTTCTTTTATTCAGCCAGAAATAACTTGCTTGTAACACAAAAAAGCACGCAAATAGCGCAGATGTTCTTACTGGAACATTGATGTCATGGTCCAAGAGATAGAACGGAAAGCACACAGGAGAGGCACATGAAAGAAAAGCTTACAAAAAAAACAAATACAAGCAGTCCCTCCTCTCCGCCTCTGAGTGTCCACAATACTCCATTCTCGCCATTCAGCCCATCTTCTGCTTCAAGCTACGAACAAATTGCTCTGCCTTATCGTATTCCCAAAACGAGAAGGTCGCTCCTTCATGCTTTATTTTTAATGTGGCAGGGTACATCAGGAAATTCTCTATTTTTAACTCTCTCAGCTGTTGCATTATCCCATCGAACATTTTTCTTCTCTTTAGGAGACGTGCTGAGTAGTCTTGCGACAGAAATAACCGATGGCCCTGATATACTAAGCTCCCTTTCTCTCTATATGCTTTCAAAACCTCCTCCCGATCTTGAAAATTGTGAAACCGCATAATCACTTGCCTCGGGGGTTGGTCTGCAGGCAGTCGGGGTATCACTGCTTGGTGAGCACGCTCCATCTTTAGGCACCCTTTTGCTAGTTGCAGGCCCAGTAACTCCAGCAGTACCTGAGCGCAGAAATCCATAGGACTAGCCCCTTCTCTCCCCCTCCAGCAATCCTCTTAAACGCAGATTGAGGCGTCGATGATAATTCTCTTGATAGTCGAATGCCTCTTTAAACTCAGCCAGCTCCTTTTGAAGTGCCAGAACTTGCCCAGGGACTGCCGTCGTCTCGTCCTCCAGCCGGGAGAGCCGATCCTCCACCTCCACTAGGCGACTGGCCGTGCCATTTGGTGCTCCTGGACTTCTTGCAGCTTTGAGTCCAGTTTCCCCTCCAGCTTGATCAGTCGTGGCCAGTTAGTTCCCGACCAAGCACCATGACCTCCGCCGCCGACAAAGATACCAGGCCCAGATTTTCTCCTGCCATACCAGCTGCCATCTTCTTAGTGCTTTTATTGGCGAGTCGGTGACATTTGACCGGATTGGGCATCAGATAGTCATCCATACTATTATCCGAGGTCGACAGGGAGACAAATTAAATACCTCAAAGGTATTTTTAAACTAAATATTTACTTTTATTTTGGCTAGAGAGGGAGAGCAAGAGGAAAACGCATGCGTCCGGTTAGCTGCTCATTAGTGCCCCCATCTCTTTTTCTGAAAGATGCTACCCTCTTGGACTTTGTTGATTCCCTTGAGGTACCTGAAAGTTTCTATCATGTCCTCCCTTCTCCCTCCTTTCCTCAAGGGTATACATGTTAAGCTCCTTTAGTCTCTCTTTGTGTGGCTTCTGTTGCAGACCATGCACCATTTTAGCTGCCCTCCTCTGAACTGCCTCCATTCTATGTCCTTAAGGAGATGGGGTCTCCAGAACTGCACGCAGTGCTACAGATGGGGTCTCACCAACTGTCTGTACAGAGGGATAACAACGTTCTGTTTTCTACTGGTGATGCCTCTCCCTATACATCCCAGTATCCCCCCAGCCATCCCTACTGCCTTCTCACATTGCTTGCTTAGCTTTAGGTCATCAGATTTGACTACCCCAGGTCCCTTTCCATTTTCGTTGTTGTTAATACCTGCCCCCCCCACTGTGTACTCTTCCCCTGGGTTTTTGTTTCCCATGTGCATTACTTTGCACTTCTTTGCACTGAATCTAAGCTGCCATACTTTTGACCATTCCTCAAACCTTGTGAAGTCCCTTCTCATCCTTTCCACCCCCCTTTGTGTATCAACCCTGTTGCAGATCTTCGTGTTGTCTGCAAAGAGGCATACTTTTCCTTCTAGTCCCTCTGCAATGTCACTTTAAAGACAATAAAAAAGACCGGACCCAGTACTGAACCCTGCAGTACCCCACTAGTAATGCCCCTTTCCGTTTACTATTACCCTCTGTGTCCTGTTGTCCAGCCAATATTTTACCCAGGCTACCACCCTGGGAACCACTCCCAGGCTAGCTAATTTATTAATCTTTTGTGTGGGACTGTGTCGGATGCCTTGCTAAAGTCTAGGTAGGCCATGTCCACAGCCCTTCCCTTGCCTACTACTTTGATCACCCAGTCAAAGAAATCTATTAGATTCATCTGGCATGACCTTCCCACTGTGAATCCATTCTACCTTGGGTCCTGTGCCCTGCTGGCCTCTAGGTACTCAACAATTCTTTCTTTCAGAAGTGATTCCATAATTTCCCTACCATGAGGTCAAGCTAACAGGTTTTTAGTTTCCTGCCTCTGCTTTGCTCCCACTTTTGTGAAGGGGAATCACATCCACCCTCCTCCAGTCCTTGGGCACCACAACGTCCTCCCATAATTTGTTAAAAAGGGTAGTCAGTGATGTCACTAGTTCTTCCCTTAGTTCTTTTAGAATTCTGGGGTGAATCCTGTCAGGCCCCATTGCTTTGTTCACCTTCAGTTTTAGAAGTTCTTTCAGAACCCTTTCTTCTGTGAAAGGACTGGTATCAACCCCTCTATCCAGAGTGCTTCTATTGATTGGATTAGGTACCTCCCCCTTCTCTTCTTTTGTGAATACTGAGCAGAAGTATTCATTCAGTATCCCTGCATTTTCACTGTCCCTCTCTGTCCACCCACCCTCCACTTTATTAAGCCTCACTATCCTGACCTTGGTCTTTCTTCACTCCCTAATGTACCTATAAAAGGTTTTATCCCCCTTCTTAATCGAGTTGGCTGTCTTTTCCTCGGTTTGGGCCTTTGCTGTTCTGACTGCCTTCCTCGCTTCCTTCTGCTTTAACTGGTACAGTTCTCTGTCCTGCTCCTTTTGTGTTTCCTTATACTTCCTGAATGCTATCTTTCTCCCCCTGACCTTCCCCGCCACCTCTTTTGAGAACCACAGTGTTTTTTTCTTTCGTTTTGATTTGTTTACTTGCTTCACACAAAGGCTTATTGCCTCTGTGATGGCAGTTTTGATGTTTCCCAATTGTTCCTCCACACCTCCTTCTTGCCTATTTGCTAGTGCTTTTCTGAGGCACTCTCCCATTCTGACAAAGTCAGCCCTCCTAAAGTCAAGTACCCTCACTTTTGTATGGCTTGAGTCTGCGGCTGTGTTTACTGTGAACCACACTGTATGGTGGTCACTTGTTCCCAGATGGCTACCCACTTCTAGATCTCAGATCTTGTCTCCGTCCCCATTTGAGAGTACCGGGTCTAACACTGCTCCCTCCCAAGTGGGTTCCAACACTAGCTGTCTGAGGCATGCCCCCTTTAGGCATTGAGAATGACCCTGCTCTTGGATGTGGTTGCAGCAAAGGTGCTTCAGTTAATATCTGGCATATTCAGGTCCCTCATCAACAATATCTCCCCTTTTTCTGCCATCCTAAGGATGCCTTCTATCATTTCATTGTCCATTTCCTCACCCTGAGATTGGGGTCTGTATGCAACCCCCATGCGGATTGTAGTGCCATTTCTGGTCTCCAGGGTGACCCACAGTGCCTCTTCTCCTCCCTGTTTACCCTTTAGTTCCGTGCTTTGATCCCTTCCCTTACGTAGAGAGCTACTCCTCCTCCTCCTCGTCTACCCTCCTTGTCCCTCCTGTAGATTGTGTACCCTGGTATGCTGTCATCCCAGTCATGGTTCTCTGTGTACCATGTTTCTGTGACTGCCATGATATCCAGGTGTTCCTCTTCCATCAAGGCCACCACTTCAGGGAGCTTATTACCTACACTGCGGGCATTGGTACTCATTACCCTCCATTTTTTGATGGCCTTACCTCTTTTTGGCCCATCCCTGTCCTTACTACCTTTACTTTTTTCTCCATTTACCCCTGCCCTTCTCCCTATCAACTTCTTTATCTTGGTGCTTATCTCACTAACTACCCTGATTTTTGTGGGGGCGAGGGCCTAGGATTTCGCTGCTCCTTTTCAGTGCCTCCCCCCATGGCTACTTTAAATACTTGCCAATGAAGCACTGAAACCTATCACCTAGGATCCTGGTTCTCTTCCTGGACAGATGCAGACCATCGCACCAGTATATGCCTACATCCCTCCAGGTAAACCCCCCGTCCCCAATAAAGGCAAAACCCTGAGCTCTTCACCACTTTTTCAACCACTGATTGAATCCCATGGTGTGGAGCACCCGAGCCTCACCCATGCCATAGACAGGCAACACCTCCGAGAAGGCTACCGTGCGTGCTACTTGTCTAAGGCCCCTCCCCAACTCCACAAACTCCTCCTGCACTGCTCTGATCCCCTTCCCAGTCAGGTCATTTCTCCCTAGGTGGACAATGACATCCAGCTCCCCCCTCTGTGCAGCTGCTCCCGCGATCCTGAGGAATCGCTCCCTGACCCTCCAAGCCACGGTGCCAGGCAGGCACCTTACCTCCCCCCCACCCCTTTCTACCCTCCTCAATGGAGTCCCCCACCAGGAGTTGTTTGCTTCCCCTGTGGGGTCCCATGCCACCCTCCTGTCGGTCTCCTTTGTAGAGATTCCCAGCATCCTCCTTGGTCTCCACTGCGGATGCCTCCATAGAGGAAACACACTCTGCCAGAACAGTGTACGAATTGTGGAGAGGAACAACTGGAGGGATTCGCACCTGTCCCACCACCCTCACCCTCCCTAAGCCCACTGTGGTCCAACTGTTCCTCTTTCTTGGCAACCTCTGAGACAGTGGCCCTGGTGGTCCCTGGGTGGGAGAGAAGGTCCCCGGAATCTGGCCCACTCAGCCTGGAGATGAGCAACCTCATCCCTCAGCCCAGAGAGGTGCTTGCAGATGGGACAACACTACATCCTCCAGAACATCTCCCGGAAGACTGCCACTCCACAGCCACTGCACCATTCCCATCATGGCTTATTTGTGGCCCCTCAACTGTCTGTTTTGTATGCTTACTCTTTCCTCTATTTTATTTTTATTTTATATATAAATTTTTTCTCCCTACTTTCCTATTGCCTCCGTGCTCTTAAAGCTCCTGCTCTTCCTGTTCTGAGACAGGAAGTTCCTATATTCCTCAGTAGTCTCCTCCTTACTTGCTCAGAGTCGGACCTCCAGCAGCTAGGGGGGGATGGAGAGCTACTCTTTTCCTTCTAGGATGGTGAGTCTTTTGTGCCTGTGTGAGCAATCCCTTCCTGCTCCCAAACAGGAAGTTCCTACTGCCAGTCAAATCCTAGTAAGTAGTAGTAAAAATCTTTATTTTTATACAGGAGATAGATGGTGTATTTACATCATTAGGACAATGTCCTGTTTTCAAGATGTTCCTGTTAATTAATAATACAGAAATAGAACACACTATAGCGTATTTGTTAAATACACAAAATCCAATAAATATGCATGCAAACAATATTGTGCAACAAACTTATTACACACTAAAAGAGGGTTGACCACATTTACAAATGCCCAAGAACTTAAAATTTTTTATCAATCAATCATATCTTAGGTGTTAACGGAATTTGCTAACCATAGCATTTACATCGCACACTTAATTCTGCTTTTAGGTCAGTTACAAAGATTTTTATATCTCCTGTAACTTTATTTGCAACAGAACCTATAGAGTTCCATATTAAATTTACAATTGTGGGAAATCTCAGGTTACTGAATTTATTTTTAAATCTTGGAATTACAAACTTTCTTAAGTTCATAGATCTTAGAGTTAAATGACATAACTTTTTTCCAGTTTAGAGTCCAAATAAGAAGGTTTATTTAAATTTACTACTTTATAAATCTGAGTAGCCCAAAGTATCTTTCTTTTGTTGTCCAAAGACAACCATCCTAGTTCCTCACAGAGGTCACAATGATGGGTATTTTGATCCTTCAGTAAGATAAATCTTGCCATACGATTATAGATTTTATCAATTTTAATTAGCATACTCTTGGTAGCGAATCCATACACATGACTGCCATATTCAAGAACTGGAAGGAGAAGTTGGATTATTTTTGTTTTCCTTATATATTTATTCATACAAAACCTAGACCAACTGAATGCCCCCAGTCTTTTATTAATTTTAAGAATTGTGTCAGTTACATGATAATCAAATTTTAATCTTTCATCTATCTATACACCCGGGAGGTAGTATAGCGCAGTGGTTTAAGGCTCTGAGCTGCAAATCTGGAGACCTGGGTTTGAATCCCACAGCCCCCACTTGCGTATACTGTGCGACTCCGAGCAAGTCACTTAACTTCCCTGTGCTCCTAGGTTGCACCTGTAAAAAAGCTTTCAGCTTAGTGTGTCTCACCTGGTTAAACAATTGGAAGAAAAAAAAAAGATATTTGTATCCTGGTCTAAGACTACATTTTTTATTGTTTTTATTTTCACTACATAATTGCTATTTCCTATCTTTTTCCCACCCTTGTTAAATATCATTAGTTTTGTTTTTTTACCATTTAATATCAAGCCAGAGTCGGATAGCAATGAGCACATCCCTACAAAATCAGCTTGTAGTTTAGCTTCCATTATTTCAGGGGTCTTACCACTCGCAATCGGTAGGGTATCATCTGCGTACAATCGCATGGATGAATACCCTACTGAATCAACCAAGTGATTTATATACATTAAGAATAATATGGGCCCTAATATGGAGCCCTGAGGGACCCCTCTTTGAACCAGGATTTTTTCAGATAACTGTCCAGCTACAGATACCTGTTGAATCCTATTTTGTAAATAGGAAGCAAACCAGTTACATGGTTCCCTACCCAAGCCTATATCAGCCAGACATTTTCTCAATAGCCTGTGGTCCACCCACGGTGTCAAAGGCCTTCGATAAATCCACGAACACCACGTCCACCGACAGGTCATCCTCTAATTTAGAGGCTATAATATCCACCAAGACGGTAAGCGCGGTATCAGTGGAATATCCTTTATGGAACCTAGACTGAAACACCAATAGAACAGAATACTTCTCCAAAAAGTCAGTATTCTGGTCTTGAACCAGTCTTTCAAAGACCTTTGACACCGTGGACAGCAAAGCAACTGGTCTATAGTTCGAGGGGTCAGAAGCCCCCCAGACTGGAATAACTTTTGCATTTCTCCAACTATGTGGGAAAGTACTTTCCATCAATCTCCAGTTAAACATTTTTGTTAACACTGGCACAATCACCTGGGCAGAATCCTGTGCCTATAACAGTAGAACTGGCTAAGGGTGGAGGGGAAGGAGGGCTATATAGTCCCAGTAGGGTAGTAAAGTTCTAACAGCACCTCCTTCCTCTTGCTGTTCTCTGCCAAATGCAATGTAGTGCAGTTTTAAATCCAAACACCTGGCTTCCTGCTGCCTAAGCCACTCTCCCTAATTCATAGTTCCCTTCTTAACCTAGCTAACTTTATTTATTTATTTAATTTTTGTTTACTAGGTAAGTGCACTAGCCAAAAAATGACTATTTTCAGGGACGACCCGGAAGAGTACAAAACGTAATAACATACATAACATTTCAAAGTGCATAATAGCATTACATATTGCTTAGTTTAGACCAGAGAACATGGAATACAACAACATATCAATAACAGAGCAGCAGAGAACAGCACAGGCAATGCATAATAATGGCATAAGAGACAACAGTATTAGAGACTCAGATAAATAAACAAATAACGGCACAAGTGTATCACTATGGAAAGCTCAGGCTCTCAAGACTACATGTAGAAGGTGTAAGAGTATATAGGAACAAAATAACTAGATACCCCCTGAGGATGGCAGCTAGAGGATAAAGGGAGGTAGGCACAGAGCAAACAGTAAGAAAAGGAGGAGAAAATTTTTGGAAGGACCAGTCCAATAGGAGGGGTGGAGGTGGGCCTCGGTAGAGGCAAGGATAAGGTTCAACAAGTGTCAGGGCTGAGATAGAATGTGAGAAGGTGGTCAAGAAAACAGGGGAGTTTTGACTATAGAGTGATAGGATAAAGGCAAGGAGGACCTAAAAGAGATCAGGTTGGATTGAAGCAAGTACATGGGTCTGCCTGAGATAGATATCGTCGGAAATTTATTTTAAAGTGGCAGTGAGATGCAGACTGCTTTAGATCTGAGGGAAGAGTATTCCAAAGCTGGGGAGCCATATACTTAAAAGCACCAGCATCCTTTGAGGTGTGACACCTAGGAATGTTTAGTAATGATTTGTCAACAGATCGCAGTCCATGGGAGGAGGTGGAGGGAATAAGTAGCGTTACAAGCGATGCAGGGGTGTAAAGCCTGATAATGGAGTCGCACAAGGAGCCAAGGTAATACTGTCTAGATGCAGAGGGAGAGAGCTGACCCAGGTCACTGCAGAGCAGACAACGGTGCTTCAGTCGAGGGGATGATGATGCGTAACAGATATTATTGTATGTGATGTCCCATTTCTGTAGTGAGGTTTTATGTGCAGCAGCAAGGATAGGCGAACAGTAGGTTAGTGCAGGAAGTAAGACCCCCCTGGCAATGGCCAGCTTTGCAGATGGAGTTAGCATGCAACTAGTCTTGTAGGCAACACCCAGTCTACTATTAACTGTTTTACAGGTAGATTGAATGTGAAGATTTAGATCCAGTGATTGATCTAGCATGACACCAAGGTAGTTGAAGGACGAGATGGTCTCTAGTTTAGACCCTTCAAGGTCATAGATCATAAGGGGTAACGTACAAGTCCTGAGTTTCGGGGCACAGTCTAGGAGCATGGCTTTCATTTTTTTAGCATTAAGTACTAGTTTGTTGTCACGCAGCCAGTTTTGAATGTTCCCAAAAATCAGTGGAAAGGGATGAGTTTAGGCTATCGACAGCAGCTGAGCTGGTATAGATGACAAGATTGTCAGCATATAGAACAGTACAGCAGGTTTGTAGGACATCAGGAACATTGTTTATAAATAATGAGAAAAGAAGTGGTCCCAGGATTGACCCTTGAGGAATGCCAATTTTGACTGTAGTACTGTCCAATATTGCGGAGTTGAATTTCACTGTTTGGGTCCTATCCGATAAATAGCCACTAAACCAGTTTACAACAGGAATCGAGAAACCCATGTTTTGAAGGGTAGACAGGAGCAATGGATGATCCACAAGATCAAAGGCCTTGGTAAGGTCAATAAAAACAGCCCCATTGAGTCGGTCAGAGTCCATGTTTGAGAGTATATCCGAGGTGAGTTTTAGTAGGGCAGTAGTCATGCAATGATTTTTCCTGAAGCCATGCTGGGTGACAGAGAGAAGATTGGAAGTTGCTAGGAAGTCAAGTGTTTGGGCAGCGACAATCTTCTCCAGTATCTTGCTCCGGACAGAGAGAATAGCTATTGGTCTGTAATTATTTATATCTTTCTTATCACCTTTTTTTAAAGACAGGAGTCATCCTAACAATTTTCCAAAGGTCAGGGACAACACTGCAACAAAGGGATAACGTGTATATTTTTGCCAGTGGAGAGGCAATGAGCGGAGCCGCCAGCTTCAGCAGACGAGGTTCTAGGGAATCAGACCCTGAGCTAGTGTTGTCAGAGATGGAATTCGGTTGTTTAAGGACCTCTGCCCGAGTTATAGCCTTGAAATAGAACTGCGGAGGCAGCAAGGACCCTTGGGAAGATGCAAAGGGGACAATCTGCTTGCTGGAGCTAGCTGATTGGGAAGATGTGGTCAGGGATGGAAAAGAAGAGGTATATAGTGCTAGATCAGAAAACATCCTGTTAAAAGCATTCGCGATGGTATTAGGGTCATTACAGTTGGCTCCGTTGAGTACCATATCAGTAGGGGTAGTAGCTTGTGAGGCCCCAAGTAAAGACTTTATATGGGCCCAGAATTTCTGTGGATCACAGGTAGAGCTGGATAGCAGGTCCTTACAATACTTGCTTTTAGCTTTTCGTATTTGTTTTTTGCAGTAATTTGTTTGTGCTTTGTATGTATTGAAATCAGAGAGCAGGCCAGTGCGTTTATAGCTCTTCCAGAGTTTGTCCCTGTGTCGCCGTTCAGCAAGCAAGGCTCGTGTAGCCACCTAGTTTGCTTCCCTCTTACTCTCCTGGTAACTTTAGGCACATGCTTTCACTGGACAGCAATGAATTCAGTTAGGAAGATATGCAATGTGTCTTCAATTCTGCTGGCAATATAGATCCCCGACCAATCAATGTTCGAAACACCATGAAGGAAAGCATTTACATCCATTTTAGCAAAATTAGTAAAGGTGACGAAACGAGGTGGAGGAGATGGTGGGGCACCCGAGGCCCAGATACAGAAAACAGAAGAATGGTCAGTTATCACATCTGCCAGGATACCCGATGCAGTCACATGCTCCAGGCGGTTTGTAAGTACTCAGTCTATCAGGGTGCCTGGTTTTGCTGGAGTAGGCGTTCTAGTAGGCTCAGTTATCAGCTGGTGTAGGTTACAACTATGTGCTAATGATAGTAAGGAGCTGTGTGTAGGACCAAACCAGTTCAGGTGTAGGTCCCCCAGAATTATGAGTTCATTTTGACTGACCGACTGAGTTATATGGTCAAGGAGATCCTGGAGTCCAGCTATATCCCCTGAGGGAGGGTTATAGATGCGAATGCTATGTAGTTTCTTTGCTCCTAGTTGGACAGTGGCATAAATGGATTCACACACAGAGGGTGAGGCTAGTGCAGGAACTTCTGTAATGCTGAGATGGTTCTTATAATAGAGAGACACACCACCTCCACATTTGGCCAATTTTCTATCCCTATGGATCAAGGAGTAAGTCTCCATTGAGCAGAGAGAGTCAGGGATACCAGGTTTTAACCATGTTTCAGTGAGACAGAGTATACGCGGGTTATATACTCTGATCCACGCTTCCAGTTCATTCTTATGGCAGGTTAAGCTCCGAATGTTCATATGCACAATAAGAAGTCCCTTGTTTGTTAGCCCAGATAGGTCAGCTATAGAGAGGTGAGCAGGAGGACCAGGGTTTAGTTCCACATCGCCCGATAACAGAAGCGCTAGGATAGCTAGAAACAAGAGCCTAACGGAGTAAAAAACAAGGGACAAGGTATGCATCCACTTACCCTTACAGAGGACAGAGTGCGCATAATATGTACATCCTTTTTATAGAAAATGAATTTACACGAATTTTCAGGCCAATATTTGGAAATAAGGAGGTTAGAGAACCTAAAATCCATATACCCATTCGATTTTCCTTTTTGGTCTCACGAGACAGAGAGTGAGAATGCATTTATACATAATAAGAATACTAAGAGAGAGAGGGTGGCCCCTCCCATGTGGTAAAGGAGCATATTTTTGTCTCCAGAGGATGAGATGTGGACACTATTAATAGTACGGTTCACCACGCTATACTGCATGTTACCGAAAGACATACAAGAAAGAAGCCTAGGTATGGCAGTGCCTATAACACCTTTAAAGGGTATTTAGGTACCAATTCGATCTGCTACGGTGCAACTGCCCCAAAACAGAATAGTAAGGAGTTCTGAGGACCAGACAGACTAGCAATTTGGGTATGGCCACATATTTAGAGCTCCTAATTAGGGTAAGTATATAGTGTAAGGTAAACAGCACTAGGAAAATTGTTTTCTATATAGTGACAGTAGGCTAAGAAACTCGACTAGCTCAGGAAAGCAGGACAGAAACTGAGGATCATAAGCAACATGTGACTATAGATTGGACACTCCCCTAGTGCACAGGTAACAGTTCCCTTCACCCAACTCAAACACACTAACTCTTGCTTTTTCTTTTTTTACCCTAAATTGAAGGTCCCAGTAGTAGAGTTCTAGTTCTTAAGTCCCAGAAGATAGTAAAGTTCTAACAGCACCTCCTTTTTCTTGCTGTCCCTCCCGAGCTGCTCTTATCCTGTCCTCAGCCCCAGGTATCACTAAGGTTTTAAACTCTCTGCTGACCCGCAAGGAGTGGGAGATCAGTGGGACTTTTGTGAACAGCGCTACCACAGATGGTAGCATGCTGCCAGCAATGCAGTCAGGAAACTTCAGTCCCAATGGGGCCACATGCCAGCGACCCACAGCACACTGCAGTGCCCCTAGTGACACCAGCAAGTGCAACAGCACACAAAGGGAGTGCAGAGGGACTATTTTAAATAAAATGTTAGTATTTTTTTAAATCTCACTATTTTTTAAATAAACACTACAGCTTCTCAACCTATACCAATTGTAAAAGTGCAATAACACACTCTGGGGTGTGGTTTATTCAGGATAAACGCACGTCTAGGGGCAGTAAGGCACTTTATGCCCCTAGGCATGCGTTTATCCAGAATAAACCACACCCCAGAGTGTGTTATTGCTTACATCTATATATATGTATGTATTTATATATAAATTAAGATTCCATCCAGTATACAACTGAATCTGCTATACCAGATAAAATTAATTGTATAAGGTAGACAATGATCGTTAACCATTCTTCCTTCAAGGGACCTGATCAGAGGGGCTTCCTATGCCACCCATGTAATTTTCCCACATTCGCCACTGCACTAGAAATGTATCCATCCATAAGTTAACATCTGTTGTGATGCTTTCCAGTTCTTTGATTTCACTGACCTTGACTCTCCATACTTAAACCTGTAAGTCGTAGATATTGAACTATAGGCAGTCTGCACTGGAACACATTGGAAATATTTGCCTAGCTAGGGCCGTCCACAATGATGTACATCAGTTTCTTGGTTGAGAAGAGCTCAGAGATGGACAATTCAAACATCTGACAGGGATGTGAGAAAAAGACCCCGATCAAGCCAAGAGGAGAAGTGGGGAGAAAGAGACCTCATCAGTGGTACAGAAATAAGACAACCAAAATGTGCAGTAGTCTGCAGGTCTTCAACTGTATTCTTCGTGAAGATACAGAAAGTGGTAGGTGTGTGAGAGAGCTGTGGCTCTATGACGGATATTCTCTCAAAGATATACTGCTACTAGTAAATAACTAAACTATCTTGTTCGAGGACATCTACCTCCATACAGCCAAACATACTGAATGATACTCAAGAGGTCCAAAATTACACAGTGGGAGGAAGGCCAGGCTGAGAGAATACATAGCTACCCTAGACAGTATGCCCTGGAGGATGGCAAGGCTGAAGACCAGCCCATCTACGGGATACCAGATCCAAATTGCAATGTTTAGGGAAAGAATTAAAACAATTCCCTGTGGTGGCAAAGCATATGTCAGCTGCTGAAATGGAATGGAGACAAGCCACCGTACCATGAGTGACAGTTTCATGAACTGGACAAAGGAAGGTGGTTATGATACTTCTGGTAGCAAAAGAAAAGAAGGGATGCCAACCAGATGCTTTTTTCTTTTTTTTTTTACTTTTTTCCCCCCTCCTGTCACCACTGGTCTGGACCTCCTTCAGTTGACTCTCAGCCTGAACCTGTCCTGCCTGAGATCCTCCCTGTCTGTGACCTCAGCCCCCCCGGATCCACATGCGACTCACCTGTAGGGACTAACCTCCCCCCCCCCAAGGTGGGGCTGCCTTCAGTTCCTTGGCACTTCCTTGTATCAATCCAATGGTCTCACAGATGGAAGTGAAAATTGAAGGGGGGGGGGGGTCGAGGCCCAGGAGGGCAGGATCCAGTGTCGGACGTGGTGGCTGTGGAGCAAAGCCGCCTATCCAGCCAGCAGGGTTTTCCCTTAACTAGTTGCTGCATTCCTGATGGAAGCAAACGTGTGATGGCATCCTGGAGTTGCACACACGCTCCTGTGTGCACCACGCTGATGTCTGCTGCATCCCATTGTCCCCCTTGTCTGAGGGCTGCCGGCTCAATACCCTCAGCTACTACCAGGAGGCATCCTGTTGCTGGAGTCCTTCCTCCACCCACATAGAAGAGGTGATCATCAGATGCTCGGGCCTCCCCCCTGGCTGACCCGCCGATGCCCTAGGCTCACTCTTGAACTGGGGTCGTTGACACTGCAAACAGTAGCACCACTGCTGTGTCGGCAGGCTTAAAACATAATTTATTGTATAATGAGTATATGTCTTATACAAGTACTACTAAAAAAATAAAAAATTAAGCACACCTCCTAATGCAAAGCATCATGAGTAGCATATATAAATCACTATAAAGGAGATAGCCTAAGATCCTTCATGGTGTTTCGTATATATTATCCATGCTACTCTGCAAGAGGAAGTAAGAGTAATTTTGTATTTCTGAAACTTGGTCTTACTGCCATTGCATTACCAGGGTAACCCTTGCATCAGTGCTTTGGCATAGAGGTTTTTTGTCTATTAAATTATTGTCCTCTTTGAGGCTCACTGTGACCCATCCCAAACCACAGCCATCATCCCTGCTTCTAGACTAAAACTATGGCTATGGCAAGTCAATGCGTCTAATCAAGGACAAAACATGTGCTTCGGGTCTGCAGTTTTCAGCCCTTGCAGAACATCTGTGAGGCATTCTGACACAATGCACTCCTTTAACTTTTCTAGTTACTGTACCTTTCATGTGTTCTGTTGACAGTGCTTTGCATGAAAGAACAGATACGCAAGAACTTACCGTAACAGTAGATCTTCGAGGGGATCTCAGTCATCAGGTCACACATATGAAACTTCATCGTTGGTGAAGCAGGATCCTCACGGAAGATTTTCAGCAGCAGATCTGGAGCCACCCATGCCGACATCATGTGTCGATGCCACCAACCCTATAAAGGCATAAGTGGCCCTGCTCCCTCCTCAGTTCTTTCCCCCAGAGACAAAGGGAGAAAAGCTCGTGCCATGGGGGAACAAGGAGTGAGAGAGAGGTGCCCAGGCCTAAATAAAAGGCTGGGAATACCAGATAACCAGTTCTGAAAGAAGAACCCCCTAAAAAGGGGGATGGTGGGAGGGAAAGCAGACCTGATAACCGAGATCCCGTTGAAGATCTGCAGTTATGGTAAGTTCTTACGTAACTATTCCATCCAAAAGAAACGGCTGAATTTCTTAACTTACATTTTTGCAAGGCATTTTCCTCTGACACTAATACTGGCAATCATTTAGCTCTAGATTGCCACTCATCCCATAATGTGGATATTCCTTTAGATGTTATTGAAACTAAATTAAATGAGAATAAAAGAGGCTCCTCGCCAGGCCCTGATGGCATTTCTGGGGACTTAATATGGGCAATGAAGGAGAATCTTTCTGTACCACTTAAAATTCTATCTGACAAAAAGTCTAAATACTGGAGCTGTGCCTTTTGGATGGAAAATAGCAAATGTTATTCCACTATTCAAAAAAGGTGTAAAGAGTTCACTGGATAATTATCACCCTATTAGTGTGACATTTATTTTTTGCAAAATGCTGGAACATATAATCAAGGACGAATTATCCTTGGTTATGACAGGTTTAGATCAAACCCAGCAGGGGTTTATAAAAGGTTGATCATGTGCTATGAATCTGGTGGGCTTTTATAATTACACAAGTGAAAATTTAGACAAAGGCAAACCCTGTGATGTCATTCTATTAGATTTAAAAAAAGCCTTAGATTCTGCCCCTCATAAGGCTTTAGTTCAGAAGCTACAGTTGTGTAACATCAAGCCTATATTTACTCAATGGATCTCAAACTGGTTGTTGGATAGGAGGCAAAGAGTGATTATTGACGGTCACACATCTGGTTGGATAAAGGTAGAGAGCGGAGTCCCTCAGGTATCCGTTCTGGCACCATTAATTTCCCAGATATTCATATCTGATTTATCCAATAATATTAAATGCAACATTGTCAAATATGCAGATGATTGCAAAATCACCAATATACGTGTGACCTCAGAAGACCATGAAGTTATCCAAGAAGATCTTAGTAAATTAGAGGAGTGGTCTATCACATGGAATCTTCGCTTTAACCCTTCAAAATGCAGTGTTCTGCATTTCAGAAAGAATAATATTAAAAAACAATATAGAAGCATAGAATCTGACAGCAGATAAGGACCGCTTGGCCCACCCAGTCTGCCCATTTCCCTACCTAATGGATAAGCTGCAGATCCTAGTTAACCAGCAGCCTACTTCTTTCTACCCCCACGCCCTAGAATTGCCTTATGGCTGTCCCATGCATGCTTGAATTCAACCACTGTTTTTGACTCCACAACCTCCTCCAGAAGGCCGTTCCATGCATCTGCAACCTCTCTGTGAAAAATACTTCCTTACATTACCTCTGAGCCGTCCCCCTCTATCTTCAAATTGTGCCCCTTGTTCTTGCACACCTCTTTTTGAAAGATGTTACCTCTTGACTTTTGTTGATTCCTTGAGGTACTTGAAAGTTTCTATCATGTCCCCCTCTCCCCCCTTTCCTCGAGGCTATACATATTAAGCTCTTTTAGTCTCTCTTCATATGTCTTCCGGTGCAGACCCTGCACCATTTTAGTTGCCCTCCTCTGGACAGCTTCCATCTTCTCTATGTCATTGTGGAGACTGGGTTTCCAGAACTGCACACAGTATTCCAGATGTGGTCTCACCAGCTGTCTGTACAGAGGGATAACAACTTCCTGTTTTCTACTGGTGATGCCTCTCCCTATGCATCCCAGTATCCCCCCAGCGCCCTCCCTACTGCCCTCTCACACTGCTTGCCCACCTTTAAGTCATCTGATATGACTACCCCCAGATCCCTTTCCATTTTTGTTGTTGTTAGTATCTCACCCCCCATTGTGTACTCTTCCCTGGGTTTTATTTCCAAGCTGCATTACCTTGCACTTCTTAGCATTAAATCTAAGCTGCCATACATTTGACCATTCCTCTAACCTCTCAAGTCCCTTCTCATCCTTTCCACCCCACCTTGTGCATCAACTCTGTTGCAGATCTTTGTCTCATCTGCAAAGAGACATACTTTCTTTCCAGTCCCTCTGCAATGTAAACACAAAGACATTGAAGAGGACCAATCTAATACTGAACCCTGCGGCACCCACTAATAGCCTTTCTTCAGAGTGGACTCCATTTACTCTGTGTCCTATTCTCCAGCCAATTCTTTACCCAGGCTATCATCTTGGGACCCACTCCCAGGCTGGCTAACTTGTATATTAATCTTTTGTATGGGACTGAGTCAAATGCCTTGCTGAAATCTAGGTAGGCCATGTTCACAGCCCCTCCCTGATCTACTACTTTGGTCACCCAGTCAAAGAAATCTATTAGATTCGTCTGGCATGACCTTCCGCTGTGAATCCATGCTGCCTTGGGTCCTGTGCCCCTCTGGCCTCTAGGTACTCGACAATTCTTTCCTTCAGAAGTGATTCCATCATTTTCCCTAACACTGAGGTTAAACTAACAGGTCTATAGTTTCCTGCTTCTGCCCTGCTCCCACTTTTGTGAAGGGAATCACATCTGCCCTCCTCCAGTCCTCAGGTACCACCCCATCCTCCCATGATTTGTTAAAGAGGGTAGTCAGTGGTGCCACTAGTTCTACCTTAGTTCTTTTAGAATTCTGGGATGAATCCCATCAGGCCCCACTGCTTTGTCCACCTTCAGTTTTAAGAGTTCTTTCAGAACCCTTTCTTCTGTAAATGGGCTGGTATCAACTTCTGTATCCAGAGTGTTTCTATTGTTTGTTTTAGGTACCTCTCCCTTTTCATTTGTAAATACTGAGTAAAAATATTTGTTTAGTATCTCTGCCTTTTCACAGTCACCCTCTGCCCACCCCTTCCCCTTTATTAAGCCTCATTATCCCTCCCTTAGTCTTCCTTCGCTCCCTGATGTACCTAAGAAAAGGTTTTATCCCCCTTCTTAACTGAGTCGGCTATCTTTTCCTCAGTTTGGGCCTTTGCTGTTCTGACTGCCTTCCCAGCTTCCTTTTCTTTATGACAAAATATTGGCTAAAAAAAATAGCGAGAGAAATTTGGGAATTACTGTTGATCTATCTCTGAATTTTGATATTCATATTACTAACACTATTAGTAAGGCTAACAAGATTTGGTGGTCAATACGTCATAATATCACATCCAAAGACCCTGATATTTTGCTGCCATTATATAGAGCTTATGTAAAACCCCACTTTGACTACATTTCACAATTATGGAGTCCTTTTAAACGAAAGGACTTAGCTAGAACTGAAAAGGTACAGAGAAGAATAACCAAGTCCGTTGTTTCTGACAAGGCCCTGTCATACGAGGACAGATTATTCAAATTCAACTTGATGTGTCTGGAGAATCGGAGAATCAGAGGTGATCTTCTATTTACATGGGATATTATCCAAGATCCTTATTTAACAGAATCATGCAGCCTAGATTTCAAGCAGGTTCACGTTAACGCCACGGGTCACCCACTACAACATGCCAGAAACAAATGCAAGACAAAAAAAAAAAGGCCCATTACTTCTCTCAGAGAGCGGTTAGGCCTTAGAATATGTTGCCCCCAAATATTACTATTAGCAAAAATAAGATCACCTTTAAAAATAGACTAGACTGTTATATGAGATCTGGATTAACTTTAAATTACTATATGTAGACTCAAAGCATTATGGGCCTTGTTGCCTTTCAGTTTCTTTCATTTCTTAGTATGATTCTTAGAATGATCTTCATCGGTGGTATCTCAGTCATCAGGTCACAGATATGGAATGAGTCCCAAGCAGTTACAGATGCATGTACACAGTATGGGAGGAAGGCTATCCTGAAACTAAGGACAGGAGACCCTGCAGAACAGCTCTGCCAAAGCCTGCACGGGCTTGAGAAGCAATGTCTAGACTGTAGTGCTTGGTGAAAGTACAGATGGTGCTCCAGATGGCAGCAGCGCAAATGTCAGCAGCTGAGACCCCTTTGAAACAGGCCACAGAGGTAGCCATGCCCCTTGTGGAATGGGCTTTTACTGCCCCTGGCAACTCTTTGCCATGCTTATTGTAGCAGAAAACAGTGCAACGTGCTAACCAGTTGGCCAAACATTGTTTTGAAACCTGAATGCCCTCTCTTCCTGAAGCAAAAGAAACAAAAAGTTGCTTCGACTTTCTGCATTCTGTAGTTCACAGCAGACAATACTGAAAAATTCTGAGCACAACCAGCGTATGGCGCAGTGCTTCCCTTGGACTGGCACACTCAGGAAAATAAAGTAGAAGGTGGATGGTTTGGTTCAAGGTAAACTCAAACACCACCTTGGGAAGAAACTTAGGATTTGTGTGCAAAGACACCCTATCTTTACGGAAAATCAAATAAGGCTGCTCACACCAAAGATCCTGAAGCTCGGAAATCCTTCAAGCAGAAGTAACAGCAACCAAAAACTATGCTTTCCAGGAAAGAAAGCGCAGCTCGCAAGTCGTGACTGGTTCAACAGAAGACCGGGTCAACTTCTCCAAAACAAAATTCATATCCCAAGCTGGGACTGGGGAATGGACTGGAGGTTTCAGATGCATGATGCCCCTAAGAAAGGTATGGGAGACAGCCAATGGAGCCACGGTGCGGCCACCCACAAGCTCATGAAAAGCCAAGATAGCTGAAAGGTGCACCTTGAGAGAGGAGTACTGGAGACCGTAGTCTGACAAGGAAATCAGGTAATCCCGGATCTGGCTCACCAGACAAGTGAAAGAGTCCAGATGATGCTTGGCAGCTCAGATGGCAAATCTCTTCCACTTCATGGCATATATGGCTCAAGTGGAGGGTTTCTGAGCAGCCACGAGGACAGCCGCCACCATCTGGGACACTCCAAATCCAAAAAAAGGGCTGAAGGGTTCTCTCCAGAGTCCAAAGAAGCTGTTCTCTTGATGGGGCCTTTAGGAGCCACCTGTCCAGATAGGGGAAAACGTACAGTTCCTCCCTTCTGAGAGCTGCAGCTACTACTGCTAAGCACTTGGTAGAGACCCATGGTGCAAAAGACAAACCAAAGGCAATACAGTAAGACCTGGTGAATCCATGCCTTGTTATTACGTATACCCGATTATGTGAACAGGGAACCTCTGAAACAGATTTTCTGCCATGTTAATATCCTGTTAATATGGAAACCTCTGTTTCTGAATCCAAATCCTGTATTAAGAGTATAGAGACCATTATCCCCATTCACTTTAACCTGGATAATCCATGGCAGGTAATAATGAGGGTGCTAATAGCAGCCTTCTTAATCCCCTCTGTTATGTTAAAGGTGATAGGAAATGAGTTTTAGATAATTAACAGTCCTCACATTTTCCATTCCATGCCAGTATGTGTTCCAATATGATATGCTTTGACCAATTTTTGATAAATAAATAACCTAGCTTTCGGATGCACTCATTTCTACCTCAAGTTACACTTTCTTCACCAGCAACTGCTCTTACTTTTCATATTCCTAAACATTCCACAGAATCAGTGACGCCATTCCAGGCTATTCATATGAATGGCCTGGAATGGTGTTACTAATGTCATAGAATGTCCAGGCAGTTGAAAAGACAGAACAGCAACTGCTGAGGAGAAGGGGATTCCCTGTTGTTACAAAGGCAAAAAAGAAATTAATTTAACGAAAAAGGTCAAAACATGGGAACAAGAATATATATATTTTTTCTATTTTAACTCCTTCCGCGGGCTGTACAGGGCTATGACCCCCCCCTCGGAGGAGGTATTATCCTCCAGCCCGACCCCCCGCTCGTCTACCCTCCGAGGTTTCCCCATGGATTCTCCCTCCATGGCAGGGCCAGGAGGAGGGGTGCCGGCAGTCCCCTGCACCCCGGTATGGCATATCTGGTGGCGGGGGGCAGACTTCGCCAGAGCAATCGGGCCATCACGGGTTCGTGAAGCCCTAACCTTTTTCCATTTTCTCCCTCCCCTCCGATGTAAGCATGTCTGCCTCCGAGTCTCCTGACCCATATTTCCTCCAGCCACCACTAGAGGGCAGTCAGTGTGCAGGACGACTAGTCCCCTTCCCCAGAGAGAGAGAGAGAGAAGCGGTCCTCCGGAAGCTCGATCCTCTCTCCCCCCTGCTGACCCTCAGTGGCCCAGACTCATTTCTGAACCCGGATCACCAGCATGGCGCAAGGTATAGCGTCCAGCGCCTCAATCCTCAGCGCCACTGGGCCGATGGAAACTAGAATATTTTAACTGCTAGGCAATTGTATTACCAAATTTCAAATTTTCTAACAAACAAAACAAAAAAATCCTTTGGTCATTGTCTGGTTACTACGTATATTTTTATTATGTAACAAAATGGTAAAAAACAAATGTTTATGGATTAACCATGTCTGACTGTACTATGAATTGGTAGTGCTCACTCTAAGAGAGAAAACGGAGGAATTTCCTGTGTGGTGGAAACACAGATATATGCAGGTAAGTATTCTGCATGTCCGGAAAGCACAGTCAATCGTCCTGCTTGAGTAGAGGCATCAGGCCTGGCAGAGTTACCATGCAGATTTTTTGTTTTGGACATACAGATTGATATCTTTTAGATCCAATGAGGGCCTCAGATCTCCGATTTTCTTGGGGGCCAGAAAGAACCTGGAGTAAAATCCCGTGTCTTTGGCACCTGGGCACGGGCTCAATGGACTTTTTGTGCAGAAGGGACTGTACCTCCACCTCCTGGAGAACAGACAGATGGGCTGGGGGGGTAGGTGGATGGTACTGGAGGAATCTCTGGAGGCATCTCGATGAGTTCCAGAGCATGACCACTCTCTACGATCTGAAAAATCCAGGCATCTGAAGTAATGGTTTTCCATTGATTGAGAAGGAGGGAGAACCGCCTCCGACCACCAACTCTTGGTCAGGGACCGGAACAGGGGAGTCTGGCAAGAAGTCAAACAGAGGCAGACCCAGCAGCTGGGGCCAATCCATCACCCCAGGGCGCTCTGCTGCAGCACTGGGGGGGGGGGAGGCAAGGCAGAGAAGGCCCTTCTTTTGCCTTGGGCCTGGGAGGTGGCTCTGGATTTGTGGGACAGCTTGTAAAAGGGAGGGTGCTGTCTGCTCTTTGGCTGAGTACGGTAGAGCGAGTGGACAGACTTAATAGCCCTACCAGATGCCTGTAGCTCATTTATGATGTCCTGCACATCTGTCCCAAACAGCCTGGAGCTATTAAAAAGGCACTGAGCACCTTCTGCTGAACATCAGCTGGGAAACCTGAGACCTTCAGCCAGGAGTGCCTATGAAGGCAAATGCCTGTGGCAGCAGCCCTGGCACCTGTATCCGAAATATCGTAGCGGGCCCGCAGGAGGTGCTTGCTAATATCCTCAGTACTCTGCAAGCATTTGAGAACCTCCTGTTTTTGGGAACAATCAAGAAGGGCCTGGGCTGCGGCCTTGCCCTTCTTCCAGATAGTGTTCTGGTACTTGACCATGAGGGAGAGGTAACTGGTAATCCTCAGCCCAAGAGTGGAGGAGGTATAGACCCTCTTGCTCCAGAGATCAATCCTATGAGATTCTCTGTCGGGGCAGGGGAAGGGGGACAGAGGTGCTTGGGCACCTTTGATCTGTCATGAGCAGCCTTAATAACCACAGAGTTGGTTTTTGGCTGGGCAGCATGATACGGCAGACCCTGGGGGGCATGGCACAACTAATCAGCCCTTATGGGCATGGCTGGCACCATGTCAGGCCTGTGCCAGGCGATGGTAGTGGCATTCCTTAGAGCTGGAAGAACAGGAAGAATTACCTTGGGGGGAGACTCTGGAATCACCAGGAAGTCCACCAGATCTCTTCTGTTGGCATCTTCCTCTTCTGTATGGAAGCCCAAGGCTGAGAAAAGCTGCTTCATGACATTGAAAAAGGTAGGGTCCTCTGAAGGGGACCTAGGAGTATGTTTGACAGAGTCCTCACTCACTGAGGAGGCTGTGGACCTGTCAAAGGAAGAAAGCTCTTCCTCTTTTTTCTCTGGTAGGGTGAAGTCAGGATGGTACTCCTCTTCAATGTCGACCTGCTCCAGCTCGAGGTCTCACGATCGAGGGACTGATGGCCCGCGGGGAGCAGCCCATGGATGCCGAAGTGGTGTTGACCATGACGTAGCAGGCCTATATGCACCCTGATGGACCAAAACTGATATGAACTTGGTCAAAATGTCATTGAGGTCGACAGTGGATGGCTGCATTGACAGAGGGCAGGGTCAATGGAACACTGTGCGATGACCCATCCAGCAGGCCCCGAGAGCCCAAAGCCTGAGGACCTTGAGAAGTATCAGGTCTTGATGGGAGGGCAGTCAATGATGAGCCAGTCGTCAACAAAGTGGGGGAAGACGACCCAGAGGTCGACGACCATTCCCCATGCACAGTGGGCAGCGGCTTTGTCGGTAGGGGTCTGGTAGAAATAGAGACCTGGACAGCAGCAGGAGTTGGCGCAGCTGCAGCTGATGGAATACTCCCGGATGAAGAAGAGGAGGCCGCTGGGGAGCAGGAATGCCACCAGGGGGAGCAATCCTGATCTTGGTCTTTTTTATGACTTTGCCCCCGAGGGCTTGTCTCAGGCCTTGGAGGTCTGGGACCTCGATGAAACCGACAGCGACTGGGAAGGAGGGACCCCGGAGGATCCCTGCCCAGAACTGGTTACCTGCTGTTTCATAGGAATTTTTTAAGAGCCTTTTTCCGTCGCCTCAGGGTTGTTTTGGTTAAACTTCTGGCAGAGCTCACAGTTTGAGACGTTGTGGTTAGGTCCAAGACAGCAGACACAGAGGAAGTGTTTGTCTGTAGAGGCAATCTTCTTTCCACAGTGGCAGCAATGGAAGAGAAATGTAAAGGATTAACTCTTGACATAAACAAAGTAAAGGAATGTCTTTAGAAAAGAGATCCTAAAATGCTAAGTGTAAAAAACCAAAAAAGTTGGCAAAATGGCGTGAAACTGCGTCGGACCTTCCGCGGAGACCCATGCAAACAGAGTCGATGCTGGGAAAGAACTAAGGAGGGAGTAGGGGCGCTCACACCTTTATAGGGTTGGTGACGTCAGCAGATGACGGAGTGGGCAGCCCCAGTTGTACTGCTGAAAATCTTCTGTGTGGATCCTGCTTCGCCAACGGTGACACTCCACATGAGCTACTGTATTACTAACTGTAATGAACTCAAGATGACTGTTTTATGAAGCATCTTCTTGACTCAGACGTGGAACCTAAGGTGTAATCTGAATGATGACATACACACATAAATAAATGCCAAGCCAGCCTAAGCCCTTTTGTGCTAATTTGCATATTCAACCCAGGTTGCATTGTGTTGCATTACAGGGTAAGAGTATTTTGGAAACTTACCATGGCAAGATTTGCTTCAGCTGAGTTGCACTGAGAGTCTTGTCCTCTATATGTGTACTATTGTTTTTCTTGGTACTGTATACTTGTGACTTTCTGTTGAAATGTCAAGTGTTGCTTACAAATCTTATCTTCAACCCCCCACAAAAACACTTTTAGTTAGCAATGACCAATATGAAAATGCTGCAGCAGCTTAGTAACAAACAGAAAACAGGATATAAAAACACAGCACTAATACAACAAATAAAGAACCAACTGGTTTCACAGTGTTCCGACAAACTCTACAAAAGCATAAGTCATTTGTAGTAATCATTAAAAAGTATGTAGTAATCAGGTTTCAAAATGTACACTGCTGATCCACAGGATCAGTTTGTAGTCTTCTGCCTCCCCCCGCAATGTCGTCATTAGTTACTCTTAGGCACAACTTGCGGGGGGGGGGGGAGAGATGGTCTGCTGTTTGGAACTGTAGAGAACTATGCAGTTCCACTGTATGTCAGCTGAAACATGGCAGGAAAAAACAAATTAGCAGACTCCACAATTTCTCTGAACTTCTTTTTGTATTTCAACAGTTCTTTACACTCGACTTGTTTTTTTAAACAGACATAAATAAGTATTGCTATCTGGTCTCTACGAAAGACTGTCTACGAACACAAGAGAAAGAGAAGACCACAAGTCCATCAAGTTCTTTCCACCACCAACTCAAACTGAATAACCTGTTACCCATTTTTCCTAAAATTAAACCATGTTGGTGGACACCACTTGTTCTGGAATCCTACACTAAGTGTTCACCATTCGACCTGTGCGTTGTTTCTTTCTAATATGTCCCTTGGATCTTTCTCCTTTAAAAGTCATTTAGTCCTTTCATCCCCATACATCTGAAGAGTTGCATTTGGTCTGATGGTGTTACCCTTTTCACATAGTTGAAAACTAATTCTTCTTGTCTTGTGCTGCAGTCTACACTCACGGTTTCCAACTCCTTATCATGCCAAGAGGTGTGCAGAGTCTATAAACAAGGGGTCCAATAACATAATGTAGTGCTAGGGGTCTGGAAGCTTGCTCCCCCATGACACTTTTTATATGTTTGCCGTCTTATCATAAATCAATGTATTTTGCTATGTACAGGATTTTGAGAGGGTGTGTCACGGTGGTCAATACAAGGGCTTGACTAATAATCAGCAAGCCTGATCATGACTCTGTTCAAGCATGGAAGTGTGTGGACTTCAAAACAATGTGCCAACAGACATATTCATAAATCAGCTCTTTCAGCAAGCACAGCTGATCTCATCATGTGATGTTAGCCTGCCTGTTCCCTTCCTCTTCAATGTTACAGCAATGGAAACTGAAACAACTTGTTAAATATTGGTTGCCTATTAAAACTCGAGATTAGTTTACCCCTTCAAAATGCAACAACTTGCACATTTAAATAGTTAGCATTTAAACAATCTATTGCTACTAGCTTCAGTTGGGCAGGAGTGCTCTTTCAAGAAAGATTCATACCTCATAAATGTCACCCTTTCTCAGCAAGGAATTTCCTAAAAAGTGTTACACTTTTTTTTTTTTTTTACCTCTTAAGACACTATCTGATAAGAACCGTCTCAGACATAGTTAAAAGAACTGTTATCTTTTGTTACTACTTTTACTATGCTTTTTAAAAAAAAAACAATTATACTGGGCTTTAGATGGCAAACACATTACAAAACTTTTAGCCCTGAAAACAGTCACCTTTTCTGGTTTCAAATCTAAGGATATAGCACAACCAGCAGCATCTGGAATGCATGTTAGTATAGCAGAAGACAGCTACTACTTTATCCCCCAAGACAAGTAAGGAATGGTATCATTTATTACTTCTTTTACTATTCTTTTGGGGAAAAAATATTTATATTGCGCTACAGCAAACATACACACATTCTGTACACACCCATCTTCATGGTCACAACATTCGAAATAAATACTGCAATATAATATGTTATAAAACAATAAAGAAACTGTTTATGTCAGTCTTGGTTATGTGGAACACAGTGAAGTTCAGTTTACAGTAGATTTCCTTTAAGTATTTCTTATCCTATATTTTGTATCCTGGATAGCACTGGGGAGATGCTACATCTCATTCTCATAGCGATCTTCAGTTTACACATTTTTGCTTTGTATTTACTCAGGATGTCCCAGATTAGATGCAATATCTTGTTTTTAGTGGGGGTCATAATGTTACCATTTTTATAATGTATTTATTCAGGGTAAACTAGTCCAGATGTACAATATTGTTTTTAGCATAACTCAATGCAGCATAATATTGTGTAGATGTAGAGCCCCACTGAAAATAAGATGCCATGTCTTCTGTGAACTATCCAGGCTAAATATATACAATGAGCAGGAATATTCTAGGAAAAAACATTGTAAAAATGTGCAAAAGGAAGACCACATTGAAGCTGCATGTCAGCAGATCTGCATTGTGCAAATTTATTAGAAATAATGGGTAAAGTCGGCCCAGTGGCGTGGAGGGCTGAGGCATTAATGCCTTACCTCCTGCCATGCTGACGACCCATGTTCGCGGTGCGAGCGGCCGTCGCGGGAGGGAGAGGATTGAGCATCCGGAGGACTGTCTCCTCTCCCAGGGAGGGAGGACTGCTGTTTCTGCCAAATGACTGGCTACAGGTGGAGGCCTGCGGGCAGTACGGGACTGAAGACGCTAGAGGAAGGGAGGGTGCTGTGGGACTTCCACTGATGTGTGTGCGCCTCCACGCATGCACGTCTGGCTGTGTGTGCCCCAGCAGGGAACATCAACAGGACAAAATGGAGGAAAAAACCCTCCAAATGCAGGATGATGCCCCACCCACTGCAGACTGTGCACCAGGACCGGGCAAGGTAAGACCCAGTGATTCCAGGGTGACGGGGCTGGGGGGGTCGGACAGATGGGGCAGTCAGAGGCAGTACAAAGAGGACAAAATGTTGACAGAAGAAATAATGGGTAAAGGCCAGCCCGCTGGCGCAGAGACAAGGCATCCGTCTGCAGTGCTGACATCCCGGGTTATGGGACAGACTTGGGGATTGGAGGGCTGGCCGGGGGAGAAGGATTGAGCATCCAGGGACTGCTCTCCTTCTCCGGGGAAGGGGGAAAGAGTGTCTTGCGCTATGTGGACCTCTGGCGGAGCCTGGAGGTACCACTGCGGCTGGTGCCAAATGCTAGGGGGGGCGGGGCGGATGCTGGCATCGCTGCACGTTCCCGCTCCCAGGAAACAAATCTGCAAAAAAAATCATGCCGGCTGCTAATGACTGCTTCCGCTCCCGCTCCAGACAAAAGTCTGCAGGGTGGGTCCCGCTCCTGTGATCCTGCCCTCGTGGGCAAGCCAGGGCTTACAGACTCGTGTTTCCTGGGGAGGGGGTGCCCGCCTAGCGGTCTGCCCAGGAGGGTAGGCCTGGGGTGCAGGGGAGCGGCGAGTAGAGTGGGGGACCAGATCCTCCGGTAGGGAGGGTAGGATAGCTGGAGAAAAAAGAAAACAAAAAAAGAATAATGAGTAAAAGCATGACCACAGTGTAAGTGATATTTTACAGGATACGCCAGTTGAGATTCGATATGTCATATCTCGAATCTCAACTGGCATATCCTTTAAAAATGTAATATTTAAAATGGTTTAAATGCTTCACCCAAATGAAGTAAATATTGACTTGGCTAGTCTTTCCTCATTGGTTTTATCCCATATGCCCTGCTCCATTGTAGTTGCCCTCCACTGCACTGCCTCCACCTTGTATTTTTTTTTTTCCTCAGATGGGGCCTCCAGAACTGGATGCAGTATTCCAGGTGCGATCTCATGAGTGTCTTATATAGGGGCAAGATGACCTTCCTCTTCACACTCCTGACACCCCTCCCTGTGCATCTAAGCATCTGGCTAGCCTTTCCAGCCACCTTATCACACTGCCTAGTTTCTCTTAGGTCCTGCAAGATGATAACTCCCAAGTCCCTTTCCTGCTTTGTGACTGTCAGTACCTCCTCACGTACTTTGCACCCTATCTGCATGATCCTGCTCTTCTTTGCATTGAATACCAGCTGCCATTCTTCAGACCATTTCTCTCTTTTTTTTTTTATGTGTTTATGCCCCTGTTTCTTCCATGTGTTCGTCTGGCTCCCTGTGCTGCAGCCATGCTTGTGGAGGCACATGCACGCTATGGTTCTGCAGCGCCCTCCATCTGCATGCCACCTGCCTGTGCTGCCCTCATGCCTCCACCTGAGGGCAGTTGGACTGTGGGGGGTGACAGAGTCCCTCCCGGAAAGCTGCTCGTGGCTGCTCCATCCTGCTCCCTCCCTCCACCCTAGCCAGCCTTCGACGACCTGGGCTCGCTCCCAAATCTGGGCCTCTGGCATAGCATGAGCATGAGATGTAGCATCCAGCGGCTCAACCCTCAGCATCACTTGGCCTGCTGTCCAGTTTTTTAAGGTGTTCCATCATTCTTTCAACATCCCCTGGCAATGCCACCCTACTGCATACCTTTGTATCCTCTGCGAAGAGAAATGCCTTCCCTCCAGTCCCTCAGCAATGTCCCCAACAAAGACACTGTAGAGAATCAGCCCAAACACCAACCCCTGCGGCAAACTGCTCACCTCTCCCTCTCCAGAGTACTCCCTGTTTACCACAACCCCCTGACTCCTGCCATTCAGCCAGTTCTCCACCCACAGAACTGTTTCAGGATACACCCCTAGGCTGTGCAGTTTGTTATTCAGCCTTCTATGTTGGACATTATCAAAGGCCTTTCTGAAGTCCAGATAGGCCATATCCACCGTACCTCCCAGGTCCTACCTTAGTTACCCAGTCATGCAGCAGATTAGTACAATGAGTTAGTGCAAAACACAGTGCTTATCCAAAACACAGTAAAAGTTAGGCTTACATGTATAAATAAATAAACACCATATAATGGCTCCACCAAACCATAGCGACGGAAATTTTGCCACAATCCTTCATGTTGCCGCAATCCCACTGACATCGCTGACACGTCCCAACAACGACCCACAACACACAATTTGGCGGCACATCCCCTCTACTTTAAATATCTAACTCCACATCACACAGACAGTGGAGTTGTGGCATTAGGTGCTTACCTCCTGTCGACGCAAAGTCCATTGACATTGGGGTTTCTATGTTGAAACTTTGATGTTCAACGGTATACCCATATAAGGCAGTAATATGCGTGTGTGTGTGTGTGTGGGGGGGGCAGCCTCTACGTGTGCAGGCGGTGCACTGCTACGATCATACTGTAATATATATCCTTAGTATCATAGTAAAAGCCAGCAGAATAGGCCCCATGGTCTATCGTGTCTGCCGAAGCTAGCCCCCTACTGGGAGCCGCTCCTCCACCCCCCAGCCCCAGAGGTGGCCCTCCCTGGCCTCAGCTTCCCCCTGTACCTGTCCCAACCCTTCTTGAATCCTTCCACTGTGGTCTCTTCCACCAGCCTCCTGGGCAGTGCGTTCCATGGTTCCGCCACCCTCTCTGTGAAGAAGCATCTCCTGCGCTCCCCCCCCTTTATTCCCCACCTCCAGCTTCCACTCATGCCCTCTGGTAGTTCCCCCCTTCTTAAGCTGGAACACTTCCCTGGCTCCGCCCTTATTTATCCCCTTTACGTACTTGAAAGTCTCTATCATGTCCCCTCTGTCCCTCCTCTCCTCCAATATGTACAGATTGAGTTCATCCAGTCTTTCCTCATAGGTCCTACCCTCCATGCCCTGAATCATCCTGGTCACCCTCCTCTGGACCCTCTCCAGCAGTGCTATGACCCTCTTAAGATGGGGTCTCCAGAACTGCACACTGTACTCAAGATGCGGCCTAACCAGGGCATTATACAGAGGGTATACCTGGCCAGGTAAAGCTCCTTCTTCGCCTTGGCCCCCCTTACCACTCTGGTGACACTCTTAGCCAGGAAATCATACTCTCCCCTCTCCCTAGCCCCTCTTGAGAGCTTTAAGCGCGCATAGGCAGCCTTTTTCTCCCTCACCACCTCCTGCACCTCCCGGGTCCACCAACATGGCTTACTAGCACTATATTGCTTGCACCTTACCTCTGCGCAGGCCCTCAAAGCGTCCTGCACCCCCTTCTTAATGGTCTCCCACAAGCTACCAGCATCCATGTCTGGCCTTATCTCATCCAAGCACCCTTTAAGAATCCTTCCCATGCCCTCAATGTCCGCCCCCCTGAAATCTATTACTTCTGTGTTAGTGCAAATTCTCTCTCCCCCTAGGAACATAAGAAACCAGACCGTAGCATGGTCACTGCCTGCCAATGGGCTGCTCACCTCCATGCTCCTTATCTGGTCACTATCTGCTAGGACAATGTCCAGGATCCGATCCTGCTTAGTAGGCTCCCCCACATGCTGGACTAGGAAGGCATCCTGGAAGACATCCATCAACCTCTGCTCCCTGGCCACTGAGGATGTCATAGTGCCCCGGTCTGCCCCTGGCATGTTCAGGTCGCCCATGATCACCACCCAGCCCTTTCCGAGGCCACAGTGACCCCTGATGTTCTCAGCTAGATCATCCTCCAGTTCCACTTCCATTGCAGGGGATCTGTACACCACCCCTATTTTTAATCTTTTACCACCCCCTCATTTGTAGGGTTACCCAAATTACCTCCACATTTCCTTCTGCCTCCTCGATTGCCTCCACATTTCCTTCTGCCTCCTCGATTCCCCCAACTACTATGTCATTTTTGACCATCAATGCCACCTCCCCCTTCCCACACCCCTATCCTTCCTAAACATTGTGTATCCCTCTACATTTAGGTCCCAATCATGGCTCTGGGTGGCCCATGTCTCAGAAATTGCCGCCAAGTCTGCCACACCCTCAACTAGCACTGCCTGGAGCTCTGGCATTTTATTGCCCATGCTCCTGGCATTGATCAGGACTGTCCTCCACCCGACCCCCTCTCCAGTCTTCTCAGCCCAGCGCAATCCCCCATCAGTTCCCCCTGGTCTTTTAACGCTACCTGCAGCCCGCTTTGCATGATCTAGTCCTGAACCCTCAAGCTCCCTCGCTGGGGCTTTCAGTCTTTCTATCCCGCCCCCCTTTACAAGTTTAAACCCCACCTATCAACAATGAATCTAAAACGTTTTAGTATAAGGATCCCCCTCCCCTCCAGATTGAGATGCTGCCTATCCTTGGCATATAGCCCCTTGTCTTCCCATGTATCACCCCAGTCCCCCATCAATCCATACCCTTCTGACTTGCACCACTCCCTGAGCCACTGGTTCACCCCCCCAAGTTTTTGCTTATTTTCCCCGCTTGCATATATGCATATGTTTATTTTTATTAGCGTGTGTGTGTGTATCACAACTAGAAAGTGCAGTTAGGCAGCTCTTTGGTAAGTACAAAAAGTGCTAGTCTACATTTCCCCTATCTAGATCAGTTTCAGCCTTCTGCATGTCATTGCTTATTTAACTGAGGTATTTAGTGGCAACTCCCCACCCTGTGATGTCCCTCAGAGCCTGAAAAGAAGAAAACAGTCCCTTTTCTTTTAATATGTAAACATGTGTGCATATGGTGCACTGCTATGCTATACTCAATGGAATATATATGCACATATGTATATGTATTAGCGTGTGTGTATCAGAGCAATTAGAAAGCGAAGTTAAGTGGCTCAGTGGTTAGTGCAAAAATTGCTAATCTACATTCCCCTGCTCTCTAGATCAGTTTCATCCTTATGCATGTTATTTCTTATTTAAATAGGAGTCTGTAGCTGCCCCGCTGTAACTATCTCCCCCCCCCCATGGCCATCCCATCCCAAGCCCAGCCCATATTAGTCTTCTGGCACAGGGATCTGCTCCTAGACCTAGTACAACATTAATATCGGCGGCGAACATCTAGCATTAACAAATGCTTGTTTCTTAAAGAGCCCACAACGCTATTGTGACAACTTTGAAAAAATTTCACCTTTAGACACAATTCAGCTTATATTTAAAAAATGTTCTGCAATTCACGTCCTTACTTCTTTATTACTAAGGACATTTGCATGTAAACAGGATCACTGTACTATCTGTTCTGGCTGCTTGCCTGCATCTGACATCACAGCTCTGCTTAAGACATCACAGTCTGTTTCTGTAGGGATAATTATGATGCCATAAACAGGGATTATGATGTCAGATGTTGGCAGGCAGAAAGAGCAGATAAAGTGTAAGGGACAGTAATTCCCATTCATACAACTCTCCTCAGTAATTAAGAAAAAAGGGAAAGCATTACAGAAAATATATGAAATATGTTGAACTGTGTCTAAATCTCACTTTTTTCCAAGTTTTTCTAATGGTGTCAGGGGCTCTTTAAGGCTCTGTAAATGGTGCATTTTCACGTATTCTAAGGCTCCAACAATGTTACTAGTCTCTCCTTTAAAAAAATGTATTTTTCCATTTTTAACTTCCAATGAAGTCCCTTCACTTAAAATCTCTTGATTTTTAGCTTTTTTTTTTTCTTTTTAAAGATAAACCATTTATCCTGCTCACATCCCCCAAAAAATGCCACCTAGAGCAACACCATTGGTCTGCATAGCTCTTTCTCACTTTAACACTGCCAGAAAACCAGCTTCTGTAGTGTGCCAAGTGCTGCTACAAGAAGTACTAATTGAATGGTGATGCTGCTCTTTACAAATTCGATGTGGACCATTTGTGCTACTGTTGCATGAATGGCAGCAGAGTCTGCCTTGTACATTCACATGATTATTTTGTGTAAAAGACACAGGTTACTCACCTGTAACAGTAGTTCTAGGAGTGGTATATGTTTGTTCATCCACACCTTTTGGCAGTTGCCTTTCCCTTTAAGATCAGCTGAAAGTCTTTAAGCTGGCTCCTCCCACCCACCCACCTGGGTGGCATATCCCTCGGCTCCGCACCTTAATGCCAGATCTTGCCCGCTGGAAGCAGTGGTTGTGCGCCAAAGCCGGGGAGGTCAGGTGGGTCTGCGTGGATGAACAACATATACCACTCCTAGAAAGTACAGTTACGTAAGAACTTACCGTAACAGTAGATCTTCGAGAGGCGCTCTTGCAGTAGGTAATTACATATAGGACTGACGTCGGCAGGCGGCAGGACCCCACGGAAAAATTTCTAGCTAGCAGTCCCTGGCGAGGACCGCCCCCATGTCAGGTGACTGGCATCAGGCAGCGTAGATATAAAGGGGCGGTCCCGGACACCGCCTTCCAGTTATTTCCCCTACAGGCCTGGAAGGCCGGACGGAAAGAGCGGATATTCCCTTAATGGAAAAGGAGCTAAAAAGCCTAGGGGATGGAGGGGGAAGTTTACTACTGCAAGAGCCTCTCGAAGGTCTACTGTTACGTAAGTTCTGCGTAACTGTACTATCTTTACTGAGAGGGCTCTTGCAGTAGTAATTGCATATAGGACAGAATCCCAAGCAGTCTGGAACAAATGAAAGGCACCGGGGAGGAACTACTCCAAGAAGTAGCAAAACCCTTGCAAACCTCAAGATAGGAGGCCTTGCAAGACAGCTAACCCGAAGCCTGCTCTACGGCGAGAGGCAATGTCCAAACTGCAATGTTTTGTAAAGGTATGGACGGAAGTCCAGGTGGTGGCAGCACAGATGTCTGCTGCAGACACATTCTTGAAACAAGCCGTGGAGGCTACTACTCCACGAGTGAAGTGACCTATGACTTGACCCGGAAGGGTCTTGTTGTACTTGTCATAACAGAAAGTGATGCAATGAGCCAACCACTTTGACAGGCATTGCTTGGAGACAGCATTGCCTTCCCTTTTGTGAGCAAAAGAGACGAACAACTGATCAGTCTTTCTGAGATCCTTCGTCCTATCGGTGTAGTATCTCAGAATCCTGTGGACATCCATGGTATGGAGCAAGTATTCTCCCTGGTTGGAGTACTGCGTGAAAAAAGCAGGTAACTCAATAGACTGATTTAAGGTAGACTCCGCTACCACTTTCGGAAGAAACTTAGGGTTTGTGCAAGAGCTACTCGTTCTTTGTGAAAAATCAGATAGGGGACTTTACACATCAGGGCCTGGAGCTCGGAAATTCTGCGAGCAGAAGTAATGGCCACCAAGAAGAGCGTCTTCCACGATAAGAACTTCAAGTCTGCGGAAGCAGCAGGCTCAAAAGGAGGAAGGGTAAGTTTCTCGAGAACAAAGTTCAAATCCCAAGGGGGAGCAGGAGTCTGAACAGGGGGCCTGAGATGAGGGACCCCTCTGAGAAAGGTCTTGGATACCTCTAATTGGGCAAAGGCTTTATCAGCAAAAGGAACATGGTAGGCTGAGATAGCAGCCATGTGAACCTTCAAAGAGGAGTGACTGAGACCCAGGTCGAAAAGATGACGCAAATAATCAAGCAGAACGGCCACAGGACAGGAGAAAGGCTCACGTTCCTGGAGGCAGCCCAAATGGAAAATCTCTTCCATTTCATAGCGTGAGTGGGCCTAGTGGAGGGTTTTCTAGCCTCCACCAGAATCTCGCCACCTTAGGAGAGCATAAAGCGAGATTGGGCTGGTCTGCAGGAGCCATGCATGAAGTTGAAGAGACTTGAGTCCCGGATGGACCAGGGTCCCCTGATCCTGGGTCAGCAATCCTCGAGATAAAGGAAGAGGAAGAGGAGGAACCTCCGAGTATCGTTGTAGAAGAGAGAACCAGATTTGCCTGGGCCAGAAAGGAGCGATCAGAATCATTCTCACTCCTTCCAATGCAAGTTACTGCAGCACACGAGGGACCAGAGGAATTGGGGGAAAAGCATAGACGAATCTGTCCTTCCAGCTTAGAGACAGAGCGTCACTCCAGAAAGCGTCTCGCTCTGGAGCGAGCGAGCAAAAGGTGGGAAGTTTTGAATTTTGGGAAGAGGCGAACAGGTCTACCTGTGGAGTCCCCCAAAGCTGGAAGATGCCGTTTAGAACCTTTTGGTCCAGTTCCCACTCATGTGGCAGAGCCAAGGAATGACTTATCTTGTCTGCCAGGACATTGTCAACTCCTGGAACATGGATCGCCGTGAGGTGAAGGTTGGAAGCGTTGCCCATTCCCAAACCCTCATTGCTTCCCTGCACAGCGGGTAGGACAAAGTCCCTCCCTGCTTGTTGATGTACCACACCACGCACATGTTGTCCGTCTGGACAGATAGGTGACTGGGAAGGATGTATTGGTGAAGGGCTTGGAGAGCATATAGTACTGCTCGTAGCTCGAGCACGTTGATGTGGAGAGCTAGCTCCAATCTGGACCATAAACCCTGGGTTCGGTGAGGACCTAGATGGGCTCCCCAACCTTCGCCTGATGCGTCCGTGGTCAGAGTCTGGGAGGGGGAGGATGAAAGAAGGGGACCCCCCCGGAACAGGTTCTCTCGAACCATCCACCATTGCAAGTCTCGTCATTGGTGAGGAGATCAGCACCAGATGATCTGGGTCTTCTACAAGTTGATCCCACTGAGGCGGAGAGTCCACTGAGAGATCCTCATGTGTGTGGAGTCATGCCTTGAGAACCGTCGGGATGCTTGGCCGCCATAAGCCCAAAAGGCAGACTTCCGACCTCGCGGAACCCTGCATTCCGAAAGAGAAATCTGTGACTGGTGGAGCCCCCTGTCCCAAGGCAGGAAGGCCTTGCACACTGTTGTATCAAGGATTGCCCGATGAACTGGAGTCTCTGGGAAGGGTCCAGAGAGACTTGGAATGGTTGATGGTGATACCCAGACCAGTGAAAACCTGCTGGGTGAGGGAGAAAATGCAGGAGTTCCTCCCTGGGCCGAGGCGCAGGAGCCAGTCGTCAGGTAGGGAAAACCTGAACTCCTAAAGATGCAGGTGGGCTGCTACCACCGCCAGGCATTTGGTAAAAACTTGGGGAGCCAAGGAAAGACGAAAAGTGAGCGCCCGGAATTGGTAATGGTCCCCCTGGAAAGCAAACCGGAGGTACTTTTGGTGCGAGGGACGAATGGAGATGTGCAGGTATGCATCCTGCATATCCAGTGCACAAAGCCATTGGCCCGGCTGAAGAAGGGGCAAAAGTGTTTGAAGGGAGAGCATCCTGAACTTCTTGTATTCTACATAGAAGTTCAGGGAGCTGAGATCGAGAATGGGTCTGAGATCCCCCGTCTTCTTTGGTACAAGGAAGAAATAGAATAGTAACCGTCCTGTGAAGGTGAGGAGGGACGGGTTCTATGGCCTGCTTCGTGAGGAGAGCAGATATTTCTTCCCTGACCAGAGGAAGATGGTTCCTTGAGTAAGAGGACTTCAGAGGGGGGTGGCGGTTTCTGTAGAAACTCTATAGAGTGCCCCTCTGCGATAATCTGAAGCACCCATGAATCCGATGTTATCCTCTCCCAACCCGGAAGGTGGAGAGAGAACCTCCCTCCTACCGGTTCCTCTGGGGAGTCCGGAGCGGTGGGAGAGGGAAAGAGTCAGGTGGTGTGGGACAGCGCCGCAGCTGGGGCATCCGCTGCTTTTTTGGGCAGCGGGGGCCTGGCAGCTGTGGGGGCCAGGCATTTGGTGGCCCACCTTCCTTGGGGTTTCGCTTGAGGCCAGCTGCGTCTGCGAAAAGGACGGCGCTGTGGGGGATGGGGACGGTACATGGAATCCACAGATTTCAGGGCCGTCCCCTTCTCCTTCAAGTCAGTGATGATGTCATTGACATCACCACCGAAAAGTACCGAACCCCAGAAAGGTGCTTCTTGAATTGCTGACTGCACCTCCGGGACCAAACCTGACACTCGGAGCCAGGCGTGACGCCGAAGACTTACGGCGAATGCGGAGCTCCGCCCTGCGGTGTCCACTGCATCGTAGGTCGTCCTCAAAATGTGACGACTGGCTGAACGAGCAGAACGGACAAGGTCAGCTAACTCCTGCTTGACTTGGGAGTCAGGCAAGGAGTCAATCTTAGATTCCGCCTGGGTAAGGACAGCCTTCGGGTAATCCCCCATATGTGCTACATAGTTTAGGGGCCTGATCCCCAGTGTGGAAGAAGTGTAGATCTTCCTTCCATACTGATCCAGAAGGTGAGATTCCTTATCCGGAGGAGCGACTCAAATGTTTAGGGTGTGCTGACCGGCCGTGAGCGGCGTTAATCACAACGAGTCTGCACGGGGGTGAGAATCTAAAAAGTCTACACCCTTCGGAGCCTGGTATAGCCTGTTGGACTTCCGAGGAAGTGGGGCTAAAGCCGACGGTTGTTTCCAAATAGTGGAAACAAGGTGGGCATGAGGCTCGATCCAGGGTGGCACTAGAGCAGGGGCCGTAAGGGGCAAGTCCAGATGTTCGGCGAGTTTAACCCGCTGAGATCTGGCTCTAAGGAACGCCACTGATGTACTTCCTGGAACTTCCTGAGCAACTCCGTGAAGGAAGAATCCTCCGGAGGAGTCCTCGGCCGAGGCTTGGACGGAGAGCGAGGCTCGTCGTCTTTCTCGCAGCATCTGTCGGAGGAATCTGAGGAGTCCGAGAGAGAAGAAGAACTGAAGCAGAGTAAGACTCCTGACTCGCTCTAGGGGAGGAGCAGGTTCCTTGGGGAATCCTGGATGCATGTCCTGCCCCTCTCTGGATCCAGAGGAAGAGCTCGGGAATCTGGAGGCGGAGAGGGAGTGCTGGGGGGCGCACGGGGTCGAAGGTGTCACCGCTGCAAGCATGGTTTCCGACTTCCTTGGTGAGCTGAGTTTGGCCTCAGCCCACCAGGAGGCCAGAGTCTCCTGAAGATCCACTGGCAGCCTAGGGGCGGTGGAGGAGGAGGAGGATAGTTTGCGGATTATATCCGTGGGTGAGTATCCGTAACCTGCTCGGGAATACGGAGCTGGGTATTGCGGCGTCGAGTACTGTGGCGTCGGTGGAGCCGGCGCCGGTACTGCGGCGCAGGATCGCGGACCTGTGGCTTGCGCCGGATACGGACGGCGGATATCCAGGTACCGGAGGAGCTGCCGGAGCAGACGGCCCAGTAGGGAGCTCCAGGGCGGATCAACAGTAATAGGCCCGTGGGTGGAGGGCCCGATGGAGAGGAATATCCCCCGCCGGCGTCGGCAGGGCTGGTGTTGGAACCGGCGTCGGGGCCGGCGTCAGATCCGGTTCAGTGGGAGGAGGGTCTGAAGGCAGAAAAGCATCCCGAGCATCGCCCGGGGACGGAGGAGGAAAGTCCCCGGGGTCAGGCAGGGGGGACTCGGGCTCCCCGGATGGCAGCAAACGCTGCGGGGAACCTGGGACGACAGACGATGGAGGGTCTGTCGTAGGCTCCGACGCCCAGTGCACATCGGAGGAGCCGACGTGCGACTTAGGGGCTGAATCCCGGCAGACACCAGAGGAGCCGGCGTCCAACAAGGGGTCCCTCGTTGGAGGCGGGCCGAGGAGGAAGCGGCCCGGTCGGAGGGACACTGCGATGCGCCGCCCGAAGGTCAGGCGTCTTAGCCAGCCTTCTCCCGGCAGGCATCGGAGGAGCCGGCGTCGGCTTATGTGGGGCGCCCGCCAGTAGGCACATAGCCTGCGGCTGTACTAGGGGCAAGCCTCCTTTTGCCTGGAGCGCCTGAAGGGCTCAACGCTGAACCCGTCGGGCAGGCCAACGCCTCCTCAAAGCCTTGAGGCTGCCGTCAAGCGATCCCTCTGAGGGACGTTACCGGAGTCGCGGAGGAGGAGGCCTTCTCCCGGTGCCTTTCTTTGTCCCACTTCTTGTGTCCTTCTGGGGAGGTCGACGCCTGACTAAGCTTTTTCAACTCCTTCTCCATTGCAGACATCTTCTTTTTAAGGAGATGGGCTTCCAAAGACTGCTGGCGTCGTCTGCGGTTGGCCGCGTTGAAATGCAGGCAATGAGGGCACTTTTTGACCGTGTGGTTGGGGCCTAAGCAAAAAAGGCAGAGGGAGTGACCGTCCTTGTGAGGCAGTTGGGTGCCGCATGAGTCGCACTTATTTTTTGAAGGGGACGACATAAACTGATGTTCACCTGATGAAAAAAATACCAAAATACTGATAACTTTCGGTAACAAAACGACGAAGCAACAGGGCTGAGCACGAACTTCACTGCGAGGCGCTGCACGAGCTGACGGCAGGAAAGAACTGGAAGGCGGGCGTCCAGGACCGCCCCTTTATACCGATGTCGTCTGACGCCGGTCACCTGACGTGGGGGCGGTCCCCGCCAGGGACTGCTAGCTAGAAATTTTTCCGTGGGGTCCTGCTGCCTGCTGACGTCAGTCCTATATGTAATTACCTACTGCAAGAGCCCTCTCGAAGTAAGATCTACTGTTACAGGTGATTAACCCGTGTTTCTAGGGATGTGGATATGTTGTTCTTATCCATACCTATTGGCAGACTCCTAGCAGTTATCCGGGAGGAGGCAGGCAAGGCGCACACCCCCTACTTAGGAAAAAGAGCTTGGAGAACTGAGGCCCCAAAACAAGCATCCCGGCATGACTCTAGGTCGTGGGAAATGAAGGTGTTTGCTGACTTCCAGGTAGCAGTCCTACAGATTTCCTGGATAGGGACGTCCCTAGAATGCAGCCGTGTGGCGGGTGGAATGAGCCCTTAGCCCTCCGTGAGGCTCCCCACCCATCAACCTATAGCAGAGATCAATGCATGATGTAATCCATCTGCCAACTGCTCGCTTGGCTGCAGGTCTGCCAGGTGCGGCTTCAGCATAGGTGACAAACAGCTGGCGAACCTCTCCCCGAACTTTAGCTGTGCGCTCCTTACAATAGGCAAGCGCTCGCCTCAGGTCCAAAGTATGGAGCCTGTATTCGACATCCGAGGTATGACTTGGGTAGAACACCGGTAGAGTCATCACCTGGTTCAGGTGGAACTCCAACACAACCTTCAAAAGGAACTTCGGGTTGGGGTGCAGGACAACCTTGTTCCTATGGAAGACCAGATATGGAGACTCAACAAAGAGTGCCTGGAGCTCCCCAATCCTTCTAGTTGATGTCACAGCCACCAGAAAGGTGGTCTCCCATGACACGTGTGACATCTCAAATGTGCATCAGTTCTAATGGCTTGCCTATGAGCTTTGCCAGTACCAGCAGTAGATCCCACAGTGGTGGTGGTTCATGCGCCGGAGGGAAAATGTGATTGAGGCCTTCGAAAAAGCACCAGATCACCTTCTCCTTGCCACAGTCTGCTGACCGACCCACGCCTGGTAAGTAGAGATGGCTGCCAGGTGCACCTTAAGGTTCGTCAACCAAAGACCCCCTTTGGAGAGAGACCAAAGGCAGTCGAGAATGCTAGCCACTGGACAGAACAAAGAGTCCAGCCCCTTGCCCTGACACCAAATGGAGAATCTCTTCCATCTAAAGGTGTGGCACTTCCTGGTCGATTCCTTCCTAGATGCCTCAACCACAGCGAGTACATCTTCGGAGAGACCCAAAGCCTGGAACTCTAGCCACTCAGGAACCAGGCTGTCAGGTGCAGGGATTGAAGGTCCGGGTGGAATACCTTCCCCTGATTGATGGAGAGCAGGTCCAGGTGTGCTGGAAGATGCCTCATGAGCCCGATGCTGAGGCTGAGGAGATCGGGCTACCAAAACTGGCGGGGCCAGTCCGGAGTCGCCAGGATCACCTGTGCCTCATCCCTCCTGACCTTGAGGAGCACCTTGTGGACCGAGGGAAGGCATAAAAGAGACCTGGGGTCCACGACCTCGAGAAGGCATCCCCCTGCAGTGAGCCCTATTGAGGGGGCGCGGGCACTAAACAGCCTCAGCTTTGCATTCTCCCTGAAACACAGAAACATAGAATTCGATGGCAGACAAGGACCACCTGGCCCACCTAGTCTGCCCATTTCCTACCTAATGGTTAAGCTGCAGATCCTAGTTAACCAACAGCCTATTTCCTCCTACCCCCCACAAGAATTGCCTTATGTCTGTCCCATGCATTCTTGAATTCCACCACTGTTTTTGACTCCACCACCTCCTCAGGAAGGCTGTTCCATGCATCCACAACCCTCTCCATGGAAAAATACTTCCTCACATTACCTCTGAGCTATCCCCCCTCTATCTTCAAATTGTGTCCCCTTTTTCTTGCACATCTTTTTTTCTGAAAGATGCTACCCTCTTGGACTTTGTTGATTCCCTTGAGGTACTTGAGAGGTACTTTCTATCATGTACCCCCGCCTCTCTCCTCAAGGCTATACATATTAAGCTCCTTTAGTCTCTCTTTGTATGGCTTCTGGTGCAGACCCTGCACCATTTGGTTGCTCTCCTCTGGACAGCCTCCACCCTATCTACGTCTTTGTGGAGATGGGGTCTCCAGAACTGCACACAGTATTCCAGATGGGGTCTCACCAACTGTCTGTACAGAGGGATAACAACTTCCTGTTTTCTACTGGTGATGCCTCTCCCTATGCATCACAGTATCCCCCCAGCCCTCCCTACTGCCTTCTCACATTGCTTTCCCACCTTTAGGTCATCTAATATAACTACCCTCTGGTCTCTTTCCATTTTTATTGTTGTCAGTATCTCACCCCCACTGTATACTCTTCCCCTGGGTTTTGTTTCCCAGGTGCATAACTTGCACTTCTTGCATTGAATCTAAGCTGCCATACATCTGACCATTCCTCCAACCTTGCCAAGTCCCTTCTCATCCTTTCCACCCCACCTTGTGCATCAACCCTGTTGCAGATCTTTGTGTCATCTGCAAAGAGACATACTTTTCCTTCCAGTCCTTCTGCAATGTCACTTACAAAGAATTTAAAAAGGACCAGACCCAGTACTGAACCCTGTGGTACCCCACTAGTAACCCCTCTTTCTTCACTGTGGACTCCATTTACTATTACTCTCTGCGTCCTGTTGTCCAGCCAGTGTTTTACCCAGGCTACCTCCCTGGGACCCACTCTGAGGTGGGCTAATTTGTTTATTAATCTTTTGTGTGGGACTGTGTCAAATGCCTTGCTAAAGTCTAGGTAGGCCATGTCCACAGCCCCTCCCTGGTCTACTACTACTTGGGAACTCAGTCAAATAAATCTATTAGATCTGGCCTGACATGACCTTCCTGCTGTGAATCCATGCTGACTTGGGTTCTGGCCCCACTGGCCTCTAGGTAATCAACAATTCTTTCCTTCAGAAGTGATTCCATCATTTTCCTACCACTGAGGTCAAACCGACAAGTCTGTAGTTTCCTGCCTCTGTCTTGCTCCCACTCTTGTGAAGGGGAATCACATCCACCTCCTCCAGTCCTCAGGTACACACCATCATCCCATGATTTGTTAAAAAGGGTAGTCAATAGTATTACCAGTTCTCCCCTTAGTTCTTTTAGAATTCTGGGGTGAATCCCATCAGGCCCCACTGCTTTGTCCACCTTCAGTTTTAGGAGTTCTTTCAGAACCCTTTCTTCTGTGAAAGGACTGATATCGACCCTCCTATCCAGAGTGCTTCTATTGACTGGATTAGGTAACCCCTCCCCTCTTCCTTTGTGAATACTTAAGCAATAAGGCATGACCAAGGGTTATGTTAATGGTCTGTTAATCACCTTCTAGGGGTGTACTGTGGCATGAGGTGTAGCCGAGTGCCACATGCCCCTAGAGAGTTATTAACTGACCATTAACATACAGTAATCCCTGGGAGTGCCTTATTGCTATTATAATAAAAATGTTTTTAAACAGTGTTAAACCATGTTCAGCAAATGGCTAAGCTCTACATGTATGTTAATAAAAGATTAACATAAGGCTGTTAGAATGTTTGCAGCCAATCAGAAAGCTCCATTTCTCAGACCCTTTTTAATAATGAGCAAAAGTATTCATTCAGTATCCCTGCTTTTTTACTGTCCCTCTCTGCCCACCCACCCTCCTCTTTATTCAGTCTCAGTATCCCTCTCTTTGTCTTTCTTCACTCCCTGATGTACCTATAAAAGGTTTTATCCCCCTTCTTAACCAAGCTGGCTATCTTTTACTCAGTTTGGGCCTTTGCTATTCTGACTGCCTTCCCCGCTTCCTTCTTTAACTGGTACAGTTCTCTGTCCTGCTCCTTCTGTGTTTCCTTATACTTCCAGAATGTTATCTTTTTCTCTCTAACCTTCCCCGCCACCTCTTTTGAGAACCAAAGTGCTTTTTCCTTTCGTTTTGATTTGTTTATTTGCTTCACACAAAGGCTTGTTGCCTATGTCATGGCAGTTTTGATGTTTCCCCATTGTTGCTCCACCCTTCCTTCTTGCCTGTTTACTACTGCTTTTCTGAGGCAATCTCCCATTTTGACAAAATCAGCCCTCCTGAAGTCCAGTACCTTCACTTTTGTATGGCTTGACTCTACAGCTGAGTTTACTGTGAACCACACTGTTTGGTGGTCACTTGTTCACAGATAGCTACCCACTTCTAGATCTGAGATCCTCTCTATGTCCCCATTTGAGAGTTCCAGGTCTAAGATTGCTCCCTCCCGAGGCGAACACGTCCACCTGAGGGGTGCCCCACTGGGAGAACAAGTGGCGTACTACCTCTGGATGGAGAGACCACTCGTGGGACACCTCACCCACTTGGCTGAGAGAGTCCAACAGCTGATTTATTTTATTTGGAAAATGTTTCACCAGGAAAGACAACATGAGCTGTAAACAGCTCGTTTCCAGAAGCATCTTTGGGGGGGGGGAGCAATACAAATACAATTTCTAAAACAAACAGTATAATACAATTACACAATAATCCAGACCGACCGCCAGGGTAAAGAAAAATATATTTGGATATAGCAAACATTGCAACAACCCAGGAGCAGGTGATCTAGTAGGGTAAAGGTTAGAGGATAGATAACACATTTGAAGTGCTAAGTAGTAGGCTGAGCACAAGATTCAAGTGCTATTGTATACCCAAGGGAGGCAATTATAAGATAAATGGGGAAGTGCACAGTAAGGGGTAGAGTATGAGGATGGAAGAGGGAGAAAGAGTACAGCCAAGATCTATACCCAAGTCCAAAGTTGACTGCACTCCTGTAACTAAAGTCTGAATGAAGCACAAATTCAAAATGATTTTGAAGCATTTATTTTGCTAATAAAGAGTCGTGCTAAGCGACCACACAACCACTCGACCCTGCACTTCGGGATACAACCCTTAAGTCAGGAGCGTGATGCTATCACCATCCTGTTGCTTAGAACCCTGCAAAGGGTTAGGACCAGGCAGAAGGAAAGGGATTGAAATGGACCGGGGTGGTAGAGAGAGAGGGGCAGGGGAATGGGGGAGGAAGGGATAAGGAGGAAGGGAGGTGGCAGGCGATGGATTTGAAAGTGGAGGGAGAGAGGAAAGAGAGAGAGACAATCTAAACCCCATCAGATGCACAGAATCTCCAGGGGTCAGGATTGGAAAGAGGGGGAAGGAAGAGGGTAGAAGAGGAGTCAAGATCTATACTCTTTCAGGGTGACAGAGAACCCTGTAAGGGGGAAAGTACCAGGCAGAAAAGGAGGGGAGAGAAGGGGGGGGCAGGGAGGAGAAGTGGATTGTGGCGGGTGACCGGAGGGGAGAAGAGGGATAAGGAATAGGGAGGCTGGAGAAAATCGGGATAAACTAGGAATGGAAAAAGGGGAGAGCATCAATGGGAGGGAAGAGGGGTTAGTGAGGGAGAAGGACAGCTGTAGAGTGTCGAAATATCACAGTGGCTTGTGGATGATAGCAGAGATTCAAAATGGCACAATAGGTTGTGGTAGGGGTGGGAGGAGGAGGGGGTATAATAGGGGTAGCATGTGAGGAGTAATCAGAGGAAGGGTTCAGTTAGGAGCGGAAGGTAAGTCAGGGATAGAGAGTAGGGGACAGTGTAAGGGATTGGGAGGGTTGTGAAGGGGTTAGAACAAGTACAGTTAGGAGAATAGAAGTAAAGTAGGGCTAAAGGATAATGTGCCATGGTGGGGATTGTTGAAAGGGGCTAAGGACAAGTGCAGTTAGGGAATAGAAATTGTGAAGGGCTAAGGAAATTGAAGATGGGATGATAGGAGGTGGCAGTGGGTTCAGTACATTGGGAAGCAGTAGGAGAAAGCTTCCTGTCCTGTGGAGGTAAGCTTATTTGAGGCTCCTGCCACATAAATGGCTAGATCCACCTTCAGTCAGCCCATGAGGGTCCAGATGTGGAGAGCTTCTCTGCACAGAGGTCGGAGTGCGCGCGTCTTCTGTTTGTTGAGATAGTACATGGTTGTGGTGTTGTCCAACTGGACCTGAACCACTTGACCCCGAAGGAACGGAGTAAAGGCAGTCAGTGCCAGCCGGACTGCTCAGAGCTCCAGCAGGTTGATGTGGCATCAGTATTCCTCAGGGGTCCAGAGCCCATGGACTCTGTGGTCCCCCATGTGGGCACCTAACCCGTAAGAGAGGCGTCGGTCATCAAGATGACCATTGGCTCGGGGCAGACAAACGGGATCCCTTCCTGCAGGTGTTCCAGGATGGTCCACCATTGGAGAGCGTCCCATATCTTCTGGGTTACAGTGACAAGCTGGTCTAAATGACCTAGATGCTGAGTCCACTGGCTGGCCAGCTCCCACTGAAGGGGGCGCATATGCCACCGGGCCCATCAGACCATGGAGGTACAGCCCACCATGTAGCCCAGAAGTCACAGGAAGTCCCACGCAGGGTGCAAGTGCCCAACCAGAAATGATCAGGCAAAGGAGGAAAGAACCTCTACCCTGTCCGCTGGGAGCCTGGCTCTGGCTCAGCAAGAGTCGAGTTCTGCCCCAGTGAAGCAGATCACCTGTGAAGGCATGAGTTCTGACTTGGCCCTCTGACCAGGAGGCCAAGGTCGATGCAAGCCTGGAGGGCCATGTCCTGACTTCCACCTCCTGTCTGGAGGGACCCGCTATAAGTCCATCATCCAGACAGCAGTACACCTCACCTCTCAATGCCGAAATGTGCTGCCACCACTGCAATGCATTTGGTGAAGACCTTGGAGCTGAGCGGCATGGCTTGAATCAGAGGGTCTCCTCTGCTCGAAGCAGAGGAACCTTCGATGTGACGAACAGACCGGACATGAAAGAACGCTCTGCAGATCCAGAGTGCAAAACCACATGTTCTGCTTGAGAGATGGTATGAGCCGAGACAGATTAACCATCCTGAAGGTGCGAGACCTGAGAAACTTGTTCAGGTTGTGCAGATCTAAAATGGGGCGCCAGCCCCCCCCCCATCTATTTCAGGACCAGGAAGTACCTGGAAATGAACCCTGGGTTGACAGGGGGATCCGCAACTGTCCACTACCTCCTTGCGGAGGAGTTGAGTGATGTCTTCTCGGACAGCCGACCGAATGTCTACAGATACCTTCTCCTCCCTTGGGGTGCCTGCTCAGCTTGGTGGGTACTGCTCGAATTCCAGAGTCCGACCCTGGACGACCACTTCCAAAATCCACCTGTCTGTTGTAACAGCAGACCAGGTGGAAATGAACTGGTAGAGCTGGCACCCTACACGAGGACCCAGAGGATGCGTGATGGGCATGGGGGTGGTCACCCCCATTCCGTCACTGTGCAGGCTTGAAGGAGGAGGATCCGGCTGAGGGACTGATGGAACCCTTCCCTCCGGATTTACGGGCCGCCGTAGCCCCTGACTTAGGCCGAGGGTGCCAAGACTGAGCCTGCTGCTGCCCAGATTGGTACTGGGCCTGCTTGGCCACAGGGGCAGAAGGCGGAAGGGCTTGCGCTCTGCTTCTTGGAACCCTGAGAGTCCTTCTGGGCAGAAGCAATGGAGACAAAGGTGGCACTGGACTTCTCGATGTGTTGAAGGTGACCGTCCACCCCTGGACTGAACAAGTTGGCACCCAGGAAGAGTACGTCCGCCAGTTTGTGCTGGGTGTCTGCCGTAAAGATCGAGACCCTTAGTCAGGTCCTGTGACGCGTGGCTACGGCGGCTGCCACTGAACGGGCACACAAGTCCCCAATATCCAGAATCATCTGGAGTTACTGTTTTGCAATAGCCCGACCCTGATGCTGGACCTGCTTGACTGTAGTCTGGAGGTCCGCAGGGAGATGAGGAAGCACCTCATCCAGAGAGCGCAAAAGGGCATGGGAGAAGTGTGCCATAATGACAGCCGAGCTCGCCTGATGGAGACCAAGCAAAGAGGCAGCATAGACTTTCCTGGAAAAGTGGTCCCAGGCGGGAGTAAAAGTGACCAACAGCCTGTGCGAAAGGCCCTTAGTGGGCCAAGACTCCTTGACTGGAGCCCCTGAGGGAAGCTGTTTAGGTGGCGGCTCCACCATAATCGGTGGAGAGGCCGGTTTTGGCTGAGCTGGGAGGGCCTTCACTAGCTCCGCGGGTGGAGGGATGGTGTTGGCCAGCTCCGGAGGAGTTGGTGTCGGCCTAGAGGGTTACAGTCATGTGATGGCTGGTGTAGAAGCTAGTGTCAACTTCGGACAGGCCAACACCAACTGTTGCCACATGAGATCCTCGTAGCATTGATGCAACTTACGCCAAAGCCTCTCCTCTTCAGAGGAGAATGAATAGCGGTAGCGCTGCTTTTTGGAGTGCCCCGAGTGCCATTTGTGTGTTATCTTCGACCTGTCAGACGAAGATGACAGAGACCTGGTCCTCAACCACAGGGGGGATGGGTCAAAAGGAGGCGGGGAAACCCGTGGCTCCTCCAGGTCATGATCAGGGACCGCGAAGAGGTTCCCAGCAGGTTGGGTCTCCTCCTCAGTGAGACCAGTCAGGACCAGAATCCTGAACAGGGAGTTATCGGCCTTATCTAGCGACAACGGGGTCGATGATAATTTCGACCGGGTCATCCCCGCGCGTCTTAGGTGGCTGGCCTGACGGGGACACCGTGAAGCCAGCAGCCAAGGCCGCAGTTTCGACCAAAGTCAACAATGACGATTCCTAGGAAAAAGACTGCTCTCGATCCACAGAATGACGATGTCTAGTCTTCTCCTTCTCTCTCGACTCCTTGGAACCCTCATCCTTTTTACAGGAACAGGAGCTGTGTGAAGCCGATGGGCCTTCCCCCTTGGTTGTGAGAGACTGGCACAACTTCTTGAAGGAGCCTGTAAAGGTGGAGCCCAGTTTTAGTGGGACAAAGACCTAAGCTGAAGAGGAACGATCAGCGGCCCGAGCTGCCTCCTCCTCAAAGGCCTTCATCTGTTCCAGTTGCTCAGCAGACCCCGCAGCTGAGGAGACCACCCAACGGGCTTCTTTAGATTTGACCGGCAGGTTCCATTTCTCTGGAAGTCTGAGCTGCAGTCGGGCGAGATGATCATTTAACATGTTCGGCTGGAACGAGCGAGAAAAATCGCAAGCCTGGGTATTGTGATCCAGGCAATTAACACACGTGGCATGCAGGTTGCCGCAAGACATCTTCTGATCTGCAGGGCATTGGCAAAACCCGGATGAGATTTGTCCTCCATCGCTGTAGCGATCAAGAGCATAGCAGTAAAACTCTAAGAGTTTAAGTTTTGCAAACAGTCTGAAGATTTAAGCACCAGGGCCTACTCAACGCGGGATCGGTAAGGAGGGAACCTGATTCTTACAAATGGAAAGGAAGATCTAGCGCCAAGGGGCGGAGCTGAGGGATATACCACCTGGGTGGGGGAGCCAACTTAAAGTCTTCCGCTGATCTTAAAAGGAAAGGCAACTGCCAATACATGTGGATAAGAACAACACATCAATATCCCTATAAATGTTTTTTTTTTTTTTTAACCAGGAATGGTGCAATGAGCTAAAAGTCCCATTTCCACCCCATCACTAGTATCTACACTCTAACACAGATCTTACGGCTGTGAAAGACTACAAACAGTCCCAAATGCACTATAGGCACAGTGCCAACATCACTGCCATCCACAACCCAAGAGTGAGCAGCTTGTCATCTTCTAATTGTAGTCACTGAATGAGTGCAGTGGCTGTTTCCCTATATTGGTGAACTGAGAACACTGGGCATCAGGTACTGAATGGGGTGGGTTGGGTGGGGGGGGAGGCCATGGCCAGGGTTGGACCCCACTGTCCATGCCTGTGGTCATGCCACCTAAAACATTTGTCTGTTCATTTCACTTTCTTGTCTGGAATACTGCATGCAGTACTGGAGGCCGAATCTGTGCAAAGACATCAAAAAGGTGGAGACTGTGCAGAGGAGGGTAACCAAGATGGTACAGCGCCTGCAACAGAATGAATGAGAACAGATTACAGGAGCGCAATATGTATACCCTAGAGCAAAGGAGGGAGAGGGGTGATATGATCGAGACATTCAAATATCTCAAGGGCATTAATAAGATGAAAGGGACAGACATTTTTCATTTTAAACAAAGTAGTAAAACAAGAGGGCATGACATGAGATTAGAAGGAGGCCGATTAAGGGGGAATGTGAGAAAGTTCTTTTTCACAGAAAGGGTGGCAGATGCATGGAATGACCTGCCCCAGGAGGGGGTGGGAAAGAGTACCATGCAAAGCTTCAAACAGGAATGGGATGGGCACAAGGGAATCATAGGGAAGGGGAAGATCAGCTAAGGCCAATGACTAAGTAGGGTAAATGGGCAGACTGGATGGAGCCTGGCAGTCCTTATCTGCTGACAATATACAGGTTACTCACCTGTAAAGTACAGTTACGTAAAATTACTGTAATTGTAGATCTTGAGGAGCTCTTGCAGCAGGCTATGACATTCAGGACTATGCCGCAGGCACTAGGACCATCCAGAAAACTTCTCAGCCAGCAGTATACAGCAGGGACCACCCCCAACGCAGCCCTGGTACAAAAGGAGGCGGACCCAGCTCCACCTTGGTTCTCCCGCCAAGGCCTGCAACAAGCCCTGACGAGAAGGAGATGAAGCAAATATAGGAGATGTAAATGAAGATGGATCTGCACACCTCGAGGGGGAAGGCGGGTGGGAAAGTAATGCCTGCTGCAAGAGTTCCTCTCTGAGATCTACTGTTATGGTAAGTTCTTATGTAACTATACTATCTTACTTCGAGTGGGAACTCTTGCAGCAGGCTATGACATTCAGGACTGAATACCAAGCAGTCCACGCCAAAGAAGTAGACGACCCCGGGAGGTGGAATATGCTGACTCCAGAGGCCTCAGGACAGAAGTCCTTGCAAAACAGCCAGGCCAAAGCCGGCTCGGTGTCCGGAGACGATATCAAGCTGTAATGCTTGACAAAGGTATGCAGAGAGTTCCAGGTAGCGGCCGCACATGTCTCTGATAGAGACATTTTCAAGGCGGTGAATGAAGCAGACACTCTCCTCTGGTGGAGTGACCACTAACTGCCCGCAGGGGCTTACTGTGTTTCTATAGCAGAAGGAAATGCAGTGGACTATCCACTTCAATACTCTGCTTGGTCACCGTCACCGATAGTTTTAAAGTTGCTTTGAAAACATATTTATTTAATTTAGCGTATTCTAGTTAGTCATGGCTGACTTTTAAATGTTTGGAATTTTTATTACTTTGTATATGCTTCTGTACAGCACCTTCGATTTGAAAGGCGCTATATAAAGTTGAATTGAATTGAATTTAACCAAGCATTGTGGCTCAAAGGCCACAAAAAGTTGCTCTGATTGACGGTGCGCAGCTGTCCATTTGAGGTAATACCTCAAAGTCCTGTGGACATCCAGTGTGTGAAGGAGAGCCTCCCCTCTATTGGATGGGGAAGGAAAATAAACTGGAAGGTCAACTGACTGGTTGAGGGTCAACTCCAAGATCACTTTCAGAAGAAACTTAGGATTTGTTCTAAGGGAAACCCTTTCCCTGTGGAAAATCAAATACGGCTCTTTGCACATCAGAGCCTGAAGCTCGGAAACTCTTCGAGCTGAGGTAATAGCAACAAAAAAAAAAACCTTCCAAGAAAAGTAACACAGCTCACAATCCGCTGCCGGTTCAAAGGGAGGGAGGGTGAGCTTCACCAACACATAAAGGAGATCCCAGGGTGGGAAAAGGTCACGAATGGGAGGTCTCATATGCAAAATTCTCTTAAAAGGTAAAAGCGGTGACATCCAATTGTGCCAACGCCTTATCTCCAAATGACAGCATGATAGGCGGAGACAGCCCAGTTACTATACACCTTTGATAGAGGAGTAACTGCTATTATTTGATACAAGGAGAGGAGATATCGCAACGCTGAGTTCACTGGACAAGTGACGGGGTCCAAATGCTGTGACGAGGCCCACAGACAAAAACGCTTCCACTTCATAGCATAAGCAGAGCGGGTGGAAGGCTTTCTCGACGAAACTAGGACTGCCGCCACTTCCGGGGAAACCCCGTATCTGTGTTGAGCTACGTCTTAAGGAACCAAGCATGTAGGTGTAAGGACCGAAGGTCCAGATGGACCAGCGACCCCTGTTCCTGGGACAGCAACTGTGAGCATATGGGCAGCGGAACTGGAGGCTCTGTGGATAACCGCTGCAGGAGTGGGAACCAAATCTGCCGAGGCCATCTGGGGGCTACGAGAATCATTCGGGCCCCTTCTGCTTTTAACTTTAGTAGGACTCTCCAAATGACAGGGAAGGGCAGGAAGGCATAGAGAAACCTCCTGCCCAGCAAAGGGATAATGCGCCTGGCCAGAAAACTCCAGGTGCGTGCTCCGCGAGCAAAACATTAGCAGTTTGAGCTGTATGGTGATGCAAAGAGGTCCAGCTCTGGATAACCCCACTTATCGAACAGCTGATCTGCCATGGACTGTAGCAGCTTCCACTGGTATGCTCTGTATCAAGACCTGCTTACGCTGTCCGCCAGATCGTTGAGGATGCCTGGAACGTACACTGCGGACAGCAGAATGCGCCGCTCCAGTGCCCAGTACCAGACTCTCATCGCCTCCTTGCAAAGGGGGTACGAATGAGTGCCCCCTTGCTTGCTGATGTAGAAGACGACCGCCATATTGTCTGTCTGAACCAGAAGAGAGCCTGGCACCAGGTCCTCTTGAAAGGCCTGTAAGGCACAGAGAACCGCTCACATCTCCAGTACATTGATATGAAGTGACCGCCTCGGTGACCAAACCTTCGCTTGATGAGCACCCAGGTGCGCTCCACCCCAGGTCTGATGCATCTGTTGTAAGAGTCTGACCTGGTGGCTCCAGATGAAAGCTGACCCCTATCTCCAAATTCCGGGGGTCCATCCACCAACGCAAAGTTCCCCTGACTGGCTCGGTGATCCTGACCATGAAGTCTAGATCATCGTAGCCTTGGTCTCACTGTACCCTGAGCATCCATTGTGGGATCCGCATGTGGAGGCGGGCCAAGGGAGTGACAGGAATGGCTGCCGCCATGTGCCCCAGTAGCCTGAGGAAGTTCCATGCTGGAACTTGAGGAGTTATTGAGATCCCTTCGGCAATCTCTCGCAGGTGATCGCCTCTGTCCTGGGGGAGGAAGGCCATGCCCTGGATAGAATCCAGTATCGCTCAAATGAAAACGAGCTTTTGACTGGGCTCTGGAGACGATTTTCATAGACTCAGGGTGATCCCCAGCTCTCAGAATAGAGTATAGGTGTCTCCGAGGGCGTGAAGTAGGCCTGCCCTCGACGGGGTTGTAAGTAGCCAATTGTCTAGGTATGGGAAAATGTAGTGTCCCATCCACCTTAGAGCCACAGCCACTACTGCCAAGCATTTTGTAAAGACTCACAGAACGGAAGAGAGGCCGAACGGAAGAACTCGAAACTGGTAGTGCTCCCCTTGGAAGTGGAACCTCAGAAACTTCCTGTGGGGAGGGCAGATCCAGATATGCATATATGCATCTTGCATGTCTAGGGAGCAGAGCCAGTCCCTTGGTGCAGAGAAGTAGACTCGGAGGGTCACCATCCTGAACCTTTTCTACTCTATAAAGAGATTTAGAGAGCTGAGGTCCAGAATGGGACGAAGATCCCGTGTCATTTTTGGGACCAGGAAGAAATGGGAGTAAAACCCCTTTCCCCGCTGATACAAGGGGACTACCTCTATTGCCCTTTTCTGCAAGAGGGTCTGAATCTCTCCTTCTATTAGTGGGATGTGAGAAAGAGGATAACGGGAGTACTTTGGCGGAGTATTTGGGGGAACTCCGTGAACTCCAGCATGTGTCCTCTCCTGATGATATCAAGGATCCATTGGTCCACAGTAATCGACTTCCACCCTTCGAGATGAAGGGAGAAGCGGCCCCCGACCGTCTCCCCTGGATCTTCCTGTGGAAGGAAGGGGCAGAAGGGAGTTATTGGGCTGAGCCGGGTGTAGGCAGAGAGGCCTGGGAGGACTTGGGCCCACGGGTCGGAGCGCCTCCAGGTTGCTGGTTACCGGATCTCCTACGGAAGCCGCCTCTCTGCCCCTGCTGGTTACCACGGGCATGACCTTGGCCACATGAGGGCTTATGAAATGGCCATTTGCATTGTCTTCGCTGGTCACTGCGGTACATCTGGCGGACCGACCAGACAGACTTGCCCGACTCTTGGAGATGAGAAATCAAAGCTTCCCTCTCCTGCCCAAACAGCACGGTACCCTGGAAGGGTAAATCCTTGATACCGGCCGGCAGATCCTGGTGAAAGCCCGAGACTCTCAACCAGGCGTGGCACCATATACACACCCTGGAAGCGGCTGCCCTGGCTGCCATATCTGCGGGGTCATACGAGGCTCTCAGGACTTGGGAGCCTACGTCTGAGCCCAATTTCATGACGTCCAGAAGCTCTGTCTTCTGATCAGAATCTTGCATGGCCTTCAAAAGCTCTTGTCCCCGCTCCCATAGCGCATTCTGGTACTGGACCATATGTGTCAAGAAACTGAGGGACCGTATGGAACAGGTGGAGGCAGAATAAACCTTCTTGCCCACCTGGTCCAAATAGCAAGACTCCTCGTCGGGAGGCTGTGAGCTGAGGTGCTTCGGCTGCCTAGATTTATCATGGGCAGCCATGATCACCGAGGAGTCTGCCCAAAGGTGTTCAGCTAGGAAAGCTTCTGCCCTCGGGGCCTTGTACAGCCTATCCAACTTCTTAGGATCAGCCGGGACGGAAGCTGGATGTTTCCAGGTAGTCCGCGTGAGGTCCTGAAAAGTATCCACCAAAGGAGGGACCACCAGTGGTTTCGGCTCCTTCTGACTCAGGTACTTTGCCAGTCTCCGACGTTCCGGATCCAGGTCCTCTGTCCCCCACTTGTTGGAGGCCTGTATATGCCTCATGACGTCCACGAAGGTTGGATCGTCTGGAGGCGAGCGAGGCTGGTCCTTCTCTCCCTGGGACCGCTGCAAGCTGAGAGAGGAAGATGATGAAGAAGAGGATGAGGGAGATTAACTATAAGATCTAGAATTGTCTGACCTCTCCTTATGACCAGACTCCCGCTGTCGTCGGTAACTGGAGGACCGATGTCGGTCCGAAGACCGACTCCGGTCCCGAGACCGGTGACGGAGCAGAGACCGACGTCGGTCAGAGGACCAACGTCAGGAGCGTTCTCGTCTAGAAGACCAAGAAGGACTCCGAGAACGTGACCTAGACAGACGACGGTCTCCAGAGTCCCTGGAGCGTCATTGGTGGTCTCCAGACCTGGTGCGGAAACGAGCCCTAGAAGGAGGTGTAGGCGTCGCTCCAGGACTTCCACTGGAAGGCTCACCTCCGCTGTGGTTTGCTCGCTGGGTCCGTACCGTGTCTGGGCGCGATTGGGGGGTCCGCTTCTGGACCTGCCCTCACCAAAGAAAACAGCTCCTGCAGCTCGTCCTTAAGAAAGTTCTGCCGCTCAGCCCGGAAGGGGTATCCGGGATGTCGGCACGCGAAGGAGAGTCCTCCTGGGGCCCAGGGAGGAGGGCTTGGGCGGCAGGGACATCGGCTCTTCCACGGCTCGATCCCCACTCTTTGCCCCTTCAACCGACGCTGGTGGTGGTACCGACGGGTGTGCTGCTGGGGCGCCAGAGAGTCCTTGGGCTCCAGAGGCACGCTTTAGCAGGTGGCACCGGTGCCTGGGAGGTGGGGCCACAGCTTTCACCTCCAAGGGCTTGGTGGTCACCCTTAGTGGAGTTACCTTCCGCTTGACCAGCTTCTCCCCCGAAGGGCTGGCCTTGGCCTGAGACGATTTTGGACGCCTCCTGATCCCTGAAGGGCAGCCTTCTGGGAGGGCCGCAGTGAGACCGGGACCGTGACCGTGACTGGTGCCGGACAGACTACGGTCTTTACCGTGACGCTTCTTCTCTTTATGCTTCGGAGGAGTGCAGATCCATCTTCTTCTCCAGAAGAAAAGCCTTCAGATGGATGCGGTTTGGCTAGTAAATGCCTGGCAGGTGAAGCAAGCCGTGTGTCGTGGTCCGCCTGAGGCAGAAAATGCTGCCTCCCACACTTGCACTTGTTTTGATGGTGTTCAGGCGAGGCTGGACGACAGTGGAGACATCCGTCAGAAAACTTCAAAACCGTTGGAAACGTCTGACATCGGTTAAACTAGAAAAAAACGTTGAAAACGGTAAGAAAAGCGGATTTTGTAGAAAATCTTGCTGTTCCTGGCAAGCTGAATGTAGATCTTCTCTCTTCACATGCAGGACGTGGTGGGAAAAGTACTGAGGTGGATCTGGGTCTGCCCCCTTTTGTACCAGGACCGATGCTGGGGTGGGGCCGGCATCACGGGCGGTCCCTGCTGTATACTGTGGGCTGAGAAGTTTTCCGGATGCTCCTAGTGCCTGTGGCATAGTCCTGAATGTCATAGCCTGCTGCAAGAGCTCCCACTCGAAGTAAGATCAGGAGTTCTAGGAGTGGTATATGTTGTTCATCCACACTTACTAGCAGGTTCCTTACCGCTTTAAATCTTGCTGGAAGGTCTTCAAGCTGGCTCCTCCCACCCACCCGGGTGGTAAAACCTCGGCCCGCCCCATGATACCAGATCTAGCCCGCTGGAAGCCAGGTTGTCTGGCCGAGCCGGGAGGTTGATAGGTTGTGTGGATGAACAACATATACCACTCCTAGAATTCCTGTTACAAGTGAGTAACCTGTATTTCTAGGGATGTGAATATGTTGTTTAATCCACACTTACTGGCAGACTCCTTGCAGTTCTCCAGGAGGAGGGAGGCAAGGCGCGCACCCCCTACTTAGGAAATAAGGACTGGAGAACTGAGGTCCCATAACCAGCATCTCGGCATGACTCAAGGTTGATGTGGTAGTGGGTAATGCAGGTGTCTGCTGACTTCCAGATAGCAGCCCTGCAGATTTCCTGGATAGGGACGTCCCTGGAAGCAGCCACCGAAGCAGCGGTATGGCGGGTAGAATGAGCTCTTATCCCTTTGGGAGGCTCCATGCCCGCCAACCTATAGCAGAGATCTATGCAGGAGGTGACCCACCTGCCTATCGTCCGCTTGGCTGCAGGTCTGCCAGGTGCGGCTTCAGCGTAGGTGACAAACAGCTGGCGAACCTCTCCCCAAACTTCAGCCGTCCGCTCCTCATACTAAGAGAGCGCTCTTCTAGGGTCCAGAGTATGGAGCCTATATTCGGTCTCCAAGGTGTGATTGAGTTAGAACACCGGCAGAGTCAACACCTGGTTAAGGTGAAACTCCGACACCACCTTAGGAAGGAATTTCGAGTGGGGCCCAGGACAACTTTGTCCCTGTGGAAGACCAGATAAGAAGACTCGATGGAAAGCGCATGGAGCTCTCCCATCCTTCTGGCTGATGTGATAGCCACCAAGAAGGCGGTCTTCCACGACAAGTGAGATGTCACACCTGTGCATCGGTTCGAATGGCTTGCCCATGAGCTTAGCCAATACCAGCAGTAGATCCCATGGAGGTGGAGGTTCTCGCACGGGAGGGAATATGTGAACAAGGCCTTTGAAAAATGCCCGACCACCTTCTCCCGTGCCACCGACTGCTTCCCAGCCCACGCCCGGTAAGCAGAGATGGCTGCCAGGTGCACCTTAAGGGTTGTCAACCAAAGCCCTAGCTGAGAAAGGAACCACAGGTAGTCCAGAATGCTAGCCAAAGAACAGGAGGAAGGGTCCAACCCCTTATCCTGACACCAAATGGAGAATCTCTTCCATTTGAAGGCATAGCATTTTCTAGTAGACTCCTTACGGGATGCCTCAACAACGTTGAGGACCTCATCGGAAAGACCCAAGGCCTGGAACTCTAGCCGCTCAGGAACCAGGCTGTCAAGTGCAGGGGTTGAAGGTCCGGTGGAGTACCTTCCCTTGTTGACTGAGATCAGGTCCGGCAGGCTGGAAGCTGCCTCGGAGCCTGGAGCTGAGGCTGAGGAGATCTGGATACCAGAACTGGCAGGGCCAGTCTGAGGCCAGAATCACCCTCGCCTTGTCCTTCTCCATGAGAAGCACCTTGTGGATCATGAAGAATGGAGGGAAGGCGTAGAAGAGGCCATGGGTCCACGGCCTCGAGAAGGCATCCTCCTGCAGCGAGCCCTGCTGAAGGGGGCAGGCATGAAACAGCCTCAGCTTCGCATTCTCACTGGAGGCAAACAGGTCCACCTGAGGAGTGCCCCAGTGTGAGAACAGATCTTGTACTACCTCCGGCAGGAGAGACCACTCGTGAGATGCAGCACCTATCCAGCTAAGGGCATCGGCCAGAGTGTTGGAGGCTCCTGCCACATGGATGGCTAGGAGATCTACCTCCAGTCTGCTCATGAGAGACCAAGTACGGAAAGCCTCCTTGCACAGAGGCAAGGAGTGCATCCCATCCTGACAGTTTAGGCAGTACATGGTCGTGGTGTTGTCCATCTGGACCTGGACCACTTGACCCCGTACAAACGGAGCAAAGGCAGTGAGGGCTAGTCAGACTGCTCGAAGCTCCAGCAGGTTGATGTGGCATCGAGACTCCTGAGGGAACCAGAGGCCGTGCGCTCTGAGCTCCCCCAGATGGGCACCCCAACCCACCAGAAAGGCATCGGTTGTCAGAGTGACCATCGGCTCTGGGCGGACAAATGGGATACCCGCCTGCAGATCAGTTGGGACGAGCCACCACTGGAGGTTGTTCCACATCTCCTGGGTCACTGTCACTGGCTGGTCCAGAGGACCAGAGAGCTGTGACCATTGCTGGGCCAGCCCCCATTGCAGGGGACACATGTGCCAGCGGGCCCAATGGACCACGCAAGTGCAGGCTGCCATGAGGCCCAGGAGGCACAGAAAGTCCCGGCCAAGGCGCAATTGCCCAACCAGAAATGACTGGGCAAAGAAGAAAAGTACTTCGGCCCTGTCCGCCGTGAGCCGTGCTCTGGCTCGAAGAGAGTCGAGCTCTGCCCCGATGAACTGAATCACCTGCGATGGCACGAAGTTCGATTTGGCCTCAATGAGGAGGCTGAGAGCAGACCTGGAGGGCCAGATCCTGGACTGCTCCACCTCCAACTTGAGGGGCTGCAACCAGCCAGTCATCCAGGTAAGGGTGCACTGGACCCTTCGCACCGCAGGAATGCTATCACCACTGCCATGCATTTGGTGAACACCCTGGGAGCTGGAGAGAGGCAAGGTGTAGCCCGGAACTCGTAAAGGGATCCCTCTGCCCTGAAGCGGAGGAACTGCTGGCGAGACAGACAGATTGGGACGTGAAAGAACGCGTCCTGGAGGTCCAGAGAACAGAACCACACGCCTCGTTCCAAGGATGGGACGATCTGAGCCAGAGTGACCATCCTGAATGTATGAGACCTTAGGAACTTGTTCAGGTCATGTAGGTCTAGAATGGGGCGCCAGCCCCTCCATCTGTTTTGGGACCAGGAAGTGCCTGGACACAAACCCTGGGTCTGGAGGAGGGTCCGCCACCTCCTTGATCAGCTCCTTCTGGAGGAGCAGGGCAATGTTGGCTCAACGAGCTGACAGAGAGGCTGTGGAACCCGTAGCCCCCCGTGGGGCGGCGGCTTGATAGGGTGGGGACTGCTCTCGAATTCAGAGCGGGACCCCTGCCTACTACTTCAAACACCCAGTGGTCCATGGGGATATTGGACCAGGTGGAAAGATAGTGGTTTATCTTCCGCTGGGGACCCGGGAGGAGGACGAGGTTGGGGCTACACCGCCAACCCGTCACTAGGCAGGCTTGAAGCAAGGGCGCCGAGGAGCCGCCTGGACCTTCCCTCCTGGCATCCTGCTGGAGGAAGCAGCAGGCTTGGCTTTGGGGTGCCAAGTGTGAGCCTGCTGGCCCTGATGCTGGTGTTGCTGGGTCGGAAGTGCGGAGGCTGAAGGACGAAAGGGCTTACACTGCTGCTAGTGCCTGACCTTCTGGGTAGATGTGACCGAGTCCGAGGAGGCACTGGACTTCTTGATCCGTTGAAGATGACCCTCCACCCCAGGACCGAACAAGCTGGTACCCAGGAAAGGAACATCTGCCAGCTTGTGCTGGGTATCCGCCGTAAAGGTGGAGATCCACAGCCAAGCTCTGCAGCACATGGCCACTGCAGCCGCTACTGACCAGGCACACGAGCCAGTGATGTCCAAGGAAGTTTGGAGCTGCTGTTTGGCCACCACCCTTCCCTGATCCCGCACCTGCTTGACCGTCATTTGAAGGTCAGCCGGGAGATGAGGAATCACCTCATCCAGGGAGCCCAAAAGGGCATGTGAAAAGTGTGCAGTCAGGATGGCTGAGCTAGCCTGATGAAGGCTTAGGGAGGAAGCAGCATAGACTTTCCGCCCGGAGTAGTCCAATTTCTTGGACTCCTTATCGGATGGCTTGTCCACATCCCAAGCGTTCCCGGAACGCCGGAAAACACTGTCGGTCACTAACCCCTCCGCAGAGGGGTGCTCCGAGAAACCGGAGAGTGAACCGATAGGGACAGCATACTTCCGAGCCATCCTGACCAAAGGTGCTGGACAAGAAGCTGGCTGCTGCCATAGCTCCAGATCCGGGCCAACAATGGCTTCGGCTACTGGGAAGGCCTCCGTAGGGGAATCCCTTCGGTCCAGTATCTCCATGAGGGGATACTTGGCCCATTCTGAAACTGGTTCGAGCTTCATCCCAGTGGACTCTGAGATGAGTCTAAGCATTCCGAGGAATGAGGATGGGCTCTCGTCCACCAACTGACCCCCAGTGGACTCCAAATCAAGCGGTCTGGAGAACAAGGAGTCTGCGAACAGCTGCTGAGCGCCTGAGCCACCCTCCACCTGCTGAGGTCGATCGGGAGTGAAGGTGACCGACAACCTATGGGGCAAACCCTGACCTGACCGAGAATCCTTGGTCGGGGCCCCAGTTTTCCGTTGTGGAGGCGGAGGTTCCACCACAATGGACGATGCAGCCGGTGTCGTACAACCGGTGCTGGCTTCGGCCTCGACTACTACGAGGGTTGTTTTGGCTGCCGGTGACAGCTACTTAATGGCCGGAGAAGGCAACGGAGTTGGCTTATTCCCGGACAATAAGAGCTGCTGCCACATTAAATCCTCGTAGCGCCAAAGCAACTTAGGCCAGAGCCTATTCTCCAAAAGGATGATGAGGATGCGCGCCGCTGCCACTTTTCCATGGCGCCGAGACCGAGACCGCTGATGTCGGGGAGACCGCTGGACCTGGAAGAGGTCTGAGACCGAGACCTTCGGGATTCCAGGGTGGGTCTGAGAGGGGGGCAGGGAAACCTGCTCCTCCCTCGGTTCAGGGACCTTAACTGGGGACTCCGCACAAGAGGCACAGGCAAGTCCTCAGTTTCCACTGGGGAACCGGTGAAGAAGGGCTGTCGGCTTCTCCAATTGACAGACCATCTGACAGGTCGAGAAAAATCTCGACGTGTCGGCGGTGGTCTCGGCCGGCTGACCTGGCAGGGACACCATGAAGCCAGCGGGCTTAGCCACAACCTCCGATCAAGTCGAGTGTCGACTATCTGGGGAAGGGGACCTCTCCGCCTCCCACGAACGCCGACGTGGGACTTACCTTTGAGTCCTTCTTTGGACCGAGAGAATGTCCCAAAGGCCCTTCTCCCTTGGTGGTGAGGGACTGGCAAAGCTACTTAAAAGAAGCTGTGTAGGAGGAGCCCAAGGAGAGCGGGATAAATGCCACGACCGAGGATGATTATGATGCGGCCTGGGCCTCCTCCTCGAGGGCGATCATCTGCTCCAGCTGTTCAGCCAAGCCTGCAGCCACGGACACCGCACAAAGGGCCTCCTTCGACTTGACCGGAGGATAACGTTTCTCGGGTCGCCCCAACAGCAATCGGGCAGCGCGGTCCTTCAAGACCGAAGCCAAAAAGGATTTGCACAACTCACAAGCCTGTGAGTCATGGCCGAGTCCAAGGCAATAAACGCATGTGGAGTGCGGATCGGTCTGGGACATCTTCTGCCCACAGTGGCACCGACGAAATCCGGGAGTCGATTTGTTCATCGCAGCCACGAGAGAAAAGGAAGACCGAAGTCTTTTAAACTTAAGAATGAGTTTCGGTTTGACCTAAGAGTGTGGATCCAGGCCTAAAACGCAGAGCGCTAAGGAGGAAACCTGAGCTTCCAAGCGGTAAGGAAGATCTGGCATCATGGGGCGGAGCTAAGAGTTTTAATACACCGGTGGTGGAGGAGCCAGCTTGAAGACCTTCCAGCAAGATTTAAAGCGGCAAGGAACCTGCCAGTAAGTGTGGATTGAACAACATATCCACGTCCCTAGAATTCTCTGTTTCTATGTTGTCTCTTAACTCTCAGATGCAAAGAAAAAAAAACTGAATATAACCCCCACTTGGTCCCGAAAAAAATTAGGCCCCATCAGAAATAAGTTTTGTATCAATAATTATGCATCAGATTTTGAGACAATGTCACAAATGCATAACAGCCACATACTGATCAGACTCAATTGATTTTCTAGTATACTGTCCAAACCACTTGCAGTTCATCTTCCCAGCCCCCAGTCAAAGGCTGTTCAAACATCAATGTGTCTCTCTCTCTCTCTCACACACACACACACACACACACACACACACACGCTTTCACTGATAACTTTGTTTGATAATTAACCTATCTTACATGTAACTCAAGAGCATCCTTTGTTGGTGGCATCAGTTCCGCTACTCTTTGGGGCTTCACAGAGAGAGGAAACCTGATACCATTAACGTCAGAAGGATGGTAATCAACCACACAGTACACAATCAACCAACATTCCAGCTATTCAATTGCACTTTCACTCCTGATGCCTTCCTAAACATTCTCTATCCACTGTAGGTGAAATACTCATTAAGTAATCTTACCCATATGTAATTTGCATTGTCTCAGTGTCGAAGTACTGCTTTCCCATATCTGAAAATGGGTTATTAACCCTGTCTGCATCCTAGTAAAACAAACAAAACATTCAACAGCACTCCTAGCATGCCTTCTGTAGGGTATTGTTAGTGCAGACTTGATAGGCCTTGTGTCCTTTTTTGAAGACAAAACCTGTATTTCTAAATTCTTGGCAAGTCCACTAAAGGAGGACGATTTGTCACAGCCTCACCCAGCTTTTCTGCCATAGGCTCAGAAAGATTATGTATAGTATGATGACTTGTGTAATGTATCTGTGTTTCTTGGTGTCCCAGAAATGTTCTTTATTTCAACTTCATTCCCAGCAAGAAAATGGATCAGTAGCAGCATGTTATCAGTATCACTGCAGACAACCAGCACCCTTTCTTAGCCTCTCTCAACTGGAGTCACATGTATGCAAAAATAAAACATGTCTACTTCCTCATGAACTTCAGCCAGGCCAGTGTTCATCCGCTTGACCACACATCTACAGAGTCAAATAAGCCACCATTAGTTATTTGTGAAGTTTACGGCAATTCAGCGACAGATGTCTTCCTCTAGTCTGTGTGTGTGGCTCAGTTGGCAGCACATCTGCTTCTGGACCAGAATGTTGTAGGTTCTAGCCCTACACCAGGACATGGGCTCTTACCCTAAACAAGCTCTGGCCAAATAATGTTCAACTCCTGGCCTAAAGGTGATGTCCTGCAGGGACTGCAAAATCAACTTTTGGGCTGCAAACACACATTCTGGGCAGGAGTTGAAAATGACAGCTGTCACATTCATGAGTTGCTGTACCGAAATGGCTATGTTGAAAATTTGCAGTAAAAATATTGAATATTACCAAAGTTATGAACCTGCATTTGCAAAATTCAACATAGTCTCATAACCTAATAGGTGAACATATTAGAATTACAGAACACAAGAATGTGCAAAGTATAATACCACCCCATATTAAATTTATTCAAGGCCAGGGACTGCATTGCTAGGCACTGTAAGACGGTATGGGCTGCGGTTTCACTATTATGCAGATGATACCCAGCTCTACCTGTCTTTTGCCCCCAACCAGGATAGTGCGGTCTCTGTCTTTAATAGCTGCCTTGCAGAGCTCCAGGACTGGATGCGGGCCAGCTGGCTAAGGTTGAACCACAATAAGACTGAGGTGTTGGTGGTGGATCCAGGTCGCGGGATAGAGAGGATGGGAGCATGGCTCGACTCCGGGCTTTGGCTCGGGGGTAGACAGCTCGTGTCCTCTGTTCAGGAGCGGCATCTGGGTGTGATATTTGATGAAGGGCTGACACTTCATTTACAGGTGTTGGCTGTAGTCAAATCCTCTTTTACCATCTGAGGAATATCACCGGATTAAGCACCTTGTTCCGTCTCGTGACCTTCCAACACTGATTCACACCTTTGTGACCTTCTGCCTTGACTACAGCAACTCCCTATACCTAGGGCTTCTGGGGGTTGATATCCGCCACCTGCAGGTGGTGCATAACGTTGCAGCCAGGTTACTGGTCGGGGTTTCCCAGACTAGTCATATCACCCCTGTGCTGCATGAACTGCACTGGCTGCCTGTTCAGTGGCAGATCACCTTCAGGGTCGGTTTACTGACCTATAAGGTCCCGCACGGACTGGGTCCAGGCTACCTGCAAGAGCTCCTGGTTCCTTACTGCCCCTACGCTCAGCCAATGAGGGATTGCTAGAGGTTCTTAGGGTTCGACTGAAAGCTTCCGGTGTGAGAGCATTTATGTATGCAGCCCCGACTCTGTGGAATTCTCTACCTCGCCGGATTAGAGAGTTCCTAACCATGGAGAGCTTTAAGACATATTTATTTAGCCGCACCTTTGGGGATTGTTGAAGCTGCAATACTGTATTTTTATTGATCGATTTTAGATATTTTATTGTTTGTGTTTTAATCCCTGTACAGCGCTTTGATACTTATTGAATTGCGCGCTATAAATACATTTTTTTATTTTTTTTTTGGCATTGTAAAAGTTTCACTTGATCCACGGGAAGGGGAATTTGGATACAGCTTTACTTAATCAAGCCTAAATATTGTGATATCAGGGCAGAAAGGGGTTAGGGTGCACTCGGATGGAAGTGAGGATAAGGTCAGAAAATTTATTGTGGTACCATATTCTATAAAGACCCTGCCGAAAGACAACAACACATATGTCATGCAGAAAACACCAGCTTTCATAGATGCTAAATTCTTTGGTGCGGTCTTATACTGCAGCAAGCTGAATTGTGTTGGTATTCATTTTGAGTGGGATTGTGAGAAATGTCAGATGGCTGTCAGTTCAGTGCACCTTTTTTTTCCCTTGATGACAAAACTGCTGCTTTAAAAATGGTCTCTGTAGCCATTATGTTCCACCATATTTTCAACAACCCCAACATTTTACCTTGTGGGCAGTACTGTAGGAGGGAGGGACGGGTGGGGCAGCCGACCTGTGCACAAGCCTCTAAGGGGCGCAGTGGCAGTCCCAAGCTCAATACAAAAGTAAGCATGGCTGCTTTAAACAGATTTTATTTAAACTACATCTACTTTCACTCACTACTTGCTGCCAGCAGTGGGCGTGTCCGTGGATCAGTGTGTGTGTGTGCGCGCGCGCACGCGCGTGCGTGTGTGGTCACATGGTACGCTGCAGCCCTGGAAGGAGAGAGTCATGTGGTTATACGGTCACACAATCATGCGAGGAGGCTGGCTGCAAGTAAGGTAAGCAGGCAGCAGTGTGCGCGTAGCAGTGTTGTGTGGTGGAGTTAGAGTCGAGGGTGTAGTAGATGGTTCTTGTCAGAATAGAATTCTGACTTGTTGTGCTGCTGTGTGTAGTTTATATACTAGCGATCATCACTGGTGGTTTGGAAAAAAAAAAAAAAGTCAAAAACAACTAACTCTGTCTCTCTACCAATCGTGTGAATTATTATAAAGATTCTAAGAAGCCAGAGGTTAGGAGGATTACGACTTTTAGATTGGCTGGCTGCCTGGCGTGGCGCATTCTCCCCTCCCTGACTCAGCCCTCTTGGTATCGGACCAGCGGTCGTCCGATCCCGAGGTTGAGAGCCCCACCCCGCCCGCTGCTTTTATGATTATATTAAAAATTAAAAGTCTTTTAAGAAGCCAAATGTTAGGAATCGGATTCGGGAATTACTGTTTTGTACTTAATTTGACCACTGGGCTGCCTGACAGCACTCTCCCTTCCCCCGTATCAGACTGTCCTGATTCAGGTCACTCCATCTACTGATTAAAAAAATATATAAATATCCCTTTTATTGTTTGATTGATTTTATGGATTGCTAGTAATGCTAGTGCCTATCCCTATACACGTGTTTATTTTGACCAGCATGGTTGTCTGACTCCTGAGGCCGGGAAGAGGCCTGTCCCTGCCCACTGCTTTATTTATTTTATATTAAAGTTAAAGAAGCCAAAGGTTAGGTGAGGAGGATATGGATACTATTTGTAAAGTTTGGACTGTTGTGCTGCCTGGCTGGTGCGTTCTTCCCATACTCCGTCCTGGTCCCAGTCACTATACCCCAAAAATATATATATATATATATATATATATATATATATATATATCTATACATATAAAATCCCTTATTGTTTGATTGATTATGGTTTTCTACTTAAATCCTACCCTATACACATGTGTACTCTCCTATGGATGAAGAAGATGTTATAAACCCCCTATTGTACCAACCTTACCAGACAGCTGAGCTGTTGTCCCAAACTACTGAACACATATTGTGATACAGATCTGATATTAATTTAAATCAGCTTCATCTTTAAAAAATGTTATCTTCATGCTGAATACTACATAGTACAGTTACGTAAGAACTTACCGTAACAGTAGATCTTCGAGAGAAGCTCTTGCACAGGCTATTGCCATTAGGACTAATGCCGCAGGCCTTAGGACCCACCGGAAAAATCTTAGCTAGCAGTACCCAGCAGGGCCCGCCCCAACCCCGATGTCGGCTCTGCCCCAATGTCTGTCATGGTACAAAAGGGGGCGATCCCTTGCTCCACCTCAGTTCACCCACGGAGGACCCGCGAACAGGCCCCAGCTGGCGGACCAGGCAAAGCATGCTTTTGTCATGCTGAACTCTCCAGGGGGAAGGAGGGCAAGAACGCAGCGCCTGCAGCAAGAGCTCCTCTCGAAGATCTACTGTTACGGTAAGTTCTTACATAACTGTACTATCTTACTTCAAGTGGGAGCCTTGCAGCAGGCTTAACACCATTACGACCTGAATCCCAAGCAGTCCCGCACTAACGAGGTGATAAGCCCGAGGAGAATGACTAAGGCCAAAACAGCATTGCCTAGACAGACAGGAAGACAGTACATCAGGAGAGTAGTCCCTGGATGACCGCCAAGCCAAAGCTGGCTCGGTACCTGGAAGCTATGTCCAGGCTGTAATGCCTGACAAAGGTATGTAGGGAACTCCAAGTAGCTGCTGTGCAAACGTCTCTAATAGAGACATTTTTCAAAGAAGCGAAGGAGGTAGACACTCCTCTGGTAGAATGGCCCTGACTGATACAGGGAGAGGTTTACTGTATTTGTAGCAAAAAACTATGCAGTAGACTAGCCACCTTGATATAGTCTGTTTAGACACTGGTTTGCCCAGGTGTTGAGGCACAAAGGCCACAAAGAGTTGCTCCAATTTGCGGTGTGCAGCTGTACACTTGAGGTAATACCTCAGTGCCCTGTGGATGTCTAAAGTATGTAAGAGAGCTTCTCCACTGTTGGAAGGGGTAGAATAATAAACTGGAAGGTCAACTGACTGGTTGAGGGTTAATTCAGAAACTAGTTTGGGCAGAAACTTAGGATTTGTCCTGAAGGAAACCCTTCCCCTATGAAAAATCAAATAAGGCTCCTTGCACATCAGGGCCTGAAGCTTGGAAATCCTTCGAGCTGAAGTAAAAGCAACTAAAAAGGACACATTCCAGAAGAGATAACGCAGCTCAGATTCTGCTGCGGATTCAAAGGAAGGGAGAATAAGCTTCTCTAACACAAAAAGGAGATCCCGGGGGGAATTGGATCCCTGATGGGAGGCTTTATATGGGAGTATGCTCGGTAGGAAGGTGTGGGCCATGTCTAATTGGGCTAGGGTTCTGCCTTCTACCAGTGTGTGATAGGCAGATATGGCCGACATATGCACCTTAATGGAGGAGTAGCTCAAGCCTTGATGCAACAAGGAGAGCAGATACTGTAAGGCTGAGTTCACTGGACAGGTAAGGGGGTCCAGATGGTGTGACAAAGCCCACAGACAGAAACGCTTCCACTTCATAGCATAAGTGGACCTTGTAGAGGGCTTACTCACCGAAACGAGAACATATGCCACCTCTTGGGAGACCCCATACCTTGTCTTAACTATGTCTGCAGGAGCCATGCATGAATGTGTAGATACTTAAGGTCTGGATGTACCAACTTGCCCTGGTCTTGGGACAGTAAATGTGAGCATACTGGTAGCGGAATCAGAGGTTCCGACAACAGCGGCTAAAGCAGTGGGAACCAAATCTGCCGTGGCCACAGAGGGACGATTACGATCATCCAAGCCCCCTAGGCTTGTAGCTTCAAAAGAACCCTCTGGATTAGAGGAAGGGAGGAAAGGCATAAAGGAACCTCCCTGTCCAGCAAAGAGACAACGCATCTGGCCAAAAAAACACCAGGCACATGCTCTCGTGAGCAGAAACTTGGCAGTTTGGCATTGCGTGGGGACGCAAAGAGGTCCAGCTCTGGAAGACCCCATGTGTCGAAGAGCTAGTCCGCTATACTGACTGGAGTAGCTCCCACTCGTGCGCCTTGGATCAAGATCGACTTAGGCTGTCTGCTAAGGCGTTTTGGACACCTAGAACATGAGTGATGTGGTATTCCAGTGCCCAATACCAAACTCTCATCGCCTCCCTGCACAGGGAGTAAAAGTGCGTTTCCCCTTGCTTGTTGATGTAAAAGACAATGGCTGTGTTGTCTGACTGAACGAGAAGAGAGCCTAGTGTCAGGTCCTCTTGAAAGGCCCATAAGGTGTTGAGGACCGCTCGCATCTCTAAGATGTTGATGTGGAGATTGCACTCTTCTGGGGACCAAATGCCCTGTGTCTGGCTGTCCCCTAGTTGCGCCTCCCAACCTAGTTCGGAAGCATCCATTGTCAAGATCTGACTCAGGGTCTCCTTCCGAAAAAAGACCCGTTTTTCTAAGTTTGGAGGATCTAGCCACCAGAGAAGGGTCCTCCTGACTGGCTCAGATATCCTGACCAGATGGTCTAGACTGCTGGAGCTCTGGTCCCACTGCACCTTGAGCATCTACTGTGGGACCCTCATGTGGAGCCGAGCCAAGGGAGTTACAGGAATGGCCACTGCCATGTGCCCTGTAAGTCTGAGGAAAGTCCTGGCTTGGACCCAGGGGGTTATTAGAACCGATTGGGCCACCTCTCGCAGGTGATCTCCCCTTTCCTGTGGGAGGAAAGCCATGTCCTGGACTGTGTCCAGGACCGCACCTATAAAGAAGAGTCTTTGGCTGGGCTCTGGGGATGATTTGGGAAGATTCAGGGTGATCCCCAATTCTCGGAACAGCATATGGGTGTCTCTGAGGTGCAAAGGGCATTCTTGGCGCTGCCGCTGGGAGGCAGTCATTCAGGTAAGGAAGACCTAATGATCCTCGCACCTTGGAGCCGCAGCCACCACCACTAGGCACTTGGTGAAGACTCAAGGAGTGGAGGAGAAGCCGAATGGCAGAACCTGAAACTGGTAATGTCTCCCCAGGAAGTGGAACCTCAAATAATAATTCCGGTGAGGAGGAAAAAAACCCGATATGCATGTATGCATCTTGCATGTCCAGGGAGCATAGCCAGTCCCCTTGGTGCAGCAGAGGAATAAGGCCTGGAAGGGTCACCATCCTAAATCTTTTGTATTCTACATAGTTGTTTAGAGAGCTGAGGTACAGGATGGGCCGAAGATCATGTGTTTTCTTTGGAACTAGAAAGAAGTGTGAATAGTACCCTTTTCCCTGCTGTCCCCAAGGGACTGGCTCTATTGTTCTTTTGTGCAAGAGGGCCTGAATTTCTCCTTCTATAAGTGCTATGTGTGAAGGAGGATATCTTGAGGACCTTGTAGCGCCTTGGGGTGGATGTGTCTGAACTCCAGTGTATGTCCTCTCCTTATAATGTCTAGGACCCAGAGGTCTGAGGTGATTTTGCTCCACTCTTCCAAGTGGAGGAGAAGTGACCCTCTTCCGGAGGAGGGGGGTCAGCAGGGAGTCATTGGGAGGATCTGGGAGTTGGCAGAGAGGGCTGGGAGGGCTTTGGGCCTCAAAAGGAAGTGCCTCCTGGTTGTTGGTTGCAGCCTTCCTTTTAGAGCCTCCTCTCTGTGATGTCTGATTACCACAGGCAAGTTGTCCTGAGGACTTCTGAAAGGGCCATTTGCGGAAGCACTTTTGGTCCCCCTTGTATAGCTGTTAGACAGACCAAATTGATTTCCCGGACTCTTGGAGATGAGAAATGGGAAACACAGAATTTGATGGCAGATAAGGACCGCTTGGCCCACCCAGTCTGCCCATTTCCCTACCTAATGGATAAGCTGCAGATCCTAGTTAACCAGCAGCCTACTTCTTCCTACCCCAACCCCCTAGAATTGCCTTATGACTGTCCCATGCATGCTTGAATTCCACCACTGTTTTTGACTCCACAACCTCCTCCGGAAGGCTGTTCCATGCATCCACAACCCTCTCTGTGAAAAAATACTTCCTTAAATTACCTCTGAGCCTCCCTCCCCACACCTTCAAATTGTGCCCCCTTGTTCTTGCACACCTCTTTTTTTTGAAAGATGCTACCCTCTTGGACTTTGTTGATTCCCCTGAGGTACTTGAAAGTTTCTATCATGTCCCCCTCCTCCTTTCCTGGAGGCTATACATATTAAGCTCCTTAAGTCTCTCTTCATGTGTCTTCCGGTGCAGACCCTGCACCATTTTAGTTGCACTCCTCTGGACAGCTTCCATCCTGTCTATGTCTTTGCGGAGATTGGGTCTCCAGAACTGCACGCAGTACTCCAGATGGGGTCTCACCAGCTGTCTGTACAAAGGGATAATAACTTCCTGTGTTCTACTGGTGATGCCTCTCCCTATGCATCCCTATGCATCCCCTAGCCCTCCTTGCTGCCCTCTCACACTGATTGCCCACCTTTAGGACATTTGATACGACTACCCCCAGGTCCCTTTCCATTTTTGTTGTTGTTAGTATCTCACCCCCCATTATGTACTCTTCCCCTGGGTTTTTGTTTCCCAGGTGCATTACCTTGCACTTCGTAGCACTGGATCTAAGCTGCCATACATTTGACCATTCCGCTAACCTTGCCAAGTCCCTTCTCATCCTTTCCACCTCAATATACCAGGGTACAATCTACAGAAGGGACAGGGAGGGTAAAGAGGAAGGTGGAGTAGCTCTCTACATAGGGAAGGGATCAAAGCTACAGAACTAAAAAGTAAGCAGGGAGGACAGGAGGAACTCTGGGTCACCTTGGAGACAGGGAATGGCATCACAATAGGCACAGGGGTTGTATACAGACCCCCGTCTCAAGGGGAGGAAAGGGACAAGAAAATGATAGAGGGCATTCTCAAAATGGCTGAAAAAGGGGAGATACTGTTGATGGGGGACCTGAATATGCCAGATGTTAACTGGGCGACATGGACTGCAGCCACATCCAAGAGCAGGGTCATTCTCGATGCCCTACAGGGAACATGCCTTAGACAGCTAGTGGTGGAACCCACTCAGAGAGGGAGCAATATTAGACCTGGTACTCTCAAATGGAGAGAGGATCACAAACTTAGAAGTCAGTAGACATCTGGGAACAAGCGACCACTGCACAGTGTGCTTCACAATAAACACAACCATGGAGACAAGCCATACAAAGACAAGGATACTGGACTTTAGAAGGGCTGACTTTGGCATAATGGGTGAATACCTGAGGAATGCATTAGCAAATGGCCAGAAAGGAGGGGTGGAAAAACAATGGAGAAAAAATCAAAACTGCCATCATGGAGGCAACAAGCCTTTGTGTGAAACAAATAAAGAAAACAAAGCAGAATAAAAAACCACTATGGCTCTCAAAAGAGGTGTCAGGGAAGGTTAAGGAGAAAAAGGCTGCATTCAAAAAGTATAAGGAATCACAGATGGAGCATGACAGGAACTGTATCAATTAAAGCAGAAAGAAGTGGGAAGGCAGTCAGAAAAGCAAAGGCCCAAACCGAGGAAAAGATAGCCAACTCAGTTAAGAAGGGGGATAAAACCTTTTATAGGTACATTAGGGAGCGTAGAAAGGTTAAGGGAGGGATAGTGAAGATTAATAAAGGAGAGGGGAGGTGGGCAGAGGGAGACAGTGAAAAGGCAGAGATACTGAATGAATATTTTTGCTCAGTATTTACAAAAGAAGAACAGGAGGAGTTACCTAAACCAAACAGTAGAAGCACTCTGGATAGTGGGGTTGATACCAGTCCATTTACAGAAGAAAGAGTACTGAAAGAACTCCTAAAACTCAAGGTGGACAAAGCAATGGGGCCTGACGGTATTCACCCTAGAATCCTAAAAGAGCTACGGGAGGACCTAGTGACACCACTAACCACACTTTTTAACAAATCATGGGAAGATGGGGTGGTACCTGAGGACTGGAGGAGGGCAGATGTGATTCCTCTTCACAAAAGTGGGAGCAAGGCAGAAGCAGGAAACTACAGACCTGTTAGTTTGACCTCAGTGGTGGGGAAAATGATGGAATCACTTCTGAAAGAAAGAATTGTTGAGTACCTAGAGGCCAAGCGGCACAGGACCCAAAGCAGCATGGATTCACAGCAGGAAGGTCATGTCAGACAAATCTAATCGATTTCTTTGACTGGGTGACCAAAGTAATAGACCAGGAGGGGCTGTGGATATGGCCTACCTAGACTTTAGCAAGGCATTTGACACAGTCCCCACAAAGATTAATAATCAAGTTAGCCAGCCTGGGAGTGGGTCCAAGGGTGGTAGCCTGGGTAGCAAACTGGCTGCACAACAGGACACAGAAGGTAATAGTTAATGGAACACATTCTGAAGAAAGGGGTTACTAGTGGAGTACTCAGAGCAGTAGCATTGGTCCAGTCCTCTTTAACGCCTTTATAGGTGACATTGCAGAGGGTCTGGAAGGAAAGGTATGCTCTTTATGGATGACACAAAGATCTGTAACAGAGTTTATACACGGGGGGGGGGGGAGGTAGAAAGAATGAGAAGGGACTTGGCAAGGTTGAGGAATGGTCAGACATATGGCAACTTAGATTCAATGCAAAGAAGTGCAAAGTAATGCACCTGGGAAATAAAAATCCAGGAGAAGAGTACACAATAGCAGAGGAGGTAGTAACGACAACAACAATGGAAAGGGATCTGGGTGTAGTCATATCAGATGACCTAAAGGTGGGTAAGCAATGTGAGAAGTCAGTAGGGAAAGCCAGGGGGATACTGGGATGCATAGGGAGGGACATCACAAGTAGAAAAAGGGAAGTGGTTATCCCTCTATACAGACAGTTGGTGAGACCCCATCTGGAGTACTGCGTGCAGTTTTGGATACCTCATCTACGCAAGGACATAGACAGGATGGAAGCAGTCCAGAGGAGGGCAACTAAAATGGTGCAGGGTCTACATCAGAAACCATATGAAGAGAGACTGACAGAGCTTAATATGTATACCCTTGATGAAAAGAGGGACGGGGAGACATGATTGAAACTTTTAAGCACCTCAAGGGAATCAACAAAGTCCAGGAGGGTAGCATCTTTCAGAAAAAGAGATGTGTAAGAACAAGGGGGCACAATTTAAAGTTAGAGGGGACGGCTCAAGGGTAATGTGAGGAAGTTCTTTTTCAGAGAGAGGAGGATGCATGGAACCACCTTCCTGGAGAGGTTGTGGGTCTAAAACAGTGGAGGAATTCAAACATGCATGGGACAGACATAAGGCAATTATAGTGGGGGAGTTGCAGGAAATAGGCTGTTGGTTAACTAGAATCTGCAGCTTATCCAATAGGTAGGGAAATGGACAGACTGGGTGGGCCAAGTGGTCCTTATCTGCCGTCAAAGTCTATGTTTCTAAGTTGTGCATCAACTCTGTTGCAGATCTTTGTGTCATCTGCAAAGAGACACACTTTTCCTTCCAGTCCCTCTGCAATGTCGCTTATAAAGACATTGAAGAGGACTGGTCCTAATACTGAACCCTGCGGTACCCCACTAGTAACCCCACTTTCTTCAGAGTGGACTCCATTTACTATTACTCTCTGTGTCCTATTCTCCAGCCAATTCTTTACCCAGGCTGTCATCTTGGGACCCACTCCCAGACTGGTTAACTAGTATATTAATCTTTTGTGTGGGACTGTGTCAAATGCCTTGCTAAAGTCTAGGTAGGCCATGTCCACAGCCCTTCCCTGATTTACTACTTTGGTCACCCAGTCAAAGAAATCTATCAGATTCGTCTGGCATGACTTTACCGCTATGAATCCATGCTGCCTTGGGTCCTGTGCCCCTCTGACCTCTAGATACTCGACAGTTCTTTCCTTCAGAAGTGATTCCATCATTTTCCCTATCACTGAGGTTAAACTAACAGGTCTGTAGTTTCCTGCTTCTGCCTTGCTTCCACTTTTGTGAAGGGGAATCACATCTGCCCTCCACCAGTCCTTGGGTACCACCCCATCCTCCCATGATTTGTTAAAGAGGGTAGTCAGTGGTGTCACTAGTTCTACCCTTAGTTCTTTTAGAATTCTGGGATGAATCCCATCAGGCCCCATTGCTTTGTCCACTTTCAGTTTTAAGAGTTCTTTCAGAACCCTTTCTTCTGTAAATGGTCTGGTACCAACTTCTGTATCCAGAGTGTTTCTATTGTTTGTTTTAGGTACCTCCCCCTCTTTATTTGTAAATACTGAGCAAAAATATTTGTTTAGTATCTCTGCCTTTCACAGTCATCCTCTGCCCACCCTCCCTCCTTGGTCTTCCTTCGCTCCTGATGTACCTATAAAGGTTTTATCCCCCTTCTTAATTGAGTTGGCTGTCCTTTCCTCGGTTTGGGCCTTTGCTGTTCTGACTGCCTTTCCAGCTTCCTTCTGCTTTAACTGATACAGTTCTCTGTCCTGCTCCTTCTATGATTCCTTGTACTTCCTGAATGCTTTCTTTTTCTCTTGAACCTTCACTGCCACTTCCTTTGAGAACCACAGTGGTTTCTTACATCGTTTTGTTTTGTTTATTTGCTTCACACAAAGGCTTGTTACCTCTGTGATGGCAGTTTTTTATTCACCATTGTTCTTCCACCCCTCCTTCCTGCCCATTTGCTAGTGCATTCCTTAGGCACTCGCCCATTTTGGCAAAGTCAGCCCTCCTGAAGTCCAGTACTTTTGCCTTTGCATGGCTTGACTCTATTGCTGTGTTTATTGTCAACCATACTGTTCGATGGTCGCTAGTTCCCAGATGGCTACCCACTTCTACATCTGTGATCCTCTCTTCATCTCCATTTAGAAGAACCAGGTCTAAGATTGCTCCTCTCGAGAGTGGGTTCCAATACTAGTTGTCTAAGGCATGCCCTATGTAGGGCATCTAGAATAACACTCTTCAGTGGCTGCTGCAACTGCACTCCAGTTAACATCTGGCATATTCAGATCACCCATCAGCAATATCTCCCTTTTTCTGCCATTCTAAGTATACTTTCTATCATTTCCTTGTCCATTTCTCCCCTGAGAGGGGTCTGTATACAACCCTGTGCGGATTGTGGTGCCATTGCCTGTCTCCAAATTGACCCACAGTGCTTCTTCTCCTCCCTGTTTACCCTTTTGTTCTGTTGCTTTGATTCCTTCCCTTATGTAAAGAGCTACTCCTCCTCTTTTACCCTCCCTGTCCCTCCTGTAGATAGTGTATCCTGGTATGTTTACGTCCCAGCCATGGTTTTGTGTGTACCATGTTTCTGTGACTGCCACGATATCCAGATGTTCCTCCTCCATCAAGGCCACTAATTCAGGAAGCTTGTTACCCAGACTACAGGCATTGGTACTCATTGCTCTCCATTTTTTGATGGCTTTACCTTCTGTTGCAGCATCCCCCACTGACCTTTCTACCTCGGTCTTTTTCTCATTTAGTACCCTGTTTTGTAGGAGAGACTGGGATTTTCCTGCTGCTTATCAGTGCTTTCCCTTGACTAGTTTAAAAGCTTGCCAATGAAGCATTTAAACCGATTGCTCAAAAGACTTGTTCCCTTCCTGGACAGATGCAGACCATCCTGCCAGTATAGGCTGGTGTCCCTCCAGGTGGAACCCCAGTCCCCAATGAAGCCAAACCCCTGTGCTCCACACCATTTTTTCAACCATTCATTAAACTGCATGGTGCAAAGTACCCTCACCTCACCCATGCCATTGACAGGCAGCACATCTGAGAAGGATACTGTGTGTGCTACTTGTCTTAGGCCCCTCCCCAACTCTACAAAGTCCTCCTGCACTGCTCTAATCTCATGATGAGCCAAGTCATTTGTCCCTAGGTGGACAATGACGTCCAGCTCAGACTCCCGTGCAGCTGTTCTCGTGATCCTGAGGATGCTTCCTGTCCCTCCAAGCCATGGCACCAGGCAGGCACCTTACTTCAGTTTTCCCTGCCCCCCCAGTTCTATCCCCTAATAGTGGAGTTCCCCACCAGGAGCTGCTTCCTTTCCTGTGGTATCCTCTGCCTCCTTCCTGTGGGCCTCCCTTGTGACAGTTGTCCTCAGCCTCCTTAGTCTCCTCTGTGGTGCATCCATAGGGAACTATGCTCCCCAGAATGGTGTATGGATTGTGGAGTGGAACAACTGTGCCCTCACGAAACAATCAGCTAAAAGCTCTGACCCATGACTGCGATGAGTGTTTTACTGTCAGCAAGATGCCCTACACAACAATTTGACAGAGAAAATACCCTGCTAATCAAACAGAGAAAATCCAGACATCCAAGTCAGACAGGTAAACCTCCCCAGCCCCAAACAGCCTGGTGATCTGTGCTCTGAAAGCAGTCAGACCCAAAATAAGTCGGCTGTGCACCAGGACAGACACAGTAAACAGTATTCCGTCCCTCAGGGTTTAAACTCTTCCTGCACTGAAAATCTTAACAATTGTAACAAAAGTAAAGCAAGCTCCACCTCCCTCTGTTGCTTGAAAGACTGTCTTTCCTGATAATTCTAAGTTCCTTATTTTACCTTTCAGTTAGAAGTAGCCTCCACCTGCAGAATATTTGCTACAAACCAAAGACAATTGTAAGGTTCACCTCCCTCTGTTCTGAGCACAACTCACTTTCTTGCAAATCCTATGTTCAGTATTGCAGCTTCCAGCCAGAGGTAGCTTCACCTGAAGAATATTAGCTGTTCTGATGAGTTTGATATAAAACACTTGCTTATAATACTGTTGTTATCAGGTCTGTAAGACTCTTCCAAGGCTACTGGCTGATAAGTAGCTATGATGTAAGCACTTCCTGACACAGTCTGGCCTGGCCTTTTAAGGCACACACAGATAAACACAAAAAACAGTTTCCACCCCCTGGGGCACTGTCTGGGTCAAATACACAGCCTGTACCTGCACTTACTTCAGGACTTATGACAAATTCTTAGCCCAGGGTTTAAACTCTTCCTGCACTGAAAATCGTAACAATTGTAACAAAAGTAAAGCAAGATCCACCTCCCTCTGTTGCTTCTCAGTCTCCTCCCTGAACAAAAAGGAACCTTGGAAGGGAAGGTCCTTGATTCCGGGGAGAATCCGAATACTCTCAACCAGGCATGTCGCCTCAGGCAGATGCCGGAAGCTGCTGCCCTGATGCCGTATCTGCAGTGTCGTACAAGGCACGCAGAACATGAGTGCCTACGTCTGAGCCTTATTTTAGAATTTCCAGAAGCTGCCTTCTGGGCAGAGTCTGGTAAGGCGTTGGCTATCTCTTGTCCCTTCTCCCATAAGGCATTTTGGTACTGGACCATATGCGTTAGGAAGTTCAGGGAGCGTATGAAACAGGTGGATGCAGAGTACACCTTCTTGCCCACCTGATCCAGATAACGGGACTCCTGATCGGGAGGCTGAGAACTAAGGTGCTTCGGCTGTCGAGACTTGTCATGAGTAGCCACTATTACCATCGAGTTGGCCTGAGGGTGTTCCGCCAAAAAAGGCTCCTCCTGCCGGCCCAGTGGCGCTGAGGGTTGAGGTGCCGGACGCCACACCTCGCTCCACGCCAGCGACCTGGGTTCGGGAGCGCACTCGGGTCAGCCGGAGGGAGATCGGCTTGAGCGTCCCATGACAGCCTCGCTTCTCCGGGGAGGGCTAGGCGAAGCCACACATTTGCTCGACTTCGAGCGGAGGCTCGAGTACTGCAAGTCCCCATTCAGGGGAAGGCGCCGCACACAGCTTGGACGCTTGTCGCTGGTGCCTTGATGTCAGGGGGTCACACGCTGTAGGGGAAGGAGTAAAGAGGAAACACACCTGCTGGCTCCGGAAGACAGGTTTCCTGGAGCATGTCTCCAATGTGCCCCATTCACCGGACCACCTCCTCGACCTGACGTAATGAAGGATTATCGGGTGAAGACACCCCACCTCGCCCCCGCTTGGGGAAACTGAAGCTCGTGGAGGATCAAGAAGTAGGTCCGAAGGGTGAGAGGCAGGAAGAGGATGACTCCTTGATGCCCCGAACGGTCGGGACGGCAGGCAGTAGGAGGAATAAACAGAAATTTAAAAAAAAGGCTCCTCCTCGGCACTCTATACAGCCTATCCGATCTCCTCGAACAGCCGGAATTGTACAGATGCTTCCAAGTAATCCTTGTGAGGTCCTGGAAAGTATCCACTAAAGGAGGTACTACCAATGGCTTAGGCTCCTTTTGCCTCGGGTATTTTGCAAGTCTCCGGCATTCTGAGTCCAGAACCTCCGTCTCCCATTCATTGGAGGCCTTGATGTGCTTCATGACGTCCATAAAGGTTGGCTCATCAGGAGGCAAATGGGGTGTTTCCTTGTTATCAGGAGAACCTCCAACTCCTGAGAGGGACCGGTCTGAGGAAGAGGAAGAGGATGATGAAGACCGGCTCCTACTACAATGGGGGGAAGCCAACCCATGTCTGGAAGGGCTTTGATCCCTAGAACTTTGGTCGCTATCAGACTGATGACAGGTATGGGACTGGCATTGGCTCGGGGACAGATGATAGAGCAGAGACCGGCACCTGCCTCTGGAGCAGTGATGGCTAGGAGAGCGTCCATGCCTGGTAAGGGACCTCAGACGGCTGCAGAACTTGCTCTTGGACCGGGACTGGTGACGGCTGGTAGACCGTGAATGGTGCAGTCAATGGTCCTTAGACCTGGACAGGGATCTAACCAGCGGGGGTGAGTGGGATTTTGAAGCTTTGCGCTGCTCATCTGGAGGTTTGGTTGGAGACTTTTGAGGAAAACTCCGTGTCTTGGATGTCTGGCAGGTAGGGAACCGTGTCGGATCTGGCTTCAGGGGAGCAATGTCCTTTTACCTGGCTCCACCAAAAGAAAAGAGCTCTGCTAGTTCTTTATTGAAAACTGAAGCCACAGTCCCCTTTAGGGGGATAGGCGAAGCCGGAAGGGCCTTGGGAGAGGAATCTGAGGAAGTACCCTCTGGAGTTGAGGACCTTGGAGCTGGTGACTGTACCGCGACTGGTGGGGTTGTTTCCAAAGGTCGGCTGGCGATGGAATCCAGTGCCAGCACCGTGGCCGGCTCTGGTTTCGAAGGGCAGGACCCCGTCTTAGCCAGAGGGTCCTGATCTTTGGTCAGGGACTTACCCGAAGCCCCGGGCAAAGCTGTGACGGAGGCCTTTTTTAGCGGGGCCAAGGATTGCCCCAAAGAAAAGGCCTTGGAAGCATCCACTGAGGCTGCAGGGATATGCAGCGGTGAGACCATCGCCTTGACCAAAGCCTTTTCTGAATAAGCTCCTGCCGGGGCCGGCGTCGGTGTCTTGGCGGAAGCAGGGGACTTGGCCTTATCTTCGGAATGCTTCGAATGGCGCGAACGATCTGAACCACCCGAGCCCGATGAGGAAGCCTTCTTGTGGGGAGAGCATGACCTGGAACGCTGGTGGGACTGACCATGGTCCTTCTCAAGGGACTTATGATGGGTTTTGCCCCAATGTTTGGTTTTCTCCAAGGGAAAGCTCTGCATGACTTTGACCTGCTTCTCCCAAAGGTGGGCTTTCAGGGCCTTCAGGTGCTGGATCCTGGTCCTGCTGGTCAAGCTCTTACAGGCTTGAAGGTCGTGGTCTGGGGCAGGCAGAAGACGCAGGCTTCATGGCCGTCCTTTGAGGAGATCTGGCGGCCACAGGCACACTTGGTCTTCTTTGGGCAGGAGGACGAGATCAAGGATGGAGAAGACATGCGACGGTAGGAGAACTCGATGGAAAACAGGAGAGAACACTGGGAAAAAACGAAAAAGAAGAATGTTTCAGAAATAAATTCTCTAGGACTGCTGAAACGCAAGTTAGGACTTCACGTTGAGCGAGACTCGGCAGGAAAAGAACTGAGGTGGAGCTAGGGACCGCCCCTTTGTACCATGACCGATGTCGGGCAGAGCTGATGTCGGGAGGGGGGCGGGCCCTGCTGGGTACTGCTATCTAAGATTTTTCCGTGGGTCCTAAGGCTCAGCGGCATTAGTCCTAATGGTAATGGCCTGCTGCAACAGCTCCTACTCGAAGTAAGATCATCAGTTACTGACATTGCTTGTAGTTAAGTTGTGCCTAAAAGCCAGCACTTCCATTTTTAAAGTTATGTAAATGAAGAAAGATATTTAAAGAACAGGGATATGGTATTGAAAATGGTCAGAAAGTCAAGCACAAAATACAAACATGGGTTGGTGGCCATTAATCTCTGCTGCTGCCAGTACATTCAGATAATAAAAATCTAATTCAACTGCCTGGTTTCAAATATGTTTAAAGGGGCACAATCAGCTCTTGGGTTCTATCAGGCATTTTTCAATACTGTTATTGTGGTAACTACAACAGTATTATGTCAATGATGCTCATTTGTTGAAATTTTGCTTAACCTATCCTTTTTACATTTTTTTTAATTGCTTTTTATGTTGGCGTGCTTGCGCTAGTAGCAGATTTGGAGGCGCGGTCACTGTTGGGCGAATGCAGGGCACACATCAGTAGGTGCGTCCCTCATTCCCCAATCAGCCAGCAGCAGAGGCCAACACCCTGCATAGCTAATGCAGCCACCAGATCTGAGAAAGGTCTGCTGCAATGAGCTAGCTCTCATGCAGCATGACCTAACCACGCCTCAAAGAGCGTGCAGGCAATATGGCGGCAGTGACTGCGCCTGTCACATGCTAGCAGGAGCCCCACACCCTGTCCGGCACACTCCCCATTTCCGCTGTGTGTGGGGTACCCAATCCCCTCGGCATCGTCTCCAAAAAAACTCCTTTCTTTGCCGACCGGGGCCTAATCCCCGTCGGCTTCAGTTCCCCTTCCCAGTTTAATCTGCCGAAGGGGAGCCCTCCCCCATCGGCATTGTGTCCCCTTTGTTTGTGTACTGAGGGGGCCAATCCCTTGGTTCGTGTCCACCCCTCCCTTCCGTGACGGGCCGATGGGGTGCCCAATCCCCGTTGGCTACGGGTCCCCAAAAACATTGGAGGCACGCTGGAGCCCACCCCAGCGTACAAATACCTGTAAAAAAAAAAGTCTTGATGTTTTTCTTTTGTTTTACCTGTAAAAGAAAACAGTCCCTCGCAGTCTCCCTGCCCCCTCCTGCAACCCGCGCCCACCTTCTGCGCACCCTGCCTCCCCACACCCCCCCCTTACCACATACTTACCTCTGGAGCTTAGCGCGACGATCTTCGGTGGACTGGGAACATGTCTGCACTCTTCAAAGCCGACTGTAAACTGAAGAAATGTCGGTAAGCTGTATAATGGTATAAATATGTTTTTTTTCAACTTTGGTGCATATCTCAGACATTTTTGGGAATTTTGACACCAAATTTTCAACATGGGGTTTTTGGGACCCCTCCTCATGAATTCAGGCACTGCCATGGTGTTATTCAGTCCAGAAAGGTGATTTTGTGGTCACTGTGCGGAATCACCTTTCGGGACTGAGTAACGAAACAACAGTGCCACTGTTCATGGGGAGGTGGTCTGTCAAAAAGCCTATGTTGCAAATTTGGTGGAAAAAATCCAAAAAATGGCTGTTTTATGGGCGTGCATTGTGTAGTTTCCACGCACACTCGTAACTTTGTGAATCTGTAATATTTTCACTCCAGATTTTCACAATTGGCATTTTCCCACTCCTCGTTATGAACAGTACAGCTGTCATTTTACATATCCTGGCCGAAATGTGGTTTCGCACGTCCAGCGCAGAATAGCGCAGTCGCTGTGCGAAATCAGTTTTCGGGACAGTTTGAGGAAATGACGGTGAGACTGTTCATGAGCAGAGGTCCTAAATGCCTATGTTGAAAATTTGGTGATGAAACTCCATAAAATGACTGTGTTATAAGTGTGTGTTTCACAGTTTCCATGCACCCTTGTAACTTCGCAAATCTGCAATATTGCCACGCCACATTTTCAACACTGCCATTTTTTCACACCTCCTTATGAACAGTATAGCTGTCATTTTTCACATCCTGCCCTAAATGTGTTTTCGCACCTGTGGCGCACGATGGCATGGTCACTTTGGGAAATCAACGTTTGGGACAAATGAACAAAATCACAGTGCCACTGTTCATGAGGGGAGGTCCCAAAATGCCTATGTTAAAAATGTGGTTAAAAAAATCCCCAAAATAATTGGGTTATGGACGTGTGTTGCACAGTTTCTATGCATGCTCATGACTTAACCAATTTTTCATATTTTCACTCCAGATTTTCTATTTTTTTTTTATCTGCCTCGTCCTTGCTCCAGGGTGGCCACTCCTTCAGGTCTGCCAAGGTCCCCGCTGGTGCCCCTGCCTCAATGCCAGCCCCTTACCCCATATCCGCACCACTCCCCCGGGTAACCCGGACATAACCCTTCGCCGGGCGGGTCCCCCATCTCCGAGGGAGATAGGCACCGGCAGGGGCTGGCCAGCACACTATACTTGGCCCGGGTGCTGCTAGGGTGAATCTAGGCTGCATCGGGGACTTGACAGCAACGGGAGCCGGCGACCATCATCTGGTCGTCCCTGGAGCTTTTTCCACTTTGCTCTCCTGGGGGCATGGTTGCCACAACGTCAAGGCGTAAGCCAGTGTTCCCCACGCCCCTCCTTGATATGTAGGGCCCCAGCATGTTGCCATACCCCCAGCCTCCACCAGGGGTTGGCAAACGCCGGGTCCTGAATCCACCCTCCCTCCGAGAGAGCCGAATAGTCTCCGGACCCTCCCAGCTATCTTTCCCCAGCCGGCCCTCCAGTGTCCCGAGTCCGTTCCCGAACCTGGGTCACTGGCATCGCAAGCGGGAATCCAATCGCTGTGCTGATGAGCCGGCCCTCATTCCAGATTTTCAACGTTGACAGTTTTGTACATCTCCTCATGAACAATACAGTTTTCATTTTCCACATACTACCCAAAATGTGTTTTCGTCCCTGTGTCGCCAAATGGCATAGCCACTGTGCAAAACCACCTTTCAGCTAACACACTGATAGTGCCGCTCTTCATGAGGTGGGCTCACAAAAAGCCCATGTTGAAAATTTGGAGTGAAAATACCAACATACACCTACGGTGTTAGGGTTCCCAACTGTAGCACCCCACCCTGTAGAGACTGACAGGTGTCAGGGGTGTGACTTGGGATCATCAGCTGTAATGCTCACGCCATTCCACCCCCACCCAGTGACAGGCATCGTGGTGTGCCTTGTAGTGTTCGGCCACAAAGTTCACCCCATTCTCCTACTCTGCACCTACCTCAGCGTATTTCCTTATGGAATGGGGTACGTATAACACCCAAAGACCCCAAACCACCCACGACACTTGTCAGTGTCTACAGGGGTAGTGTGAGGAACAATGGTATGGCGTTGCCGACGACCCAAGGCACACCCCAATGCCTGTCGGTCTCTGCAGGGTGGGATGGGGTTGATGCCATTCAATACTTTACCGCTATTCCTATTATGCCTCTAACTCCTGCACTACCAATGCCAATGCCAGCGTGACAACATTCGGCATTGATAAATGCATATTTTATATTGAGGGACCACAAATAACTCTGTACATGTTCGGGTGGGGGGCTTGGGAAATATATTTAAAATGTTAGGAGTAGGCCTGGGCTTAGTTTTAAGTTTGGAAATGGAAAGAGACACATATGATGATGGGGACAGAACCACATTATATAGTGCTATAAAAGGATGCTGCTCCAGAAGTACTATGCATGCCAGTTGATGCTATAATTGATTCTGCAGCAGAACAACACATAATTCCTTCCTTTCAATATGGTGACCGTACCTCAAAGGTTGTTACCCCACTGAATACTTGGCCAGCCTCCCAGACTGCTGCTACTTAAGTCATAATGGCACACTGAACAAAAGTGCCTCAGGTCCCCAAACTAACGGAGGTCAGGGCCCACCCATATTGACCTGAGCATTCCCAGCCATCCAACTTTAAGCTGAGGATCTTTCATAAATTATATCTTTGTTCATAAAGAGCAACAGCAAATTTGGCTGAATGTGCTCTTGACTTTGTTATTTCCTCAAAAAAATTTACACTGTATTAAACATTTTTTGTTTGCCCCTCCTCATCTCTTTCCTCTGTGAACTCTAAACAACACCATTTGTTCAGAATGTCCGCCTTTTCCTGTTCCACGTTTCTGCACACTGTCACTCACTCAGATTTATTCTGCAGGGGGGCTGTTAGCCGACATGCAGCACACCTTGCTTACTATGCAACAGGGTCGAATTACTGTTTAAAATTAAAATAAAAGCCCTAATGAGAATCATCAGTTTGGGGATTTAGAAGCAAGTGCAGTCCCATTATTCTTAGGAAATTCCTTAAGAACGGAGTCTCTGGTACCTGTAAGGGAGGGTTTCAGAACACTGAGAAGTGCATGTGTGGGGGGTGCATAAAGGACACATACATCTAACAGTCAAGTTTATTTTTTTATGTGCCAATTTATTTACCACGGATAGCCAGCCAGCTGAGATGTTACATGTTTCAAGCAGGGTCCTTTCTTCCCATTACTACCGCTGGGCGGGTAGGAGCACTCAGTGTTTTTTTAAACGCATGGTGTGGTCCTTTCTACTCATTTCCACAGCTAGGTGGTCGTGGAATAGAGCACTGAGATGTTAATGTTTGTTTTATCTCTACCTATTTCCTGCATGCAACAACATTTTAGGTAGTGCAGTACTGAAGCGGAGGCTGAGTGAGTTTTCGCGCGGGGTGGGGGGCGCAAAATTTGTGGCTTGCCCCAGGCGCAAAAATGCCTAGCACTGCCTGTGGGTCACTGTCCCACATAGGAAAACTGACCTTCTCACTCCTCTCTGAGTGCAGACCAAGCCCCCTTTTTGTGCTGACAAATGTTCCCCTCCGTCTGCCACTTGCTTAATGGCACTGAATTTATGTAGCATGTTTTAATTCTGCATATCTATGCAGTCGCATAAAATGCCTACAGACATCCTTTGTAAGCTTCCCTCTATCAGTTTCTTCATATTTCCTCCAGTGTTTACATTTACTGCAGCCGTAAAGAGAATGTGTTTAGTACTAAAAATAAGAACAAATTTGCTGGTGGGGCTTTCTGTTTAGATACCACTGTTAAGGAGAAGCCGCATTTTCAAAACAGGAATACCTGGAAGGATCTAACAGATAACATCCACATTCATGTTTAATAGTCGTTATAGTGTATGGTGGAATGTTGTTCTCACTAGAAATTCCACCATGCCAAAACGCTGTTCAGCCACTAGAGACTAAAATGAATGGAACGCTGTACTGACCGTACGCAGAACAGCTGCTCCATTCATTTAGAATGAGAAGATCCAGCCAGCACTAACAGGAAACCGCTAAGTCAATATCGCTTAAAACAGACAGGAAATGACCGTGGCGGTTTTTAGACATGCAAACAGTTAATCACTGATTATCAGAAAAGTTGGATCAACTACATTTTGATCCGTAAAAATTGGTTAACTTACATTTCTCTGCCTCAGGACAGTTATTTTTCTCACTAAGCAAGACGTCTGCCCACCATGTTTTTTCTTTTCTAAATCCTGCCCACAGCAGAGTGGCAACCAATGGGCATGTGTGCTGCTACGTTAGGGATGCCCAGTCCCTAGCAACCACCCAACTCAGTCTCCTAGCAAGGGGAGACACCAGTTTCTTTATCTACAATTTAAATACAGTCTGGAAGCCTAAAAATGTTTTAAAAATAATTTGAGAGCACCATACACTATAAAAATACAAGATGGGTAACCCCATGCAGAGCATGTGTTCTGCCACCTCGGGTCTGATTTCATGACCTCTTGAGCTGGCCACCAGGTCACAAGGAATCAGATCTCCCCTGTGGCAGAACACACTGGTTCTGCATAGTTACCCATCCTATATTCTCTCTGTTACCATCTTTTCCCTGTAGAACAGCAGGCTGAGATGGAACATGATCTCAGTCTTCCCATTCTCAGGGGTACTACAGGATTGAACAAATGGATATGTTCTCCAGCAGGACACAGGAACATGCTTTGAAGGTCACAGATTGCAAGTTTAGGGGTAACATTAGGAAGCATATTTGCCCCAGAAGGCGGTGGCCTTCTAAAATGACCTGCCAATACAGACTGTGGACATGAAGGCAGTGGAGTGGTCCCCAGTGTTGCCCATCCCTTAGCTTTTTCCAGCACTCAAACGATCAGTGTGAGAACCCTGCACTGTCCCTGCCCCACGCTGTAACTACCCATGTGGATAAACAGAGGGCTTCAGCTTCTGGTGCAGTCAATCTGCCACCTTTCATCAGCACTATATCTATCACAGTGCAGTAACCCTGGACTGTCTGTTCTACACTGCATCTGCCCCTGTGGATTTATAGAGGGCTTCAGTCTCCAGTGGTGCCAGTCCCTTACTGTTTACCAGTCACACACTGTACCGGTCACTGTAGATAAATAAACTGCTTTAGTCCTCAGTTCTGGCAGTCCCTCACCATTCACCAGGAGTAAATGCAGACAGTGTGGAAACCAAGCACTGTCCCTGCCCCCACACTGTAGCTGTCCCTGTGGATTACCAGAAGTTGTGTCAGTCCCTCACTTCTTACCAACACTAAATCCATCACAGTGTGGGTAAGTTTGCACTGAACGTGCCCCACATGGTACCTGTGGATAAACTGAGGGCTTTATCCACATTTTCCCAGCACTAAATTCATCACAGTGGGTGAGTGGGTGGAGGGAAGCCTGCACTGTACTTGTCCATGTGGATAAACAAAGAGCTTTAGTTTACTGTCCAGTGCTGTCTGAGATGCACCTTTTATGAGCATTACATACATCTGAGTGGAAAATTTATTTATTTATTGAAAATGTTTCACCAGATTAGATCCAGATGTCTTCCCTCCCACTGCTATGGAACAACCTGGTATTGATCTGGGCATTGCATATAGTTAAGACATCTTTCAAAATTTTGCAAGATGCCTCACAAGTTTTTTCATCTTTCCTAATACTCCCGTCTGCACTTGTGCAGGGCGTGAGATGTACACCTCCTGGGTTCCACCATTCCTCTGGAGTTCCCGGGGAACGCGGACGTAACTGGCTGAGCGTTTGTCACCCCAGGACCCAGAAATGCTGTATTAAATGGAGGGACACACGAGGCAAGTTAAACTACTCCCTAGTTTATGCTGTTAAAACAGTGCGATTAAGCCCACAAGAGTATACTTTGGGCGTTTGTTATGAGAATTTTTGGTTATTGAATATTATAGAAGATAAAGTTACAAGAGAAAATAGACAGTCACAGTTTGCTAGCAATGATAATAGAGATAAGAATGTTTCCGCATGAGAAACTCAGTCTTAGTTCAGAAGTAGAAAGTATTGGAATTGAGAATGGCACATAACCACTTAAAAATCTATTCATTGAATGTGAATGGTCTGAGCAGTCCGGTCAAGAGGTCTAGAATGACTACATTAGCTAAAAAGGCACATGCAGATATTGTATATTGGCAGGAGACCCATCTGACTCCTAGAGAACATGAGAAACTCCGGGGCAGGGGCTATACACAGGTCTTTGCCTCAGCTATGCAGAAGGGAAGAAAAAGGGGGGTTGCCATTCTGATCTCATCCCTTCTTCCATTTAGGAAAATAAAGGAATGGGCAGATCCTGCGGGTAGATTAATTATAGTCCAGGGTATTTTAAATGAGCAGGAACTGACGCTGGCCAACATTTGTCTCCCTCCGGCTTCAAACATCCCTACTATCCGCCAGTTTTTGGATAGGGTGGTGGAGAAGACTAAGGGGACCCTGATCCTGGCAGGTGACTTCAACATTGCCCCAAATACCGCCCTGGACATATCTAGACCCCAGCCCGGTGTGCAACAGGCCTCACATAAATTCTTTAAGAGATTTACTGAAGGGATGGGATGGCTTGATACGTGGCAATCCCTACACCCCAGAGATAGGGGATACTCTTTTTATTCTGCAGTCCACGGGACATATACAAGAATCGACCACTGTTACACCCAGAAGGAACAGCTCGGGTCACTGCTTGAAGCCACAATGGGTCCCATAGCTCACTCGGATCATGCCCCACTCATCACTCAGTGGAATCTGGACCTTGAAAAGCGCAACACTGGGTGGAGATTTAACCCCGTACACTTAAAAAGTGAGCAATTTAAGGAGTTCATCAGTGATAAAATTGCGGAAATTATACAAGATAACTCCCCAGAAGACTCCATCAACGATTCAATGGGACACTCTAAAAGCAGTCCTAAGAGGTCACTTAATAAAATACTCAGCTGGGTTGGCATGCAAAGAAAGGCAACTTCAGTTGGAACAGACCCTTCAGTTCCTTCAGCTGGCCCACCAACAAGGTGATGCCTCGGTTCTTCCCAGATAAAGCAGACTAAGAATGAGCTGGACTCTCTGCACTTGCAGCAAACCCGAAGTTGCCCTCGCATATCTCCATAGAGATATGGCGAGATTGGCCCTCGGGCCTCCCGATTACTGGCATACCAGCTTCGCCAACACCGTAAGTTCTCTACTATTGCAATGATAAAGGACCCAGGGACAGGAGAATGTCATACTAAATTTAAAAACATATCTCGGGCCTTTTGTTAATACTATAAAGCCTTGTACACACCAGAACGGGGGACAGATTTGTCATCTCCCGATTCTTTTTTAGCAACCTTAAATTTACCAATGCTTAACTGCGAACACCAGGCTCATCTGGTGAAACCCATTACACTGGAGGAACTGTCGATGGCTATCACCAAGTCCAAAACCCAAAAGGCCCCTGGACCTGATGGCTATGGGGCGCAGTTTTATAAATCCATGTCCCAGTCTATTAGTAAGCTGTTACTTGCAGCGTGTAATGAGGTCCTAGCCGGTGAATCCCCTCCGCCCAGTTGGGCATATTCCACAATCTCGGTCATTCCCAAGCCCGGTAAGGACCCGTTACAATGTAGCTCATATAGACCAATATCGGTTCTTAACTCAGATTACAAGTACGTCATATGTCCTGCCCGGTCGGCCGGCTGACCGAGTACTACCGGAGCTGATTGACCCTGACCAGGCAGGGTTCGTGAGTTCAAGGTCCACCTCAGATAACACGCGTAGGGCTCTACATCTGGTCCATGAGATGCAATCCAGAGAGAACGCGTCGGTCCTTCTCAGCCTTGATGCTGAGAAGGCCTTTGACCGTGTGTCTTGGTCTTTGCTGTTCGCCATAATGGCGGCTATGCACTTCCCGCGGCCCCTTATTGATACTATTAGGAAAATCTACGCGTCCCCGAAGGCATGTGTTAAAACATCTGGTCACCACTCTGAATATTTCCCTCTTTTTAGGGGTACGCGTCAAGGCTGCCCATTATCACCAAGCCTTTTCGCTATATTCATTGAACCCTTAGCCCAGGCGATTAGATTGTCATCTGAGATTTCGGGGGTGACTGTGGAGGGCATGGAGCACCGGGTGGCTCTATACGCAGATGATGTTCTGCTGTTTCTTACTAAACCCGAGAAGTCTGTACCTGCTGTTTTCCGCCTCCTAGAAGAATTCAGGTCATATTCTGGTTATAAGCTGAATACCAGCAAGACCGATGCCCTCACCTTCCACTACGTCCCATCGGATGCAATTAAGACAAGGTACCCCTTTCGCTGGGGCCTTGCCAAGCTAAAATATTTAGGAATCTACCTCTCACATCAAGTCAGAGACACCCTAAATAATAATTACCACCCCATTACATCCCAGATGAAACAGGACCTTGAAAGATGGAACGTTCTCCCACTGAATATGATGCAGCGGGTGGAGGTTATCCGGATGGTTACGCTTCCAAGGATCCTCTATCTGTTCCAGAATGTACCCCTCAATTTGCCGAATAGTCTCTTTAAGGCCTGGAATAGGGCCATAGTGAAATTTATCTGGGCGGGAAGACGCCCTAGAGTTAAACTGGAGACCCCTTCACCTTCCTAAAGCCCAGGGAGGTTTGGCACTCCCCAATCTGAAACTCTACTACTGGGCTACTCACCTCTCTTACATAATACAGCGCCCACGGAGTGGCTCCGCCAGATGGAGGAAATTGAGGAGAGTATCCTCCCACCCTGGGAATATCAAAAGTGATATTCCATAAAACACCACCTCAATGGCTAGGCCTGCTTGGGGACTATTGATGGAGCACCAGGCACAGGTTTGGTGCTCGATGAAAGGGTCCTAGGAATCACCCTTTTAGTCTTGCTTTGCCCAATAGATCTATTGGAAGACTTTCCCCGCCTCTTAGATCACACTTTTTCAGACCTGTGCACGCCCGCTCCTTCAGCTCTCAGTGCAAATTGGCCTCATTTAGAGAATTCGAGAAATCAGCCATGACTTTCATCTACGCTCAATCAGATTTTTCCGATATTTACAACTCCGACACTATTTTGAATCCCTACCTCCCAATGTCCGTTTGCCTGAGACACACCCCCCAGTGATTCGGATACTCCAGCAAGTATTAAAATCCAGAGGACTCCCACACGCTGTTTCAGTGTTGTACAGGTCCCTTCTGGAGACAATGGGTGAAGACACCTCACGAATAAGGGAAAAGTGGAATGAAGAGCTGGGTTCCCGAATCACACCCCAACAATGGGAGACTCTCCTCCGTATGACATCTAGAATCACCTACTCTCACTCTTGGAGGTTGTTTTCTTGGCAACTGTTGATAAGATTCTTTCGAACCCCAGTAATAACCTCTCATTTTGGTGCTGACCGTTCGGCAGCGTGTTGGCGCCTATGTGGAGAGACTATAGCTCACCACTCTCATATTTTTTGGACCTGTCCAAAGTTGCAGCCTTTCCTGCTGGGTGTATATGAGGAGTTAAAAGACCTCTTTGGGGTCGAACTACCTTATAGTGGTGATTTCTTCATTTTGCATTGTTTTCCCACGGGCCTACTAGATCTTCACGCCCAGTACTTAGTAAATATTGTACTACTGGCAGCGAAGAAGGCTATCACTAAATGTTGGCTCACTGTTGAACCCCAGACCCTTTTGGGCTGGAGAGAGACAGTCCATCTTATCTATAGATCCGAAAAAATAACTTACAACTTAAACGATCAGGCTGAGCTGGATTGTTTGAAGTGGAGGAGATGGGTCATTTATACCATGGCCAGGGACCCTCTCTTCATGCCTTAATGCAGCACCTTATTGACTGGCTTCTCAGGCCATGGTTTAAGGCCACCATACCCCTTCCCGGACCTTGAAGGCTCAGCAGAGGTGAGATGTGGGAGGTGTTTACTGGACGAGTGGGAGGGCATTTGGAGGTGGGTAATGGGGATGGAGGGATGACCTACATTCAAAATAGCTAGCAGAATGATTCGAGGGAGGAAATGGTGGGCCTGGACTGCTGTTAAAACAATAGAGTATAACCCTATTCATGGGCCTGTATTTTTGAACGTCTGATGAAATGTCGGTAATGTGTATGATGGATTTTGACTGTCAAATTGAGTATGAATTGTAAAGCTTCTCTAATAAAAAGGATATTTACAAAAAAAGAAAATGTTTCACCAGGAAAGGCACACTTAGCAAAAGATACTGCCTCACAGTGCGGGGGGTACAAGGGAGGAGGGTATACATACAACAATCAATAGGTTGAACTAGAAGTAGAGCAATACAAACAATTGTTACATAGTTGAGTGTGGTTAATTACAAACTTATTACATGAGGAGACAGTACATACATGTGCCACAAGGAGGGGGGCATACATATTTGATTACACATCTAGAACTATACGTGAATTACATAAGTGCCTGTAACAGGAATTGAATTGAAGCACGATGCACCAAGTTGGCAGAGAGAAATGGAAGTCTGAGATTGGGGCCAGGGAGAGGTGACAGGACTGTATAGTAAACACTGAGGTAGATAAGGGGGTAGACGTAGGGAAGACGTTGGGGGAATAAGAAGGGAGATAGCAGAGGTGAATGAGACAGTAAGTGCATAGGTTGTTTAGGGTAATGTATAAGCCAGTCAATTAGGCGAAGGCCGAGCTGCTGGTCAGGCGCGTAAGGAGGAGGGGATCGGGGAGTGGGGAAGAGAATCAATCTGGGGGGGAAGGAGGTCAGGGGCAGGTACAATTTGGAGCAAGGAAGTTAGTGAGGGCAGAGGATAGAGAGTGTTTGGAGGAAGAATGGCGGATTTGGGCCGGCAGGCCTTTCCAGAGCTTAGTGAGGAGGTAAGAGAAAGCCGATTGGCCTCCGGAGGTCCTTCGGTGAGGGACTACTAATAGCCTGGAGTCAGTAGACCTGAGGGCGAGGACGGGGGTAGGCGGGGAAGATAGGGAGGATACGAGGTAGGAAGGAAGGGAACCAAGCCAGAAGTTAGAAACAAATTTAGCACTATGAAGTAGGCGCCGGTTGCTCAGGGATGGAAGGGGCCAGTGAATGGAAGAGCTCGCAGTGATGGGTGCTGGGGGGGGCATCGAGGGCAAAGCGGCAAAAAGCATTGAAGAGGGGGTCCAGTCTGGCTAAGGTGGACTTAGAGGCAGAGCTGTAGACAACATCGCAGTAGTCAAAGGAGGGTAGAATCATTTTCTGGACTATTTCACATCTCACAGGAAGCGGGAGACTAGTGCAGTTTCTACAGAGGGCGCCTAGCTTAGGGCGTAGTTTTGATAGGATGGCGTCCACGTGTGTGGAAAAGGAGAGGTAGCGATCAAGCCAAACCCCCAGGTACCTAAAGGAGGGCACGTCTTCAAGGATGGTGTTATTTAGGGTACAGAAGATCAGAGGGGATGTAAGTCTGGATAGTCTCTGTCTAGTGCCGAAAGAGGACAGTTTTCTTGGCATTTAGGGAGAGTTGGTTGGAGTTGAACCAGTGTTGTACTTTGTTGAAGTCGGTCTGAAGATCAGAGTTGACTTCTTCAGAGATACTGCCGAAGTAAACAGGACCGTGTCATCAGCTGCATGTGTATTGAGGTAGTGGAGCAAGACTTTGGCAGATCATTTAGTAGGATGGAGAAGAGGATGGGGCCAAGGACTGAGCCCTGGGGAATGCCGGTGGTAATAGGGAGCGGGGGGAGGTGTAGTCAGCTGTTTTTGTGGACTGGGTTCTATTTTATAGGTAGGCACTGAACCAATTTGTGGCAGACGCCGATAGCCCAGCCCCTGATAGGCAGGATAGCAGGAGGGAGTGGGATACCATATCGAATGCTTTGGCTAGGTCGATGAAAATAGCAGCAGTAATTTGTCCTTTGTCCATCCCAGAGAGGATGGAGTCCGTGAGTCTTAGTAGGGAGGTGGTGGTAGAGTGTTTTTTCCTAAAACCGGACTGGAATGGAGTGAAGAAGTTAGTTTCAGAGAGAAAGTGGGAGAATTGAGATAGTATCTAGGTGTTCCTGGAGTTTGGCGAGTGGGAAGGAGGGAGATGGGACGATAGTTAGCTGCAGAGGTAGGATTACCTCCTTTTGGTAGGGGTAGGACGGTGGCATGCTTCCACTCTGTGGAGAGTGACTCAGTGGTGAATGAAAGATTTAGCAGGGCAGCGAGGGGAGTAGTGATGGCAGGGGCAGATAGGAAGAGGAGTTTGTTGTCGAGACCATCGGGAGATGCACCTTTGGAGGGATTCAGGGAGCAAAGGGCATCTAAGGTTTCGATGGGGAGATGTGTCTGAAGGAGAAAGGGTTCTGGCCAGGTGGTAGGGGGGAGCTGTCTGGGGAGTGGGTGGGGTTACAGGAGGAAGGGAGTCCAGGAGGTTGTAGCACAAGTAGTGAAACAGAAATTGAACCTGGAGGCTACTGTCAGGGTGTCGGAGAGTAGAGTCCCTTGGACGAGAAGGGGTGGGATTTGTTGTTGGGGAGAAAAGGGAGTTGATGACTTTCCAGAATTTAGAAGGCCTCCCAAGATTTGCGTTTAGGGTGTTGTTAAAATATTCAGCCTTAACTAAGCGGATGGCCTTTGTGCACTTGTTATGGAGCATGCAGTAGGTGATATTGTCGGCTGGGAGGAGCGTGGATTTGTAAATACGCCACGCCCTGTCACGGGCTTGTTGGCAAGCTATCAGCTCGGATGATATCCAGGGAAGGTGAGACCCCGGACCCTAGCACGGCGCAGGCAGGGGGCGTGTTTGTCCCAGGCGGTAAGGAAGGTGTTCGGGAAGTGCGGAAGGGCAGCGTCCATGTTAGAGCATCTTAAGATTGGGTCCCAGTTTGAGTGAGCTAGCTCTTCCAGGAGAGGGAGAGGTTTAGGAATTTATATGACCGTTGGAATATAAATTTGGGATGGGATTTAACTCGATGGATTTTAGGACCAAGTAGGTTAGGTGGTGGTCGCTAATGGAGTCAGGAAGGAGGCCAGAGCTGACGACGTGGTGTGGGTAGGAGGTAAGCGCCCAGTCAAGAAGGGAGTGGTTTCTGGTCTTATGGTTTGACCGTGTAGGTTCCATAATGGTTTGGATAAGGTTGAGAGCAGATATCTCTGTTCGGGTTTTGTTAAAAGCGGGGGCTAGCCAGTTGTGGTTAAAGTCACCCATGACATATAGTTCACCCGACTGGGCAAGAGACGTCAGTTGGCTCAGAAGGTTGGTGACTGTTGTGGCAGCAGTGGCAGGGCAGCAATAAATACCAGCCACAAAGATGGGTAGTGAGGAAGGAGGGGACAATTTCAGCATAAGCAGCTAGTAAGTTTTTGGTTCAGCTTTTGAGAGAGAGAGAGACAGAAAAATGTAGGGCTGAGGTGGTGTAGATAGCCACCCCTCTACCTCTGGTGGGTCGGTCTTGCCGAGTGATGGTGAACCCTGGAATAGTGATGGTTTGGTCTTGGAGGTTTTGGTTTAGCCAGGTCTCGGACAGGATGATTATGTCTGGGGCATGGTGGGCAGCTAGAACCTGGAGCTGATCGAGTTTGGGGGCTAGGCTACGAATGTTCAGATGGAGTAGGCGTAATCCTCGGGGAAGGGAGCCAGAGCGAGTGTCGGTGGTGGCCTTGGCTGAGGGGTTAGGCATGGGGTAGTTGTGACCAGGGGTTGGTGATGGGCTGGGATTAGGGTGTATATCCCCTGCAGCCAGCAGTAGTAGGGCAAGGGTTAAGTGGTGGCGAAGCATGTAGGGGGTACCAAGATTTTGCCAAGAGCCGTTTAGGGGAGGCAGTAGGGCAGGCGGTGTGGAGAAAGTGGGCTCTGCTTTGGTAGAGGGAGACCAAAAGGCAGCCAAAGGAATAGAGTGAGGTGGTGGGGCTCATAGAGAAACAGGACCAGATGGTAGCTGGGAGAGATGCTGTGGACTTTTGGGGGGCATTTGTAGGATGAGTCAGTTCAGCGGGGGGGGGGGATGCAGGGTAGCAACTTAAAGGGGGTGTTAAAAGGGGTAGGAAAAGTAGGATGAAGAAGATCAAAAATAAGTAAGACATTGTTTGTGCCATTTTTGCCAAGTGTACAGGAGGCACAGATAGGGAGTGAAGAGAGGTACACTCTACTGTGGGGTAGTGTAGAGAGAGGGAGCAGAGGAGCAGTCACGAGAAGTGCTAGGTAGATGGCTAGGGGAGGGAGGGTAGTACTTGTAAGAAAGGGTGGAGTAGGTAGAAAGGGTGGGGAAAGTAGCATATTTAATAGGTGGCCTGGGAGGGTGGTGGGGGCGGACAAAATAGCTCTGTAGAAAGAAAGGAGAGTAGACCCAGGCTAGCGGCCACTCCGGCAATCCGGCTGGAGGGCTCCACGGGTCGGGTAGCAGCTTGGCTGGCTTGGCAGGAAAGGCGCTCCAATCAGAAGGAGAGGGCTGATCGCTGGTCCAATCAGGGGCCGCCAAAGCGGTAGGCACACCAACCGGAGGAGGTGCTAGAAGCTGGGTGGCTGTGGGTGTTTAGTGGTGGTTACCTGTGAAGGGCTCCGGGAGGCAGGACCAGGAGGGCGGGAGGGATGCGTCGGTTTGTTCAGCGGTGGCGGCGCTGATGCCGCCAGGCTCCGTGGGCGCCGCTCGGGTGTGGAAAGATCCTGGAGGAAGCAAGGAAAACAGATCAATTAAGTAGTTGCAGGAACAAAGGAAGGCAGGAGACAGGCTGGAACTTGAAGAGGGGGGTGAGAACTTAAGACAAAGGACAGGAATTAGCAATTCAGGAGGTAGAGATTTAGGGAGGCAGAAGTTTAGATGGGTGGGGAAGGGGGGCAAACTACAAAAACAGAGCTTAGAGCAGGAGTTAAGGGAGGGAAAAAAAGGCAGAGAATAAGTGGCGCCAAGGAGCACGAAAACAGGGATTTGGAGAATAGGCACAGGGAAAATGGCAGGCTTGCTTGGAAGATAGAAAAGAGTACACAGCAGGAGTAGAAACAACATGGGGCAAGGCAGGAGCTGATTAAATTAGCTAGCTAGCTAGGCTTGCAGTAGCGAGGGATGCAATTGACTATAATGTCTACACAAAAAGACTATCACTTCACTTAAGCTGTACGGTAACAGAGAATATAATTAGATATAACACGAGCAAGGTTTACATTACAATGCTTTTATGCTAAGTAGTATGCCAGCAACATTAATCATTACACAGTCCAAAATAGCTCTGTAGAATGAAGAGAAGAGAGTAGGCCCAGGCTAGCGGCCACTCCAGCAATCCGGCTGAAGGGCTCCACGGGTCGGGTAGCAGCTTGGCTGGCTCGGAAGGAAAGGCGTTTCAATCAGAAGGAGAGGGCTGATCGCCGGTCCAATCAAGAGCCGCCAAAGCGGTAGGCGCACCAATCGGAGGAGGTGCTACAAGCTGGGCGGCTGTGGGTGTTTAGCGGTGGTTACCTGTGAAAGGCTCTGGGAGGCAGGACCAGGAGGGCGGAGGAAGCTTACTAGTTTTTCGGGCGGTGGCAGCGCTTGATGCCGCTTAGGCTCCATGGACGGCGCCGAGGGTGCGGAAAGATCCTGTGAAGGGCTCCGGGAGGCAGGACCAGGAGGGCAGGAGGGAAGCATCGGTTTGCTCGGTGGTGGCGGGCGCTGATGCCGCCAGGCTCGTGGGCGCCGCCAGGGCACGGAAAGATCATGGGAAAACCAGCAGTGAACCCGATTCTGTGGATAAACAGAGGTGTTGTAAGCCCCACCCTTTCAATAGCACTGGATAGCAAATATACAAAGTTTGAATAGAAAATATAAAAAAAACAACAGAAGAAAATGGTCTCAGATCCCAATAAATGCCCATAGGAACAAGGGTTAAAACTTAGTTTGTCGGGGGGTGGGGGTGGGGAGGTGAGCATTTGCATCTGACAGAGTTCTACACACACTTCAGTGCCAATTTGCACACATTTATTTTATACTGCAATTAAGTTTCCAGTTTGCAAATGCATTCTTTTTTATTGCAATATAAAAAAATACACAGCATTTCTCCACAGTACTGAGAGTCTTGGTTTTGAATTACAGGGGCAAAACTGGATCTGGACTGTTTGTAATTTGACACTGTAGTCTGCTTAATGAGACACTGCTTCAGAGCTTCAGTAAGGAAAATTCCAGTACAGTATACAGCACTTGTATGCTGGTCTTTGCAGCCATTAAAAATAATTTTGCAACTCCTCTGGAGTTCCTCTAGAAGCTTCCTGTGTCCTATGCTGGAAATTAAGACAAAGAGAGACAAATAAGCCTACTCAACAGAGAGAAGACTGGCAGTATAGCCTACAGGTTAGAGGAAAGAGGTGTGAACGAGCTTGGTACACCCAGTAGACCAGACCTGAGTTTCTCACAACCTCCACTTGCATACTGTGGAGCTCTGAACAAGTCACTTAACCGCCTAGTGCTCCCAGGTCTCCCCTGAAAACAGGCACTTGTGCCTAGTGGGCCTTACCCGGTTACCAAAAGACTAAAATAAAAAAATAAATAAAAAAAAAAGGGACTGCTGTATTTCAACTGGCGTAGTAATTTACAGCTGTGGCAGGTACACACTGAAAAACTACAATAATTTAAGGAACAAATAGCATTTATAGCAAGCAACTGATAAAATCTTGCTTGCTGTCCCTGTGTGTGTGTTGGGGTGCCTGGAAAGGATAGCCAGATAATGAGTTAACCCTAGGCTGCTGAAAGAACTACAATTAATCTATTTGATTCAGCTTGACAGATGCTAAGTCTGCAGCCCTGCAAGGGTTAAATTGAGGGGCTAAAAGACAGCAGCTTAAAGTTTTTATGTTGGCTTGTGTGCACACGAAGCAAACATAGTGGCACCATAAGACTTTTAGAGGTATGCCATTCGCTTCTGCCAATGCCCCGCCCATTTTGCAGGCGGACCACACCGCATCAATGAATGGCGAGCTCTCTATGACAGCACTTCAGATGCAGTGGTGTACAGTTGAAAGGAGAACAACCTGCAATCAGCGGTGGTAACGATGTAGCAATTTACATACGCATCGGCAAGCAGCGGCTGTTGTTAATTTACATATTGCCGCTCCAGCAAGCAGCAGCTGTCATCACGCCTCCCCGTCCCCATGAAATTTACATACGCAGGTGTCGACGGGGTGTCAATTCTATTGGCATGCCCTCCCCAGTTCATTTACAACGGGTGGCCCAATCCCTGTCAGCATGATGCCCCCACATGTGTTGTATGCCGAGGTGCCCAATCCTCGGCTTATGCGCCCCCAGCACACAGTATGGCTGATGGGGTGCCCAATCCCAGTCGGCTCCACTCCTCCCCAAAACAAACATCCAGGTGGCACGCCGAAGCCCACCCCAGCGTGCCAAATGTCCTCCGTGGTCATTTTTTTTTTTTTTAAAACCTGTAACAAAAGAAAACGGTCCCTTGTTGAGTTTCTTGTCCCTCCCCAACCCGTGCTCACCTTCTGCACGCCCCACCCTATACTTACTCTCTGAGCCTGCTGCAACGATCTTCGGTGGACCGGGAACATGTCTACACTCTTCAAAGCCGACCGCAAACTGAAAAGAAATGACAGTAAGCTGTATAATGGCATAAATGGTGTTTTTTTCAACTAAGGTGGATATCTTGGCCATTTATTTGACTTTTGGCACCAAATTTTCACCATGGGGTTCTTGAGACCCCTCCTCATGAATTCAGTCACTGTCACAGCACTACCCAGTCTCGAAAGGTGATTTTGCAGTCACTGCACAGAATCACCTTTCGGGACTGAGTAATGAAACAACAGTGTCACTGTTCATGAGGTGTGGGCCTCAAAAAGCCTATGTTGCAAATTTGGTGAAACAATTCCAAAAATGAATGTGTTACAAGCGCAGGTTGCGCAGTTTCCACGCACACTCGTAACTTCTGCACTTGTAATATTTCACTCCAGATTTTCAACACTGGCATTTTTTCACACCTCCTTATGAACAGTACAGCTGTCATTTTCATATCCTGACTGAAATGTGTTTTCGCACTTCCGCGCAGAATAGCGCAGTCACTGTGGGAAATCACTGTTCGACAGATTAAGAAAATCAAGTGCCACTGTTCATGAGGAGAGGTTCAAAATAACCATGTTGAAAATTCATGAAAAATCCAAACATGATTGTGTTTCAGGCATGCGCTGGCGCAGTTTCTATGCACGGGTCGCACTTGCCAATTTTTCATATTTTCAATCCATATTTCAACACTGGTAATTTTTTTCACACCACCTAATGAACAGTACTGCTGTCATCTTTTACATCCTGCCAGATACGTGTTTTAACACCTGTGGCGTCAAATGGCGCACTCGCTGTGCAAAACCACCTTTCTGGATTGAGTAATGAAATGATTGTGCCACTGTTCATGACGTGGGGTCACAAAAATCCCATTTTGCAAATTTGGAGTGAAAATACCAACAAACGCCAGGGCGTTAGGGTTTCCAACCATAATGCCCTACTCAGCACAGAGACTGATCAGGCACTGGGGCGTGATTTGGGATCGCCGGCCATAATACACATGCCATTCCACCCCCACCCTGCAGCCACTGACTGGCATCGAGGTGTGCCTTGGGGACTTTAGGCCCAGCGTTCACCCAGTTCTCCTATACTACACCCATTTCAGCATATTTCCTTATGGAATGGGATGCGTGTAAGGGCCAAAACACACTGCAACACCTGGTCTTCGGCCCCAGCGTTCACCCCATTCTCCTGTACCACACCCTATTCAGCATATTTCCTTATGGAATAGGATGAGTGTAAAGCCAAAGACCCCAAAGCACACCTCACCAGTCAGTGTCTGCAGGGTAGTATGAGATGAAATGGCGTGAGCATTATGCCCGATGGTCCAAAGGCACACCCCCAATGCCTGTCACTCTCTGCAGGGTAGGGGTGGGGTTGGCGTTAATTAATGAATTAATTTTATTTATTTAGTTTTTGTTGACTGGGTAAGTGCACTAGACAAATCCTGCCTATTTTCAGGCACGACCTGGGGGAGGGGGATACAGATGAATGCCAACTGACTTTGAACCAGATTAAGCTGTTGGTGGTATTTTTAGTGAATGGGGGAAATTTGACCAGGACACCGGGGAAATTCCCCTACTCTTTTTTCGATAAATGCCATGGGATCTTTAACATCCACCTGAACTACCACCAATCCTGGCAGATGGGACCTCGGTTTAACGTCTCATCCGAAAGACGGCACCTCAGAAGTGCAGCACCCCTCATGCTGCACTACAGTGTCAGTACTGGGATATTAACCCAAGTGCCAGATGTGGGAACTGAACCCACAGCCCTCTGATCTCCCGGCCTCAGAGGCCTATTATGCATCTCTACTTCCTGCACTACCAGTGCCAATGCCAGCAAGCCAACATTCGGCATTGACAAATGCTTGTTTTGTTGTTTATATCCTGAGAAGTTGGGAGGTATAGTAGCATCCCCCTCCCTTCAGATGCATTTAAGACAGAGCAGCAAACAGCAAAGATCAGAGGGGGAGCACACAATTTTGCAGTTGTGAATGGATACTTCCAAAAGTCCAAAAAGGAAGTTCCATGGTAAGCTCATTTTTAGAGCTAAGCCTACCTGCAGCCCTAACAATGGCTAGGGCAGTACTAAGGTTACTATGTTATTGGGGTGTAGTTTTCTTTCTTTGGATGAGGCATTAAACCAAGGTCCCATCTGCCTATCTGTTTTGCTGTCTTGGTGGAGCGGAGGTGGAAGGCAAAGAACCCATGAAACGTTTTGCAAAATTAGAAGATCTTTCTTGATGTCCTGGCCAGCATTTTCTTTCCCAATAAACCTGGTTCAGGCAACTGTTCATGGCTGTGTGGGTGTTAGAGTGGAATGAATTCCACTACACGTTTACAGTCACTATACTACAAGTCTCTGTTATTGCTTATACAATTCTTTGGGATATTGAGTGTTATGAAAAGAGCAATATAAATACACATTCTTCTTCTGTCCATCAGAATTTCAAACAGAAGTCTTGTCCTCACCCAAAATAAGCTGGCACAACAGTTGTGGAAGTGGTATGTGTGGTTCATCAATCATTTTCTGAAAAGCTTTCTTCTTTCTAATGTGCAAAACAACTCTCACTGAGTCTCTAACAATGTGTCAAACACAGCAGCATTTAGTAATGAAGAAGGCACTGAACTCGTACTAGGATTCATACTAGGAAAAGTAGATATACAGGAGGCTGTAACCCATGTAAGTATATCTCCAGCCAGGCTGGTAAATCATCCCTGAGTTAATAAATGGCAGTCTAGGTTTTGTTTAAATTTAGCAAGATTAGTGGATTTGAATATAGAACTTGGAAGTGAATTCCATAGGGGAATAACTCCCCTCCTCTCCTGGGCCAGAATTCAGTGGCACACCCAAAACTAAAACTCACACAGGGAACAAAGTTCCAAGTCTCCAAGTGCAGCTAAAGAGCTTCATTGGCCAGCCAATTGGAGCAGTGGCATGGCTACTGCTCGCAGCAATGGCAACCTGGCGAGCCTGGGTCATCAAGGGCTGGCTAGGGAGGAGGGCTGCATTTAAACTTGGCGGGGTGGCAGAAGAAAGCAGGGAGAATCAAACTGCCCACCCCTACAGGATAGTGCAGTCAACACGGAGGACCATAAAGGTATGATATCGCCAGAGATAACTTAACTCATAAAAGGGGGGGGAAGGGACAGCGGAGGACAGGAGGAAAGGGGTTAAAAACAGGAAGGACAAATGGAAGAGGCAAAAAGGCAAAAGGGAAGATGATAAAAGGAGAAATGGCAAAACATGGAAGGCCATGTATACTAATGCCCGTAGCCTAGGAAATAAAATTCCAGACCTGGTGGTCTTGATGACGTAGGCTGACCAAGACATTGTAGCTATTACTGAGAAGTGGTATACTGGAAATCATGAATGGGATCAATCAATCAATCAATATTTATTAAGCGCCTTTCAAAATCAAGGCACTGCACAATCATATAAAAACATCAACATCATAAATATTTAAAATCAGTCTGGATAAGCCTTAGAAAATAAATACATTTTTAGCATAATTTTAAAACTGCTAACGGCCAGGCATTCTCTTAACTGACAAGGTAGAGAGTTCCACAGGGTCGGTGCTGCAAATGAAAAAGCACGAGCCCCAGAGGTTTTTAAACGAACCCTGGGAACCTCTAGCAATCCCTCTTTGGGGATCGGAGCAGGCGACTTGGGAGTAGAGAACAGGAGATCTTTCAGGTAGTCAGGTCCCTGTTCGTGTGGAGGGCTTTGAAGGCAAGCAAGCAGGCCTACCTTATAGGTAATCCACCACTGAACCGGCAGCCAGTGCAGTTCACGCCTTGCACTGGCATAATATGACTGGCCAGTCAACAGCCTGGCGCCGCAGCGTTCTGCACTAGCCACAAGGCGGTGGATATCAACCCTAGGTAGCCTAGGTGCATTGCAATAGTCAAGGCGGTAGTAATGAAGGCATGGACCAGTGTTGGAAGGTCACCCGGAGGAACCAGATGTTTCACCTGGGCGATATTCCTCAGATGGTATAATGAGGATTTAACCACAGCCGACACCTGAAATTTCAGAGTCAGACTGTTGTCAATAATAACGCCCAGGTTACGAACCCGGTCTGAGTTAGTGAGCTGGACACCATCAAGCCATAGGCCTGACATGTGCCCAGCTCCAGAACCCACCCCCAAGCGACCCGGGTCCACAACCAACACCTCAGTCTTATCCGGATTCAATCTCAGCCAACTCAAATTCATCCAGTCTTTGATCTTGGAGAGGCAACTATTTAGCAAGAAGACAGCATCAACCCTGTCCAGGTACAAAAGACAAATACAGCTGAGTATCATCTGCATAGCAGTGAAAACTCAAGCTGTATCATTTAATGATATCTCCCAATGGCATATACACTGGCGAACAACATGGGCGCCAATATGGAGCCCTCATGGTACCCCCGCAGGATAGGGAGGGCATCAGAGGAATAAATTCCGTGACCACCCTCTGGAACCTACCTACGAGGAAAGATCAAAACCATTCGAGGACTGTACCGACAGTCCAAAAGGAACCGTAGGGTCTCCAGAAGCACCTCATGGTCCACAGTGTCAAAAGCTGCTGACAGATTGAGAAGGACAAAGATGGTACAATGCTTTCGATCTCTCGCCATAAGGAGATCATTAAGTATCCGAACAAGGGCTATCTCAGTGCTATGCCTCTTCTTAAAACCAGACTGGAGAACTTCATAGACATTGTGAGTAATAAGGTGATCATCCAGCTGCAACGCAACCACCTTCTCAATAACCTTCCCCACAAAAGGAAGGTTAGAGACAGGTCAGTAGTTAGCTGGATCGTCGGGATCCAAGGAGGATTTTTTAAGGAGTGGTCAAATGACCGCCTCCTTTAGGGGGTCTGGAAAGACTGCCCTCTCCAAGGATCTCCATACAATTTCAGCTCGGATCAGACAGATAGCATCTACACAACCACTAATAGGTGAGTAGAGCCCGGATCCAAACTACAACAGGTTGGGCACAAAGTTTGGACGATCTTCACAATATTCATGAATTCTGGTCGGCTGCAAATGGTCCAGACAGACCGGTTGCTCACCACCTCCCACTGACCTTCGCAACCCCTCATGGAGGGAGCCGGGCCGATTCCGGACCTGATGCTGGCAACCTTATCTGCGAAAAACCGAGCTAGCTCATCACACTTATTTTGTAAAAATGATCTTCCGGACTGAAGACAGATTGGATTACACAATCTGTCGATGGTTCGAAAAAGTTGAGCTGGTCGATTTTGCGCTGCAGAAATCTCCCTGGACAGGAACTCTGCCTTCTTATGGGAGATTTCTGATTGATAGCCCTTATAATGTTCCATCAATTGAACCCTGTCAGCATCAAGGCAGGATTTCCGCCATGCTCTCTCCAGCCTTCGACCAACTCGCCTCAGCTCCTTCAAGGACCCATCATACCAAGGGTTCCTTGGGCAAAGAGTAAGTGGTCGAACCTGAACAGGAGCAATCAAGTCCAAGGCATCTCCCACTGACTTATTATTGGCTAGTACTAGATCCCCCGGACTTGTGCTTTCACTCAGCAATCCTGATAGGTCAAGCACCGCCGACAGACCATCTGGGGTAACTCCCCTTAAAGGGCGGTACCGGACCATCTCCACAGGGGTAGGTCTATTTGAGGGGGCCCCAAAACTGAACCCTATGGTGTGATGGTCAGACAAACCAACTGGTTCCACCCCCAAGTCAGAGATCTCCATCCCCAGGAGGAACAGTAGATCCAATGAGTGACCTCTTACATGGGTAGAGGAGGTAACAACTTGTGTGAGGCCCAGCATTGTCATTAGCTGGAGGAGATTTTGACCAAACTACGAGAGTTCATCGTCGACCCATGCATTAAAGTGCCCCAGAATAATCCATCTGGGAGACTCCAATACTGTGTCATCGATGAAATCCGCAATCTCCTGCAGGAATAAACCTCCATCATCTGGTGGACGATAAATGAGGAGTATCCTGCAACCTACACCCTCTCCCATGATACACTCAAAGGATCTAGTAGTTCCTACCGAAACCTCCACAAGGCTCAGTTTGGTCTTAAAAGATGGCTACACCCCCACCCCTACGATCCAACCTCAGGTGAATCACCAAGAACCCAGCTGGAACTGCAGAAGCCAAAACTAAGCTAGCATTTTCGTCCAGCCAGGCCTCCTGTGATGCATGCCAGATCCACCGTTTCAACAAGATCAGCTATAATGACTGTCTTGTTTTGATGAACCTGGCATTACATAACACCTCCCGAGTTGGATGAGATGCTGAGGTAGACCTTGATCCTGACCAGCAACTGCTTGGCCCTTGGTATGGGAACAAGACAGGGATTACCCCTGTCCTGGCACCATTTAGATGTAGCAATACCGGTTATACTCTGTTTAGGAGAAAAAGGGAGGGTAAAAGGAGGGGCTCTTTATGTCAGGGAGGGCATGAGAGCAACTGAGATACAGGGAATGTCGGGGGGGGGGTACTGTGGCTTACCCTTGAGACGGGCAATGGCACGGCCATTCACATGGGCATGGAATACAGACTTCCAGCACAGGAGGAGGAGGAGGAGGTGGACAGGGTTCTAGTGGAATCCATCCACATGATGGCAGCTAAAGGGGCAGTGCTGTAGGTAGGTAATTTCAATCTGCCAGATGTGGACTGGAGCATCCCAGCTGCTGCTTCAGCTAGGAGCAGGGACATCCTGTACTCTGTCCAAGGGGCAGGCTTCAGGCAGCTAGTGCTAGAACCCACACAGGATGGTGCAATTTTGGACCTGGTACTCAGTAACGGGATAGAACTGCAGAAGTCAGAGTGGGCGGACACCTGGGGTCCAGTGACCATCGCATCGTGTGGTTCAGTATGAGTACAGTGGCAGAGTCAAGCCACACAAAGGCAAGGGTCCTGGATTTCAGGAGGGTGGACTTTACTAAGATGGGGATATGTCTCAAGAATGCCCTGGCAGGGAGGGATGAATGGAGGCAATCTGAGGAGCAGTGGGCCCATCTGAAAGCAGCCGTAGTGGAGGCGACAAATCTTTGCATTAGGTAAGTAAACAAGGGCAAGAGAAAGAGAAAACCACTATGGTTCTCAAAGGAGGTGGCAGGGAAGGTAAGGGCAAAAAAGATAACTTTCAGGAAATACAAGGAAACATAGGAGGAGGACAGGGTAGTGTAATTGAATAAACAGAGGGATGCAGGGAAAGCAGTCAGGAGCACAAATGCAGGAAAAAACAGCACAGGAGATAAAAAAAAAAATCCCCCCAAAATGGACAAGACTTTTTATAGGTACATTGATGAAAGGAGAAAAAAAAAACGGCAGTGGGATTGTAAGGCTTAAAGGGGAAGAAGGGGAGTGTGTGGAAGGGGACCTGGAAAAAGCATCAATACTGAACAAATATTTTTGTTCTGCAATCACAGAAGGAGAAGGTAAGGGACCACAGTTAGGTAACATGAGCAAATATGGGAGGGAGGTGAACACCAGTCCATTTACCAAAGAGAGAACGTACCACGTGGTATATAAGAGGCTGCAGTCCCCAGCATGCTCCAGTTCTTGTACTGCCGGCACTACCGGCAGACGAAACAGCTGAGCTCCAAACAGGTAAATAGCGAAAGGCAATTTCTGATCCAGCAGCTAGACAGAAAACGTTAAGCACATGCAAAGCAAGACCTCCAGGATGAAGGTGAGAGAGAAGCATACCTGCTGCAAGAGCTTCTCTCGACGATCTACTATTACGGTAAGTTCTTACGTAACTGTACTATCTTACTTTGAGAGAAAGCTCTTGCAGCAGGTAACACATATAGGACTGAGTCCCAAGCAGTATAAAGTGAAGACAACTGCCTGAGAAGGTAGGAGAGGAACAGAAGAAGGAAAAGAGGTACATCCTCAGGAGATTAAACTCTGCAGAACTGCTAGGCCGAAGCCAGCTCTGCGTCTAGAGGCGATGTCTAGACTGTAGTGCTGATGAAAGTGTGGACCGATTGCCATGTGGCTGCTGCACAGATGTCCGAGGTTGATACCCTCTTAAGGGCTGCAAAAGAGGCTGCCACTGCGTCTGGTAGAATGACCCTGACCGGGCCCGATAGGGGTCTGTTGTGCTTTGGTAGCAGAATGTGATGCAGTGCACCAGCCACTTAGAGAGAGTCTGTTTAGAAACCGGACTGCCCAAGAACGAGGGCAAGGAAACAAACAACTGATCAGATGTTCTGGTCCCTTTGGTCCTGGACAAATAAAATTGCAACGTACGATGAACATCCAGCATGTGAAGAAGCACCTCACCACGACTGGAGTAGTCAGGGTAGTAGACTGGGAGCTGAACATCCTGGTTCAACGGAATTTCAGACACAACTTTGGGGAGAAACCTAGGATTGGTGCGCAAAGCTACCCTGTCTTTGTGAAAAATCAAACAAGGCTCCTTACATGAGGGCCTGAAGCTTGGAAATCCTTCAAGCAGGAGTAACAGCAACTAAAAGTAACGTTTTCGAGGAAAGAAAATGGCTTGCAATCTGCGGTGGGTTCAAATGGTGGGAAGGTAAGTTTCTCCAGGACAAACGGAAGGTCCCAAGGGGAACATGATCCTGAATAGGGTGCTTTATGTGAAGAATGCCTCTGAGAAAGGCCCGGGTCACCTCCAATTGAGCCACTGTTCTGCCTTGCACAGAGGTGTGATAGGCAGAAAGAGCGGCCAGGTGTACTTTTATGGAGGAGTAACTCAGCCCAGACTCCAAGACGGATAACAGGTATTCCAGCAAGGTGTTAACCGGACAGGCTAAAGGATCTATGTAACACGCTGTGGCTCAGAGGCAGAACCGTTTCCACTTCATGGCATAAGTGGCTCTCGTAGAGGGCTTCCTCGCCTCCACCAGGACTTCGGCTATCTTGTCTAACACCCCAAATCTAAGCTTGGCTAAGTCTTGAGGAGCCAAGCATGAAGGTGAAGGGACCGTACGTTCGGATGAATGAGAGTCCCGTCATCCTGAGAGAGCAACTGAGTCATAAGCGGAAGTGAAACTGGTAGAGCCGCTGGCAGTTGCTGCAGCAAAGGGAACCAAATCTGGTGATGCCATAGCGATGCTATGAGAATCATTGAAGTCCCCTCCAACTAAACCTTGAGGAGAGACTCTGAATGAGGGGTAGAAGAAAAGCATATAAGAATCTCCCCTTCCAGCAGAGTGACAATGCGCTCTTGCCAGAAAGCACCAGGCTCTGGATCTAGCGAGCAAAATCTGGGCAGTTTTGTGTTGGTGGAGAATGCGAAGAGATTCAACTCTGTTGTCCCCCATCTGGTGAAAAGGTCATCGACCACCAACTGCAGGAGCAACCATTTGTGTACTCGAGGCATTGTCCTGCTGAGGGTGTCCGTGAGTGTGTTTTGAACACCTGGCACGTGGACCGCGGTGATGGCCATCTGGCGAGCTATGGCCCAATCCCACACACTCATGGCCTCCCTGCACAGGGGGTAAGAGTGTGTGCCTCCTTGTTTGTTGAGGTAGAAGACCACCAATGTGTGATCCGTCTGTACCAGAAGGTGACCAGGTGTGATCAAAGTGTCCAAGGCTTGGACAGCAAGAGAATGACTCATCTCCAGGACGTTTATATGGAGAGAATCCTTGGTCGGAGACCAAGACCCTCGAGTCTTGTGTTCTCCCAGGTGTGCCCCCCATCGCAAGTTTGAAGTGTCCGTGGTCAGGACTTTTCCGGGAGCTTCCTTCTGAAAAGGAATCCCCTCCCGTAGGGTGGGAGATGTCACCCACCAGAGGAGTTCCTTGCGAACCGGCCCTGTTATAGAGACAGGCATGTCCAGGTCGTCCCACCTCTGATCCCACTGTACCCGAAGAGTCCACTGAATGGTCCTCATCCGGAGTCTTGCAAATGGAAAGCACAGTTACGTAAGAACTTACCGTAACAGTAGATCTTCGAGAGGAGCTCTTGCAGCAGGCTGTAACAGTTAGGACTATACCACAGACACTAGGACCCTCCGGAAAATTTCTCAGCCAGCAGTATTAAGCAGGGACCGCCCCCGACGTCGGCCCCACCCTGACGTCAGCCCTGGTACAAAAGGGGGTGGACCCAGCCCCACCTCAGTTACCCCGCCAAGGCCCACGGACACGCCCTGACAAGAGAAGGAGATG